>BPTQ01000007.1:199879728-199963825 GCA_019973895.1 Chrysanthemum seticuspe
ACTGAAGAAATTCTAGAGGCAAGTCTTTACCGCAGAAGTGTAGGTAGACTATCTGATGGTACAAGAATGATCGTCGTAATCGGTCTTTCTAAGACTAACGGAGCTAAGCTCGTTGTCCTCGTTTTCTAAGAAGTTTCAGTTATGGGAGGAGAATTGCCATAGGAAATCGTTGATTAGCTCGGAACAAGAAGTTGTGTAGTGGTACGAGTAGTTCAAAGTGAAACTTCTAGGTAAATTCTCGTTATTAGTATCGTGTCAGACCTCGTCCATGATTGAGGGTATGTAGTTCAGCTAGTTTGAGTACTTAAAGTAGAACGTACCGTAACTTGGTCGATAGAAGTAAGTATCGCCAAAATTGTAGGAAACCAAGCCATGCAAGATGAAATTCATGAGTTTGATCGACTTGATGTATGGGAGTTAGTACCTGCTCCAGACTGTGCTATGATTATTGCTCTTAAATGGATCTTCAAAGTGAAACTTGATGAGCATGGTGATGTGTTGAAGAACAAGGCTCGATTAGTTGCTAAAGGATACCGTTAAGAGGAGGGTATTGACTTTGAAGAATCTTTTGCTCCTGTTGCTCGAATCGAGGCAATCAGAATCTTTCTGGCTAATGCTGCTAGTAAGAACATGGTAGTCTATCAGATGGATGTGAAGACGCCATTTCTGAACGGAGATCTTAAAGAAGTCAAAAAGTGACACCAAAAAGTGTCACTAAAGACCAAAAATAATAAAGTATGGGCTAGCATGTAGATAATAAAGTATGGGCTAGCATGTAGATAATAAAGACCATGCAGATCCTAGTCAGCTTCCACTCCTTCAGCAGAAACACGCACGGCTTTACCACTTCAGCAGAATCCTTTAGAGTAATGTAACTTCAGCGGAAACCAAGTCTTCAGCGGAAACCAATATAACTTCAGCGGAAACCATCAATAGCTATTGTTAGGAACTTCAAAAATTCCCAACAATCTTCCCCTAAACTGGAATTTAACTAAGTTAATCTACAATTGGAAATTAACTGAGTTAAGTTCCAGTTTCCTGATAGTACAAAACTACTTGTATGAAGAAACAATATTAAAACATGACATCACAAATAATCCGCTGCACATCTACTAATTTTCTTCCCCTTCATCTAATAGGGGTCTTGTGCAACGCGTAGACGCTTCCCTTCAAGTGATGCATGTAGATGGTAAGTAAATAAGCTTCCCCTTAAAAATATACTAACCATCTGCTGAAGTCTCCAAGGATTTTTTTTTTTTTTTTTTTTTTTTTTTTTTTTTTTTTTTTTTTTTTAAGTAACAACTAAACAACCAGAAATAAAGCGCAATAACAGAAAAATCAAATCAGCAGCAACATAGTCTACCAATAAGGAACAAAGAACCACCAGGAACACCAACGCATGCGTCTTATATCTTGCATTATCCATGTGACTCCAAACTCAGATGATGCACTAGCAAATGTGAGCATTAAGCACCTTTTCTATAGATCTCGCCCCTTCACTAACCCTGAGTACTACAACGTAACTCCTTAAAGTGATAGCAAATGCGAGCATTAAGTACTTTTTGTAGATCTCACCCCTTCACTAGAATCATCAAGTCTTTGTCACATCATTAACGTACAAACAAGTTATCTCAAAAGTGCCTCATTCACTTTGAGATATGATAAGATACGCACCTGATCAACCTGTAGGAACTCCAAAACAACTAGTAGAAAATGCTTCTTGCTGCGTTTTTTTTTTTTTTTTTTTTTTTTTTTTTTTTTTTTTTTTTTTTTAAGTATAAAGACGACACTTTTTGGTCTTTAGTGACACTTTTTGGTGTCACTAAAAACTTTAAAAATTCAACTTACATGATGGTGTCTGCAGTAGTTTTCTGGCACGTGTATCTTTTGACTGAGACCTCAGATCAACAAACCCTTCGGTGGAAAGTTAGATGAGTATATAGAGAAGCTCCACCCAAAATTTCAGCCTGATCCAACGGTTCACGAAAAAGTTATGATCGTTTGAAAACTGTGCTGCAGAAACATTACAAATTTTTTAAAGAACTGCGAATTTTGTATCGTCTTCGAAAAACCTTGTAAACTCAAGATCGAGAGCCACCCGCTCTGATACCAATTGTATAATTCAAGATCCGGACTCAACTAGAGTGTATAATAACAATGATTGAACATGCACAGCGGAATAATAAGAACACAATCAAAGTTACCAACAAGGTTTTTCTTATTGAAAATAAAAACTACTACAACTACTACTAATCTACACACACTATACTCGTGTGTCTAGACTCTCATTAGAAGATGAATATTATGAAATGAAAGAGATGGAGGAAATGGATCTATTCGATGTTTTTATCAAAAGTTATCTATCTAATACAAACTATGATGTTCCTTTTATAGACAAGGAACACTATTCCCACTATTGGGAAAAGTACAAGCATGCAACTAAATAATAAATATAAAACCCATACGCATGCCCATGCTATCCTTGGGCAGACCACTAAAGCTAACCTCGGGCAGTACAATAATAAAGTATGGGCTAGCATGTAGATAATAAAGACCATGCAGATCCTAGTCAGCTTCCACTCCTTCAGCAGAAACACGCACGGCTTTACCACTTCAGCAGAATCCTTTAGAGTAATGTAACTTCAGCGGAAACCACTTGTTCTTCAGCGGAAACCATCAGCGGAAACCAATATAACTTCAGCGGAAACCAAGTCTTCAGCGGAAACCAATATAACTTCAGCGGAAACCATCAATAGCTATTGTTAGGAACTTCAAAAATTCCCAACAATCTTCCCCTAATTGTATAATTCAAGATCCGGACTCAACTAGAGTGTATAATAACAATGATTGAACATGCACAGCGGAATAATAAGAACACAATCAAAGTTACCAACAAGGTTTTTCTAAAAAGACTAATGATCCTCTATGGATCTTTACACCCTCTCTATAGAGGTTTTTCTTTTAATGTTTTTCTGGAAAAAAGTTATTTTTTTTTTTTTTTTTTAATACAATAGACCTAAGTTCCTTTTATAGACAAGGAACTCTATTCCCTCTATTGGTAAAAGTACAAGCATGCAACTAAAGTACAAGCATGCAACTAAATAATAAATATAAAACTCATACGCATGCCCATGCTATCCTTGGGCAGTCCACTAAAGCTAACCTCGGGCAGTACAATAATAAAGATGGGCTAACATATAATTAATAAAACTCATGCACGCCCTACACAGCTGCACGGCTTCAGCAGACACAAGGCTTCACCACTTCAGCAGATTCCACGGCTTCAGTACTTCAGCAGAATCCACGGCTTCAATACTTCAGCAGAATCCACAGCTTCAGTACTTCAGCAGAATCCACAGCTTCAGTACTTCAGCTGCTTCACTACTTCAGTAGATTCCACGGCTTCAGTACTTCAGTAGACCTATATCTCCACTACTTCAGTAGAATAACTTCAGCATAGTTCCTACTTTTGTATGTTTATAGTACTTCAGCAGAAACTCTTCTTCAGTTGAATCCATTGTTTCTTGATCAGCAGAATTACTGTTTCACAGAATTCCCAACATCTACGTCAGCCAACCTGAAGGATTTGTGAATCAAGAGCATCCTACTCACGTTTATCGTTTGAAGAAGGCTCTTTACGGTTTAAAGCAAGCTCCAAGGGCATGGTATGATACACTGTCAAAGTTTCTTTTATCAACCGGATTCATCAAAGGAGCAGTTGATCCTATATTGTTCACCAGGAAGTCAGGCAAACATTTAATTCATGTTCAAATTTATGTTGATGATATTATTTTTGCCTCGACAGACCCAATGGAATGTGATCGTTTTTCAAATGAAATGAGTTCAAAATTTCAAATGTCAATGATGGGACAAATGTCATTTTTCTTGGGATTACAAATTTCACAAAGTCCCAGAGGCATTTTTATAAATCAATCTAAATATGCAACTGAGATCTTAAAGAAATTTGGATTTGATTCAAGTGACCCTGTTGACACTCCCATGATTGATCGAACCAAACTAGATGAGGACCTCTCAGGGATCATGATTGACCAAACAAAATATCGTAGTATGATTGGATCCCTGATGTACCTCACAGCTAGTAGACCAGACATCTTGTTCGCTGTTTGCATGTGTGCTAGATACCAGGCTAAGCCTACTAAAAAGCACCTTGAAGCGGTTAAACGGGTCTTTCGGTATCTCCAAGGAACCATCAATATGGGTCTTTGGTACCCGAAAGACACCGGTATGTCACTAGCAGCATATGCAGATGCAGATCATGCAGGGTGTTAAGCTTGTGAGCTGGTCTTCAAAGAAGCAAATGAGTACTTCTATTTCCTCTACAGAGGCTGAATACATAGCCATGTCATCCTGTTGTGCTCAAATCTTATGGATGAGATCTCAATTATCTGACTATGGCTTTGAATTCAACAAAATTCCTCTGTACTGTGATAATAAAAGTGCTATTGCTCTCTCATGCAACAACGTTCAACACTCAAGAGCAAAGTATATTGACATTCGACATCATTTCATCAGGGAACAAGTGGAAAAAGGTGTGGTGGAACTCTATTTTGTGAGGTCTGAATATCAGTTAGCAGACATCTTCACCAAAGCTCTTCCTAGAGAACGTTTTGAGTTTATTCTTCCATGACTTGGCTTGAAAAGCCTTCAACCAGAAACACTCAAACGTCTTCAGGAGGAAGACGAGGAGTAAAGGTCTATCTTCATCTATCTCTTGTAAATATTTATTCAAAAAAATCAAATAGAAAAATATAAAACTTTCAAAATCCATAAAAATTTGAAAAATTTGAAAAATCTTCAAAAAATATTGTCATTTTGTCATGTTTCTCTCGATTCGATAATATCTACGGTCTTGATGTTGTCATTCAAAGAATGACACGGGACTTTAGATGTTGTTCGAATTTTTATATAAAAAAAAAAAAAAATCAAAAAATATTTTTGGGAGAAAGAGAAAAATAAAATGATTTATTGTCATTTCAGGCAATAACCCGGTTTTAAAAGAAAGAACAGAGCCATGTTTTACAATGTTTTCAAATTCCATGCTCTGATTCTATAAACATTTATCTGCTGAAAACTAAATGCTTTGAAAAATAACTCGGTCTCTATTTTTGATAATCATCAGGACTTATTTGTCAAAATCTCTATCTCTCAATCAACAACCTATGTCATTGATTGAGGGGGAGAATGATTTCAATTAAATTAAAAAGTTATTTGGCATTAAATTGTTTTCAAAAGATATACATGCATGTTTTATCAATGGAGTTTAAAGTCTTAAAATCCGATCCTTATCAGTTCAAACGCTTTCATAAACAAGTCACAATTCTCCTTAAAAGCTTTCAAAATCAATTTAAATCTATAGGAGATCACAAATCTCAAATGATTTGATAATTGTGATCGGGGGAGAATGTGTGATTTAAATTGGATTTAAACTGATAATTCGGTAAATGGTTTTATAAGGATGAACATGCTGTCCTTCTCACATGTGACAAACGATTTCAAATTTTCCATGCTCATGTTGAGGGGGAGCATCTATCTTAAACCTATGATTTGAAATGTGATCAACGTATCTCAATGTGCAGGTTCCCTCTAGTATGTGAAAAACTCTCTTCAAACCTCGAGGCACATATTGAGGGGGAGCAAATTTAAGGAAACCTCATCCTTCCCGGAAATGCTCTATCTACTTGATTTGATGTGGGAAGTGATGTTGATATCTTTTAGAAAATGGTAATCAAAGAAGTTAATTCTTTCTCTTGCCTCCGTGTGCAAAACATTTTCAAATACTTGATGCACATGTTGAGGGGGAGTTCTCGTTCTAAAAATATCAAAAACAATTTCAGGTACAAAATGCTTTGATAATATATCATAAGTATCTGAATTGATTTTCAAATGGTTTTCAATTGGTTCCATATGGCAGATGAACAATACCAAAAAGACCTACCAACTTTACTTTATGTATGGTGATATAAGGATGATAAGGTTAGGTTTTTGTTCCCATGATTCGCCAGAACCGGAGGGATCTACCCAGGGACAATCCACTTGTTAGTATAGAAGTCCTTAGGTATGATGATAAAAGGAGAAAAGTGAGATATGGGAAGAGTGCAGACTGAGACTGAGCTAGTACTGGAATAAACCCAACAAGGCTCTAGCTATGAAGTCTCGGTAAGCACTGAAGGGGTTGAAGAATTAAAAAGAATTGAATGAGAAAAGGGTGAAAACAAATAGCCCTCCATTTATTCAACCTTAGGGCGGAAACCGGGTTCACTTCATATGCTACTGATGGTAACATCGGTATTGAAGACAAGACATCATGGACCCAGTGACGCACTGCACTTCAACTTTCCAAACCACTCAAGTTCCTCTTAAAAGGACTTGTTTCATTCTCACGGGGAACCTACATTATCTATCGACTTTCTCTTAGAGATGGTTGATATTGAAGAAGGAGACCCTCTCCCTAGTCTCCGGCTCAGGATCCAAATATGCACAAAATTGAGTCTAGAGCTACGAGATCATCAATAAATCTCATTAGGACACTTTCAATGAAGACTCTCTGTTTCACACAATGTGGAAAGAGAGATTATATCTTGAGTCCTACGCATTATCCTTGTGGTATTGCCAGAACATCTGAGTGATGTGTTATCATATTCACAATGAAGATGGAAAGCCTTCTGGAGCCAACATCAAACAAGCTCCTGGTAGGTGGCATGTGAGATCTATTATATAGATCAACCATGTGACAACTGAACAGAAACAATGGGGCGATTCAATCTCTTGAATCAATCCTGGTTCAGGTTATGGATTGACAGATACCTTTGAAAAACCGGTCTTTGTGCTTAACAACTCTTTTCTTTAGCACATCGACCGTGTACTCATTTTTCAAACCAAAAGGTGTTTTTATGATTGATAATTGATTTTCAATAAAACCTTCGTTGTATTGCAAAAACAATTTCTATTGAGCAATACACGATTGTTTTTCAAATCTCTTTTCATCAATCAGTGGACTTAAAATTCGCTGGTTCACTCACTCCGTGTTATCTTCTTTGAGATGTTCCGGTTTGAGAACAGCTAGAGCAGCTGCGAAACCCTGTCAAGGAAATTCTTCGGAATTATACCTGATCACAGGCAGTACATGTACTGATCAACGGGGAACCGTGGGCCGTGTACCTCAATTCAACGAAAGTGATCAAAGACACTTTCGTGCGATTTATTGCTAACTGTTGTATGCAGGTACGCCCGACGTTTGCAGCTGATCAGAATGAAGTGGTCAATCCATAGCCGCATGCTCACTTAACACATTCATCTCAAAAGAAATCATGATTAGTGCATCAATGACTCTGATATTTTCACTCCATGCTTCTGCTACGCTGCTGCCAATATCATGATTCAACAAATGCTTCCGCTACTCTGATGAGAAGATATCATGATCCAGAATGTGAGCATGTCGGTCCTAAAGTCACAACATCACATAATGCCAACACCACAAAGGATGTGTCAGATATTTTTGATAGCTGATGATCTCAAAAGATGGCTCAAAATTATTATCACGTGGATCAGTAAAAGACCTCCACTTGAAGTAACCAAACATGCAATGTGAAGAATCAATGACTACGAGCTTAGAAGCAAAGGACTACATCAAGAATGCAAGCACAATTTTTAATGTAATATCTATTTGTATTCAATGTAATTTTGGTACATGATTGAGGTGACCTCCCTTAGGGGGAGATTGTTAGGAATTAGAAATTCCAGGTATTAAAGAGTCGGTCACCTCAAGTATATGTAATCGTTAGAAAGCTCGTTGTCGTAGTTCTTTTAAGTTAAGTAGTTTTTTGTTATGTAACACCGTGGAGGACGGACGGGTCTTTACCCACTGTATGCCTGATCCACAGCCCGATGTGTGGCGATTTATGTAAGACTATAAATACTCTCTACCTTCCAAGGTAGAGAGTTGGAGCTTATAATAATATCTTTCACTTTCTCCCACTAAGTTCCCTAAACCTCTAACTTTCTCTCTCTAGAATTCCATTTATACGCCACTTTGTGTTATGGTTTGATGTGTATGTGAAAACTTATATCTATCAGACAGTAGGCGAAACCGTGCATCCTGGTCGGATAAACTGGATGACGCACTCTGGGCCTTCCGTACAGCTTACAAAACACCCATCGGGTGTACTCCTTACAAGCCAGTGTACGGAAAGGCATGTCATCTGCCGATTGAGCTCGAGCACAAAGCATACTGGGCCTTAAAACATGCAAACTTCGATATTCAGACAGCTGGTGATCACAGAAAAGTTCAAATGAATGAAATAAATGAACTCCGTGATCAAGCATACGAGAACTCTTTGATCTACAAACAAAAGACAAAGAAGATTCATGACTCTAAAATCAAGAACCGCATTTTCAACGTTGGTGATCGAGTCCTTCTTTTCAATTCAAGATTGAAGATATTCTCGGGAAAGCTCAAGTCCCGTTGGTCTGGTCCATTTACTATTGCTAAGGTTTATCCTTATGGTACCATTGAGTTATCTCAGCCTGATGGTCCAAATTTTAAAGTAAATGGTCATCGATTGAAGCACTATTTTGGAGAGGACATTCCACCTGTGATTGTCCCGGATCTACAAACTTTCCCCATGAACCAATGAATGCGGGGATCGAGTCAAGCTAGCGACTCAGGAATCAAAAACAGTAGCACACCACATGGGTTTTCACCCGTGAGTATCACCCTAGTGTGGGGGAGTTGCCCCCCGCTGTTGTATATAAACCTCTCTATATAAAAAAAAAATGTGTATATATCAAATAAAATAATGGCCGTAGTATTTCCCTTTTATGTTCTTTGTTTCGGCATAACCGCCGGTACTTTGATATTCATTTCTAGTGTGGGGGGGGAATTCTCACGAATTTTATCATGTAATTATTCCACCCAATTCCCCCGTTTTTGGCCAATTTTTTTTTTTGGAGTAAGTGTTTTTCACTTACTCAGCAAATGGTAATCAGTCCGCCATGTCTAACCCACATAAGGATTGGCTAATCCAGGAGCAAACGGCTCTTGGTAAAGATATCTCAAATCCGTTTATGGCTTGCAATTTGCCCAAAATTGTATGGTGTTCAACTCACCATATCTTTAAGTAGTGAAAAGTTGGCTAGCCCGCAAGTTTATGGCTTGTGGTAAAGGCAGTTGGAAAACCATAATTGGTAATCAGCTCACCAAAGATAATATTGATAATTTATCTAAGAGTTGGCTAGTCCAGAAGCAAACGGTTTCTGGTAAAGACAAATCAAAACCGTTGAAAGCTGGTGATTTGCTCAAAATCATTTGGTTATCATTGTGCCAAGGTTCTTACTTGAACTGAAACAATTGGCTACTCCAGAAGTAATGGCTTTTGGTAAAGAGATGAAATCCATAAATTTTTCTCAAAACATTGCTAGGGGCTAGCAATATCTTAGTGTGGGGGATTGGTGAGTGTCTAAATACTCATCATTTTTATACTGTTTAGAATGCCAAAAAACATCTGAAAACACTCAGAAATGCATCAAAATGATAAAAATATCACAAATAAGTGTTTTATGTGTTTTAAATGCAAAAATATCAAAATCAGATGAAAAACGTATCAAGTTTGCATAATTGGCAGTTTTAGTCCCCCAAGTTTCAAAAGTTGTCAAATTTAGTCCCTGGTATATCAAAATAGAGAAAAATATCATTTAAGGTTCATGGGATTCAAAAGTTGTTAAAACAAACCCTTCAAAGTTTAAAAATTGCAAAATTACAACTTTGGTCCCTCAAGTTTGAAAAATGTCAAAAATAGTCCTTGGATATTTAAAAAAGTGAAAATTATCAAATATTATCCTTGAACTATTAAAGTTTGTCAAGTTTGGTCCTTGTGATAACTTTGGAGAAATTACAGTTTCAGTCCTTGAAGTTTGCAGAAATTGCAAACTTGGTCCTTATAATAATAACAAACCAAACGGCCCTTTTTTGTGTATTTTGATCCCTAGCCAAAACAAAAGACCCCTGCCAATTAACCCTGTGACCCCCCACATGAACCCCCACTTATTATATCAAACAGTCAAATATAGTCAAACCCGCCCAAACCATAGTCACTGTTTATCCCCTTCCTCACGCCTGTAAAACCAAAACCAGAGGTGGTTTTTCCATCTTTTCCACATTTCCACCTGTCTTTCCACTTGTATACCCACTCCCCTCCACCTCTACAACCTCCCAAACTTCTTTAAATGCCAAAAACCTGCTCTTGACTATTTTGGCGCCAAAACTCCAAATGGATGGTTCTGATGATTTTGACCAATCCAATGGTTGAGATGAGCTGGGAAAGATTCAGAGATGTCGACAAGTCTCTAAAAGATATCTATAAAGAAGAATGGTGCAATGTAGATAGCTATCTAGAGTAAGTTTAATTTCTTATGTTGTTTTAGCTCAATTTTAAATTTCAGTGTATGTTTTAGCTTTAAAGCTTTGTATTTCAAGTTTTCAGTGTACAATAAAGCTTTTGTGAACATCAATTTCAAGTTTAAGTCTTATTTTCTGTTTATGCAAAATTTTACTTTTGTTCAAAATTTCAATAAGTTCGAATGTTGTTTATAGATGTTATCTTGGACTGATAAGCCCACATAAGCTCCTATATAGCTTATCTAAGCTATTAGAAACCCTTAAAATTCAGTTTAGAAGCAAAAAGCCAAAATACAAAAAAATACCAAAAAAATTAGTTAAAAATAAAAAAGCAATGGAGATGGTGATCAAAGCTGGAGCAGGGTAGATACAGGATTGCCCTTGGGTTTAGTGCTTATTTGGAAGCTTTAGGTTGTGTTTGTTTGCCTCAGTTCTCAGTCTTGTGCTTGGATCCAATTTGTAAGCCTTTTGATCTAATTTGGCATTTCACTGTTTAAGTGTTCATAAGCTTAAATCTCTGTGTCTTTATGTTCATTAGTTGTAGTTAAGCATAATCAAACAATAGAAACAGTCACTTGTTCTTTTTAATTTGTAGTTAATAAAAATCTTATTTTAAGCAGTCAAAATAGCATAAGTGGAATCTCTTAGTTTCATGTTGTTAGTATTATTGTTTAATGCTTATTTAGCTTTAATATATGATATTATAAGGTCTGTAATCATTGGCATGGTCTTAATCTATGTTTTGCTTTGAAAAATCTCAAAACAGTCTAGTTAAAAAGTTGTTTGGTTTCACTGTTTTATCTGTGTTAAAGGCTAGTTGTGTTGTTGTTTGTTGTTGTTTTATGTCACATTAGGTCTTAATAACTCAGTTCAACCAAGAAAACTAGTCCTTGTTCTATAAAAAGTCAAAATCAACTTAATTCTGTCCTAGACTCATATCTGTTAGGATTTTTGATTGAATAAACATGCATACTGTTTTGAAAGTAGTTTATCTAGCTTAATTTAGTCTCATAATAGCTTAATATAACATATTTAGTAGCCTAGGATCATTCAAATCTCATAAAAGTCAACCTACTAGTTTATTTCAAAAAGTCAAAATTTTCTTAAGTGCAGTTTTTGAATAAACTTTACAATTTTCTTGTGCACTTACCATTAGGATTTAGGATTTAAGCTTTTCGGATATTAAAGTTTAGCTGCTTAACTAAATTAGAAAAATATTAGTTCACTTTTAATCAGCTTATAAAGTGCTTTTTACTTAGCTTCTTTTGAGTCCTTATTTAAAAACATGCCCTGTGCACCAGTGAGCCATCTAGTTTCATAAGCTCTCACAGAGCTTATTAATTAGCCTAAGCTTGTGTATTTTGACTTTTTGGAAAGCCAACCTAGCTATCTTAAAGTCACAAGCTTAATTTTCCAATTCCTAGCTTATTTGGTAGGTCTACTTATTGCTTTTTGTTTTGTCCATCTTAACTAATACATAGATTACCCAGTGTTTATAAGTTATTTCATAAGCTCCTCATAAGCTCACCAGTGAATTCCACTATGAAAGCTTTAGCTTTTTGGATAGCTTATTTGGTTAACTTGTTAGTCCCAGTGTGTATTTTAATTTCCTAGCTTATCTAAGTGCTTAAAATTTAGCTTAAAGGTACCTAGTAAAAACAAAAAGTGTCCTGTGTCTCAGTTTATGCTTATTTGGATTTTGATAAGTGCTTATTTCTAGTTATTGTGCTTATTCAGTTGATATATTAGCTTATTATCAGTGTTTAGCTTATTTTCAATTCATCTTGTGCTTATTTATTAGCTTATAAGCCAATTGGCTTAAAACTTGTGCTTATTTCATAATTCTTGCCCACTGTTAAGATAATAAGCTCAAACTGAGCTTATTAGTGGTTTCCATAAAAAGTTGTAGTTATAAAAATTGCTTATCTTAGTTAGCTTAATTAGTTTGTAAAAGAAAAATCCAAAAATAAAATAGTTTGCAAAAAGCCATTGCTGGGATTCGAACACTGGCCACCCAGCTCACCACACACACACCATACCAACTGCCCTTGGGTCTTTGACTGGTTTAACTTTGCACGTTTTAATATATAACCCTTCTTGTCAATATAAGCTTATACGTATTATTTAGCTTATTTCTAGCTTATTAAAATAAGTTGTTACACCTTTTGTATTTTTCTTAGCTTTGTATTAGTATAAAGTATTTTACAAAAAAGTTTCAGATTTTTCATAATAGTTTTAGTATTTTTAATCATTTATTTAGTCTAAAATAGTATTTAATTCATAATAAAAAATATAAAAGTCAAAAAAATATAAATTTTTTTTCTAAAATTTTCTTTTGTCATATAGTAAGTAAGAAAATTGTTTTTACACTTGTAGGACTTTTATTTCATAAATTTTACGTTTTTACTTGCGCACTCGCGTAATTTTTATATATAACGCACGTTTTCATTTTAGACCACGTTTTTAGATAATTTAGGTTTACGTTTTAATTAAAATAGTTTATTTAAGTTATTTTGTTTTATAAATCACAAAAACATCACTTTAAATATAGTGATAGCGTTTATTTAATATAATTTAGCTTTTTAATTTTCTTTAATTTGCATTTAAGCCCCTGTAATTTATAAACTTTTTCTTTAGGTATAAATATTCCAAAATCCTTATTGATCACTATCCTTAGTGATTATTCGACATCTGAATTTGTTCAAACACCATTCATCCTCCGTGGGACTTAACGACCCGGGAATCCACTATATTCTCCAGATCTTAATTGCATTTGCTTCTGAGCTGTTTGAAGTTTATTACGGTTGACCATTCACAAGTGGTTAGCTTGTGTGATAAACTTGACTGTTTGGGAGCGAATCACAATTCTTGGATTCCAAAAAGGAATAAACCATGGTGAATTGATGACCATACAACTCTCAGCAATGAAGCATGGGTGAGTTGCATACCCTATGATTTTGAGCAAATCATTATAGCTATCAACTGATTTGATGTGTCTTTACCAAAGTTGTACCATTTGGACTAGCCAACTCTTTGATGTACACAAGGCACAACTGGTGAGTCGATAACCAACAACAATGTACAACAAAGCTGCAAGAAAAGTTATACAAACAAAGAATATACATAGTTTTTTTTAACTAAGAATAAAACAAAGAAAGAAAGAAATACTACAAAATAATACAAGATACCATAATCAAGATTATGCTTGATGTTGCAGAAGCTGAGTCTTAAGCAATCCAATCAATTGTTCAGCATGGAGCATATCATTTCCAACTGGATTAGGAGGAACTTCCAACTTCTTTCTAAGCATTCATTGCATCAATTTCACAAACAAAGGATAAAGCTTATCAGAGAACATACACACAGTCATCCCACACTTTGTCTCCACCACATGCACACTTAGGATCGGATAAAATCTCCAAGTCTCAACCTTCCACTTATGTGAATTCTTCCAAATAGAATACCCTTTACCATCTGGAGATTGAGAGTCAAACAGAACTTGAAGATCACCCAATAAGTACAATCCAGATCCTTGTGGAGTATGAGTATCATAATATTGTGTGACAAGAACATGGAGAGTAGTCAAATCTTGCCTATCCACCATATGAAGTATATCCTTCAAGAAAGTAAAATTCATAGAAGATTGATCCAACCTATAGATGGTGTTAAGCTGTCCATCAGTCAATGTCCATGTAGTCAATACACCATGAGACCCCTCAAGAAAAACATCAGCAGATCCCTCTTTAATAAAACTTGAATCAGCAACCTTTAGATCCAAAGAACTACCCCTGTGAGACTTTTGAACCCTAGAGGTGTTTGACCCAGCTGATCTCACAGATCTCCTCAAATCAATATGTCTCCTTTTAGACATCCTTTTCCCCCTCCTACCTGGTATATAAATCCCCATAGAGACAGACGATGGTACCTTCTCAGATGCACCAAGGACACCTTCAGTAGGAATGAAAGAAGTAGAACTAGAAGGACTTGGAACAGCACCACGTAATGCATACATTTTGTCAAGCACCTCTCTGGCTCTTTTAGCTTTAGCAGCTGCTTGTTCAGCTTTCCTAACCATATCTACTCCTTCTTTATCAACAGATGGAACATGTGGAATAGAAGTAGCCATACCCTTTGAATCCAGAGTTGGAGCAGCCATACTAGGTAATGCTTCAGAAGAAACAACAAGAGGTTCAGCAGAGTGAATTCTTTCAGTAGAACTTATAGATTCAGTAGATGCCTCCACAGAAACAGCATGAGAGCTCATTTTTGATGTAACATCATCAAAAGAATCCACAATCTCCACTGTCTTGGTTCTCTTGGCATTTGGAGCATCTGCACTACCAACAATCCTTTTAGAAGATGGTGTAATCTGCTTCATAATCCTAGTATACTTGCTAGTCAATTCAGAATCAGATAAAGCCCAAACTTGCTTCTTTGTCAAACCAGATTGATAAAGAGAAGTGCTCTAATTATACACCACATTCCTCATATACAGTTTCTTTTGAGCTGCAGTTTGTGGTTTCTCTCTCTTAGCTTGAGCTTTTTGAGCAGCAATGGCTTTTCTCTTTGCAGCTGCAGCTAGCTTCTTTTGTTCCCCAAGAGCCATCATTTGTTCAGCAAATTTGTCACTATCAAAAGCAGCACCTAAGATACTTTGGGCAAGTGTAGGATTTGATGCAACTTGAAAAGTGTAAGTATCCCATTGCTCATCAGTAAACTGAGTGGATAGTTCATCGATTTCTCTTTGTCTCTCAGGAGGCAAATTGGTAGTAAACTGAGCTTCAAGCTTTTGAGCCAATGCATGACTCTTCTTCATATCTGCATACTGAGCTAGCAGTCTTGCTTGTTCTTGCATTTCCTGTTCACTCACAAGATCTAAACCAATCTCTTCATCAACCAATACTCCTTTCCCTTCATCAGCAGATTCATGAGCAGAATCAGCATGAGTAGTATCAACAATAGGAACTTCAGAAGAAACACCCATGGAAGTATCAGAATTAAATTGTTGAGGAGTGTCTTCAACAAGAGTAGAAGAAACATCAGCATTAGGATCCAGATTAAAACTTCTTCCAGCAACAAAGACTTCATGAAGATCTACTAAAGGTGGAGGACATGGCTGTTCTTCCATAGATGAAACTTGACCTAGTTCAGATGCAACATCCACCATTTGATCATCAGTAGTGGCAACACTTGGCACCTTTAAAGATTCAGTGGAATCCTTGCTTAAATATTGTCTTCTCTTTCTCCTAGTAAACAAAATAGGATCCTTTTTCTTTGAAGATTCATCAACAATTGGAGAAGAAGCATGAGTCTTTTGAGCAACATTAGCCAAGATTTCAAGTGAATCCGAATGAGTATCATCTTGCTCTTCATCAGAAGTAACCACAACCTTTCTTTTGCTGTGTTTCCCAAGTTGTTCCTCTAAATCCCTAACCTTTTCTTCAATCCCACAATCTCACCACCAAGTGAAGATTTAGTCTCAACAAGCTCCTTTTTGAGATCAGCTACCTCTTGTACAGTCCTGTTGAGTAAAGCATATACAGATGTAAGTGTAATAGGGTCCTCAGCTCCACCAGCAGATTGCTCTGTGGTAATGGGAGCTTCATTGGACCTTTCAGGAGAAATATGGATATGCTCTAGAACAGGAGAGCTTTCAACAAATAGCTCTCTAACAGGACTAGATGTGGGCAGTCTATTAACCTCATGCTCAAACTCATCAGGAGTAACATGAGAAGGTGGTGGACTAGGACTAGGTGTGGGTACCGGTGTAGGTGGAGGTTGGTAAGGAGAAACATGTGATGCTTCAGCAGTTATGGAAGGGCCCTCATCAATGGCAACTGATGGATTACCATCAGCAGCAACATTAGTAGAGGGTGGAACACCAGCCACATTACCCTCATCAGCAGCCACATTGCCTTGTGGCAACATAGCTTCCAACAAAGGATGATGTGCCCCAACATAATAAGTCTTCATTGAAGCAAATAATTTAGCACTTAGAGCTCCTATGGGACAAAAGACTCTATCTTGGGTTGTTATGTCTAAAATCATTTGTAAAAACCTGGGATACATTAGAAACTTATGCTTTTTCTTTTGAACATTTTCAACCATATTATCAAAAATATACTTAGAAAAATTATAAGTTAAACCCTGCGAAAGACATACAATACCACAACCCAATTGAGTAGAGAATTGGTCCCATCCACCTGACTTATTACTTATGCATTGAAGTAACATGTGTACCAAAAACCTCCACATGGGGCAAAGCTTATTTTTGTGCCACATATCTGTGTTCGTACTCTGGTATCAATAGCTCTTAGCCCAACAAGTATCTCCACAGTATTAGAGTGATAAACCCCATCTCCATCATCCAAACGAAGTTATCTCCGAATCAACTCCTCAGACACAACATACTTTGTTCAATCAATCGTAGCTTCTATCTCTGTGTCACTCCGTTTCCTAGCAGATGCCCAAAGTTGTTCAACCAATGATGCATATATCACATTTGGAGAGTGCGTTAAAGCATAATGAATCTTGGATCGCTTCAAGAACTCCACCATTGGTTCATATAATTCATGACCCTTTGCTTTTCCCAGAAAAGCAACTTTGTTATGATCTTTCTTAAATTGAAGCGCCATGAGAGAAATTGTGAGAATGGGTTATGATTCACGCAACTGGAAGTGTGTTTAACTCGAGTGAAGTGGGAATCAGTTATTTTTGGGCGAAGATATGCGAAGATGGTTATTATTTGAAGTTACCCAATTATGGTCAAAAGTATTGTAACAAATCGTTGACCATATCTTACGTGTAAAATAACCCCAATTCAAAATTAACACTTCAGCAGAAACAATGGTCAATCTGCTGAAGAAGGTTAATCAGTAGAAACAACTCAAGTGACTTAGTATCTTCAGTAAATATCTTGAGTTTTACTGTGCCACCCAACTCGCATTAAATTTCATTAAGCCTTGAATCCGCCTATAAGATAGTCCCAATGCACATTTAACACACATCAATTACCCCCAATTAACTTTACAAACCCTAATTTCTCCAAAAAAACTCCACAATCATCAACAAAAACCATGTCTACCAAACCAGAAGTAATCAATCTTACTTCCTCCTCATCATCATCCTCATCCAGTGATGATTCACACCCATTGTTTTGCTACCCCCATCAAGATGAACCTCGACCCTCAAAATCCCCTTTTCTTCCTTCTTTTGAAGATGATAGTGTAGTGAATCCAAGTGATTCGTCTAGGAGTTCTAATGACTCCACAGAGTGTCTAGAGCCAATCTTCAGCAGATTGGTGGAAGAGGAAGAGGAGAGGACATCACACCCCCAACCTTCACAATCCCAACCTCAACCAAGGCCACGTGCCAGAAATCCACCACTTCCAACAACACGAGAGGTAGTGTTAGCTCTTCCTGCTCCAGGTTTTGGTGCTTCATCTCTTATCGGTAAGGGAAAGGGTAAAAGGAAGATGGAGTGATGCTTTATGGTGGAACGAGTAGATGGAACAACCGAAGATTTCTCATATCACAAATCCATCTACCATATCCACCAGCTTCATCGTCGTTTTCATCAATCCATCCTTTCCATTTTTATCTTCAGCTTCTTCATCGTACTGGTCATGCATATCCACCAGCTTTTGTAATAGATGATAGGAGCTAGTATATGTTTGGTAGATCTTGTATAGGAATGGTCTTGTATTTTCATTTGAAGTTGATTGTAAGCTGTAAGCTGTAAACTGTTTCTTGAATGAATGATCAACATGTTATCTCTTCATGATTAGCACTTGATTTGCACTTCAGTACTTTCTTTCAGTAGAATCAAATAGATAACTTGTACCAATACTTGAGCTTCTCTTCAGTAGAAAAAAGCTTTAAGCTTACTTGACCATATTCCATTAACCAACATTGTGAACTTCAATTTATAGAGCATTCTGCAAAACAAACACAGAGTAGCAAACACACCAAACCAAAACAAACAAAACTCAAAGAACATTAGCAGGTTAGTGTTAGCAAACAAAAAGATAACCAAATATCTACAAACTTTACAAAATATACAACTAAAATCCTCCCCTGAGGCATATGCCTCCCCTGAGGCCTATGCCTCCCCTTAAACTTTGCAGTCAAGGGTTAAGCATCCCAATATGGACAACTAGGTGTTGAAACCTGGGTCCATCAAAAGCTTTAGTCAACAAATCTACCACATTCTCATCTGTGTGAATCTTAACCACCTTTATCAAATGTTTTTCATATGCATCTCTTATAAAGTGGTGCCTGATCTCAATATGCTTAGTTCTATTATGAAAAACTGGATTTTTAACTATGCATGTGGTACTTTGATTATCAATATAGACTGTGGTGTTCATGAAATTAAACCCATAATCCAACAACTGATTTTGGATCCATAGTACCTGACCACAACAATTTGTAGCAGCAACATACTCTGCTTCAGTAGTAGAGGTAGCAACAATAGTTTGTTTCTTGCATTGCCAAGAAATCAATCTTTTACCAAGAAATTGGCAACCTCCAGTTGTGGATCTCCTATCCAGATTCGCACCAGCATAATCACTATCACTATATGCTTCCAATACAAAAGGAGACTCTTTTGGGTACCAAAGACCTAACTTAGGTTGGCCTTTCAGATACTTGAAGATCTTTTTGACTGCATTCAAGTTGGAAGTAAGTGGAGTGACCTGATGTCTAGAACAAGCACTCACAGCAAAGGTAATATCAGGCCTAGAAGCTGTTAAATACATTAATGAACCAATCATAGATCTGTATAAGTGAACATTGACAGTTGGATCTGGTTCAATATTGTTCTTTGGTTTTGGAGCTTCATAAGGTGTAGTGGCAGTTTTGACATTTTTCATACCAAACTTCATCAAGATGTCTCTCACATATTTATCCTGACTGATAAAAATACCATCAGGTTTCTGCTGAACTTGTAAACCCAAAAAGAAAGTAAGCTCCCCCATAGCACTCATCTGAAACTCTCCCTTTATTAACTCCTCAAACTGCCTGCACCAAGCTTCTTTAGTGGAGCCAAAGATAATGTCATCCACATAAACTTGCACAAGAATGATGTCTCTGTTATTTTTCTTTAGGAAAAGAGTTTTGTCAATGGTACCTCTTTTGTAACCATGCTTCAGCAGAAATGCAGATAGCCTAGCATACCATGCTCTTGGTGCCTGATGAAGTCCATAGAGAGCTTTCACAACCTTGTAAACATGCTGTGGATGATCTGGGTCTTCAAAGCCTTTGGGTTGAGTGACATATACCTCTTCATCTATCTCACCATACAGAAAAGCACCTTTCACATCCAGTTGATAAACCATGAACCCCATATAGGATGCATAGGCCAAGAATATTCTAATGGCCTCAACTCTAGCTACAGGTGCAAAAACTTCATCATAATCGATTCCTTCCTCTTGCCTGAACCCCTGAGCCACTAATCTTGCTTTGTTTTTAACCACTATACCCCTTGCATCTCTTTTATTCTTCAAGATCCATTTTGTCCCAATTGCAAACTTTCCGTCAGGTAGTGGTACCAAAATCCAAATCTGCTGATTCTTGAATTGTTGCATCTCATCCTGCATTGCTTCAAGCCAACTTGAATCTTCAAGAGCTTGAGTAACACTGGTTGGTTCCACTTGAGAAAGGAAGCAAGCAAACAGACAGTGCTTAAAGTCTGTGTGATTGTCCCTTTGCTGATTTGAGACATATGAAAGAAAAGCAACTTGACCATACTTGGAACTTGACACAGCACCTCTAGTTCGAACAGGTGTTTTAGGATCACCAATAATATTTTATTGAGGATGAGCATTGTTGATCCTTTTTGTAGCAGAGGGGTTGATATCAATTGTGGTGTCAAGATTGTTCATGGTGGGTTCAAAATCACTGTCATAGGTAGGTGAGGTGAAGATTCCATCTTTGGATTGATGATTACCAAGATCTGAAGGACTTGGAAATCATGTATATGGTTCTTCAAGTCTGTGGACATACTAGTTGGAGTTGGAGTAGATGCAGCAGGGCTGTCAGCAGATTTGGTGATGTCAGGAGAAACAGAAGAACTGTCTGGAGAAACAAGGTTTCCACTGAATGCTTTTTTTGCAAACTCCCCACCAAGCCTCTCAGCTTCAAGATTGGCTGCATGCTCTTGCTTCTGGAGTCTAGCAAGGTCCTCTGCATAGTGTGACTCATCTTCATCCTTATCAGAAATCACTTTTGAATGATCACCTTCAAAATGGGTAGGGGAGAAGGAAGGTACAAGAATCGGTTGCTCATCATGATCAGACTCACTCTCTGAGTCAACATCCAAGGTGCCTACATGGTTAGTGGGAGACTCTTGTGTACCTGCAGATTGGTTAGCAACATGTCTAGTATAACCCAAGTAATCAGTTAAGTAATCCAAGTCAAAGGACCAAACATGACCTTGACCTTGAACATTGGGCTTATCTTCTAGGTATCTCAGGTTAAGTGTCTCCTCAAGCTTTCTAGCATTCAAATTATATACCCTATAAGCCTTACTATGAGCTGAATAGCCCACAATATACCCCTCATCAGCTTTCTCATCAAATTTCCCCAATGGATCACTAGTGTTCAAAATGGTCACTTGACATCCAAACGGTTTGAGGTAATGTATAGCAGGAAATTTCCCAGTGAGAAGTTCATAAGGTGTCTTGAAATGAGGTCTAGTAATGGATACCCTGTTGAGTACATAGCAAGCCGTGCTAACTGCTTCAGTCCAGAACATAGTGGGTAATTTAGAGTCTGCAAGCATGGATCTTGCTGCCTCTATTAAGGTCCTATTCTTTCTTTCAGCTACCCCATTTTGTTGTGGGGTTCTTGGAGTGCTATAGTCCCTTTTTATCCCTTTAGACTTACAGAGTTCTATTAATACAACATTTTTGAACTCTGTCCCATTATCACACCGAATTCCTTTAACCTTTTTGTTCAACTGGTTTTCAACAAGGGTAATGAACTCTTGTAAAACTTAAGATGTGTCATCTTTAGTCCTAAAAAAGAATACCCAACAAAATCTGCTATAGTCATCAGTGATTGCCAGGCAGAAATACTTGTGATCAATACTCCTAACTTGGGTTGGACAAAAAAGATCCATATGTAGCAACTGAAGAGGTTCTGAAATAGTGCTCACAGCTGTAATGGCTTTGTATGAGGCTCTGTGTTGCTTTCCTTTGTTGCAGGCAACACAGTTATGTTCATTGGTGAAAACTTTGGAAGGAAGTCCTTCAACTAGACCAAGTTTAGAAAGTTTGTTGATGGTCTTGAAGTTCACATGAGCCATCCTTCTATGCCATTTTGTAGACTCATCCAGGGATGCTTTAGCCACCAAAAAAGTTAGGTCACCTTATGGTTGAACATCATTCAAGTTGAATGTGTATAAATTGTGATTTCTAGGAACTCTCAGCAGAATTGATGTATCCTCTGGTAGTTTGAAGTCTTTAGATAGCACAAGACATTCATCCTCAGAGAAGAATACTTTGTTCTTGGTGTCACAAATTTGTGAGACTGAGAACAAGTTGAAGTGTTGCAGTTCCTTTACATAGTACACATTCTCAAAATCCAGTTGAGGTGTTTTGATGGTGCCTGTTAGGAATTAGAAATTCCAGGTATTAAAGAGTCGGTCACCTCAAGTATATGTAATCGTTATAAAGCTCGTAGTCGTAGTTATTTTAAGTTAAGTAGTATTTAGTTTAGTAACACCGTGGAGGACGGACGGGTCTTTACCCACTGTATGCCTGATCCACAGCCCGTTGTGTGGCGTTTTATTGTAAGACTATAAATACTCTCTACCTCCCAAGGTAGAGAGTTGGAGCTCATAATAATATTTTCCTTTCTCTCACTATAGTTCCCAACTCTCTTCCACTCTCTCACTAGAACTTTCTCTCTAACATACTTAAACGCATACTTTGATCATGGTTTAGTGTGTTTGTGAAATCCAATATCTTACAATTGGTATCAAGAGCCATGGTTTGATCACTCATCTTTCATGCTCTTTGTTTTGGTGGATTTCATAAGGTTTTTGGTGTATTAAGGGTTTAGGAGAGTTTGATTCATTTGAACAAATTCTAGTGGTAAAGTTTGAATTTTGCTTGTACTTTTGTGTTTAGGATCATCATAAGTGTTTATGTTTTGAATTGGAAGGCTTAAATCATTGTGGTTTGGTTTTTTTGGATTGATAAAGTGGTTATTTGTGTAAAAAGGACTAAGAGAGTTGAGTCTCGGACTTGTGTTTCTTCAAAGCGAGTTGCTTTGTTATTTGATGCGAGTTGGTACATGCGACTTAGCTGTTTAGCGAGTTGATATTTATGCGACTTGGGTTCTAAGCGAGTTGTTTCTTTAAGCGACTTGAGATCTTAAGCGACTTGCTACTTAGCGAGTTGTAACGTTAGCGAGTTAACTTAAGCGACTTAGTGTTCAAGCGAGTTGATTGTGTTGCGAGTTGAGACTAAAGCGAGTTGGCTATTTAGCGACTTGATTAATTAGGCGACTTGAGTGTGTTGCGAGTTGACTGCTTATGCGAGTTGTGTGTTTAGCGACTTGTTCATTTAGACCTTTTTCTTCTTCGTGTTACATTCTTACGGTTGTTCTTTTGGTTTAGTAAAATCCCGTGAAAGAATCAATTTCCCGGTTTAATCAAAGAATTGTAAAATCCCGTAGAGCTTGAAACATGTCTACCAACGTTCCTACTATCATCTCCACTGTTGCAGAGGATGTTCAAGCAGCTGGGTCAGATACTCGTCCACCCATGCTTGACAGAACTGACTACGATTCTTGGGCTCAACGAATCAGATTGTACTGCCTTGGAAAGGAAAATGGTGTCAACATTCTCAAATCCATTGATGAAGGACCATATCGAGTTGAGACGACTAGAGACATACTTGATACTAATGAAGATGGTACTCCTGTTTACGGAATGGACAGACCTAAAATGTATGATGAGCTTGATGATAAGGATAAAAAGAGATTCGATGCAGATATCAGGGCTTCAAACATTGTTCTTCAAGGTCTTCCTAAAGACATCTACAAGCTGATCAATCATAACACTGATGCAAAGGCAGTTTGGGATAATGTTAAGATGCTTCTCTCAGGTTCAGAATTAACTATGGAAGACAGAGAATCCCAACTCTATGACGAATTTGAACACTTCAAGATGAAACCAGATGAGAATGTCTATGAGTACTATGTGAGATTTCATAAGTTAGTGAATGGCATGAGGAACATCAGAATGACTATGCCTAACATTCAGCTGAACTCAAAATTTGTGAACAACATGAATCCCGAATGGCACAAGTTTGTTACTTCTGTGAAGCTCACTAAAGGATTGAAGAATACGAATTATGAGCAACTCTATGCCTTCCTTCTTCAGAATGAGAGACATGCCATGTTTGAAAAGATGATTCTTAATCAGTTCAAAACCAACCAGGGAGAGACAAGCTCATCTAATGACTCAACTGCCTTCTACTCAAACATCGGAATCACAACCAAAGCCTCACAAGTCATACCCATGGGTAATGGTAATCACAAACTCATTCCTGATCCTATGTTCAAACAAGCGGATGCTGATGCACACGTGGGTAACATCATTAATCAACTAGCTCTTCTGATTAGTCAAAACATGAATTCTCACCCACAAACCAACAACAACCTCAGAACAGCATCTAACCCACACAATCAAGCTACTGTTAAAGATGGGAGGATCGTGGTGCAACCAGTTCAGGAAAGACAGTATGATCAGGGAAGAGGTGGAGCGGGTAGAGGTTATGTTGGTAATCAGAATCGAGGAAGGAATGGTAATCAAGGTCAAGCTAAGCCAATCAAATGCTACAACTGTGGTGGTGAGGGACACATTGCAAGGAACTGCACATCTCCAAAACGTCCACAGAATGCTGATTACTTCAGAGATAAGATGCTGCTTGTACAAGCTCAGTATAATGGTGCTGCTTTGGATGAAGAGGAGTTGTTGTTTCTTGCTGAGGGCAATGCCAAGACCTATGATGCTGATGTGGATGAGCAGCCTGTTCAGGAAATAGGTCACAATCATCAGAATGCCTTTCAAGTCGCTGATTGTGATGCATACGACTCTGATGTGGATGATGGACCTACTGCACACACAATTTTTATGGCTAGCATTTCTCCAATGGTTTCTCCCAAGGTCTCATCTTCACCACAAGCTGGCCCATCCAAAGACAAACTCATCTCAGAGGTATTAAAACTATACGATGATGCTGATGTGCAAAAGATGCATGACAAAGTACAATTAACTGAAACTATTGAATCAAATATTGAAAATATGGGTAATATCAATGTTGTCCCATATGATCAATATGTGAAGCAAAGTGAAAGTGAAGTTGTACCAAGTGATGCATCTTCTGCAGTCAACAATGACTATATCTTTGATGAATACACTGCATGTGCCCCTGATGATTCTGTAATTTCTGAACTAAATGCCTATAAAGAACGTGTTGCTATTGAACAACGTGCAAAATTTGAGTTGACCACTCGTGAGCAGGAAATGGATGACCAAGTGCGTACAATCATTAGAAAAAGTAATTTTCGAGAAGAAGTATTAAAACAAGAGTTAAATTCCTTGAAAGAAAAGCTTTCTAAAACTGCTAAGCAAAAACAAGAACTTCAAGAAAATATGAAAATGCTCAAGCAAGAATTTAATACAAAGGAATCAAAACTCTTGAATGATTTTTCTAATCTGAAAACTTTGAAAAACAAACTTGAAAACAAGTTGTACATACAAGGGAACACCATTCAGACTGCTCACATGATCACTAAGCATAGAGTCTTAAGCGATAAGCATAGCATTCCCCTTATTGAGGAACCAAATCCAGAGGTTATTAAAAAGGCTAGAAATGCTCATAAGGTTCTTTATGATGGCAATGAAATCCTTAAACCTAGACAGAAACCTAGTTGCGTTGAGTGCACTGAGGAAGATAAGAAATCAGATGTAGTCACTAGGGAAAAGATGAACAAGAAATTAGATGATCCTAAATGTAAAGAGAAGAAAATAAAGATCACACCCCATGATTACAAGAAGGAAAACTGGATTTCCTTGAACAAGTTTAAGCCTAAGACATTGTTGACTCCCGAACAAGTTTTTTGGAAAGTAGATCTAGATAAGCAGAAAGCTGAAAATATTGTTGAAACAAACCCTCCCCTTTGGAAAATGCCTAGAGCGACTGTGTATCCTCCTAATACACCAATGCATCTTGTTCCTAGAACAATTGCCACTAAAAGCAAGACCTTAATTAGCCAATATGTTATCTTTCAACTATTTGTTGATTTTGAGAAAACTTGCAAGAAAAGGATCACACCCACTGGTATAACTGAAGGAGAAAGGGGTTTTGAGCAAATGAAAGAATGCTATTTAACTGAGGTCATGCCTTTCTTTAAACTTCTAAAAGATCACTTTGAGAGTCTTAAAAAGGGGATAGATACTGATATTAAGGGAATGGAAAAGGAATTTGATGCAATGATAGTTGAGGTTAGTGACTATGAGCGAGCACTAAAATATAATGAGATTGAGAGGAAGAACTTGCATACACTAAATGAGAACCTGATTTCTGAATGTATTGCTCAAGATGTGTTCTACACTGCCACTAACTGTTCTATTACTGCTTCTCGATTCCATGAACTGTCTGTTGCTTTGAAAGTCTCCCATGATCGTGTCATTGAGCTTGAAAAATCTAAATCTGAACTAAATGAGAAAATTGAACTGGATGATCACGACAATTTGGTTAAACATTTTTCTAAACTAGAAGTTGAGCATTTTAATTTACAACTAAAATATCAACATCTTAAAGAAAATGTCAAAACTTCAAATATCAAGACATCCTCAGATGCTCCAGAGTTTGATGCAGTTTTTCAAATTAATAAACGTGATGAACAGATTCAAGCTCATTGCAACACGATCAGAAGGTTGAAAGCCCAAATCTCTCAATTAAAGGGTCAAACGAACAATGTGGCTGGTCCCCAAATGCCTCCTCCTTTAGATTCTCAGAGTTCTCAAAACTTTCATCTTCAAAACTTAGTAAATGCTTCACAAAAGGAAAATGAGGCTTTCCTTGAAGAAAATGAAAAGGTTAAACGTCATTTCAATGAATTATTTGAATCTATAAAGGTCACTCGTAACAAAAATAACGAATCAGTAGCCTCGTTACAAAAAGAAATTGAGAATCTAAAGAGTCAGGTAAAAGGGAAGATGCCAATGACCAATGGGGAGAATGGTGTATCAAAGGTACATGTCTGTAATAAATATGCTTTGTCTGTGAAATATGTTCCTCCTCATCTTAGGAATAACAAACATGCTATTCAAACATATTTCTCATACCTTAAAGACAGCCTAGAATGTCTCCGTGAGATTGTAGAAGAGGATAAGTTAGAGAAACCAGATGATAATGCAATTGGCCATGCATGCTTATATGCCAAACGATATCAAGAACTTCTAGAATGCCTAATTACAATATGCCCTATAACCTTAGGTGAGCAAGTCAATCCCTTGATACCGTGTTCTATGCCTAGTGCCAAGCATGCAAGTCACTCAATGCCAAATGTTATGAATGTGAACCCTAATGTGCCTTCAAGTAGTTCAGATTTCAAATCTGTTAGTGCTAAGAATGTGAACTCGAGTGTGCCCTCTAGGTGTTCAAATCCCAGCTATTCAAGTGTTAAAAAAGTTAATCTTAGTGTGCCTGCATGTAGCTCAGATCCCAGCACATCTAAACAGGTGAAGCAAATAGTAGCCAAACCAACTAATGTTCCCATTCCCTCTACAGGAGTAATCAGTGACATTAAAGCAAGCAGGTCAAAGTCTCAAGACAATACAAGGAAGGACACGACCTCGCAAGCTAAGAATGTGCATTGGAAGAAAGTAGAAGACCTACCTAGGAACTTTAAGTTTGAGCCGAATAAAACGAATCGTGTTGATTCTAGTATTAGCCATAGGCGTACTGTAATTAATTCGATTTCTGATACTATTTGCAAACCTTGTATTAATGTCTACTTGAATTCTGTTTCTAATCATGAATGTGGTGTTAATGTTTTGCCTAATGATGTTAATTGTCCAATTAATATTGTTAATGCTAAAAATCATGCTAAGAAGGCTAGAAGGCAAAAACGAAAGAAAGTTAGAAAACAGTGGAAACCCACAGGAAGAACATTTAGTAAGATAGGCTATTATTGGATACCTGTTGGTCGTAAGACTAATCAGACAATGCCCACTAGAAAATGGATGCCTACTGGTAGATCTATTCCCTTAAGAAGTGAGCACACTGTGAACAGGACTAATACAGACACTAGTACTGCATCTATTCACAATGATTCCATTGCCTTATCTTCTGATATGAATGCTTCTATTTCTGATGTGGGTGTTCCAACCAGTGTTACTAACCAAATGGAACCCATTCTTGCATGGGGATCCCAATTATCCAGTTATCCATTCTTGTCTGTGTTCAACTGCAGATCGTTCAAATCGTTCTGTGGTACCTGGACTCAGGCTGTTCCAAGCATATGACTGGCGACCGGTCACGGCTCATGAACTTCGTGAGCAAATTCATCGGGACAGTTAGATTCGGAAATGATCATTTCGGTGCAATTATGGGTTATGGTGATTATGTTGTGGGTGATAGTGTCATCTCTAGAGTATACTATGTGGAAGGTCTTGGTCATAATCTGTTCTCTGTTGGTCAATTCTGTGATTCTGATCTAGAAGTAGCCTTCAGAAAACATACTTGCTTTGTTAGAGAACTTGATGGTAAGGAATTGTTACGAGGAACTCGTGGTTCAAATCTTTACACCATCTCTATCGATGATTTGATGAAGTCTTCTCCTATTTGCTTGTTGTCAAAGGCCTCGAAAACAAAGTCATGGTTATGGCATCATCGTCTCAATCACCTGAATTTCGGCACCATCAATGATCTCACCAGAAAGGACTTAGTTGTAGGGTTACCTAGACTCAAGTACGAAAAGGATCATCTTTGTTCAGCATGTCAATTGGGAAATAGCAAGAAGTATGCCCATAAACCCAAACCTACTAACCCTGTCATAGAAGTTCTTCATATGATTCATATGGATTTATGTGGACCAATGAGGGTGCAAAATATCTTTGGGAAGAAATATGTGTTAGTTGTGGTTGATGATTACTCTAGATTCACCTGGGTCAAGTTTTTAAGGACAAAGGATGAAACTCCTGATATCATCATCAAACTCATCAAACAGCTGCAGGTTCTACTTAACAAAACCGTCAGAATTATCAGAACAGACAATGGAACTGAGTTTGTCAACAAACAACTTAGTGAATTTTATGAAAGCGTTGGAATCAGCCATCAAAGAAGTGTTCCACGAACTCCTCAACAGAACGATGTAGTTGAAAGACGAAATCGAACTCTTGTAGAAGCCGCTAGAACAATGCTGATTTACTCAAAGGTTCCAATGTTTCTCTGGGCTGAAGCTATTGCCACTGCATGCTACACACAAAATCGTTCCCTGATTCACACTGTTCATGGAAAAACTCCATATGAACTTGTCCACAACAGAAAACCTAATCTCTCTTTCCTTCGTGTGTTTGGTGCATTGTGTTATCCAACTAATGAAGGTCAAGACTTAGGCAAACTTAGAGCTAAAGCAGACATTGGAGTTTTTGTAGGGTATGCACCAAACAAAAAGGGATACCGAATCTACAACAAAGGAACCCGAAATATCATGGAAACAATTCACGTTACGTTTGATGAGCTGACCGGTCAAATGGCTCCTGGACAATTCAGTTCAGGACCCACACTTCAAAACAGTCCCATTGGATCATCCCTTGTTCCAAACTCTTCTCAAGAAACTCCATATGTACCTCCATCTGAAGATGATTTAAAGAAATTGTTTGATCCTATGTTTGATGAATTTTATGATCCAAGTACTAATGAGGTGTCGATTCCTACAACAGAGGCTGCTCATATTCCTGAGAATGAAGTCAATCCCCCAGTCTCAATATCTTTAAGTCAAGAAGCACCAGCTGCTGATCCTTCAGTCTCATCAACAAACTATCATTCTACAAATGTACATCATGGAACTGTTTCTGGCCTCAATGATGAAGTTAATCCCTTTGCTACTCCTGAAGATGCTCCATTTGAAAACATATTTGCTCCTGAATCATCATCAGAACCATCTTCTTCAGGAGACATCAACTCTGCTACCTCAGTCCCTCAACAACTGCCACATGAACACCTTAGAAAATGGACTCACGATCATCCTCTAGACAACATCATTGGAAATCCCTCTCGTCCTGTATCAACCCGGAAACAACTTGCAACCGATGCCTTATGGTGCTTCTTCAACTCCGTACTATCTAAGATCGAACCAAAGGATGTTAAAACCGCTATGAATGAAGATAGCTGGTTCAATGCCATGCAAGATGAAATTCATGAGTTTGATCGACTTGATGTATGGGAGTTAGTACCTGCTCCAGACTGTGCTATGATTATTGCTCTTAAATGGATCTTCAAAGTGAAACTTGATGAGCATGGTGATGTGTTGAAGAACAAGGCTCAATTAGTTGCTAAAGGATACCGTCAAGAGGAGGGTATTGACTTTGAAGAATCTTTTGCTCCAGTTGCTCGAATCGAGGCAATCAGAATCTTTTTGGCAAATGCTGCTAGTAAGAACATGGTAGTCTATCAGATGGATGTGAAGACGACATTTCTGAACGAATATCTTAAAGAAGTCGTCTACGTCAGCCAACCTGAAGGATTTGTAAATCAAGAGCATCCTACTCACGTTTATCGTTTGAAGAAGGATCTTTACGGTTTAAAGCAAGCTCCAAGGGCATGGTATGATACACTGTCAAAGTTTCTTCTATCTACCAGATTTAGCAAAGGAGCAGTTGATCCAACATTGTTCACCAGGAAGTCAGGCAAACATTTAATTCATGTTCAAATTTATGTTGATGATATCATCTTTGCCTAGACTGACCCCAATGAGTGTGACCGTTTTTCAAATGAAATGAGTTCAAAATTTCAAATGTCAATGATGGGACAAATGTCATTTTTCTTGGGATTACAAATTTCACAAAGTCCCGGAGGCATTTTCATAAATCAATCTAAATATGCAACTGAGATCTTAAAGAAATTTGGATTTGATTCAAGTGACCCTGTTGACACTCCCATGATTGATCGAACCAAACTAGATGAGGACCACTCAGGGATCATGATTGACCAAACGAAATATCGTAGTATGATTGGATCCCTGATGTAACTCACTGCTAGTAGACCAGACATCTTGTTCGCTGTTTGCATGTGTGCTAGATACCAGGCTAAGCCTACTAAAAAGCACCTTGAAGCGGTTAAACGGGTCTTTCGGTATCTCCAAGGATCCATCAACATGGGTCTTTGGTACCCGAAGGACACCGGTATGTTACTAACAGCCTATGCAGATGCTGATCATGCAGGGTGTCAAGATACTCGTCGAAGTACATTTGGAGGTGCTCAGTTTTTGGGTGATAAGCTTGTGAGCTGGTCTTCAAAGAAGCAAATGAGTACTTCTATTTCCTCTACAGAGGCTGAATACATAGCCATGTCATCCTGTTGTGCTCAAATCTTATGGATGAGATCTCAATTATCTTACTATGGCTTTGAATTCAACAAAATCCCTCTGTACTGTGATAATAAAAGTGCTATTGCTCTCTCATGCAACAACGTTCAGCACTCAAGAGCAAAGCATATCGACATTCGACATCATTTCATCAGGGAACAAGTGGAAAAAGGTGTGGTGGAACTCTATTTTGTGAGGTATGAATATCAGTTAGCAGACATCTTCACCAAAGCTCTTCCAAGGGAACGTTTTGAGTTTATTCTTCCACGTCTTGGCTTGAAAAGCCTTCAACCAGAAACTCTCAAACGTCTTAAGGAGGAAGACGAGGAGTAGAGGTCTATCTTCATCTATCTCTTGTATATATCTATTCAAAAACAAAATACAAAATTATAAAATCCTCAAAAATCAAATAGAAAAATATAAAACCTTCAAAATCCATAAAAAAAAAAAAAAAAAAAATATCTGAAAAATTCGAAAAATCTTCAAAAATTATTGTCAATTTGTTATGTTTTTCTCGGTTCGACAATATCTACGGTCTTTGTGCTGTCATTCAAAGAATGACACGGGACTTTAGATGTTGTTCGAATTAAAAAAAAAAAAAAAAAAAAAAAAAAAAAAAAAAAAATTTGGGAGAAAGAGAAACAATGGTTTATTGTCATTTCAGGCAGTAACCCGCTTTTCAAAGAAAGAACAGAGCCATGCTTTTTCATGTTCTCAAGATTTGAGAATTTGTTTGAACATTCATCAAAAGCCTTTTTATCAACCAAATTCCATGCTCTGATTCTATTAACATGTTATCTGCTGAAAACAAATTGTTTTGAAAAAAATAACTCGGACTCTATTTTTGATAATCATCTGGACTTATTGGTCAAAATATCAATCTCTCAATCAACAACCTATGTCATTGATTGAGGGGGAGAATGATTTCAATTAAATTAAAAGTTATTTGGCATTAAATTGTTTTCAAAAGATATTCATGCATGTTTTACCAATGGAGTTTAAAGTCTTTAAATCCGATCCTTATCAGTTAAAACGCTTTCATAATCAAGTCACATTTCTCCTTAAAAGCTTTCAAAATCAATTTAAATCTATAAGAGATCACAATTCTCAAATGATTTGATAATTGTGATCAGGGGAGAATGTGTGATTTAAATTGGATTTAAACTGATAATTCGGTAAATGGAAAAATGAGTTTATAATGATGAACATGCTCTCCTTCCCACATGTGACAAACGATTTCAAATTTTCCATGCACATGTTGAGGGGGAGCATCTATCTTAAACCTATGATGTATAACGTGATCACTTATCTCAATGTGCAGGTTCCCTCTAGTATGTGCAAAACTCTATTCAAATCTCGAGGCACATATTGAGGGGGAGCAAACTTATGAAAACCTCATCCTTCCCTAAAATGCTTTATCTACTTGTCTTGATTAGGGAAGTGATGTTGATATTTTTTAGAAAATGGTAATCAAAGAAGTAATTTCTTCCTCTTGCCTCCGTGTGCAAAACGATTTCAAACAATTCATGCACATGTTGAGGGGGAGCACTTATTCTAAAAATATCAAAAACAATTCAGGTACAAAATGTTTTGATAATATATCACAAGTATCTGGATTGATTTTCAAATGGTTTTCAATTGGTTCCAATGGCAGATGAACAATACCAAATAGACCGACCAGCTTTACTTTATGTACGGTGATATAAGGATGATAAGGTTAGGTATGTGTTCCCATGATCCGCCAGAACCGGAGGGATCTACCCAAGGACTATCCACTAGTTAGTGTAGAGTTCTTAGGTATGATGATAAAAGGAGAAAAATGAGATATGGGAAGAGTGCGGACTGAGACTGAGCTAGTATTGGAACAAACCCAACAAGGTTCTAGCTATGAAGTCTCGGTAAGCACTGAAGGGGTTGAAGAATTAAAAAGAATTGAATGAGAAAAGGGTGAAAACAAATAGCCCTCCATTTATTCAACCTTAGGGCAGAAACCGGGTTCAATTCATATGCTACTGATGGTAACATCTGTATTGAAGACAAGACGTCATGGACCCAGTGACGCACTACACTTCAACTTTCCAAACCACTCAAGTTCCTCTTAAAAGGACTTGTTTCATTCTCACGGGGAACCAACATTATCTATCAACTTTCTCTTAGAGATTGTTGATATTGAAAAAAGGAGACCCTCTCCCTAGTCTCCGGCACAGGATCCAAATATGCACAAAATTGAGTCTAGAGCCACGAGATCATCAATAAATCTCATTAGGACACTTTCAATGAAGACTCTCTGTTTCACACAATGTGAAAAGAGAGATTATATCTTGAGTCCTACGCATTATCCTTGTGGTATTGCCAGAACATCTGAGTGATGTGTAAACATATTCACAATGAAGATGGAAAACCTTCTGGAGCCAACATCAAACAAGCTCCTGGTAGGTGGCAGGTGAGATCTATCATATAGATCAACCATGTGACAACTGAATAGAAACAATGGGGCGATTCAATCTCTTGAATCAATCCTGGTTCAGGTTATGGATTGACGGATACCTTTGAAAAACCGGTCTTTGTGCTCAATAACTCTTTTCTTTAGCACATCGACCGTGTACTAATTTTTCAAACCAAAAGGTGTTTTTATGATTGATAATTGATTTCCAATAAAACCCTCGTCGTATTGCAAAAACAATTTCTATTAAGCAATACACGATTGTTTTTCAAATCTCTTTTCATCAATCAGTGGTCTTAAATTCGCTGGTTCACTCACTCCGTGTTGTCTTCTTTGAGATATTCCGGTTTGAGAACAGCTTGAACAGCTGCGAAACCCTGTCAAGGAGATTCTTAGGAATCCTACCTGATCACAGGCAGTACTTGTACTGATCAACGGGGAACCGTGGGCCGTGTACCTCAATTCAACGAAAGTGATCAAAGACACTTTCGTTTGCTTTATTGCTAACTGTTTTATGCAGGTACATCCTACGTTTGCAGCTGATCAGAATGAAGCGATCAATCCATAGCCGCATGCTCACACTACACATTCATCTCAAAAGAAATCATAATAAGTGCATCAATGACTCTGATATTTTCACTCCATGCTTCTGCTACGCTGCTGCCAATATCATGAATCAACGAAAGCTTCCGTTACTCTGATGAGAAGATATCATGATCAAGAATGTGAGCATGTCGGTCCGAATGTCACAACATCACAAAATTCCAACACCACAATAGATGTCTCAGAGATTTTTCATAGCTGATGATCTCAAAAGCTGGCTCAAAATTATTATCACGTGGATCAGTAAAAGACCTCCACTTGGATTAACCCAACATGCAATGAGTGGAATCAATGACTACGAGCTTCGGAACAAAGTACTACATCAAGAATACAAGAACAATTCCTAATGTAATATCTGTTTGTATTCAATGTAATTTTAGTATATGTTTGAGGTGACCTCCCTTAGGGGGAGATTGTTAGGAATTAGAAATTCCAGGTATTAAAGAGTCGGTCACCTCAAGTATATGTAATCGTTAGAAAGCTCGTAGTCGTAGTTATTTTAAGTTAAGTAGTATTTAGTTTAGTAACACCGTGGAGGACGGACGGGTCTTTACCCACTGTATGCCTGATCCACAGCCCGTTGTGTGGCGTTTTATTGTAAGACTATAAATACTCTCTACCTCCCAAGGTAGAGAGTTGGAGCTCATAATAATATTTTCCTTTCTCTCACTATAGTTCCCAACTCTCTTCCACTCTCTCACTAGAACTTTCTCTCTAACATACTTAAACGCATACTTTGATCATGGTTTAGTGTGTTTGTGAAATCCAATATCTTACAGTGCCTTTCCCAGTGATTCTACCATCACTTCCACCAAAAGTCACATTGCCTCCTCCTTCAATGGGTACGAAATTATGCATCATTTCTTTGTTTCCTAACATGCTTCTAGAACAACCACTATCAACAATGCCAACTTCCTTATGCTTAAGAGGATGATCCTACAACAACAACAAGAAATATATACAATCTATTAGTACACTATGGAGACTCAAGTCATTACTGACTTGAGCCTGCCTTGTGGATCACAAGATTTAGGCCATGTAGAAATAAAAGATCCACCATTGTTCTTGGACCTCCATTGAAAATTGGGTCCCATTTTAGTCATAGAACAACCTGTTGAGGGCTTCACAGCAGTATCCCTATATCCCTTGCCAACATACATGCAGTCAAAACATTCAGGCTAATAACCATTTTGAAAATAAGCACTAGTTGGTTTCACATATGGTCGAGCAACTGATCTGCCCCATTTTGAAAATTGTGTATCAGCATAATTATATTTATTAGTTGCTTGTGGAACAAAAGATGGAATATCATTAACATTTTTCCACATTGGTCTAGATTTCCTTTGATTAGCACATACACCCATTCTTTGCTCATGAAAATTACAATCCTTAATCAAATGAAATTTACTTCCACAAACAAAACATGTCTTCTTTTTAGAAGATTTATTCAAAATGAAAGAAGTTTCATCACAAGCAAAAGCATTCAAACCATAAACATGAACATAACTGTTTTTAACATAATTATTGTTTTGCAAAGAATTAAAAAACAAGTCTTCAGATGAAACTATCTTGGAAGTTTATTCCTCAACAACAACTCTAAAAGGCTTGTAGGGAGTCTTGGGTGTTGGCTTGGGTGAGGTCTTGGGAAGGTATGACTTTTCATTTGAATCACAACTGGTAGAAGTAGACCCTTGGATAGAGGACTTGTCACTGTCAACACAAGAGACAAAGTCAGTAGATGAAGAATCAGGGTCTGGCAAGTCTCTTGACTTTTTGCCATAAAGATGGTGTGATCCATCAAAGTCAACTGGGATGGAAAGGTCAATGGGCATATGTTCTCCTATTATAGGTTCAAGGACAGCATGTAATTTTCCTTCTTTAACAAACTTAGCTAATCCTGCTGGTGTAGATTTACGTAGGTCATCCCTAGCTTCTATCCCCACACACTTCTTAAAGCCTAAACCTATTTCCATATTAGGATTTTGACTAGCATAGATATGACCAGCTAACTTGTTACCAGAAAATAACCATTCTTTATGCCTAGCTACTTCCACATCTAGTTTCTCTTTTAGCACTTGGTTTTCAGAAACTACATCAGCTTTTTCTTTCTCAGTGCGTTTTAAATCAATTTTAGTACATTCTAGATCATTTTCTAACACCCTTATCTTTTCATCATAAGCCAGTTGATTCTTTTGAAACCAAACTTTTTGTCTTTCTAATGTTTTTAAAGCCTGTTTATAAGCCTCAACTTCAACATAACATTCATTATATTTAGGTTTCAATTCATCATAGGCTACTTTAAGTTCATTATATCTTTCACTACAACCAAAAACACAATTATGTACCTGAGAGATGCCCATCAAGGCATCTTGAGCATGCCTATCCTCTGAAGTACAGCTTGCCAGTAATCCAATATTCTCAGAACCAGGACCTTCATCATTCTCAGGCTCATGCAGCTGCCAGTTGACATGGTCATCCATAGTGACAAGAGCTGTGGAGGGTCCAGCCTTCGAGTTCCAGCTTCCTTTTGAATCTGCTGATAGGAAGAATATATCACCTCATCACCAGCCTTCCTATCCTTGCATTCTCTTGAGAAGTGACCCATCTGATTACAAGTATAGCATTTAACTTTCCTTCTGTCAAATCTTGCTAGATCTCTTCCCTGGAAACCGAACTTTCTCCCAGACTTACTCTCAAACTTCTTGATGTTCATTGAGAGCATGGCCAGTTGCCACTTGAAATTCATCTCTTCCATTTCAAATGGATCCACCTGTTCTAAGTCCTCAAAGGCTAGTTGCTGATGAGTGTCATAATCAGCAACAAAAGAGTGAATCACATCTTCCAATACACCACTAGATTTAGGTTGAGAATTTGATGTAGTGGTGGTGTAGGATGATGATGCTGAGTAAGTTGGACTTGGAGCATAGGTCATCTTATTTGAGGAGGCCCCAACAAATGCTGTATGACTAGGAGTGGATGAACGAAAGGGACTTCTGACATCAGGCTCAAGAGATTTAAGTCTGTTGTAAAGTTCATCAAAAGTGAGCATATCCAGCCCACCTTTAGCTTTGAGGGCAATGCTTACTTGCAACCATGATGAAGGTAAAGATCGCAAGAACTTTGAATTGCAGTCATCATTATCTGGCTTTGCCTTCAGTTGATTCAATTGACTCAATATCTTATGGAACCTGTCATACCCCTTGTGGATACCTTCCTCTTCAGAGATTTGAAATTCTTGAAACTGTTGTTTCAGCATTGATTTCCTCATTCTCCTTGACTCCTCATTCCCACCAAACCTAGCCTTGATTGCCATCCATATGTCCTTAGCATCCTGCATGTAGTGAAAGTCACCCAAGTGATCCTTTGGTATAGCCTGAAGGAGAATGGTTCTCACTTTATTCTCTCTCTGGACAGCCAATATCTCATCAGCAGATTTGGGAGGAACGATGGTAACAGTACCATCAGGATCTGTGACATGCCTCTTCAAACTGTTCCCCTTCTTCACAATTTCCCAGAGATTCCAATCAATATTGGAGATCCAGTTCTGCATCTTCATTGCCCACAAATCATACTCCTCCTTCTTTAGGTTTGGGAACTTTGCATTGCTGTTTGAGAGACTGAGTTGTTGCAGAGATGTGGTGTTTTGGTTGTTGGTGACTTCAATTTCATCATCTGATCCAGGCATGGTGAAGGTTGTTTTGGTTGTATGGGTGTAAAGAAAAGACTGTTCTTAATATCGTAGAGACTCTCCCGAGGCTCTGATACCACTTGTTAAACCTAAGACCTTGATAGATCTTTGAGCACTCGTAGATCGTTAGTTATGCTTATGTAATCACAAACACACTAAAAGACAGTCTCGGTTACTTGTATTCAAGCGGAAATCAAACACAAGTATAAACACGAATAACTAAGAATACGTTGATCCTCTATGGATCTTTTAATATTACTAAAACTTGTTTTCCAAACTCGTACATAATTCATACTATTGTGTTCCTTTTATAGACAAGGAACCCTAAAATGTTTCCCAAGAAACGTATAAACATAAAACTAAATAAGATATACATTATCACTTCCTAATAAAGCTCATGCATATCCTAAATAACTATAGAATACGCGGAATATCTATCTCCACAGAAACCAGCTATACGGCTTTATTACTTCAGCAGAATTACTTCTTCAGCAGAATCCTTGCACTTCAGCAGAATCCATCGGCAGTAACTTCAGCATAATTCGTACTTAGTAGAATTCCCAACAGATTATGCTTAGTGTGTCTCAAATGGTCTACAGTCGTAAAGTGATGCTTCGGTGTACTTCAGCGAGTCACCTGAATTGTAGATGTACTTCGTTATATCGTGTTAGCCTTCTTGAGGGCCTCCAGTTTCAGGAACAGCCTTTGCAAGAATTAGAGATGTGTTTTCACAATATGCTGTTAACACCCTCGACATTCGAACCTGTAAGAGCTGGAAATCCGCTAAGGAGATTCCTTTCACGAATCGAATCCTGAAGACGTGGGTCGTTACTTGAATTTATTCAATGTAATGCCAACTGTCCCTTATGGGATTCAGACGGCTGATTCGCCCGACCAAGGTGAATGGAATCAAGACATTCATCAGTAGAACAATTGTAGTAATCAATTCTTTAAGAAAAGATTACAATGATCAATTGGTGTTCGTGACTGTACCTGGGAAGCTGCTGCTGATGGATGCTCGCGGGAGGAAGAGATCATGCAGATTCTCCACATGCTCATACCAACAACATCACAAATGAAGTTCTCATCAAATTCAAAGGTAACAAAAAGTTAAAGATGATTCTTATTCAATGTCAAAGACTCTACAAAGTTCAAAGACTAGAGAACTTCATCACATTGGAAATTCAAAGACAAAAGAAGTGTGAGCATGGTGGAGAAAGACGTAGTGACACCTATCTCAAAGAAGTTGACAAACGGCAGACAACAACATTAAATGATCACAAAGCATGAAGGAACGGAAATCAAGACTATTCTATATCGACACACAAAGTTCAAGCTCAAGAAGAGTAAAGACCTAATCAACTGGAGCATCTTTTGAATGGCCACTCCTTAAGGGGAGATTGTTAGCCTTAATAATAATTAATAGAAGTGATGGTCATTCACGTTTAGGAACTTTGTAACTTATGTTAGATATCGTAATAGAATAGTCAACGGGCTCGTGGATTGGGCTAAGCTAAATGGCTATTAGTTAAGTTAAGCTAGCCTTTTATCATTTGTAATCCAATCCAAGCCCAAGCCCAAGCCCAAGCCCATAAGGGTAATATGTATGGAAGTATAAATACCCCTCAAATGGTCATTTGAGGGGTGTGCTTGAGTGTGTATGTGTGTGTTTCTCTTTATGAAATAACAAGTTCTTTCTTTCATCTGTCTCTCTTGTTTCACACGTATCATCTTAAGTCACCATCTTTCCATCTTTATTTCATATACTTCACGCATAACATAAGCTTGTGTTTTACGTGTATACTTGTGTGGTAAGGTTGGTATTCATGATAAGGTTGAGATAAACAAGGTCCTACAGTTGGAGCTTTTGTATCCTTTTGATTTTTGTGTGCAGAGTATTTCAGAGTTGACCAAGCTGCAAACTGAAGATTTGATCGAAGCCTCAGTGATTTTGGTAAATGTCATGAAGAAGCATAAGCGAGCACAGAAGCTTCTGTCATTCATTGAGAAGCTGAAGGGGATGGTGTATTGATATGGTTTTTTTTTGTTTTTGAAATCTATTTTGGGTTTAAGCAATTTTGCAAATGGGTAGGCTTGTTGGGATATGTTGACTAAGACTTGTTAATGTTTATATTTTTGGATCTTTGAACATCTATTTTTTTTAATGTTTCAGTGGTTAATAAATTTAAGTTTTATGGCGCCATATTAATTTTTTGGAACATACCTGTTTTTGATATCTGTTGTAGCTTGCTGTCTTGCTATGATGATGTTGTAACCATGTAGTGTTAAATTCATCTTGGGAGCCTTTGGTTTGTTCCATAAGTACTTGGCTCTCCTGATAGTGCAATGTGCAACCTGTTACAATAAGTTGGTTGTTACTGTGTAAGGAGTAAAATTAAATGTTAAAGCTTTCAGAATTATGATAACTGAAATTCCAGTTTAAATGTAAAGGGTGATTCAAATGGGAACTTCGAACTTGAATGTAACAACAAAGAATGGGATAATCAGTTTTAGAAAGGCAGCTAGCTAAATATGGTAAATGTAAGTCTTTGCTGTTTTAGATTGATGATCAGGTATACACGGCAAAAAAGAAATCCTTGTATTACTAACTGATGGTAGACAAAAAAGAAAGTATCATACATAGTTGTATAACCATTTGAAATTTCTAAAGTAATTATAGGAGTATTGTGAATCACATTATCAGTGATTTTTGTTGACACTGGCTATTTTATGTTGGTAAAGCGTAGGTGCACGGACATGCTTTAGAAGTGCATCTATTTATTGTGCAACACTGTGATCATAAGTAAATGTGTGTAGGTTACATTTTTTTTGAGTAATCTTTCTATCTGGTAGAAATGTTAGTATATAGCTTAACATAAAAGATAGATACAAGTTATACCATTTGAGAGAGAATCTGCTGCATATCTTTTCCATTGTCTTCGACCAACAAAGCATAAAAAGCCTGTAACGACACACGTATGGCTGTTTCAGTTTTTGCAACAGTAGTAAGAAACAAAAAAGAACATATGTAATAATACATGGAAACACAGTGCAGTGTTTGGAGTGAACTAAAAGGACCTATGCAAATAGTAAAAAACTTGGCTTTTAGTTTTGAATGGTAAGGTCAGATATTATATAAGTAAAATGCATAGATTTATAGTAGCACATGTCAGCAAAACTGTTTACATCTGTGGAGGAGAAGTGGATGTAAAAAAAATAGTATTTGGTTTATTGTGTGTTTTAAAAATGGTTTACTTACATGTTATCAAATGAAACGACATCGCTTATCATGGCTTTTAATATATATAGAGGCCCAGCTCTGCGAGTATGGAAGCGGTACCAGAGACCCAATATGGCTGCAATCACAATGTGGATGTGGGTGCCTTGCCAACACATAGGAGTTGATAAAGTACGCTCACCAAAGACATAAATGCAGAAAACTATCGTCATCGACCTAGTGACCTTACAATACATACATAATCATCACAACATTAACTGCACTTATTAACAAACATGTTGTTGGAATCACTCCTAAACCTTAATCAAGTGTTAGTAATTCATATGTAATAGTTAGCTTAATTATGGCCTTTATGTTTGTTATTAGCTTAAGCTTATGTAGAAGGCCCATGAGCTTAGGCCCAAGCCCATAGGAGAAAGGAAGGGACTAGGAAGTGTTTCCCTAGCTTCCCTCCTATAAATACTATGTAATAACCCTCACTTGAGGGTTGGTTGTTCAATGCATTTCATTTCATACACCTAACTCTTCTATATTATCGTGTGTGTGTTTTGTATTTGTTCAACCGACCTCTATCTCTTCTCTATTTCTTTCATTGATGCTTGTGTTGTAAAACTAGTGACCTAACAGTGGTATCAGAGCCTACTAGTTGGGTGAATCGTATTGCTTTTGAAGTGGGTTTTGGTCCTACGCGTAAAGAATACGAGATACTTTGGTTCGCTTAAAAACACGTTTTTTACACATTTTAATCCAAGATTCTTGTCCTTTCAACGTTTTAAGGTGTTAAAATAACTGTTTTTGGCAAAAAGTTTCAAACTTTACGCGTGGATAAACGTTTTTGAGCTTGGTTTTTAACGAGGTAGCTTTTCTACGCATAACTGTTTTAGCCACTTTGGATCATCAAGTTTCACACTTTTGTGTTATCTTGGTGATATTGAAGCTATTTCATCACAAAAATCTGGTTTAGAGACATCTTTGGGCAAAACTCATTTTTACGAGTAGTTCTACGCATAACGAAACCCTAATCTTACGCATAAGAATTCCGTGGTTTGATCTTCAGTTTTCGTGGTTTACTCCATGTTTTCTTGCTTGGATAAGCCTGAAAATACGTCGACTTGGGATATCTTTTGCACTGTGATAGTGTAAAAGATCACTTGGGCAAAAACCCTAAAATTGCGCATAAGCATAAAGCTTACGCGTAGAAAATCCTACGCATAAGATTTATCTTACGCCTAAGCTTAGTCTTACGCATAAGGTAATCCTACGCCTAAGTTTTCTACGCCTAACTTCTTGTTTTACGCATAACTTTAGTGTTTTCACCTTCCTTACGCGTAAGCTAAATTTACGCGTAAGCTAAATCTACGCGTAACTCTTGCTGTTACGCGTAACTTTGGTGTTTTTACGCATAAGTGCTACTTGGTTTATTGTAATTTCTACGCCTAAGGATACTTCATCAACAACGTTTCATTCGACTACAAAGATCCATCAAAAAAAAAAAAAAAGTTTTTTGGCGGGAAAATTTGAGTAAAATTTAATTTTTCGGGGAGACTAAACGTTCAAATTTTGGTTTAACTGTGAAAATTTTGGTCAAAAAGTCAAATTTTTGGGCCCAAATTCAAATTTTTCGGGTAAAATTTGGCGTCAAAATTGTCATAACTCAAATTTTTCGTACAAACTTAGAATTGAATTTTATAGTGAATTTCAAATTTTAAGAGACAAAAATTTTAAAAATTATTTTTGGAGGGAAATTGCAATTCACTATATCGACCTTCTGTGTGCTATATCGACTTTGCACCTTTTCTTCTCTTTGATTCTTCTGCAGGGGAGTGAAATGGATTCTGGACATGAAGATCCATTTGTGGCATTGGAAGAAGGATTCATGGCTCTGGCTCTGGCATTCAAGCGTCAGACATCATCAAATTCCCGATATCCCGCAGTCGTACAAGGTGAAAGAGTTGATGTACATGAAAGGAATGCTCAAATGGACGTTGAGAATGTTGTGATTACTGCAACTGTCGGTAATGCGGACAATGAGGTTGTAGCATTGGAAAAGCAGGATGACAGCAGCAGATCTGGAGAAGATATCATACTTAACTACGACACCGAGCCCAACTATGACGAAGAACAAATGGTTGAGGAAGATATCTTACCCACCTATGACACTGACACATAACAGATGGTCGAGGTACAATCTACTGTTGATCATATTCTGACTGGAAATGCGACACAACATACTGAGCAACCTGAATTTAGTAATGAAGGAGAGGTTGACCAGTGTGTTGCACAATGTCCAGACAACTATCTCATGTCTGAGCCCTTACTTGATTCAACTGACACGTTAAATCAAACTCTTGAATCTGAAAACATTCTTCTCAAAAAGACCATTGCTCAGTTTCATAAAGATTTTTCAAAACTAGAGGCACATTGCATCTCTCTTGAACTTAAACTACAAAACAAATATTTTTCTTCAGAACACAATGGTCAGTATTCAAATGAACAAAGTAATCGTGTGGATACATTAGTAAAAGAAAATGAGCATTTAAAGGCTCAAATTCAAGCAAAGGGGCTTGCACATGTTGCTTTACAAAACAAACGGAGAAGATTAACTGACAAGAGTGTGGATACTAATTTTGATAAACCAACAATCTTGGGGAAATCGTCTCTACAACCTTTCAGAAAACAATCTGTAGTTAGACAACCAACTGCATTTAAATCTGAACGTTCAAAATCTTCAAAACCACGGTTTCCTTCCCAAGTTGTTGAGAATAATCATTTGATAAAACCAGTCACTCCACATTCCTGGCCTAAGAATAATGCTTCTGTTTCTGTTAAACATGTTTCTGTTAAACCTGTTTCTGTTATACCTGTTTCTGTTAAACCTCAACATTTGGTTGCTCCTGGCAAATCTAGGATTAGTTCGAACACTGTGTCTAAACCGAGCATTAAAATTAAAAATTCATATGATTCAAATGACGCATACAAGAACTATGATCTAGAAAAGGCTAGGAAAAGTGCACTTCTTCAAAAGGATGGAATCTTAGGTTCATGACCTAGTGTATCACCTTCGAGTGTATTACTGAACACTACATATAGTAGCAAGCCAAAACCTAAGTTAACTCAACAAACAGTTAGAAATAAACCCGTTGATCTAAACGTAAACTGTCAGAAACCTAATAGGTGGATCCATATAGGACGCATACTCTTCCCAAAAGAAGTTTCAACATCCCCTAGATCTAACCTTAGATAGATACCAACGGGTAGGATTTTCAAAACTGTTAGTCTTAGGTAGATTCCTACAGGCAAGATACTAAGTAGTTGCACCAAAACAAGTGGGATACCAACAACATCCATCCCTGAGGCAGGAAAGGAAATCATCAAATTAGCATGTCCAGGTGTCAAAAAGATAATTAACACTACATCTTTATGCTTCTAACATCTGGAACCCAGTTACACTTGGGGATCCATGTTTTTCTCTTCCTTGCCCCCCTTCTATTTTTCTATGCAGGTACAACAGCAATGGCTCCTACTGCAAAACAGCGTAGGACCCGTTTCTCACCGTAAAAAATATCATAATCCATCAGCTGTTCCACCATTGTACTTAATCGTCATGAATTAGAAACATTGCTTGCTCCTCTGGTTAAAGATTCTGCCAAAAGTCGTGCTTCAGATGTATCGAATGTTTCCGCTGCACAACCGATAATACTCTAATTTCAGATACACCTGAATCTACAACAACAACCGAATCTTCTATAACAGAAGATCAAACTGCTTCCTACAACAATGTCACAGCTGATGATCAACATTATGAACAGAGAAGTTTTATCAGCAGTTGACTCTCTCGAAATATTTTTGGTACTTCACACTTGTTCGATCAATTGGACATACATGGTTTCGCTGTCTCCTTATACATGGTTTCGCTGTCTTCAATTCATCATCAACATACGTGGTGTATGATTCTGAATCATTAAAAACATCGAGGGGGAGAGAGTGTGTAGGTGGTCATTGCTTCCTTGTTCTTCTACATGCTTCTTTGCGAAAACCCAATGCCTTCTTGAATTTCTTCAATTAGGGGGAAGAAATAAGACGATCTGTGGCTCAAACGTCTCACTTTGGTGTTATCGTCTCAATTTCATGGGTGATCTTGTGTGAAGTTACCCAAATTTGATGTTATGATGCCTCACACACGGTCTTGGTATCGAGTTATTGCATATTCACAGGTGATTAGTATTCCGAAAGACCACAACATTCAAGGGAAAGTCGTATCATTTCGTCTTTCGTGGTTTGTTTGGTGTGATGCGTCTACATCCGTGAGAAGATCTTGTTGATTTCTGGCATTTTACCCTCGAACGGATCTTCTACAATTAGTCAGATTTTCTTTGTGTGGTTTACTGCTCATCTACAAATTCCGCTGCATACTAAAACCTTCAAAAGTTAGAGGAAATGTAGACTTCATCAAAGTTTTAAATCTGCTAAAGACAGGTGTCAGTTTGGGGGGAAGCTGATTATGAAACTTCTTCACAATGGCTTCTGAGTATAACAGCTTAGAACCCGGTCACAACCGATTAAACTTCCCTCAAACCCCATCATCAGCTGAACAAAGCCCCCAGCTCACTCGTCAACAAATGGAAAGGTTATTTGCTCCGCTGTTCAGTGACGATATTGATGAACGTGCTCCAGGTGTATCCGCTGTTTCCGCTGCTCAACCTGATACTACTCTTATACCTGATACACCTGCTACAACAACTACTGTTGAAGAAGCACCACCAGTTGACTCCACCACAACAGTTGAACAAACCGCTTCCAACAATGATGAACCGGCTGATGATATTCTGAATGAAGTACCCCCACCTGCAGATTTTGATCCAAATGCGTTCTTTAACCCGTTTGCTAATGACAGTGCTGCACCTAATGTCGCGGAATCATCAACAAACCATTTGAATCCTCAGAATCTGCACAATGTATACCAACATCAACCCTCTACACATCGATGGACAAAAGACCATCCTCTGGCAAATATTATTGGCAACCCGAATCAACCAGTCGTTACGAGACAACGTCTTCACACAGATGGTGAACATTGCATTTATGCACTCACTGTCTGCCAATCTGATCCTAAAAACATTAAAGACGCAATGACAAAAGACAACTGGATAGAATCCATGCAGGAAGAACTCAACCAATTCAAACGTCTTAAAGTATGGGAACTGGTTGAAAGACCAACAGGGGTCTACGTCATTGGTCTTAAATGGATTTGGAAGAACAAATTAGATGCTGAAGGGAACGTAATCAGAAACAAGTCACGTCTGGTGGCTAAGGGTTATCGACAGGAGGAGGGTATTAAATTTGAAGAATCATTTGCTTTGGTTGCTCGTCTTGAGGCTGTTCGGATATTTCTCGCGTTCGCGGCTCATATGAATATGACGGTCTTTCAGATGGATGTCAAAACTGTGTTTCTCAACGGACAACTGAAAGAAACGGTTTATGTCAGCCAACCAGAAGGATTCGTTGATCCCGAGTTCCCGAACCATGTCTACAAACTGAAAAAAGCTCTTTATGGTCTCAAACAAGCTCCTCGAGCATGGTACAATAAGCTATCATCTTTCCTCATTGCTAATAATTTCACCAAAGGTTCGGTCGACCCTACTCTTTTTATACAATATCACGGGGCACATATCTTAATTGTTTAAATTTACGTGGATGACATCATTTTTGGGTCTACACATAAAAAGTACTTAATCGCTTTTGCAAAACTAATGAAGAAAATTTTGAAATGTCCATGATGGGTGAACTTACGTTCTTTCTAGGATTGCAAGTTCATCAATCACCCCGTGGTATTTTCTTGAGTCAGTCCAAATATGCCCTTGAATTGTTAAACAAATTTGGAATGAAAACCTGTGACACTTATGCCACACCAATGGCTCATACCAAGAAGCTAGACGCTGATTTACATGGGAAATTGGTGGACCCTACAAAATACCGTAGTATCATTGGGTCTCTCATGTATCTAACAGCTAGCAGACCTGATATTGTCTTTGCCGTTTATCTTTGCTCCCGTTATCAGTCGAGACCAACTGAAACTCACCTCTCTGAGGCTAAAAGAATCCCCCGATACATCAAGGGAACCATTAATTTGGGAATCTGGTATCCGAAGGATTCTGGTTTTGAACTAATAGCCTTTTCAGAAGCTGACCACGCAGGATGCTTAGATTCACGTAAAAGTACTTCAGGAGCTCTACAATTTCTTTGTGATAAACTGGTGTCCTGGCAATCGAAGAAGCAGGATTGTACATCGCTGTGATCAACCGAAGCAGAATATGTAGCCATGTCGGCGTGTTGTGCTCAAGTCATCTGGATGAGAACACAACTCAAAGACTATGGTTACGTATTTGACAGAATCCTAATGTACTGTGACAATCGGAGTGCTATTGCGATCTCGTGCAACTCAGTTCAGCATTCGAAATCAAAGCACATCGATCTTCGATATCATTTCATCAAGGACCACGTGGAACAGGGTAAAGTTGAATTATACTTCGTGGGTACAGAATACCAATTGGCAGATCTACTCACCAAAGCCTTGCCTCCCGCTAGGTTTAATGAGTTGGTCCACCGGATTGGTATGCGGTGTTTGACTTAAGATGAACTGGATGAACTCTTAAAACAATCTTAAAAACCAGTCAAACACCAAAATCTCTTTTGTAAATACTTTTCAAAAACAAAATACAAAATTATAAAATCTGATAAAACATCAAAAATATTCTTCTATCTAAATTTCTTTCAACATGGAATGTACAAATCTTCTGTCAACACTTTGTTCTATCAAATCTTTCACAATTTTCCCGAACAAGTGTTGAGGGGGATAAAGTAAATATTTTCTGCTTCATAAAACCTTGTACTTCCATGTTTCAAAAAATACATTGTTTCTTCTAAAAAATGGTGGACACGTTTCTTGTCAAATACTCTCCTAGGACTCAAATGTCTTCAAAATTCATTATTTCAAAAGTCGAGGGGGAGTATCGTTAAGTTTCTTGCCTTACAAGTGTTTTGTCTAACCTAAACGGAAGTTAAAGGATCTTGGTTGGAACCTTTTTGAGGTTGAGGGACTGAATGTGTCAACTTGGCAAATTAATGTTAACAAAATCATTTACTCCTAAAACAACCAAGATCAAACGGCCCAAAACAAATCTTCTAAATCCGTTCAAGTTTTTCATAATCAATAAGTTCTAAACTGTTTTAATCAAGATGATAAACAAGGATTTCTAAAATTCTTTCAAATCCAATGGTTAAAACTCTTTAAACTGATTTTGGAAAATTGTTCACTCGAACGAATTGAGTGTTTATGCATAAAAGTGTTTGGATTGAAATGAGTTGTGTTAAAACCTTTCTTAGTGTCTATTAAACTTGTTTCAATCGTCCAAAACCATCCTGAATCTTAAATTTCATTAATTTGATCTCTAGGGTTCTTGCGCTCATCTAGGGCTTTTCTATTCTGTGATATGTTATTAGGTGTTCAATAAAGTGTTAGAATAAGTTTATATGCATGTTTTGAACCTTGAAATTAGCCCAGAAACATCTAAATTGTAAGAATTTAAGTTTAGGTTTTTAGGGTTCATCTCCCATGAATCTTCTAATTTTGTGGTAGAAATGTGTTAAATCTTGCTCCATTGCACTCATATGACATCTAGCACACTCCAGAAACATTCTTGTTTGATTTGTGTGGCTATATCTCTTACACGTAGATTAAAGGGTTTAGGGTTTAAGTAATTTTACGCCTAAGTCTTTCTGTGTGTATCTGATGCTTGTTTTGTGATCTAAAAGATGTTTGGAGTTAACTGCAATCAAGTTTTCATGTTTATTTTTAACAGGTTAATTATTCGTAATATCAGAATCTTTAGGTGTTCAAAACGTTAAGCTTAAGGAATACTTTATGCGTAAAGGTTATGCCTAAGAGAAATCTTACGCGTAGCTCTTACGCATAAGGGGTCTACATGTATCTTGGAAAAATATTCGTAAACAAGGCTTGTTACGCATAAGCTTTACTCTTACGAGTAAATTGTACGCGTAACATCTAGCTTATCCCTACGCGTAAGCTAAAAGCCTTTGAACTTGTCTTACGCGTAAGAAACTCTTACGCCTAAGCTTGGTCTTACGCTTTAGTTTAGTCCTACGCATAAGCTCCTTTCTTACGCATAAGGATCCTTGTTACACATAACCCACTGTTCACTACATTTTGGCCCGTTACGCATATGTTACTTGTTAAATGTTACGCATAGGTCACAAATATCTGATGGTTCATATAAGCTTACAAAAGTTAATATGTTGTGTGACAAGTGAATTATTGGTTTTTGAAATTTCAAAATTAACATGTTCACGTAACTTATCACATCAACTTCATACATTTGGACTAATGTGACTTAGGACTTGTAACTAACATAAACATGTTACCATCAAACAAGGAATTAGATAATAAATCAGACTAAAACAAACACATTGTGTTTCCATATGTCTGTCTTTTTGTCTAATGTCTTTCAGATCACAAAATGGCTGCAAATCAAGCAAACATCAATGCCCCAGCTGAGCTCTCGATGGCAAACACATTCCCAACTGGTTACGACAAAATAGTTGGCAAGAACAATCTCCGTGTCATCTTCAACAATTTCATATGCTCATAATCATCTTGCTGAATTGCTGTGGACATCCTTCTGCAACATCCATTCAAATTCATGCTCACAAAGTCATCCTGATGATGAGTAAGATTCAATGGATGAGGAAATACAATTTCATAAGTCATTAAAGCAGAAAAGGATGGAATACCATGCTTCAACCTTTCCGGTTAATCAACCCGATGGGGCAGGAGGGTCAAGCAGTAGTCCTCCACTTATGGAAGATCCATTGCAAACATTTCTTACCCCATCCGATCCGGTTAATCAACCCGGTAAGGATCAGGGTGTCACTGTCACTACAACTGTTGAAATGAAGCAACCACAACAACAACTTAAACAGCCGCAAAAAGAAAAGCATGGTGAAGATGTGGAAATATATGACGAAGGAGATTACGATCATGATAAGGATGAAAGAGTCACTGATGATGATAATTTGGTGGCTGAAGAGGAAATGTTGCAAAAAGAGGGTGAAGAAACTGCTAGAGCTGAGGAGGAAAAGTTAAAGAAGGAATCAGACAACTACTTAGTTGACAATCCAATACACAAACCTCAACAGTCTTCTGAATTACCTCTTGACACTTTCACCAAACCCAAATCATCATCTCAATCATCACCTCCATCAACATAAGAAACACCTATGTCAACAACAAAATCTGTTAAGAAGGCAACTCCATCAAATGATTCGACAAATGGTTAAGCAGGTTATCACCACTACACAACAAGCTACACAGCCACCACCATCTGATCAACCAAGGGATTCAGAAACCATACCACCAATAGAGAAAACCATTGATCACTTTACATACACTGGTGGTGAGGATCACGACATACCTGACCCCCAACCAGAACCTCAACCGAAATTTAGATCAAGTACATTACTGCACTCCTTGTTTTCATACGCTTCAAATCAAAGAGCGTGTTGAAGTTCTCCACCTCGGGCTCGAATTTTACCTCAATTCTACACTTCATCGGAATCAATCAAGAACCTCAGTACAAAATCGTTCATAAACAAAAGTTTGGGTTTTTCTACCAAAGTGAAAATCATCATACTTGCTTCATATCTTTCGATGAAATTCACTAAGTTCTATGACGCCACCCTAGAGATGGTTCGAGATGGATTGACATATCGATTGAAGGACATTGAGTTGGGTATAATTCAGATGAAGAGATGGAATTCAAAGGATCGCAAGGATGTTCGTTGATTTATCACTAGGATTGATGAATGTTTGATTCATCGGGATCAGATGCAACGGTTGGAGAGCTATGTGGGAGGATGACCAAACTTTCCGATTCTGACTTTCCAACGTCCTCAGAAAGTAGCTGATCGTCTGTAATCATTGGGTAGTTGAATCCTCAGAAAGTAGCTGATCGTCTGTAATCATTGTTTTTGAAGAAATGTTGAGAATAAATATGACCATTTCGAGTGTTGCGGGAAGATGACCACTGTGAACAATTTGTGAACAAAGTTTTAATTCAAATACTCCCCCTCAACAAGTGATATAAACGGTTGAGGTTTTGAAAAACATATGGGGAAGTACTTGTTCTTTTGAGTAAAACCTTTGAAAAATGAAATGTTTGATAAGGTTTACTCAAAAGTAAGAAGCTTTCGCTCCTTTTATAAGGATTGTGGCACTGAAGCGTACCACAGGGTCCTTTCTTGACAAGAACGGGTCCTTTCTTGACAACAATGATTACACATATGTGATAAGAAATATGTTGTGTTTTGCTAGTTGAATCCTCGTGTGAAAAGACTTCAACCCATGAATTGACGGGATCTAACAGTCTTACATTGAAAAGATTTGTCTCCCAAAGACTTATCCAAGTAAATTGTACCTATTCGAGAAGCTCTTGATAGACATTAACTTTGACGGGTTTGACAACCTTTCGAGGTTTGTCCACACCTTCAAGGTAGTTATTAGAGCTAGTTGTCACCTAAAAGCTGACAATGTATCTCTTTAACTATGCAACGTAACCGTGTCCCTCGGGGAATTGTCTATCTTGAGTCGATCAATTCAAAAGTGCAAGCTCTTTCCTCAGTGTGCAGATTTCTGTAAAAATTCTTTAGCACATGTGGAGGGGGAGTATTTCTGAAAATCTAAAACTCTTGAAGTGTTCAAACATGTTTTTCATTCACAAACACTTTGAGAGATTTTCATGAAAAATGGTTTTATGGCAATGGAGTTATAAGGAGATTAAGGTTAGGAATAACCATCCTATGATCCGCCAGAGCCGGAGGGATCTACCCAAGGACATCACAAATAGTTAGTACTTAGAAGTCCTTAGGTACGATTATAAAAAGGAGAAAATGAGAATCGGAGAAAGAAGGAGTTGAAGAATTAAAAAGAAATGCAAAGAAAAGGGTGAAAAGAAATAGCCCTCCTAATTATTCAACTTAGGGCAGATACCGGGTTCAATTCATATGCTACTGGTTGTCACTTGATGACGCCGGTATTGAAGAATAAAAGCCGTCATAGACCCAGTGACGCATGCACTAAACCTTCTTAGCCACTCAAGTTTCTCTCAACAGAAGCTTGTTTCATTCTCACAGGGAACCCTACATAATCTATCGGCTTTCTCTTAAAGATTGCTGATATTGAAGAAGGAGACCCTCTCCCTAGTCTCCAATCAGGAAAACCAAAACGCACTATTGAGTCTAGAGCCACGAGATTCATCAAAAGATCTCTTAGGTACACTTGACATTTCATCACTTGATGTTCTACAATAAGAACATCAGTGGTACGTTATCGAGTCCTTCACAGATCTTAGCAATCTGTCGAGAATATTTATGAGAGGTTCACAATTGTGATCCTCAGTGATTGAATGGAAACTCCTGCCAGAGTCAACATCAAACAGCCCTGACAGCAGGTCACTTCGGTAACTCCCCGTGGATTACGCTTAGTGTGTCTCAAACGGTCTACAGTCGTGAGGTGATGCTTCGGTGTACCTCAGCGACTCATCTGAACTGTAGGTGTACTTCGGTACATCACGTTATCTCACTTGTGGGACTCCAGTTCAGGAACGACTTTTGTGAGAATTAGAGTTGTGTTTTCACACTATGCTGTTAACACTCTCGAAGTTCAAACTTGTAAGTGCCGGAATCCGCTTATTACAAACCATTTTTCATGTTTTCTTCTTATGGAAGCTCTGGAGCGGAATGATCGTGCAGATTCTTCACATGTTCATGCCAACATCATCTCTAATGGAAGTTCTATCCAAAAGCAACACAAAAGTCAGAATGATTCTTCGTCAATTCAAAGAATCTACAAAGTTAAAGACTTAAAGAGCTTCGTCAGCACTGTTATCAAACGTTAAAGAGCGTGTGAGCATGTTGAAGAATGACGTGGAGACACTGTAGCAGCGAAGCAGACCTGAAGCAGACTTGATGCAGACAACAACAACATACTATCACTACCATCACAAAGAACAATGATCAAAGAACAAAGTTAAAAGATGACGTCAAAGCAAAACTGTTTAAAGAAAACAATTTCTCTACACTGGGGAGATTGTTCAACTCAAGGCAATTCTTCTCACAAGAAAGAAGAATGTCAGAAGACGTCAAAGCTACTATTACATCAACGCCTTCACCGGTCATATTCATTCATCACCAACACTTAGGGGGAGATTGTTGGAATCACTCCTAAACCTTAATCAAGTGTTAGTAATTCATATGTAATAGTTTGCTTAATTATGGCCTTTATGTTTGTTATTAGCTTAAGCTTATGTAGAAGGCCCATGAGCTTAGGCCCAAGACCATAGGAGAAAGGAACGGACTAGGAAGTCTTGCCCTAGCTTCCCTCCTATAAATACTATGTAATAACCCTCACTTGAGGGTTGGTTGTTCAATGCATTTCATTTCCTACGCCTAACTCTTCTATATTATCGTGTGTGTGTTTTGTATTTGTTCAACCGACCTCTATCTCTTCTCTATTTCTTTCATTGATGCTTGTGTTGTAAAACTAGTGACCTAACACATGTCTTGGACCAAGGTAACAAAAACACATTCTATTAGGCCAATGTACATGCCACACTAAACCGAAAACATTTGTCAACCTTTTAATATATGGAGACGCTTAGATCTGCGAGTGTGGAAGCAGTACCAGAGGCCCGCCATGGCTGCAACCACAATGTGGATGTGGGTGCTATGCCAACAGATGGAACTTGATAAAGTACGCTCAACAAAGACATAAATGCAGAAAACTATCGTCATCTCGTCAGTGACCTTATTATATATTATATATTATATATATCTACATAACAATTAGCAAGATTTCTCCTACTAAGCTTCTTTATCAAGTGCCTTTACTCTAAAAAAAATTATAAAGCAAGGCTGCGACATCCTATTGGGTTTTGATAAACAGAGCAATGCAAAGAAAATTAGGAAACATAAATATATATTATGCTCATACCTCATTGGCACAACATTACTGGGATAAAGCCACCAGATAGTCGTATTTGTTTATACTACTGGACCCATCCTATTCATCTTCACTCACACCCTTCGTTTACCTTTTAGAAGCCAACGGGTATACCTCCGTAAAATTATCTGGCGATATTTTGATCCGAAGATAGTTGCAGCGACAGTCTGAAAACAACTGTTACACTTGCGGCAGTTGTAACCTGAAACAGATACCAAAGTAACATGTTAAGAAAAAGGATGCATCCACCGTGGCTGCAACCATTATGGGATGCCCTGCCAATATGCGGATAACCTCATCTTAAGGCTCAGATTTGCACATGTAAAATCTAAAACAAAATACCGGCCATGGCTGCAATTCCAAACTGCCTTGCCAAGATACCAGTATCAGCAGATTATGTAAACGAAATATTCAATTGCATACAAGTATCATCATTTCCTTAACCAAATAGCTTTTTTTTCGTGGGTGCAACTAATGAAGGTTAACGGTGAAGAGTCCACAATCAGTTTCACGACGAAAGTGGAAATGTTGCTGGACAGGTGGCTCAGATGGGTGAATATTCAAGCAAAGAGGATACACTCGCCATGGCTGCAATAGTTGTATGTCACCCTGCCAAGATACGGGTCATCTCATGTTTACCGAACAAACCCCAATTCATCACAGCCTCGAAAAAGGAATACAAAGGGTGACCATTTAGCAGGCTAGCCTGCCCAAAAACCGCAAATATACAAAATAACATTCACGGGCCTTTCTTCCTATTTGTAATCCACAATCATGAAATCAAAGTTTCAGACAATCACATTTCACCAGCATCAACATAAAAACCAAAGTCTTATCTGTAACAACATTATTCAGTGGAAGTGGTACCCGAGAAATCCTCAGTAACAGTGGCAACATAAGAAACAAATGTTCGCGTGTAACAATAACATAAAAACAAAAGCCACATTCACGGAAGAGTTAATTTGCAGAAAAATCATGATAGCCCAATGGAAATGGTACCCGAAAAACAGCATGGCTGCAACCATATGGTCACCCCGCCAAGGTATGTTTTTGGGCAAACTTCAGTTACCAAGACAAACAAAAATCGTCAAATATGATTGTTCCTTAGCCTACACCGCACACGATACAAATGACAAACCCGCACGTAACCATGTTTCTACACATACCAAAGCGATCGTGCCATGTAAATTGCTGCATTTTGTGTCGTAGCATCAACAAAGCAAACCTATACAACCAAAATGGCATCCAACCAGGGCTTCAAACACGACATCGTTATGGCCTAACAAGATACAGGTCACTGCCATGGCTGCAAGCTCAGCTAGCCTACCCTGCCACAACAGCACCTGAAAACATGGCAAACCCACAAACATTTGTAGAAGTTATAATATTTCAGTAAAATCTAATTCACGTAAACAGCTTAAGCATAAGATATAAGAGCCCATTTCACCAACATGAGCACATGGCTGAACCTTTTTTACAAAGACTAAATTGACATCAATTATGAAAAGAGGACATAATTTTATCATCTTTAAATTGATTTACAAACTTGCAATTAGAAAACGGTCAAAATAATTTTAGAAATAAAAAAACCTAAACTAAAGCTAAAACCTAATTCGCATGAACTATTTAACCAAAAAAATTAAACCTAAACCCTCAGAATAACGAACCTACGCAAAAAAATAAAGCAAAAAACATGAAACCTAGTATCCAATCTTCCAAACACTAAACTTGTTGAAGTTTATTTGGATCACAAATAATTGCTCAACCTAATTGCTAGTTATACGAATATAAGATATATGAAGCATAAAAAAGGATGTGGACCAAAAGAATAGTGCACCTGTATGCAGACATAATAGGTTTAAAGTAAATGTATAATCTGTGCTTTTCTTTTGTATATCTGTGCCGTATTGTTGTGCACTAAAACAATGGTCTCTTGTAACCTTGTTCATCTCTTTTGTATATGTGCACTAAAACTATGGGTCAAAACTATATGAAATTTTGCATCCGCATATGAAATCACCACTAATACAAAAGCAGCTAAACTGCATTACAACAACGACATATTCAATTTCCACCAACACCATCATCCCTAAGCTTACAACAGTTTTATTGAAGGGCATTTAAGCCATAGAGAAACCACCAACATACATCATTCATGACTAACCCCTTGTGTTTTCCCCTTCCCTTTTTACCCATCTTTGGCAAATGGTTTCATACCTATCTCTTCACAAAAATGAGCATTGGGAAGGCCAAGAACCTTATTATGTGGTCCAGCCAAAGGGTCCGGGTAAAAAAAAACCCAACTACACTATTCATAAGAAGGCCCAATGAATAAATGTATCTGATGTGGATAAGTGTTTTTCCAAATATTTATAAGGCTCAAATTTGCACATTTAAAATCTGAAACAAAATACCGGCCATGGCTACAATTCCAAACTACCCTGCCAAGATACCAGTATCAGCAGATTATGTAAACGAAACATTCAATTGCATACAGACATCATCATTGCCTTAACCAGATAGTTTTTTTTGTTAGGGTGCAACAAATGAAGGTTAACGGTGAAGAGTCCACAATCAGTTTTATGACAAAAGTGCAAATGTCGCTATACATGTGGCTCAGATAGGCGAATATTCAAGCAAAAAGGATTCACTCACCATGGCTGCAACAGTTGTATGTCACCCTACCAAGATACGGGTCATCTTATGTTTACCGAAGAAACCCCAGTTCATCACAGCCTCAAAAAAGGAATACAAAGGGTGACCATTTAGCAGGGTAGCCAGCCCAAAAACCGCAACTATACAAAATAACATTCATGGGGCCTTCTTTGTATTTGTAATCGACGATCATGAAATGAAAGTTTCAGACAATCACATTTCACCAGCATCAACATAAAAACCAAAGCCTTGTCTGTAACAGCATCATTCAGTAGAAGTGGTCCTTACAGCCCACCAAGATACAAGTCACTGCCATGGCTGCAAGCTCAGCAAGCCTACCCCGCCACAGCGGTACCTGAAAACATGGCAAACCCACAAACATTTGTAGATGTTATAATATTTTAGTAAAATCTAATTCACGTAAACTGCTTAAGCATAAGATATAAGATCCCATTCGACCAACATGAGCACATGGCTGAACCTTTTTTTACACAGACTATATTGATAAGAATTATGAAAAGAGGACTTAATTTTATCATCATTAAATTGATTTACAAACTTGAAATTAGAAAACGCCCAAAATAATTTTAGAAAATAAAAAAACCTAAATTAAACCTAAACCCTGATTCGTATGAACTATTTAACCAAAAAAATTAAACCTAAACCCTCACAATAACGAACATAGGCAAAAACTAAAGGAAAAAACATGAAACCTAGTATCCAATCTTCCAAACAACGAACTTGTTGAAGTTTATTTGGATCACACATAATTGATCTACCTAACTCTAATTATACAAATATAAGATATATGAAGCATAAAAAAGAATGTGGACCAAAAGAATAGCGCACCTGTAGCAATCACCATATGGCAAACCGTCATCCACAAACGCAAAAAAATGTTTTGATAGAACGTCTAGTTGTGGCTCCCTCACAGTCGTTTGTAGTACAAACGAATCGCATTTTCTTCGGATCAAAATATTGCCGGTTAATTTTCCGGAGGTATACCCGTTTCGATCTAAAAGGTAAACGTAGCGGCTGAGTGAAGATGAATAGGGGATGGGTCGGGTAGTACAAACAAATACGCTTATAAGGTCCACCCAAAGGGTCCGGGTAAAAAAAAGAAGGCAAAGCACTATTCATAAGAATGCCCAATGAATGTTATTTAGAAGAATCAGTCGAAATTTCGACCTATTTGCCAAAATATGAGACCGACGACCGATAGTGATCGATAGCCCACATTAGCGACGACCGAGCACAAAATCAGTCCACCGATCCCCTTGACTGATCGACTGTGTCCAGCCTTAAACACCCTCTTTCATAATATACCACTAACATGTTATTGGGTCCTACAAAATACCATATTAAAAAGGGTTTTTCTAACTTGTGCCCTTAGGGCACAAGTTAAGCACACCAAAAGGACAAAAAAAGTACACAGGAGCCCACATAAAAATAAACTTGTCTGTACTTTTATATGGATTTCCATATATTATTTTGTGGACCTTTATGTACTTTTGGTGTGCTTAACTTATGCCCCTAAGGCACAAGTTAGAAAAAACCTATTAAAAATAATCACTTACTCACAATACAAAAAAGAAAAAAGAAAAAAATGCAAATGGCGTAAGCCATTGCATTGGCTCAAAACGTTTGGCTCACAAATAGAACGATGCTCCGATATAGTTGGCACACGAATAATATGCATTTGGCACGTTAAATATGCTCGATACCGGTTGCTCTTTATGACCGGTAAATTTATGTTGTTTTTATCTCAACATAACTTGGTATAACATATCTTTGGGAAAATGACAAATTTAACTCTGCTTTTATTCATTTTTTTAACAACCTTAAAATTTATTTCAAATCACTCCTCATCTAAGTTTAGCAAAAAAATTTACATCTTAGAAAAAGTTTTCAAAAGATTTTAAAGCAATATTTTTCACATAATTTGCAACATAATTATATGTGCAAAGAATCAAAGAGAACTGTAAATCAAGTCAGGATGCCCGGTCTCTTATATCGGCTGCTATTCAAACCAAGGCCCCGTTCAGGGACGAACTCTGATGAGGAAAGGGTTATAACATCTGTTGAATCTGATGTGTTGGTTACAAAAATGTATGTATTATCTTCTTTATGTTTTAATAATGATAAATATATATTATGAGATATTCAAAATCGTTAGCGATAGTTTAAAATGAAAGCAAACAAAGGCAGTTGTCCAGCACACTGGAATCGCGCGACTGCCATTGTCTTCGCGATCTTGGTTTTTCAAAGTTAACCTTCTTCAACCCCGACAACGTGTAAAACCCCAAAAACCGTAAACGCGTTAAATGACTATTATACCCCTCAAGCTAATAATTATAAGATTCGTCGAGCTCGTTAATTTCACTTAACACTAAATTTAAAGATGATTTACAATAATAATAAATCTTACACTTATGTCTACAAAAAAATATATCACACATTAGAAGTATTTGGACCCAAATGATAGGTACAAATTTAAAAAGGCAATTACAACTAATTGTAATCACCATAAAAGTAATTAAAATTTTGTTAAGGATCATTTAATTTGTTTCCTCTTTTTGTGGCCTAGTTACACGCCCCCTCCAATTGGCCCTATGGAAACGCCTCAAATCCTTCATTATTCCCATTTACTTTCTCATTTAACCCCATTAAACTCTCACCATAATTACCATATACCAATTTGAAAATAAAATAAACCCTAATCTCCTACCATGTATGTGACGGCAAAACCCCATTCTTCTCCATTTTCTGTCGACAATAAAGAGGTCCAAAAAGGAAATTCATAGCTGCTGTAATCAAGGCTGGTTCATGGAGGACTGGTCGTGGGTGATGCCTTACTATTTGTCGTGAGTTTTGCCTTGTGGTCGTGGGGGTTTCTAGGGAAAAAGGGTATTGGTTTTGCTTCGTTTTAGGTTGGTTTCCTCCATCTTTTTCACGTTCCAAAAGGTAAATCGTACCACCATCTTCTCGTCTTATTTCTTTCCTTGGATTCACAAATCTGGTCATGTGCTACTTCTTCTATGCGTATGAATATGTACATATTTATAACGTCACATAAATGATATGATAAGTCTTACATAAATAACAACATTGGTCCCATAATTTGTCAAATAAGGTCACTAAAGAAAGACTCATACGTGTCACCAATATACTTTCCTTTGAATCTGTTGACGAGCTTATATACTAATGAATCTCTACATGAAATAACAAATATTGATCCATGTATATTCAACCAATGTGCATGTTACTTTTCGAACTGTTTTGGTCTTCTTTTTGGATGCATGTACACGAATTAACTAAGCACATGAAAGGATAAAATGGTTTCATCAACTCATGTATATAATGACATAAAATAACGAATGGAAATCATGTGTTGGACCATATGCATAACCTGCCATCTTAAATGAATTCGACCCTCATGATCATGCTTCGTCTTATCGTTATCGAACTAAAATGGATTAATAAAACGCGTATATGTTATGGCTAATTTTGTGTTGACAATAATCTATAAATGAGTCTTGGAGTTGTTGAATGTTTGTCGAATGGAATGGATGGGAACGGGTATGTCTCGACCTAGAATAACACACTTGAAGGGTCATTAAAATCTTTGTTTGAATTGGATTTGATTGTTTAAATGGGAAAAATGAATGTCGACTAAACTAGGGTCTTCATAATAAAGTATTTGGTTCTAATCAAAAGAAAAGGGCTCTTACGGTAAATAATAAAACTTGAAGGTGGCTCGTAAAAAAAAATGATGAAAGGGAAGGGAGTAAATTGTAAAATGGGTAAACTTGATATATTTGCACTTAAGACCCTACACTTTGTAATATTTACACTTTAAACCCTAAACTTGTGTAACTTGGCATAAATGATCTTTACACTATAATAATACTCATTTTTCATCATTAAACCTAATATGACATTAAATGCATCATAAATGGCTAAACTTACTAAATATAGAAACCTGTTAATTATAGAAACCTGCCTAAAATAGAAAGTTACCTAAAATGGAAAGTTACTAAAAATGGAAAGCCTTCTAAAATAAGTAATCTGATCTTAATAAGCGTTATCCAACTTCGTATAGGTTCCGGACAGTGGGATTGATACATCGTGTGACTTACGTTCCTATTTTTCTTGCTTCGATTGAGGTAAAGATATTCTGACCTTACCTCTTAAGGTTTCTCATGATTCGTATTCCATCTTTCGATACTGACTTGAACTGTTATGCTTTACTCTAAGCCTCCTTATTAGGGCTTCCCTATGACTTTGCTATGCTCCCTTTGATATGAATCTTTGATATGAACTTCGATATGAATCTTCGATATGAACTTTGATATGAACTTTGATATGAACTCTAATATGAACTTTGATATGAACTTTGATATGAACCCATATGATATGATATGATTATGCTTTGACCCGTCAGTTTGATACCCGAGCCAAATATGTGTTCCTAGTCATGAAGGTAACATGACCGTGTCATTGATGCACCAATGGCATGACTCCAGTGTGTACGAGTGATATTACACACCGTCCCCATTATGATATGATATGATTATGAGCTCACTATATGTATATGATTTTGGCCACTATGATATGTTCCGGGGGGCGTATGGATGCATCCTAGATATGATATGTTCGAGGGATTTGATCTGATACGTTTGTTTATGATATGATTTATATGGTGAATGATGTCGTGTGCAATACGTGTCTTCACAATTCCGGGAGCTAGCTACTCCATTTGTTACTGAGGTCTCCCCTCCTATTATGTATGGTATTCCGAGGTCACCCCTCCGAATACAATGGCTACTTATGATATGATATGATATGATACGATATGTTTCCGGGCTCGGGTAGATTTCTGATAACCCTTACACTTTTGATAAACCTATATTGTACCTTCCGTGTTCCCCAACGCACCATAATCTGTATTACTTGTTCATTACTCAATACCCTTATATGATTCACTTTTACCAAGATATAGATACTCCATTACATTGATCTGTCACACTTTCATTCCGTTACTTCAGACTATGGTTCCATTCACGTACCGGGTTATTATATGTCATTGGATTGATTATGATATTCATGTTTATACGACTACTGATTACTCTGTATAATATGTATGTATGCGATATAAGATTTACCTATTGTCATATGATGATATGCTATCTTACTGTTATGTGATCCTTTGATTTGTCTGGTAACCGTGCTTGTGTGAAACCGATTGTTGATCTATTTATCTTTTGTACCTCGTTTGATTAATCTCGTAGACTATGACTATCCGTGGTGTCCTTATCTGCTTGTTGTTGACCTGCCATGTTTGCATTTCTGTTTATGCTACGGTTTGATTTGGTAAATGGTTCAACTTATGAAGTCTAGCTTGTTAATTTGTTTAATTGCCCTGCTATGTATTTAATTCATTTAATTATAGTGTTCATACAGTATTCCTACTTGTTACGTGTGACTGCCATGTTTTGACTACCGTTATGATACTGATTATGTCTTCAACTAAGGGTTTTGACCTGTGTGAATTGCCATGCTCACTTATTAATTAATTGCTTCCGTTTTCCTGTAGACATCTGTTTGGCTTGTATGTCTCCTGATTTCCTGAATTGATTGTATGACATATATGTTGTGTGGATGCTACGCCTGCTATACTTGCTTATGTTTCAGTCTTGTATGCCTGGTTTGTATGTGCTTGTTTATATGTCATCGATGCTTTGTTTTGCTTCGTTCTCCTGGTTATCTGTTCGTTTTGGATATCTGTAAAATTGTGTTCTGCAGGATCCTCATTGACTCATTATTCTCATTTCGCTGCGACTGTGTTATCCGTTTCCTTTGTTTCATTTTACATTTCAGATTTTATTTAGCTTTCGCTTGTTATATCTGTTCACTGGGCTTTTTAAGCTCAGCCGCATTTCTTTTCCTGCGGCAGGTGTTAGGTTTGAAGATGGGCATTCGATGGGCTGAGAGTTGGATTATCTGAGTGGACCAACCCTAGTTACCTTATCATTTGGTTTTATTTTGTCGGGCTATTGTTTGGTGATCTCATTTTATTTTAGTCATCTTGAATTTTGTAATTTTCATTGTAATCATTGTTTAAATGACTTGATACTTTATTCTTAAGACTTCCGTTTTTAACTGTATGTTCTGATATAACACCAGAATGTGGCACTTCTACCCTTGTCGGGTTGGGGTGTTACAATTATGGTATCAGAGCAAAGGTTTCGTCTTGTTGACCTTAGGATCGACCTGTGAGGACTGGGTAGACACTAGGCTTCCGTCTGTTCTGATTTTCGTCGATTCGTTTGATTGTCGTTCAGATTTGAAATTGATATTCGTTTGTCTTCACCGATTTGGCCTTCTTCTTTTTGCATTGAAATTTGTTATTTTGTCTTCGTACATCCGTTTGTCGATCGTTAGGTGAAGACTACTCTTAGAGTCGAAGACGATGGTGCCGACCCTGCGTTACTGCAACAGTCACTGAGCTGGAGAGGTTCGTGAAGCAGAAGCCACACTCGACTGCCGTGCTGCTGGAGATATCAGGATGCTGTTGGAGGATGCTGGACGGATCAACCAAAGACGCAAAAGACGGAGACAAGATTAAACCGGTGGCTGAGAGGGTTCATCTACTTCATATGATTTGGGCGCGACTTATGTTACTCCGATTCGTTTGTCATGCGTTTTGAGGCGGTTTGATATTCTGTTAAGTGATTCTGATCGGTATTGCTTTTCTTGATTTGTTCGGAACTCGGTTTGAATCGTGAAGTTTTATCGTTTGGCATTTTGTTAATATCTTAGCTTTTCTTTTGGATCGTCAGTAATGAGTCATGAGGAACCGTTTCGAGCAAGTTGGTGGCCTTCTTCTTTGGTGATATGGTAAGTTGTCTGATGTAGTATATGATGTATGTATGTGATCTGGCCTGTTTTGGTATGTTATTTGCTACCTGTATGTTATCTGTTTTGTGGTGATGTTTGTTATGTGGTTTGTCATGACCCGGGACAGAATATGATGACAATAAGGACTTGTTATGTGATGCAAGTATTATGACGCCTGATCAACGTGATAATACCGAGATCATATAATTTGAACTTATTAAAATCATACGACGTCTTGGGAAATGCCGGTGGTTGGTACGTGAATGGACTAGGGCTTATATCCGTTATTTGTCAATCCTCATGTTCGTTTGAAATTCTGTACCTCTTTGCGAGATTCTCACCGACATCTGCTATGTGTAAATTTTGTACGCTTTGAAACCGAAATCGTTATGATCTGTGCGAATCCATGGATTGCTACGTCTGTCTTAGACTCGTACGTCTCTGCGTACCTCTGCGACTTCAATTTTCGAGGACGAAAATTTTCTTTTAGAGGGGAAGAGTTGTAAAACCCCAAAAACCGTAAACGCGTTAAATGACTATTATACCCCTCAAGCTAATAATTATAAGATTCGTCGAGCTCGTTAATTTCACTTAACACTAAATTTAAAGATGATTTACAATAATAATAAATCTTACACTTATGTCTACAAACAAAAATCACACATTAGAAGTATTTGGACCCAAATGATAGGTACAAATTTAAAAAGGCAATTACAACTAATTGTAATCACCATAAAAGTAATTAAAATTTTGTTAAGGATCATTTAATTTGTTTCCTCTTTTTGTGGCCTAGTTACACGCCCCCTCCAATTGGCCCTATGGAAATGCCTCAAATCCTTCATTATTCCCATTTACTTTCTCATTTAACCCCATTAAACTCTCACCATAATTACCATATACCAATTTGAAAATAAAATAAACCCTAATCTCCTACCATGTATGTGACGGAAAAACCCCATTCTTCTCCATTTTCTGTCGACAATAAAGAGGTCCAAAAAGGAAATTCATAGCTGCTGTAATCAAGGCTGGTTCATGGAGGACTGGTCGTGGGTGATGCCTTACTATTTGTCGTGAGTTTTGCCTTGTGGTCGTGGGGGTTTCTAGGGAAAAAGGATATTGGTTTTGCTTCGTTTTAGGTTGGTTTCCTCCATCTTTTTCACGTTCCAAAAGGTAAATCGTACCACCATCTTCTTGTCTTATTTCTTTCCTTGGATTCACAAATCTGGTCATGTGCTACTTCTTCTATGCGTATGAATATGTACATATTTATAACGTCACATAAATGATATGATAAGTCTTACATAAATAACAACATTGGTCCCATAATTTGTCGAATAAGGTCACTAAAGAAAGACTCATACGTGTCACCAATATACTTTCCTTTGAATCTGTCGACGTGCTTATATACTAATGAATCTCTACATGAAATAACAAATATTGATCCATGTATATTCAACCAAGGTGCATGTTACTTTTCGAACTGTTTTGGTCTTCTTTTTGGATGCATGTACACGAATTAACTAAGCACATGAAAGGATAAAATGGTTTCATCAACTCATGTATATAATGACATAAAATAACGAATGGAAATCATGTGTTGGACCATATGCATAACCTGCCATCTTAAATGTATTCGACCCTTGATGAGTGTGTAAATACTCATCATTTTTGGGTCAATCTGAACTGCAAAACGTTTAAAAATGCTCAGAAATGCATCAAAATACTGAAAATATCTCAAAATTGCATTTTATATGTTTCAGATGCAAAATGTTTAAAATCAGATGAAAAATGAGCAAAGTTTGCATAATTGGCAGTTTCAGTCCCCCAAGTTTCTAAAATTGTCAGAAATAGTCCCTGAGCACATAATTTCAAAAGAAAAATCACCAAAGGTCCTTTTAAAATCAGAAGTTGTCAAATTTAGTCCTTTGGTGAAAAATATCATAAGTTTTGAGAAATTGCAAGTTTGGTCCTCCAAGTTTAAAAATAGGCAAATTTAGTCCTTAGAAATTGGAAAATAACAAGTTTGGTCCTTGTACTATTGCAACTTGTCAATTTCAGCCCTTGGATCAACTTTGAGATATTGGCAGTTTTGGTCCTTACATTTTCAGAAATTGCATAAAGGTCCCTTGAGTATTAATAACTCTTTACCACTTGGACCCTTGTCACAAAACCCATATGACCCATGCCATTTACCCTTTTGGACCCTGCCATTTGGACCCCCTTTAATAATAAAATCCAGTCAAACCATTTGACTTATGCTTTTCCCTCCTTCACGAGAAACCACCATCATCACCCCCCCCCCTGCAACCTCTGCTAACACTCCACCTCCATCATCACCCCTACTCCTTATCACTCCAAACACTCAATGCCAAGATACATTTAATGCCTTCTTCCACCAAACACTCAACCCCCCAGCTGGCTTAAACAATTTTGGCGCCAAAAGCCATCCAATGGCCAAAATCTAATTTAGCAATCCAAGGGTCAGTTTTGTTGCTGGGATTTGAAGAGAGAGGTGAGAGAAAGACAATTTGGGTATAAAAAGAAGAGGAAGACAGAGAAGCAAAGAGTAGTTAGTTTTTAAGTTTTTCTTTATGTCGTTTTTTTTTAATAAATGTCTTAGTTCAGTTTAAAATATGTAATCTTTTGTTTTTATGATTCAAACTCAAGTCATGTTAGCATTGTAATCTGTTTTAAGGATCAAATTCAAAGTTTGGTTAAAGTTCTCATTCTTGTGTTTACTGTTGGAATTTTCAAACTCATGCTCTTATATTAAAGCTTCCAATAGCTTCTTTTCTCATTTAAACAAGTTAATTTAAGCTTATTATAGCTTTTGATTAGCTTGGGAAACAGATTCAAGCAATTTTGTAACATGGTCAATAAAAGTCAACTGGAGCTCAATGGGGCTTGGTAATGGATAATGGTAGGTGCAGGACTTGGATTTGGGTTGGAAATGGTTTAGTATAGTGATCTTGGGTTTGGTTTTAGCCTGCATAACAACTGGACATTTGTAAGCATCTGTCCCATTTACATTTTCAAGTCAGCTTGCATATTTTGTTTGTACTCACATTTGTAGTTATAAACTGTTTAAACCTGTTTAAATAGTTGTCTTTAGGTCAATGTCACTCAGTTTGATCATTGGAACAAGTTGGATTAGAGATTAGCTCATTTAAAATTGCTTATCAGATTTTTAAGTAGTGTTTGGATTTGCTGTTTGATCTGATCCAGAGGTTAGTTCAGAGGTATAGTTGCATTGTAGTAGTTCCTAGTAGGTCTGTTATAGTCCTTAAGTTCATCTGTTTGCACTTCTTATCAGCAAAAGTCAATATCATAGTTAACCTGTCTTACTTAATCCACTGTTGTGATTTAGGAAAAGCAAAATCTTGTTTTATGTTTAAAATTCATAGATACCACTTGCAGTAGCTTAATTTCATCACATTACTTCTATATTAGTCCTTAAATTAATCCCAAAGTTCATAAAAGTCAACTGCTTAGTGTAATAAAAAAGTCAAACTTGTCATTAGCCCGTTTTTGAATAAAACTTAGAATTTCATTGTGATCTTACTGTTAGGATCTAGGATTTGTGCTTTTGGGAAATTAAAATTTAGCTGCTCAACAAAATTAGAAAAATATTGGTTCAGTTTTAATTAGCTTGTAAAGTGCTTATTTGTTAGCTTATTTTGGCTACCCTTTTCTGAAAAATGCCCTGTGCAACAGTTTACTTTGTGCTTATTTGGAGTTTTTTAGTGCTTATTTACTTTTATTTATTGCTTATTCAAGTTTTTTATAGCTTGGTAGAGTAAACTTAGTTAATTTGAAGCTTTTGAGAAGCTTGGATAAGCTTGTATAAGCTTATGTAAACAGCTCCTTTGTTTCTTCTTTTGAGCCAATAAGCTCTAAACAGCTTATTTGGCTCATTTTTTTTAGAGTAAACTGCTTAATCAGTCCTTATTTAGTTTATTTTATCTTTTGCAACTTATATTTACAGCTTATAGCTTTTAGAATAGCTTTTCTTTTTTTAAAATTCTCTTTTCTTCACTTAAGCCAACTGTTAAGCTTTTCAAGCTCAAACAGCTTATTGGCTCAGTTTTAGAAAAAGTTGTAGTTGTGAAAAGTGCTTATAATCATTAGCTTAATAAGTTTGTAAAGAAAAATTTCCAAAAAAAAAAATGATTGTGCAAAAAGGGAGAGGCAGGGGTCGAACCTGAGACCTCTCCCTCATGAGAGTGATAGCATGTACCTGTATGACCAGCGCCCTTGGGACTTCTTTCAGTTAAACTTCGCAACATTTATTACTTAAGGGTGTTTAGTCAGTTTTGCTTATTAGCTTTCTTTAGCTTATTTTGAGCTTATTTCCAAAAGCAACCAACTGTTTTCTTATTTTTTACAGATTAAGCATAACTCAAGGTACTTTTTGTGATTTTTTCAGATTTTTCTCAATTAGTTTAATATTTTTAATTAATTAATTAGTGTAAAATAGTATTTAATTCGTAATAAATAATATAAAACTCAAAAAAATACCCGGCTTTTTCCTAAAATTTTCTTTTGTCATATAGTACGTAAGAAAATTGTTTTTACATTCGTAGGACTTTTATTTCTTAAATTTTACGTTTTTGCTTGCGTACTCGCGTAATTTTTAGACTTAACGTACGTTTTTATTTTAAATCACGTTTTTAGATAATTTAAGTTTACGTTTTAGTTAAAATAGTTTATTTAAGTTATTTTGTTTTATAAAATCACAAAAACATCATTTTAAAAATAGTGATAGCGTTTATTTAATATTTTTTATCTTTTTAATTTTCTTTAATTTGCATTTAAGCCCCTTTAGTTTATGAGCTTTTCCTGTAGTTATAATCATTCAAAGCTCCTTTTCCGTTCAAATCTCTCGATCACTATACGTTTGGTGATCCATTGCATAGCTCGCTGGGACATAACGACCCGGGGAAACACTATACTCCCCAGATCTTCATTGCATTTGTGCTTAAGCTGTTTTAAGTTTCTTACAGTTGGCCATTCACAAGTGGTCAGCTTGCGTGAGAAAACTTGACGGTTTTGCACAGATCAAATTTTTGGCCCCGCTGCCGGGGAGCTGTGCTGATTATCTTCCGTTTAGCAGATTAGTGATTTGAATATTCACTCCTTGTTTATACCATCTGTATGTGTTTATATTTTCTTTTAAAAATCAAAAACCCAAAAAGATTTTCCTTCTTTGTTTTTACATCATGTTTTTCAAAAATACCAAAAATATTCATCTTTACCCTCTTACCCTTTTTGATTCTTTATCCCTTTACCCTCTATCCGTTTGATTCTAACTTCTTCTATTCTCATGGAATCTCTCGAGGACGAATTTTGGGACGAAGTTGAAAAACTTCAGACTTTATCACAAATGTCAAGAATTCGTGTTGTTCGTGATGATCCATTAATTCTGCGTAGGGAAATGGAACGAGAAACCGGGGTGACAAAGGACCAGATACTTCCCTCTAATAATGGAAGTGCTAAAGACGTCCAACCTACGGTTATCCAATGATCTAAACCCTCAATTGCTCCTAAGCCGTCTAAAATTGATTCTAAACTTTCACGATTTACGGTTAAAAGCAAACATGCAGAATTTAGACCGGTGACTAGCAAGAATGACTTGTCTAATCTTCACGTTTCTCAAGAACCAGAACCAGAGACCATAACGGAAGTGGTGGAAATTGCTAGCTCTCAGAGCACACCACTTGTCCCACCTCCGGATTTTTCAAAATGTTCTTCGAGACTTGATAGTCATTCGGATCACCATGTTGGTTTTGTTGATTCTTTGAATGAATCGATTCCTTCTCATTACTATCAAATGAAATCGTTTATTCCTTGTGTCGGATGTGGTGAGCCTCTTTTTGGTTCACCCTGTCGTTGGTGTACGTGTGTACAATGTGGTAATGATATTCATAACGGGAGTTGTTTGTTTTGTGGTTCGAGGAATTCATTTGATTATGATCCTAATCCGAACTCATTTAACGACCCCTCAAACTTGTCCAATTACCCACCACAACCCGACTTATCTTCATATAATCAACATATCTACTGTGAATTTTGTGGAGGTCCTCACCAAGGATTTGAGTGTCAATCCGGAAACACGTTTGTCTATGAACAGTTTTCCAATGATGCTCAGAACTTTGGTTATGACCAAAATCCATATGATTCACCAGTCCAGACTCAACAGTTTTACTGTTGTGAGTACTGTGGAGGTCCCCATTTCAGCTCTGATTGTCAAATAGGGAATCCATTTTCTTGTAACAATCATGACTCTCACATGTTTGACAATTTCCAACCTCCACAGCACCATACGGTTCAAACTCCACCTGAGCCGTTGTCTCAAGAAATCTCCCAAGATTTTGAAACCATAATGAAAACACTTGATGATATGATTAGTAACTTTAAGAATCAAGTGAGTGGTGAAAAGACCATGGGAGAATTGCTAGCCGAAGAGCGAGAGGCCCGCCAATCTAGGGAAGAATTATTAGTCCTAGAGCATGCAGCTCTAAGGCGTTCCCAATTTCTTAAGGCAGCTCTCCATGATGATGACGAGGAGAGTTTTTATCCTTTTAAAGATAATATTTCTCAACTCCCTCAGTCAGTTGATATCCCAGCAGTTGAGAGTCCGTCTCAAACAACTGCTATCACACCCGAAGCTCCCACTCACTCTCTGAACATGGGGGACGAGCATCTTGACACTGATCCTGAAAAAGAATCGGACGAATTCATAAAGTCTAGTGTTGAGAACCTTGTCCCAATCCCGAGAGAGTCACAGGGAACTTTTGACCATATGTGTGATTCTCTTTCCCCTCTTGAGTGCTCAAATGATCATTTGGAAACTTTCTCCAATTTTAGCGACGATTGTACTTCCTATGGAAACATCGAGTATGTTGAGGCATCACTTCCACAATCTGATGCTGATCATCTTCTTGAGGAGTTCACCGATGAACTCACTCACATCAATGATCGTTCACTCACTTCTTATCCCAACAGTCCAATAGAGAATGTTGATCACTTTGTTCCCGAAACATTCAAAGCTACTTTCACCAATCCTCTATTTGAATTCGACTCTGAATTCACTTTAATTTCTGAGAATCCACTCTTTGATACTCAGATTGAGGATAATGATGAGTCTACAGTGGAACAAGAGTTCACAATTTCACTTCTTGTGAATGATTCTCTTCATGAAGAGTTCTCCGGTGAACTCTCTCATGACATATCTCCTCCGGAACATGATCATTTCTATTTTGATCTTGAGGATGATATTAGCTCGGAGGAAGGTGTACTCTATCATACAAGTTTGCATATTAATGATACTACCCTCACCCTTCCTCCCGATATGTCTACATTTGAGGATGAAGAATGGATCTTGATTGTTATCAAAATCTTTCTTCCTTTCCTCAAATTTCTTGTGATTGCTCTTCATCTTCACTCCTTCGGGAATGAAGACACTATCTTTGACCCCGGCATTTTCATTTATCATTTTTGAGACGGTTTTATGTATATCTCATCGGTGTGGAACTTTCACGTGCTTCAAATATTTGTCCAAACATCTTTGAATGAAAGTCCGATGGAGATTGTTTCTTCCACTTTGCTTCCCCATGAACCAATGAATTTGGGGTCGAGTCAAGCTAGCGACTCGGTAATCAAAAACAGTAGCTAAACATGGGTTCTCACCCATGTGTTCCACCCTAGTGTGGGGGAGTTTCCCCACATGTTATATATATATATATATAAGTTTTCTGAAAAAAAAAAAAAAAAAAAAAAAACAAATCTTTCTAAATAATGGCCGTCGTATTTCCCTTTTACGTTCTCAGTTTCGGCATAACCGCCGGTACTTTGAATATTGAGGGCAATATTCATTTCTAAGTGTGGGGGGGAATTCTCACGAATTTTATCATGTATTTATCCGCCTAATTCCCCCGTTTTTGGCCAAATTTTTTTTTAGAGTAAGTGTTTTGCACTTACTCAATTGGTTATCAGTCCGCCTTGTCTAAAAAAACAAAAGGATTGGCTAATCCAGGAGCAAACGGCTCTTGGTAAAGATATTTCAAATCCGTTGACGGCTTGCAATTTGCCCAAAATTGTATGGTATTCAGCTCACCATATCTTTAATTAGTGAAGAGCTGGCTAGCCCGCAAGTTTATGGCTTGTGGTAAAGGCAGTGGAAAAACCATAATTGGTAATCAGCTCACCAAAGATAATATTGATAATTTATCTAAGAGTTGGCTAGTCCAGAAGCAAACGACTTCTGGTAAAGACAAATCAAATCCGTTGAGAGCTGGTGGTTTGCTCAAAATCACATGGTTATCGGTGTACCATGGTTCTTACTTGAACTGAAACATTTGGCTACTCCAGAAGTAATGGCTTTTGGTAAAGAGATTCAAATCCATTAAGTTTTTCTCAAAAGATTGCTAGGGACTAGCAATAGTTTAGTGTGGGGGATTGATGAGTGTGTAAATACTCATCATTTTTGGGTCAATCTGAACTGCAAAACGTTTAAAAATGCTCAGAAATGCATCAAAATACTGAAAATATCTCAAAATTGCATTTTATATGTTTCAGATGCAAAATGTTTAAAATCAGATGAAAAATGAGCAAAGTTTGCATAATTGGCAGTTTCAGTCCCCCAAGTTTCTAAAATTGTCAGAAATAGTCCCTGAGCACATAATTTCAAAAGAAAAATCACCAAAGGTCCTTTTAAAATCATAAGTTGTCAAATTTAGTCCTTTGGTGAAAAATATCATAAGTTTTGAGAAATTGCAAGTTTGGTCCTCCAAGTTTAAAAATTAGCAAATTTAGTCCTTAGAAATTGGAAAATAACAAGTTTGGTCCTTGTACTATTGCAACTTGTCAATTTCAGCCCTTGGATCAACTTTGAGATATTGGCAGTTTTGGTCCTTACATTTTCAGAAATTGCATAAAGGTCCCTTGAGTATTAATAACTCTTTACCACTTGGACCCTTGTCACAAAACCCATATGACCCCTGCCATTTACCCTTTTGGACCCTGCCATTTAGACCCCCTTTAATAATAAAATCCAGTCAAACCATTTGACTTCTGCTTTTCCCTCCTTCACGAGAAACCACCATCATCACCCCCCCCCTGCAACCTCTGCTAACACTCCACCTCCATCATCACCCCTACTCCTTATCACTCCAAACACTCAATGCCAAGATACATTTAATGCCTTCTTCCACCAAACACTCAACCCCCCAGCTGGCTTAAACAATTTTGGCGCCAAAAGCCATCCAATGGCCAAAATCTAATTTAGCAATCCAAGGGTCAGTTTTGTTGCTGGGATTTGAAGAGAGAGGTGAGAGAAAGACAATTTGGGTATAAAAAGAAGAGGAAGACAGAGAAGCAAAGAGTAGTTAGTTTTTAAGTTTTTCTTTATGTCGTTTTTTTTTAATAAATGTCTTAGTTCAGTTTAAAATATGTAATCTTTTGTTTTTATGATTCAAACTCAAGTCATGTTAGCATTGTAATCTGTTTTAAGGATCAAATTCAAAGTTTGGTTAAAGTTCTCATTCTTGTGTTTACTGTTGGAATTTTCAAACTCATGCTCTTATATTAAAGCTTCCAATAGCTTCTTTTCTCATTTAAACAAGTTAATTTAAGCTTATTATAGCTTTTGATTAGCTTGGGAAACAGATTCAAGCAATTTTGTAACATGGTCAATAAAAGTCAACTGGAGCTCAATGGGGCTTGGTAATGGATAATGGTAGGTGCAGGACTTGGATTTGGGTTGGAAATGGTTTAGTATAGTGATCTTGGGTTTGGTTTTAGCCTGCATAACAGCTGGATATTTGTAAGCATCTGTCCCATTTACATTTTCAAGTCAGCTTGCATATTTTGTTTGTACTTACATTTGTAGTTATAAACTGTTTAAACATGTTTAAATAGTTGTCTTTAGGTCAATGTCACTCAGTTTGATCATTGGAACAAGTTGGATTAGAGATTAGCTCATTTAAAATTGCATATCAGATTTTTAAGTAGTGTTTGGATTTGCTGTTTGATCTGATCCAGAGGTTAGTTCAGAGGTATAGTTGCATTGTAGTAGTTCCTAGTAGGTCTGTTATAGTCCTTAAGTTCATATGTTTGCACTTCTTATCAGCAAAAGTCAATATCATAGTTAACCTGTCTTATTTAATCCACTGTTGTGATTTAGGAAAAGCAAAATCTTGTTTTATGTTTAAAATTCATAGATACCACTTGCAGTAGCTTAATTTCATCACATTACTTCTATATTAGTCCTTAAATTAATCCCAAAGTTCATAAAAGTCAACTGCTTAGTGTAATAAAAAAGTCAAACTTGTCATTAGCCCGTTTTTGAATAAAACTTAGAATTACATTGTGATCTTACTGTTAGGATCTAGGATTTGTGCTTTTGGGAAATTAAAATTTAGCTGCTCAACAAAATTAGAAAAATACTGGTTCAGTTTTAATTAGCTTGTAAAGTGCTTATTTGTTAGCTTATTTTGGCTACCCTTTTCTGAAAAATGCCCTGTGCAACAGTTTACTTTGTGCTTATTTGGAGTTTTTTTAGTGCTTATTTACTTTTATTTATTGCTTATTCAAGTTTTTTATAGCTTGGTAGAGTAAACTTAGTTAATTTGAAGCTTTTGAGAAGCTTGGATAAGCTTGTATAAGCTTATGTAAACAGCTCCTTTGTTTCTTCTTTTGAGCCAATAAGCTCTAAACAGCTTATTTGGCTCATTTTTTTTTAGAGTAAACTGCTTAATCAGTCCTTATTTAGTTTATTTTATCTTTTGCAACTTATATTTACAACTTATAGCCTTTAGAATAGCTTTTCTTTTTTTAAAATTCTCTTTTCTTCACTTAAGCCAACTGTTAAGCTTTTCAAGCTCAAACAGCTTATTGGCTCAGTTTTAGAAAAAGTTGTAGTTGTGAAAAGTGCTTATAATCATTAGCTTAATAAGTTTGTAAAGAAAAATTTCCAAAAAAAAAAATGATTGTGCAAAAAGGGAGAGGCAGGGGTCGAACCTGAGACCTCTCCCTCATGAGAGTGATAGCATGTACCTGTATGACCAGCGCCCTTGGGACTTCTTTCAGTTAAACTTCGCAACATTTATTACTTAAGGGTGTTTAGTCAGTTTTGCTTATTAGCTTTCTTTAGCTTATTTTGAGCTTATTTCCAAAAGCAACCAACTGTTTTCTTATTTTTTACAGATTAAGCATAACTCAAGGTACTTTTTGTGATTTTTTCAGATTTTTCTCAATTAGTTTAATATTTTTAATTAATTAATTAGTGTAAAATAGTATTTAATTCGTAATAAATAATATAAAACTCAAAAAAATACCCGGCTTTTTCCTAAAATTTTCTTTTGTCATATAGTACGTAAGAAAATTGTTTTTACATTCGTAGGACTTTTATTTCTTAAATTTTACGTTTTTGCTTGCGCACTCGCGTAATTTTTAGACTTAACATACGTTTTTATTTTAAATCACGTTTTTAGATAATTTAAGTTTACGTTTTAGTTAAAATAGTTTATTTAAGTTATTTTGTTTTATAAAATCACAAAAACATCATTTTAAAAATAGTGATAGCGTTTATTTAATATTTTTTATCTTTTTAATTTTCTTTAATTTGCATTTAAGCCCCTTTAGTTTATGAGCTTTTCCTGTAGTTATAATCATTCAAATCTCCTTTTCCGTTCAAATCTCTCGATCACTATACGTTTGGTGATCCATTGCATAGCTCGCTGGGACATAACGACCCGGGGAAACACTATACTCCCCAGATCTTCATTGCATTTGTGCTTAAGCTGTTTTAAGTTTCTTACAGTTGGCCATTCACAAGTGTTCAGCTTGCGTGAGAAAACTTGACGGTTTTGCACAGATCAACCCTCATGATCATGCTTCGTCTTATCGTTATCGAACTAAAATGGATTAATAAAACGCGTATATGTTATGGCTAATTTTGTGTCGACAATAATCTATAAATGAGTCTTGGAGTTGTTGAATGTTTGTCGAATGGAATGGATGGGAACGGGTATGTCTCGACCTAGAATAACACACGTGAAGGGTCATTAAAATCTTTGTTTGAATTGGATTCGATTGTTTAAATGGGAAAAATGAATGTCGACTAAACTAGGGTCTTCATAATAAAGTATTTGGTTCTAATCAAAAGAAAAGGGCTCTTACGGTAAATAATAAAACTTGAAGGTGGCTCGTTAAAAAAAATGATGAAAGGGAAGGGAGTAAATTGTAAAATGGGTAAACTTGATATATTTGCACTTAAGACCCTACACTTTGTAATATTTACACTTTAAACCCTAAACTTGTGTAACTTGGCATAAATGATCTTTACACTATAATAATACTCATTTTTCATCATTAAACCTAATATGACATTAAATGCATCATAAATGGCTAAACTTACTAAATATAGAAACCTGTTAATTATAGAAACCTGCCTAAAATAGAAAGTTACTTAAAATGGAAAGTTACTAAAAATGGAAAGCCTTCTAAAATAAGTAATCTGATCTTAATAAGCGTTATCCAACTTCGTATAGGTTCCGGACGGCGGGATTGATACATCGTGTGACTTACGTTCCTATTTTGCTTGCTTCGATTGAGGTACAGATATTCTGACCTTACCTCTTAAGGTTTCTCATGATTCGTATTCCATCTTTCGATACTAGCTTGAACTGTTATGCTTTACTCTAAGCCTCCTTATTAGGGCTTCCCTATGACTTTGCTATGCTCCCTTTGATATGAATCTTTGATATGAACTTCGATATGAATCTTCAATATGAACTTTGATATGAACTTTGATATGAACTCTGATATGAACTTTGATATGAACTTTGATATGAACCCATATGATATGATATGATTATGCTTTGACCCGTCAGTTTGATACCCGAGCCAAATATGTGTTCCTAGTCATGAAGGTAACATGACCTTGTCATTGATGCACCAATGGCATGACTCCAGTGTGTACGAGTGATGTTACACACCGTCCCCATTATGATATGATATGATTATGAGCTCACTATATGTATATGATTTTGGCCACTATGATATGTTCCGGGGGGCGTATGGATGCATCCTAGATATGATATGTTCGAGGGATTTGATCTGATACGTTTGTTTATGATATGATTTATATGGTGAATGATGTCGTGTGCAATACGCGTCTTCGCAATTCCGGGAGCTAGCTACTCCATTTGTTATTGAGGTCTCCCCTCCTATTATGTATGGTATTCCGAGGTCACCCCTCCGAATACAATGGCTACTTATGATATGATATGATATGATACGATATGTTTCCGGGCTCGGGTAGATTTCTGATAACCCTTACACTTTTGATAAACCTATATTGTACCTTTCGTGTTCCCCAACGCACCATAATCTGTATTACTTGTTCATTACTCAATACCCTTATATGATTCACTTTTACCAAGATATAGATACTCCATTACATTGATCTGTCACACTTTCATTCCGTTACTTCAGACTATGGTTCCATTCACGTACCGGGTTATTATATGTCATTGGATTGATTATGATATTCATGTTTATACGACTACTGATTACTCTGTATGATATGTATGTATGCGATATAAGATTTACCTATTGTCATCTGATGATATGCTATCTTACTGTTATGTGATCCTTTGATTTGTCTGGTAACCGTGCTTGTGTGAAACCGATTGTTGATCTATTTATCTTTTGTACCTCGTTTGATTAATCTCGTGGACTATGACTATCCGTGGTGTCCTTATCTGCTTGTTGTTGACCTGCCATGTTTGCATTTCTGTTTATGCTACGGTTTGATTTGGTAAATGGTTCAACTTATGAAGTCTAGCTTGTTAATTTGTTTAATTGCCCTGCTATGTATTTAATTCATTTAATTATAGTGTTCATACTGTATTCCTACTTGTTACGTGTGACTGCCATGTTTTGACTACCGTTATGATACTGATTATGTCTTCAACTAAGGGTTTTGTCCTGTGTGAATTGCCATGCTCACTTATTAATTAATTCCTTCCGTTTTCTTGTAGACATCTGTTTGGCTTGTATGTCTCCTGATTTCCTGAATTGATTGTATGACATATATGTTGTGTGGATGCTACGCCTGCTATACTTGCTTATGTTTCAATCTTGTATGCCTGGTTTGTATGTGCTTGTTTATATGTCATCGATGCTTTGTTTTGCTTCGTTCTCCTGGTTATCTATTCGTTTTGGATATCTGTAAAATTGTGTTCTGCAGGATCCTCATTGACTCTTTATTCTCATTTCGCTGCGACTGTGTTATCCGTTTCCTTTGTTTCATTTTACATTTCAGATTTTATTTAGCTTTCGCTTGTTATATCTGTTCACTGGGCTTTTTAAGCTCAGCCGCATTTCTTTTCCTGAGGCAGGTGTTAGGTTTGAAGATGGGCATTCGATGGGCTGAGAGTTGGATTATCTGAGTGGACCAACCCTAGTTACCTTATCATTTGGTTTTATTTTGTCGGGCTATTGTTTGGTGATCTCATTTTATTTTAGTCATCTTGAATTTTGTAATTTTCATTGTAATCATTGTTTAAATGACTTGATACTTTATTCTTAAGACTTCCGTTTTTAACTGTATGTTCTGATATAACACCAGAACGTGACACTTCTACCCTTGTCGGGTTGGGGTGTTACACAACGTTTGTTCTTTCAATACAAATTTGTACATGATATTTAAGACGTTTTGTAATCACAAGTGGTTTAGAACTTAGAGAAATTGTATCAGAATGTCTAGTCTCTTTTTATAAAACTCAACTCAAAACCTATTATAAAACCTAACTCAAAACATTTAATGAAACATTTTTTTTCCTTTTTTAACTTGGGTTTTGATGCGGGTACGAAGCGCGTTCGGGGTCAAAGGAACTTCATTTTCGTCGAGCAAGTTTTTCAACACCTTAGGTAGTGAACCTAATCGTTGTAGTGTAGTATTGGGTAAGCCTCGGGTATTGATATCGTTCTCCAGGGGAATAGGAATGATAGCAAGAAGTGTACTACGCTAAGGTTGGGATTGAGGATGATTATTTTTTATCTTTTATATATTTTTTAGAAAGCTAAGGGTAAAATCTCGGAGCAATGGATTTGGGGGTGGTACTTCTACCGATTACTTCTATTATTTTAATTATCTAATACTACGGGTACTCTATGTCTTTTTGATGTGTGCTCGTATGATGATTAAAAATGTGTTTACCTAGATACTATTACTCCCTAGTTATCTTTTATTGGTGGTTGAATTTTCACGTCCTTATTCTTAACGCGTTGTGTTTTCTAGGGTCATAGGGAATGCTTATGACCTAACTCTTTGAGAATACCTTAAGGTTATTGCCTATGAAATCCGCTAGATGTTTCATAAACTAACCTAAAGGTTATCTTTGGATGTTTAGACTACGAAATCCTCTAAGTGATTCATAAAATAATGTTCGCAAAGATTACTCAAGGATTTAAACACAACGATAGCCTAGTGCATTCCTAAGCCATTTACAATTAAGATAAGAGACAACCAATCAATAATTAATAACTAGGTTTCATAGATCTAAGCAAACACATAAGAAATTTAGCCGGACATGTTAAACAAGCAAGCATACACACATTCAATGGAAGACATAATGAAATTAATGGAATAAAACACTTATCTTGATGTGTAAAATAGGGTTTCAGACCCTAAGATACTGTCCAAGTCAGACTACAAACGTTTAGGGTTATAGGTGGGACACCGTCAGATCACTGCCATTAGGGTTTTCGTCTTGGCCAAATAATCGTTGGGATGACGTCACGTTGTAGTTGTGACTCCGTCGGGCTTCAGCAAAGACGTCGTCTAATTCTGGATCTGGGCCGTCTGAGATGAAAAGTCTTGGTGACGCCCTTTCTCTTCAAAGCCTGACTTCGTCAGGTGTATTTTAGCAAAAAGTCTACTGAGCCGTCAGGTGTATTTTAATTAAATCCGTAGAGAGGGACGGCGTCGCCCTTTGGTTGGGACGCCGTCAGCTTCAGTTTTAGCAGCTTGAGTGTCTTCGATCTTGACTTAGCCATTTTCTTCATGTTTTCACTCCTTTTCGTCCAAATATGCATCATTCCAGCATTTTGCTTCCAAGAGACCTAAAAGTGAAAAGAAAAGAAATTAAGCAGTAACGGATATAAAAGTGGGCGATTAAGGGATAAATAACCCCTTAAAAGTATACATTTTAAATCCTTATCAAATATCCTTACACTTGGTATTTGCTTGTCCTCAAGCAAATGTGCTTTTGGCCAATCCATTTATAAGGTTCGGGGCATGAAGCATTGGTTTAACATAGTTCACAACAAGTAAAAGCACCGCAATAGTTATAAAAAGCACGGAAATTGTATACTAGCATCTCACAAGGGGTGTTTGGATTCTCTCATCTCTCGAGTGTATATGAAATATAGTAAATGGAAATGGAAGATAAACACTCATTACCTGGTCATAGTACATAGATTACCATAGGCTTGAGACTAGATCAAACCTCCACCGCTTTGGCGTAAGCACCTAGGAACAACTATCTAAGAGGTCTTTAAAAGGGTTGTAACGTTAGGCTTACGGTAGGGAAACAAGGGGTTTGGTTGGATAAGCGATTAAGTGGTGGCAAGTCAAAAAACTTATGTTACAAGCATGAAAAGAAGGCGTTGCTAAGCCAAGAATCGACTCACTAAACTCCAGATAACTTAAAACAAACATACATAAATTGAAAAACATAAACATAAAGATATATGTAGGATGGTAGCCCGTATGTTTTTCTTCATTTTTTTTGCATACACTTTTACTCTACCATCCTCTAAGATAACATCAAAATATAAGAGATTTATAGGAGCATCCCTACACTTGAGTTTTTATTACTCTAACATTAATTTGACCCGATTTGAAAAGATCAAAACACTTGGAGTATTTAATTACGTAAATAAAGGGAATTTGAATTTAACGTTCTTTCCCGTCACTCCATAAATTATTACTGTTACCCATGAGTCCCAATCATCCCAAAACTGTGTACAAAAGATATGACTCGACTTAACAACCATGCAAGTAACTAGATAATTGAACTAAGGGTTAAGTATGATAACAATAATGCACTAAAGGTGAGTGCATACAAGGTAGGCTAAGGCGATCTGGGTGTACATTTGGGGATGGATTGTAAACAATGCTCTTCATTGATATTCTGGAAAACCTAAATATCATGAGAACCGTGAAAAGGATAGGCTCTGAGGGGTTAACTAGGGGTATCGTGTACTAAAGATGAGTACATCGCAAGGGTGTGGGGTAATTACTCAACCGATGTGGAAGACGTAATTATAATACGGGTTCCAAACAAGGGTTATCCTAATGCCTCTTATCATTTAGTCATTCCTAACTACACAAGTGTAGTCTCACTAGCGATCTCGGGATGCATCAAAAAACAAGTTCTAGAATATATTTGTTGGAATCACTCCTAGACCTAATTCAAGTGTGGTAATAGTTAGCTTAATTATGGCCTTTATGTTTGTTATTAGCTTAGGCTTATGTAGAAGGCCCATAAGCCTAGGCCTATGTAGAAGGCCCATAAGCCTAGGCCCAAGTCCACTAAGGAAAGGAAGGGACTAGGAGTGTTGCCCTAGCTCCCTCTCCTATAAATACTATGTAATAACCCTCACTTGAGGGTTGGTTGTTCAATTTACTCTTTCATTACTCACGCATAACTCTTCTTAGATTCCTACGCGTAATGTTTGTGTAGTTGTTCATCCGATCTCTTCTCTATCTCTTTCTATTGTGCTTGTGTTGTAAACTTAGTGACCTAACAGTGGTATCAATCGCCAAATAGTTGGGTGAACGTATTATTTTTGAAGTAGGTTTTGGTCCTACGCGTAAAACATACGGGTGATACTTTGGTTCGCTTAAAAACGTATTTTTTCACTTTTTAATCCAAGATTCTTGTACTTTCAATGTTTTAAGGTGTTAAAATAACTGTTTTTGGCAAAATGTTTCAACCTTTACGTGTGGATCATTGTTTTTTAGCTTAGTTTTTTACGTGGTACATGTTCTACGCGTAACCGTTTTAGACGCTTTGGATCATCAAGTTTCACACTTTTGTGTTATTTTGGTGATATTGAAGCTATTTCATCACAAAATCTGGTTTAGAATCATCTTTTGGCACAAGTAAAGTTACGAGTAGTTCTACGCGTGTCAAAACCCTAAAACTACGGGTAACTTGTTCCGTGGTTTGATCTTCAGTTTTCGTGGTTTACTCCGTGTTTTTCTTGCTTGGATAAGCCTGAAAATACGTCGACTTTGGATATCTTTTGCACTGTGATAGTGTAAAAGATCATTTGGGTAAAACCCTAAAATTACGCATAAGCATAAGCTTACGCGTAGAAATTTTTACGCCTAAGATTCATCTTACGCCTAAGCTTTGTCTTACGCATAAGGTAATCCTACGCCTAAGTTTTCTACGCCTAATTTTTTTGTTTACGCATAACTTTAGCGTTTTATCCTTACTTACGCGTAAGCTAATCTTACGCGTAACTCTTATTGTTACGCGTAACTTTGGTGTTTTTACGCATAAGTGTTACTTGGCTTTATTGTGATTTCTACGCCTAAGGATACTTCATCAACACCGGTTCATTCGACTACAAAGATCCATTTAACAACACAAGTTTTCAACATGTCACAACCCCCATACTCTAATTATTTTCCCTACACTTATCATCAACAACACCAACAACAACTAACTCCACAACATCAACAATTTAATCATCAACAAGCAATTTATCAACAACAATTTAATCAACAACATACTCCACAACGTGGAGCAATTCCACCACCACAAATGGTTCAACCACCACCTAGTCTTCAAGTACAACCTTACACAAAATTCTACAATCAACATCTGATAGGTCACTAGTTTTACAAACACAAGTAATATAGAAAGAGATAAGGCGATTGAACAAGTAAACAAGCACACATACACGATAAGAGTAGCACGGTTAGGTGTAGGAATATGTGTGAAAAGAAAACTTGAACAACCAACCCTCAAATGAGGGTTTACAAGAGTATTTATAGGAGGGAAGCTAGGGCAACACTCCTAGTTCCCATCCTTTCTTATATGGGCTTGGGCCTAAGCTTATGGGCCTTCTACATAAGCTAGACCTTAAACAAACATAAAGGCCATAATAAGCTACCTATTACATATGAAATATAAATACTTGAAATACAGTTTAGGAGTGATTCCAACAATCTCCCCCTCAAGTATATATGAATGTAAACGGTGAAGGCGTTGATGTAATAGTAGCTTTGACGTCTACTGACATTCTTCTTTCTCGTGAGAAAAATTTCCTTGAATCGAACAATCTCCCTAGTGTAGAGAGATAGTTTTCTTTGAGCGGTTTTGCTTTGACGTCATCTTAAACTTTGTTCTTTGATCATTGTTCTTTGTGGTGAAAGTGATAGTATGTTGTTGTCTGCATCAAGTCTGCCTCAGGTCTGCTTCGCTGCTCCAGTGTCTCCACGTCATTCTTCAACATGCTCACACGCTCTTTGATGTTGGAAATCAATACTGATGAAGTTCTTTAAGTCTTTGACTTTGTAGATTCTTTGATTTGATGAAGAATCATTCAGGACGGTCCCAGTTGTAGTTTGTCGGGACTGTCGTCCAGTGAAGCCATTGAGGGGCACCTAATGCGCCTCACACAGAGTTTGCCAGATGTCAGCACTCCACTACGAAGCCACATGGAGTCGCTGAGTAGACTTGACATCTACATGAAGCCATGTAGCGCAATAGAGTGAACACCCTGAGGTCAAGTCCTTGCCGGAAACATTCTTAATCTCAACACAAAAGTGTGATACGACAATTGTGAGAGCTTCAAGTTTGAACATTCACGGCCTTTGGCGAATAATGATTGGCAAACTTTACAAAAGAAGAATACCTTCGAGGCCTCGCCTTACTAGCACGACTAAGAAGTGTACGAGTGCGGTTGTAGTAGTGATTACCTTGAAGATAAGCTTACGTTGTGTTGTTAGTCTTACTAAGAAGTAGTTTAGTTTCTTAGATGTTTCAGTTTCTGAATTTCTTGAAGTAGTCATAACTAAAGGTTGTAGTTTCTCGCACACTCGTACAACTTCTTACTGCACCTCTGTGACCTCGTCGCTTCGTCTGGACTCCGTCTGAACTACGTCTGTTGTTGTATGATAGTGAAAGTGGTGTTTCTTGTTACTAGTTTCTTGTTTCAAATTCTACTGCAGTTTCGTTTTGGCGAGTTTCTTTTGATAGAGAGATGTGATCCCTCTAACAAGCTAAGTTCCTTTAAAAAGAGTGCTCTTTCTTCTTACAGTCATCTGCAGTTTCGATGATAATGTAGTTGCGGAAGTGGCAAATGTAAGTATATATGAACTCCCCCTCTAACAACCTTAGTGAGGATTTGACATAAAGTTCATAAATATAAAGTATACATTATCC
>BPTQ01000007.1:199963835-199996670 GCA_019973895.1 Chrysanthemum seticuspe
CTCCCCCTCTTTTAATACACTATTCTTTATACAACATGTTTTACGTTTACTTAGACACATGGAGTCTGAATTGGTTGCTTAACTGCCATGATTTGATAAACATTGAGCTTTTCTGAACAGGACCTGCCCATTATTAAAGTTTGATCAAGCGATCATTACATTTGCACAGAGCGTTTCCTGAACAGACTCATCTTAAATGGTAAGCTCTTTGAGAACTATCTGTACTTGAGACTGCCCATACTGTTGGAAAGCTCCAAACAGATGTGGAAGTTCCATCAATAACCTCGATCAACAGTGGATTTTTGACTGTTACATTGAGAAATTGATGCGTTGCATTGGCACAGAGCGCCCCCTAACAGATAGAGCTCACCTGGTTAAGCTTTACACGCGCGAGAAAGGAGTGACACGTAAATTGGTAATTTTGATAATTCGTGTACACCTCCCCCTCATAAATACGTTTTAGGATAGAGAGTGTCACCAAGTTTGTACAAAAAGTAGATGTTTGGGAAACTCTCTAAAAAGTGTTTGTCACCAAAATTACCGTTGTATCCAATCAGTACCTCAATATTCCACTGATTCCAATCCTTATTGGCAGGATACTAAGCGGTCTCGGCCTCCCTAGATGGGTTCCTGTAGTGTTTATCAATCATGAATCTTCAGGAATCCATGCTAATATTTTTCCTTTTTTACTCTTAGCCTCTTTCTTCCTCAACTTCTTAGTTTTTCTGCTAAGAAGGTTTAGTGCATGCGTCACTGGGTCCATGACGACTTTTAATCTTCAATACCGGTGTCACTAAGTGACAATCAGTAGCATATGAATTGAACCCGGTGTCTGCCCTAAGTTGAATAATCTGGAGGGCTGTTTCTTTTCACCCTTTTCTTTGCATTTCTTTTTGATTCTTCAACTCCTTCTTTCTCCGATTCTCATTTTTTCCTTTTTATAATCGTACCTAAGGACTTCTAAGTACTAACTATTTGTGATGTCCTTGGGTAGATCCCTCCGGCTCTGGCGAATCATAGGACGGTTATTCCTAACCTTAGTCACCTTATAACTCCATGACTAACCTATGTTGCCATTAAAACCACTGTTTGTGAAAAATCTCTCAAAGGGTTTGTAGATGAAAAACATGTTTGAACCACTGTGAGAGATAGGATTTTGCATAAATACTCCCCCTCCACATGTGCTTAATAGTTTTAATGGTTAAATGCACAGTGAGGAAAGAGCGCGCACATTTCGAATTGGTCCACTCGAGATAGACAATCCCCCGCGAGACACGGTTACGTTGCGTAGTTAAAGAGTTACATTGTCAGTTTTTAGGTGACAACTAGCTCCAATAACTACCTTGAAGGTGTAGACAAACCTCGAAAGGTTGTCATACCCGTCAGAGTTCATGTCTATCAAGAGTTTCTCGAATGGTAAATTCTACTCAGACAAGTCCTTTGCGAGACACGTTTACATTACTAGCGAACTAGTTTGAAATTATTACCCGTCCAGGACAAGTCTTTTCGAGTTACAAATAGTTTAGTACCGTCAATTCGTTGGTTAAGTCTGAGGTACACAGATTCATTTGCATTTTGTACAACATATTTCTTATCACATAATTTTCTCCCCCTCAAAAATGGCATAAAAAATGTTATTTTTGAACGGTTGACAAGAAATATGACCATTTCGAGTGTTGCGGGAAGATGACCACTATGAACAATTTGTGAACAAAGTTTTAACGCAAATACTCCCCCTCAACAAGTGATATAAACGGTTGAGGTTTTGAAAATCATATGGGGAAGTACTTGTCCTTTTGAGCAAAACCTTGAAAAGTGAAAGGTTTGATAGTTTTTACTCAAAAGTAAGAAGCTTTCGCTCCTTTATAAGGATTGTGGCACTGAAGCGTACCACAGGGTCCTTTCTTGTGAATTACGGGTTGTACACTGTTATGTGTGCACAAGCCATTGACATATATCATCATACATCCAAATTTTTTATTGAAAGAACCAAATCAAGGAGTACCAGGAAGTGCAGTGATGTTCCCAGGAGTACGAACAGGGCGTTGATAGCCGGTGATGTTGATCCTGGGTCGACCACCAACAAAACTTTCCAACATTCTGAACTAATCCCTTCTGAACAACCGTTCATCAATCATGGTGATGATCCTTCTCACATTCCTCCGATCCTGAGAATTCCATCGCTTAGGGTTCCCAATGTTTTCACGTATATCCTTCAATCGATAAGCTAATCCGTCCCTAACCATATTCAGAGTATGATCTCCAAATTTGTGAAGCTCATTACACGCCATCAAGCAATTGCGATGAAGTTCACTGCGATAAACGACACCAAACGGTTTGCTGATGAGTGTTAATTGTGATAGCTGGTTGATATCGGGAAGATCAAGCTGTGGTGGAGTGAAGTTGACATGTTTCTGATATGATTCAACGGCAAGCTGAAGATCTTCAACACGTTCTTTGATGACTATGCGTCTGATGAAGATGAGCAGTGACTTGATGAATTCACGTTGTACTTCAGTTGGAAATTGTCTCATGCGACCTTGAACTTTGGCAAGTTACATGTCTTCAATATCGTTGATGTTCAAATTCTCAAAGTCAGCTTCAGAGAATGCATAGTCCCTTTCGTCTTGTCTTTTGACCACAATCTTCTTGAGAAAAGTGTAGTCCCATTTAGACGATAGACCAACATGTTGGATGGCCACGATACTTTTAGTACTGAACACTGCATGTTGAGACTTCTGGACCAAGCAGCTTCTGTAGTAGATTCTTCGGCGTTCCGGCCAATGGTGAATCCCATACATTGCATCTTGGTCATACGCTACCACTTTGTCGGAGAACATGTGGGTAGCACATTCCTCGATGGCTATACAATCAGAGTATATGGCAGCAGGGAATGGAAGTGTCAGAGATGTAGCGTATTTCCTTGAACCATCGCCACCGTGTTGAAGAAAATCTAAGTCTTTGTTGAAGAAATGTCTGAAAGGAATCCTAGGCTGATCAGGTTGGCCAATGGTAGGTAGAGGTCGAGACCAGTCGGTGTAATATGGAGGATTGTCCCGTTTGGTGAAGTCGATGTTTGCTTCTGGGTTGAGCCAATCCATGTTATTAGACATGGCTCGAGCAATGTTTTCAAGGTGATATTCAACCTCGATTGCACTTTCTGAGCTGTCTTTCAAAAGTAGGAATGCTTCATTCTTGATGCGCTTCAATTCAGATTTCGTCATCTTCTTCACCAGGAACCTTTCTTGCAAAATCTTTGCATGCTCCAAGGTACTACCGTCTACCAATTCTTGACCATCTTCAGGCTAGGGAGTGTTGTTAACAAGTGTAGCAAACCATTCAAATTCTTCAGTTTTATCGTCATCTAGCCATGATACGACGTCAGTATGAAGCGTCTTCTTCTTCTTTTTCGAAGGCTTAGATGATGATTCTGGTTTCTGTCCCTGTTTGGGAGAGGTGGGTTGTTGTTGGGGCTCAAGGACCTCTTCATCGTCACCACCCGTATATTCAAAGTGATCACCGGTTTTTTGAGTCTGGGGTGGTAACTCGGAATCGTCCTGAGGTTTATCAGTTGAAGAGCGAGGAGGAGATCTTCGTTGAGAAGGAGTCCGTTGAGGTGGGGGTTGCATAGACGAAGATTCACCAGATTGCTTCTGACGTTTAGATGCAGAGTCCTTGTCCTTATCATCGTCATCTCTTGGCCGTTTGGGTTGATCGGCTGACTCCTTGCATGATGATCTGAGTTGAAAAGCAAGTAGACCTTCGAAAAATTTAGCTTCATCCGAAGTAAACGTTCCAGATCGCTTTGACATTTGCATCACTAGTTTAGCGATTAACTCAGATTCAGAGAGATCAGCTTCTTTGGCCATTGTATGTTTAACCAATGCGACGATGTTAGGGGTGAGTTGTCTGGAAAATACTTCTCTAGTCACACCGGGGACAGTGTCGAGAAGAAACTTGTGGGTATGATCTCTTGCTGTCTTCTCCAGTTCCTTTTGGACTTTAGGAACGATATCTTGAAGGTACTTTTGAGTGTAACCTTCAATCATTTCATCCAGTTCCTCTTTACGATGACCTTTCATGAATTCGTGGATAAACTTCCTTTCTTCTTGCATCTTGTCATGCTCGTTATACAGATGCTGTATGTGATCAGCAAAGAAATTCAACTTGATGTTAAGTACGTTTTTCTTTCTGACTTGTTTTACAGCTTTGGCAATCCGTTCATGAGCATGAGAAACCCAAGATTTAGGTGGATTCTTCACGGATTTGGATGATGATTTGGTTGACTTCTTGGATGGTGGTTGTGATGAATGAGACGAAGAATCCGATGATGATGAGATGTGAGGAGATTCCGGGTCCTTTGGTGGTTCAGAAGTTTCCTTCTGTGAGCGTGTAGGACTATCCAGAAGCACATCGTCGTAAGCAGCATCTTTATCTTTCTCAGTTTCCGGTTCCTCAAAATCATATACAATAGTATCCTCTGCAGGCTTTTGTTGTTGCACAAGAGTGGTGACACCAGCTCCCTTATCGGGTTGATTAACCGCATCAGGAGTTGGTGAAGATTGAGCTGCACCACTTGACCCACCGGGGCCACCCATTTGGTCTTTAGCAAATTCTTCAGCCTTTTGAAGATGTCTGACGATTTTATATTTCTTCCTGTATGATTTATCCAGTTGCTCTTCTTCTTCTTCAGAGCTCTCATCATAGGGTATAATTGCTGGAGTCTTCCCTTTTCCTTGGACAACTGGAGGACTTGGAGGTTTTGCTACTGAGGCAGGTGCTTCGGTTGCAGTTACAGAGTAATGAACCTCTTCATCTGTATCAGTATCTTCAGAGCTCTCGTCCACAAGCTTTCTTTGCGGTTCAAGTGTGGGAATAGGTTCGGCTTCCTTTACGGGAACAATCCTTTTAGAAGGAGGATTCCTTTTAGGAAACTTCCTTTGACTCACAGTACTTGTTGCGCTTCCTGCACTTCCTCTTCTGGTTCTCCTTACATGTGTACCAGAAGATTTTTCGTCGAGATGACCAACTTTTCCTTGTCTAACTGCTTCCAGATACCTTTTGTACATTTCGAGCTTTCTGACATCTTCAGTTAGAAGGAAATCTGGCAACACGGCACCTTGTTTCTTTGTAGACGATTCCTTGATTCTGAAAGATAGAATAGGCTCCGTCAACATATCATGATTGTCGGGGTCATTGAGCCTCTTGGGAATATCAGGATGAAGTCCAAGTGCTCTCTGGATCAACAGTTTAGTATATCTGATGTAGGGAATCTTTGAGCCAAGCTTGTTGAGAAATGACATCATGTCATCCCAAATCAGAGCTTCGATAGCGATGTGTTTCATGTTGACCAATGCCCAAAATATTTGCAGTTCCATGAGCTTAGGATGCTCATAGCCACTGTCACGACCAGAAACAGACTTGGTGATGATCATGTAGAGAGTTCTCCATGGTTGAGGAATACTCTTAAGCTCTACGTGAGAATGCTTGGTGATTACTCCTGTAGCCTCGTCATAACCGATATTGATTAAGAATTGGAGAGTGAGCTCTTCAGCAGGTGTGGCATATAGTTTGGTTGGTTCGACTTCAGGAATTAGGAGAACAGCCCTTAAGTCTGCAGGTGTAATGGTGACTTGTTTGTGATTCAGAGTCACCGTCACAGCAGTCCGTCCTTTGACCCTTTCGATAGTGTTCCAGAACTGTTGGATATAGATCTCAGGAACAGTTACAGAGTGAGTGAGCATATTCTGATACGGATGAGTCCTCAGAATATCAATAGCAATTAAACACGAAGACTCTGAGCAAGTGAGGGTGTCAAAGTCAACACGGAGATTATTCTTTCCTATCTTCATTGGATAGCCATAAGGATAGATATCAGCAATGGAGAGAACTTCTGATGCATCCACATTCATTTGTTCAGCCATGTCGTGATCTGAAATAACATTAGCCAAAAGAACCAACATATCGAAAGACATAATGTTAGTTAACAGAAGGTCTTATTGTCTAGTTATTGAATGTACAGTGTCAATGATTGTTACGAGTCCTAAGTCACTTGTATGTCCAATAGTCCAATGACGTCGTGAAATGTTTCGTGAGTTAGTTAACTTTAAGTTTTAAAGTTTATTTTATCACTTATTGTTCACAACATATCAAACGATTTAAGTTTATTAGTGACATTATTGGATTCGTGACGATATGATTAGTTTATTTACAAGTTTGTACACGTAACAATTCATAACGAAGGTATGATCCAGGCTTATGCTTAGGATTGGTAAAGTTATGCGTAGACAGAAATGATATATGCGTAGGCGTAAACTTACGCGTAGGATCCTAACTTACGCGTAAGAAATATTACGAGTAAGAAAAAATGGACCTTATACGTAGAGGTTACGCGTAGGCATATATTAACCTTACGCGTAAGGCTACTCGTAAGAGTTGACCTTATGCGTAGAGGTCACTGTTTACGCATATCCTTCACAGGATACGCGTAGTCCCATATGTAGAACCTTATGCGTAGAATCTACGCGTAAGACTAATCTTACGCATAACATACTATGCGTAAGGTGATCCTTATGCGTAGAGTTACAACAACCTTGATTCTGAATTTTAAGCGTAGCAAGCCTGAAACAAAGCATCATATCATCAATTTTGACACATAACATTCATTCTATGACAGATCAAAAACACAATTGCTCATATTAACAGTTAAGCGTAGAAAACCTTACGCGTAGTTTAAAACCCTAAATCTACGCGTATGAATTTTAGCCATAGAATATGCACCAAAGTTTTTCTGGTATGTCTTAGATGTTGTGAGAGTATAGTAACCAAGTTTTAACACTTAGTTTGCAGTGAATCAAAAATACCCAAACTCAAGAACCTTAAACCCTAATTTCTAATTCTGACACAATTAGTGTTTCTGGGTGGTTATAGAGCATGGAAATCATCAATTCATCATCATATAAACATTACACAACAATCTTTTTGAACAAAACACTTCTCATTTTGAAAAACCCAATTCGACTTATAAACCCTAATTTTGCAAAATCACCAATTCGTGTTTCTGGGTGGGTTTTGATGGTTAAAATGGTATTAATGATGTATTAGGAACGTTTTGACACAAACCATTTCACCACAAACACACTCACACTGATTGTGTGTTCATACGCATACGCGTAGAGCACATAATCACTCGAAAAACATTTTTTAGCCGTTGGATTTCCATGAAATTAAAAACCTTAGCTTAAAATCATGTCATAAACACAAAACAACTTACAAAGTGGTGATCAAATGCACGGATTTCTTAAACGATTTCTATGCGTAGGATTCTTTAGGTTTTAGTAATAAATGTGAAGTGAAAGTGTTAGGTGGGGTATTTTATTGAAAATACTTTCAGGTTTTGACAGTTATAGTCCCTCCACCTTTTCCTTTTTCAAACAAAGCCATTTAACTTCCATTTTGGTTACCAAACAAAGTTTTTAGGAAAGAAACTTGACGACACTCCCCCTCGACTCTAGAAAATAATGAAAGGTTATTAATTTTAGTCCGAGGAGTGTCATTGAACCAGAAAACATTTACCACCATTGAAAAAGAAATAACCGAGATAAGATAACATGCAAGTACACATATGTTTTGAAACAGTTAAGAGATTATTTTCTCCCCCTCAACACTTGATCTTAAAAATATTGAATTTTGAAAGATTATAGTGTTTGAAGGAAGAAATGTACTTGCCATGTTAAAAGATTATAGATTAGAAGAATATTTTTGTTGTTTTATAAGATTTTATATTTTTGTATTTTGTTTTTGAAAAAATATTTACAAAAGATGTTTTGGTGTTTGACAGGTTTTTAAGACTGTTTTAAGAGGTCATCCAATTCCTCTTGAGTCAAACACCTCATACCAATCCGGTGGATCAGCTCATTAAACCTAGCGGGAGGCAAGGCTTTGGTGAGAAGATCTGCCAATTGGTATTCAGTACCCACAAAGTATAATTCAACGGTACCCTGTTCCACGTGGTCCTTGATGAAATGATAGCGTAGATCGATGTGCTTTGATTTCGAGTGCTGAACTGAGTTGCACGAGATTGCAATGGCACTCCGATTGTCGCAGTACATCGGGATTCTGTCAAATACGTAACCATAGTCTTTGAGTTGTGTTCTCATCCAGATGACTTGAGCACAACACGCGGACATGGCTACATATTCTGCTTCGGTTGATGACAGCGATGTACAATCCTGCTTTTTTGATTGCCAAGACACTAGTTTATCACCGAGAAATTGTAGAGCTCCTGGGGTACTTTTCCTTGAGTCTAAGCATCCTGCGTGGTCAGCGTCTGAAAAAGCGATTAGTTCAAAACCAGAATCCTTCGGATACCAGATCCCCAAGTTAATGGTTCCCTTGATGTATCGGAGGATTCTTTTAGCCTCAGAGAGGTGGGTTTCAGTTGGTCGCGACTGATAATGGGAGCATAGATAAACGGCAAAGACAATATCAGGTCTGCTAGCTGTTAGATACATGAGGGACCCAATAATACTTCGGTATTTGGTAGGGTCAACTAATTTCCCATGTAAATCAGCGTCTAGCTTCTTGGTATGAGTCATTGGTGTGGCATAAGTATCACAGGTTTTCATTCCAAATTTGTTTAACAATTCAAGGGCATATTTGGACTGACTCAAGAAAATACCACGGGGTGATTGATGAACTTGCAGTCCTAGAAAGAACGTAAGTTCACCCATCATGGACATTTCAAAATTTTTCTTCATTAGTTTTGCAAAAGCGGTTGAAAACTTTTTATGTGTCGACCCAAAAATGATGTCATCCACGTAAATTTGAACAATTAAGATATGTGCCCCGTGATATTGTATAAAAAGAGTTGGGTCAACCGAGCCTTTGGTGAAATTAATGGCAATGAGGAAAGATGATAGCTTATCGTACCATGCCCGAGGGGCTTGTTTGAGACCATAAAGAGCTTTGTTCAGTTTGTAGACATGGTTCAGGTACTCTGGATTAACGAATCCGTCTGGTTGGCTGACATAGACCGTTTCTTTAAGTTGTCCATTGAGAAACGCCGTTTTGACATCCATTTGATAGACCGTCATATTCATATGAGCTGCGAACGCGAGAAATATCCGAACAGCCTCAAGACGAGCAACCGGAGCAAAAGATTCTTCAAAGTCTATTCCCTCTTCCTGACGATAACCCTTAGCAACTAGACGTGACTTGTTTCGGATGACGTTCCCTTCCGCATCCAATTTGTTTTTCCAAATCCATTTTAGACCAATGACGTAGACCCCTGTTGGTCTTTCAACCAGTTCCCATACTTCAAGACGTTTGAATTGATTGAGTTCTTCTTGCATGGATTCAATCCAGTTGTCTTTTGTCATTGCGTCTTTAATGTTTTTAGGCTCAGATTGGCAGACAGTGAGTGCATAAATGCAATTTTCACCATCTGTGTGAAGACGTTGTCTCGTAACGACTGGTTGATTCGGATTGCCAATAATGTTAGCCAGAGGATGGTCTTTTGTCCATCGGTGTGTAGAGGGTTGATGTTGGTATACATTGTGCAGATTCTGAGGATTCAAATGGTTTGCTGAAGATTCCGCGACATCTGGTGCAGCAGTCTCATTAGCAAACGGGTTAAAGAACGCATTTGGATCAAAATATGCAGGTGGGGGTACTTCATTCAGAATATCATCAGCTGGTTCATCATTGTTGGAAGCGGTGTGTTCAACTGTTGTGTTGGAGTCAACTGGTGTAGGTGCATCTTCAACAGTAGTTGTTGTAGCAGGTGTATCAGGTATAGGATTATTATCAGGTTGTGCAGCGGAAACAGCGGATACACCTGGAGCACGTTCATCAATGTCGTCACAGAACAGAGGAGCAAATAACCTTTCCATTTGTTGACGAGTTAGCTGGGGGCTTTGTTCAGCTGATGATGGGGATTGAGGGAAGTTTAAACGGTTGTGACCGAGTTCTAAGCTTTTATACTCAGAAGCCATTTCCGTGAGTTCATCAAAATGAGCATGAATCGTTTCCATTACCTCCTTAGTTCGACGATTCCAGATTCGGAAACCTTTAGAATTGTCACAGTATCCAATAAAGACTCCAATATCAGCTTTGGCTTTGAGCTTTCCAAAATCATCACGATCATTATTCGGATAGCAAAGGGATCCAAATACATGAAAGTGTTTGAGGTTCGGTTTATAGTTGTGGACAAGCTCGAAAGGTGTTTTGTTGTGGCGTTTTGTGATCATAGAACGGTTTTGAGTATAGCATGCAGTAGATACAGCTTCTGCCCATAAGTAATCTGGAAGTTTAGCATTGATTAACATTGTTCTTGCAGCTTCCACTAACGTTCGGTTTCGTCTTTCAACAACTCCGTTTTGTTCAGGTGTACGTGCAATAGATGTTTGATGCTGAATTCCCACTTTCTCATAGAATTCTCGAAGGGTTTTGTTAACAAATTCAGTTCCTTTGTCTGTTCTGATTATCCTGACGGTGTTGCGGAGCTGAACCTGTATTTTTGTGAGAAAGGTGATGATCATTTGTGGAGCTTGGTCTTTGCTTCGAAGAAAGTAGACCCAAGTCCATCGTGAGTAGTCATCAACAATTACTAAGATGTAGCGTTTGCCATTGATCGTTTGCACGCGCATCGGGCCACACAAATCCATGTGAAGAAGATGAAGCACATGCTGAGAGCTGTGTTCCACCTTTGAAGGAAAGTGAGCACGAGTGCTTTTCCCTTGTTCACAAGCTGAACACAGGTGATCTTTAGAATACCGGAATCGTGGGAGTCCTTCAACTAGTTTGTGTCGAGCAAGATTGGTGATGGTTTGAAAGTTTAGATGTGAGAGACGACGGTGCCATAGCCAGGATTTTGTAGATGTTGCCTTTGAAAGTAAGCAGATGGGAGAGGAAGCAACCATGTCTTGCATAAAGATAGTGTAGAGACTAGAATTACGTGAGCCGGACATAAGGTCATTTCCATGTAGATCACGAATGAAACAAGTTTTCTCCCTGAAAGCAACCTCCAAATCTCCATCACAAAATTGACCTACTGAAAACAGATTGTGACCGAGGCCTTCCACATAGTAAACCCTGCTGATTTCGATGTTCCCATTAACATAGTCTCCGTAGCCCATGATAGCTGCGAAGTGATCATTCCCGAACCTGACAGTGCCAATGAACTTTGCAATAAAGTTTGATAACAGTTTAAGGTTACCTGTCATGTGTCGGGAACATCCGCTATCAACAATCCAGAGAATGATCTGTATCACCTGCATTACACACAGACGACACAGATGGAATAGAAGTAGATGTGGAACCCGAAATGTTAGAGGGTTCCGAAGCAGGTATATTAGACATACACACATTAATAATTTTAGGCATCCATTTAAATCCTAGTGTGTTATATATCCATTTCTGCTATCTATAACTACTCTTTGCTTTAGTCTTAGTGAATGCACTAGGTGGTACTACATTCTTAGAAGGTGAAACTGGAGCTACAGGGATAACAACACATGCCTTAGACTCTAAAGAAGGCGGTTTACCAAGCACAGACTTAGACTGATTAGTGGGCCTAGAGGTATTCTGGTTCTTAGGATTCCGTAATCGAGAGATGATAGCTTTAGCAACACATTTGTCATGACAATCAGAATTCATACTTTTACGACAAATATCACAAGGAGCATCAGACTGAATATCAAAAGTGCTTAACGATTTAGCATTCGTTACATCACTATTTCTATTACATTTGCCAGACGCAACATCTATAGTGGAAGCAACATGAGTCTTATTCAGAGTCCTAGGGTGTTCTTCTACTTTAGCATTCCTTATTGATCTTTTCTTAGGTCGCAACTTCCTATTCTTCGATTGAGTGCTCCTAGGCTGTGAAGTGCGGACGTTTGGAAAAGACGCAACTATTCCTGTTTTAGTAGAGGGAAACACGTTAGCAACTTGTGATTTGGCAGTAGGGATTCTAGTTTCACGATTACTAAGTGTGACTGGTGCTAATCTCTTAATCACAGTAGGCGGAAGTTGTTCATACTTTCCTAACATTTCTCTTAACTTAGAGATAGTGTGAATCAAATCTTGATTTTTAGAACGAATATTACCAGCAAAATTCATGACTTCTCTAGTGTGAACAAGATAGTGATCAAGTTCGTTTGATGCTTCATGACGAGTCTTATTGAGCAAATCAAATATGACACCATATTCCTGTTTAACTTTTGAAAGTTCTTGTTCATATTTTGAGATTTGACTTTTCAAAAACACGTTTTGATCATCCAGTTGCTCAATTTTAGGATCAGAAGATTTTGCACTCAACTGAGCGATTTTCTTTTGAAAACTAAGTTGATGATTGTGAATATCTTTTTCACACCAATGAAGATGACGTTTGGCATTGTAAATTTCGTTGAGTAATCGTTTATTTTCAGCTTTTAAAGACTCGATCTGAAGCACATTATCGGTGTTCTCAACAGTTACAACATTTTCAACAATATCAGCAGAGATATAATCAGATGCATATGGCAAAGAATGAAACAACACAACATTATGGACATCAGCACAGATAAGGTCTTCCAAGAGTCGATCAACATCTTTTCTCAAAAGTTTCTTTTTTTGTTTAGTATTAGAAATAGATGTTTCTGTTTTCTCGAAAACGACCTTCATAGTTCCAAGTTCCTTATGAAAATCCCGTTCCCAGGCTAATGCACAACTTTTCAAGTTTTTAACATTAGGTAAAAGATTTTTCTGAAAAATGTCTCTTTGTTCTCGCGCCAGAGGCGATTGAAAGTGTTCAATTTTGATTTCAGAACGATATTCTATCTCATGTTGTAAAATTTTGAGGTCAGCCATGAAAATGTCAAAATATCTAAGAATATTTCGATTTTCAGGTTTTGAGTTTACTTCACTAATTGAAGGTAAAGGACCATAAGTTTGTGCATAATCTGTTTTGGGATTAACATTAGAAGACTCAGGTGTTTTGATGAGAACCCTTGGTGTGTTAGAAGAATCCGTTGGTGTGACGAAAGTGACCGCGTTTTTATAATTAAAAGGTTTGTTGTAAACAACGTTTTTTAATTTTGATCGACTCTCGTCTTCTGCATCTAATTCCTCTTGACGATGATATTCAACAACACTCATAACAGTATTATCAATTTTTTATTCTGCACTGGAAACTTCAGGAGTTGGTTTGAATGTTTTTAGTGAAAGCTTTGGTTTGTAATCAGCTAGATTTTTTCCATATCCTTTTGGAATGGGTTTTAAAGTAAACTTTTCAATGGCTGTTACTGATTCACCATGTTTGTAAACAACAGTTTTAAACTCTTTAAGTTTGTTTTGCAAGCCGATAATTTCTTCAAGAAGGTCATCTACCCGATTCGTTGAATGCTTTTTGTATGCGGAGAACTGTTTTTGACAATTTAACAACTCAGCCTTAGCTTTTTGATTTTCCAAGGTGAGAGTGTTAATTTGCTTTTTATGTTCATGTTTCAGTTGTTCTAATTCAGACAACAAAGCATTCTTCGAGGCGGCTAGATCACGCATCTGTTTCTCTAAATATTTTTTGTTTTGATGAGATTTTGCAAAAGCGGCTTCAAAACCTTTTTCACGGTTTTCTTGAGTTTTGAAAAAGTTGAGTTGCATTTGTAAGCATTCAAAATCCTTGGTTAGCAGTGCATTTTTACTTTTTAAGGTCTGATTTAATGCAACACATTCAGCAATTTGGGATTGTTGGTCTTTAAGTAACAGAACAAGATCTGGATGAGGGAACGGTTCAGCGTGTTCAACGTGAGTCACAACATGATCATTATGTAGATCCTCAAGTATAACCACGGAGTCAATTTGATTATCAAGGGAAACCATAAGGTCATCTGGATCGTCAAATGTAACTACGGGGTTTATTTGAAAATCGTCAGAATGAGATGTAGATGACTCATTTTGAACAATCTGAGCCGTGCCGAATTCAGATATTGGCGGAGATATTAGTTCAGATATGATGATGGTTTGTTCGGGTACCTGAGACAAGCCATCAGTGTCATACACTGGGCCTGTTTCACTCATGTGTAACTCTTGCATATTAGCCATCAACATAACAGCTGCATTGGCCTGCAAGTCCTCCATATCATCATCTGAGTCTGCATCTGCCATAAAGCTCTGTTCTTTGTCTGTGAGAGATCCACCAGCTTCATCCTTAAGAGCCAAAAGTAAAGCCTCTTTGAAATAAGCACTGCCCCTAGTCCTCGGCTTTGGGCATGCATTAGCCAGGTGTCCCTTCTCATTGCAGTTGTAGCATCTAAGACCATTTAACCGATTTTGAGCATTTCCCTGTTCCACCACTTGAGCTCTGTTGTTATTCCGACCCACAGCATTAAACCCTTGACCACCGCCCATCTGACGACCATAATCACGATTCTGAACTTCAACACGTCCATTGTTGACAACAGCTTGAGTCCATGTGTTAGATGAGGAACGAATACGATTGTTGGATTTGTTGGTGTAACGGCCAAAAGCATTAGCAATCATCACAAATCCTTGTTGCAATGCTTCGAACGGATCGATTTCCTCAGTCGCTTCACTGACATACGCTTGAGCATTGTTGTTGTATGGAACCAATTGATTTTGTTGAGGTTGTTGCTGTGAAGGTGTGTTTGAAGCAGTTGGTTGAGTTGCTTGTTGAGAGGGATAATTCTGTTGAGCATACAAGGCAAGTTGTTGATTATCCGGATGTGACTGTTTAGCAATTTGAGCACGGAGAATCCTTTCCCGATCAACTTCCTTTTCATGAGGCTTCAAGTAATCGTACAACAATCCATAAGTAGAATGATGCATATTCTTTGCTTGACGGAGAAAAATGACATACTTCTCCCATTCAGGACCAAGACTACTCAGAAACTTAGTATTCACTACAATTCTTGGCATGATGATGTTGTGTTTATCCAAATCATTGATGATGTCTGAAAATCGATGATGATAGGATTCTAGTGTCTCTCCAGGTTCAATCATGAAGTGTTCATACGCCAAGTAAATTTTGGATTCCAAATCCTCCTGATTGAGTACAGATCCTTCCATAAGAAGACGAATATGATCCCACATTTTTTGTGCAGTCTTTTGAGCATCAACACTACGAAGAATTGGGTTTGGTAATCCTAAGAGGATGTATTCCATTGCAAGTTCATCAGCTTCATAGTGTAGAAGTTCTGTAGCATTTAGATCTGCAACAGTAGCAATGTTGGTTTGTTCATCTCTTGGTGGAACAACATTAGGATCTCCGGGTACAATGACAGTAGGCATCTCAAATGGACCTTCCAAGATAAACTTCTTTAAGAACTTTCCATGTGGTTTCTTCAGATCACAAAACCTAAAGAACCTTATCACCCATTGATCGTAGTTTCCTGAAGTGAGCATTGGAGGTCTATCAAGTGATCCAGCTTCATGAATTGATTGTTGGCTGCTTAAAGCTTCACACATCTTTGCAAACCAAGTGGGTTCCTTCATAGTGTTCCTTGATGGATGTTGATTGAAATCATTTGTGTAGGGTTGAACTTGAAGGCTTGGTGGTGTTTGAACCATTTGTGGTGGTGGGATTGCACCAATTTGTGGATTATGTTGTTGATTAAATTGTTGTTGATAAATAGCTTGTTGTTGATTCCATTGTTGATGTTGTGGAGTTAATTGTTGTTGTTGTTGATGATTATAAGTGTGAGGGAAATAGTTAGAGTATGGTGGTTGAGACATGTTGATAAACTTGTGTAGTAAAAATGGATCTTTGTAGTCGAATGAACCTTTGTTGATGAAGTGTCCTTAGGCGTAGAAAAGACAAGAACCAAGTAGCACTTATGCGTAAAAACACCAAAGTTACGCGTAACAATTAGGAGTTACGCGTAGGATTTAGCTTACGCGTAAGCAGGGAAAAGACTCTAAAGTTATGTGTAGACACAAGTTAGATGTAGAAACTTAGGCGTAGGATTTCCTTATGCGTAGAACTAGGTTTACGCGTAAAGTGAATCTTATGCGTAGGATTTCTACGCGTAAGCTTATGCTTATGCGTAATTTTAGGGTTTTTGCCCAAATGATCTTTTATACTATCACAGTGCAAAGGATATCCAAAGTTGACGTATTTTCAGACTTATCCAAGTAAGAAAACACGGAATAAACCAGGAAAATGAAGATCAAACCAAGGAAGCACTTACGCGTAGTTTTAGGGTTTTACTACGCGTAGAAATGCTCAAAACTTTGATTCTGTCCAAAAGTGTTTCTAAACCAGTTTTTGTGTGATAAAATAGCTTCAATAACACCAAAATACACAAAAGTGTGAAACTTGATGAACCAAAGCCTCTAAAACAGTTAAGCGTAGAATGAAACCCTCGTTAAAAACCAAGCTTAAAAACGTATATCCACGCGTAAAGGTTGAACCTTTTTGCCAAAACCAAGTATTGTAACACCTTAAAACATTGAAAGTACAAGAATCTTGGATTAAAAAGTGTAAAAAACAAGTTTTTAAGCGAACCAAAGTATCACTCGTTAGTTTTACGCGTAGGACCAAAACCCACTTCAAAAACAAAACGATTCACCCAACTAGTAGGCGATTGATACCACTGATAGGTCACTAGTTTTACAAACACAAGTAATATAGAAAGAGATAAGGCGATTGAACAAGTAAACAAGCACACATACACGATAAGAGTAGCACGATTAGGCGTAGGAATATGTGTGAAAAGAAAACTTGAACAACCAACCCTCAAATGAGGGTTTACAAGAGTATTTATAGGAGGGAAGCTAGGGCAACACTCCTAGTTCCCATCCTTTCTTATATGGGCTTGGGCCTAAGCTTATGGGCCTTCTACATAAGCTAGACCTTAAACAAACATAAAGGCCAGAATAAGCTACCTATTACATATGAAATATAAATACTTGAAATACAGTTTAGGAGTGATTCCAACAACATCCATCCAGGAATACTATGAAGGAACCGACATGGTTTGGCAAGATGTGTAAAGCCTTAAGTAGCCAACAATCAATTCATGAAGCTGGCTCACTTGATAGACCTCCAATGCTCACTCCCGGTAATTATGATCAATGGGTGATAAGGTTCTTTAGGTTTTGTGATCTAAAGAAGCCACATGGAAAGTTTTTAAAGAAGGTCATTATGGAAGGTCCATTTCAGATGCCTACTGTTATCACACCCGCAGATCCAGATGCCAATCCACCAAGAGATGCTGTCTCCAACATTGCAACTATCTCCGACCTCACTGGTGATGAACTTCTACACTTTGAAGCCGATGAACTAGCAATGCAATACATTCTTTTGGGACTACCCAATCCGATCCTTCGAAGTGTTGATGCTCAAAAGACAGCTAAAGCAATGTGGGAACATATTCATCTTCTAATGGAAGGAACATCACTCAATCAGGAAGACATGGAATCCAAAATCTACTTGGCTTATGAACACTTCATGATTGAACCAGGAGAGACATTAGAGTCATATCATCATCGCTTTTCAGACATCATTAATGATTTGGACAAACACAACATCATTATGCCTCGAATTGCTGTCAACACTAAGTTCCTAAGTAGTCTTGGTCCGGAACGGGAGAAGTATGTCATTTTTCTCCGTCAAGCTAAGAATCTTCATCATGCTACATACGGATTGTTGTACGACTATTTGAAGCCTCACCAAAAAGAAGTTGACAAAGAAAGGACTATCCGTGGACTCCCGACTTCACAGACAATTCCTGATAATCAACAACTTTCTTTGTGGGCCCAAACCAATCTTCCTCCTCGAACAGCTCAGCAACCAGCTCCTCAACCAACTGCAACCATCACACCATATGATCAGTCACAACAACAACCTCAACAAACTCAATTGGTTCCATACAACAACAACAATGCTCAAGCTCTTTACAGTGAAGCTGATGAGGACTCTGCCGCCTTCGATGAATTGCAACAAGGATTTGTTATGATTGCTAAAGCCTTTGGTCGGTATACAAACAAATCCAACAATCGCATCCGTTCCTCATCCAACACAAGGAATCAAGCTGTTGTAAACAATGGACGTGTTGAAGTTCAGAACCGTGGTTATGGTCGTCAGATGGGAGGTGATCAAGGGTTTAATGCTATTGGAAGGAATAACCAGGGTGCTCCACAACAGAGAGCTCAAGTGGTTGAACAGGGGAATGCTCATAATGGGGTTAATGGTCTTCGTTGTTATAACTGCAATGAAAAGGGTCATCTGGCTAATGCATGTCCTAAGCCGAGGACAAGAGGCAGTGCTTATTTCAAAGAGGCTTTGCTCTTGGTTCTTAAGGATGAAGCTGGTGGAACACTTAACAACAAGGAACATAGTTTTATGGCAGATGCAGATTCTGATGATGACATGGAAGACTTGCAGGCTAATGCAGTAGTGATGTTGATGGCACAAATGCAAGCTCTACACATGAGTGATACAGGCCCAATGTATGACACTGATGGATTGTCTCAGGTACCTGAACAAACAATTATCATTAATGATCTGATCTCTCTGCCAACATCTGCATCTGACAATGTTAGGAATTAGAAAATTCCATGTGAAAGTGTCGGTCACCTCAATTATGGTCTAGCATATGTTAGCTCGTAGACATGTCGTTATTTACGTTATTTAGTAGTTTATTAGTTAATTAGTAGCGTAGATTAGTTTAGTGTAACACCGTGGAGGACGGACGGGTCTTTACCCATTTTATGCCTGATCCACAGCCCGTAGGTGGCGTTAGTTTGTAAGAAACTATAAATACCCTCTACCTCCCAAGGTAGAGGGTTGGAGCTTCAATACCATTTTTCTTTGTTTCACATAGTTCCGAACTCTCTTCCCTTTCTCTCTCTAAACTACTTGAACGCCCCACTTTGATTATGGTTTAGTGTGTTTGTGAAATCCTATATCTTACAATTGGTATCAAGAGCCATGGTTTGATCACTCATCTTCCATGCTCCTTGTTTTGGTGGATTTCATAAGGTTTTTGGGTTATTAAGTGTTTAGAAGAGTTTGATTCATTTAGACAAGTTCTTGTGTTAAAGTTTGAATTTTTCTTGTACTTTTGTGTTTAGGATCATCATATGTGTTTATGTTTTGAATTGGAAGGATTAAATCATTGTGGTTTGGTTGTTTTTGATTGATAAAGTGGTTATATTTGAACTTTGTACAAAGCGAGTTGAGTCTCGGATACACATTTCTTCGAAGCGAGTTGCTTTGTTACTGGATGCGAGTTGTTGTATGCGACTTGGCTACTTAGCGAGTTAAGCTTTTAAGCGACTTGGTGGTTAAGCGAGTTGTGTCTGTTTGCGACTTGCTTCTTTAAGCGAGTTGATTGTGTTGCGAGTTGATACTAAAGCGAGTTGGCTATTTAGCGACTTGTTTCATCAAGCGAGTTGATTGTGTTGCGAGTTGATACTAATGCGACTTGGCTATTTAGCGAGTTGATTCCTTAAGCGACTTGTTCCTTTGAGCGAGTTGGTTGTTTAGCAAGTTGATTACTAAGCGAGTTGAGTGTTTAGCTACTTGTCTATTTAGACTTGTTACTTCTTCGTGATACATTCTTACGGTTGTTCTTTTGGTTTAGTAAAATCCCGTGAAAGAATCAATTTCCCTGTTTAATCAAAGAATAGTAAAATCCCGTAGAACTTGTAATCATGGCAAACATCGTTCCTACTATTGTTTCTTCCGTAGCTGAGGACGTTCAAGCAGCAGGATCAGATACACGTCCACCTATGCTTGACAGAACTGATTATGACTCATGGGCACAACGAATCCGATTGTACTGTTTGGGAAAAGAAAACGGAGTCAACATTCTCAAGTCAATCGATGAAGGACCTTCTCAGATTGGGACTACTAGAGACTTGATTGATACAGCTGCAGATGGAACAATGATCTATGGAATAGACAGACCAAAGACGTATGATGAGCTCACTGATAAGGAGAAAAAGAGATTTAAATCACTATCTCTCCCCCAATCAAAAATTTTAAACCAATTGAGATTTGTGATCCCAAAAGATTTAAATCATTTAGAAAATTTTGGGGAAAGACGTGGCAAGATTTGTTTTTGAAAAATGACAGATAAGGAACAGTTTTTCGACATTAAAGATTGTTAGTGTTAGGTATGATAGTTTTAAGAGATCTTTTAAGTAAAATAAAACAATTTCACAATCAGACAAGAACAGAAAAAATTTCATTTTGACAGATCTTTGAGTTTTAAATAAAATCATACCATGACATAACATTAAATCTTTAGATCACCACTTATTTTGTACAATCCGGACTTTTATGAAGCAATATTGTTTGAAAATAATTTATTTTAAATCACTCTCCCCCTCAATCGATGATCGTAGTCGTTGATTGAGTGACTTAGGTTTTGATGAAAAAGAAGTCCGGTGATTTTCAAAACTAAGTCCAATTTATTTTCAAAAACAACATTTTTCCATTTTCAAAACAATTTTAATCAAATTTTTTCAAAAATGTTTAAAAATGGTATCCTGCACAAAGATACGTTAGGTGGTTGAGAAGCTTCTGTTGATGCTGTAGGGCAGGAAGAAAACCGTCTGCAGATGCAGTGAGACTTCTTACGTTGCATTTTAATGCCAACTGAGGTCAAATTAAGCTCCGTTTCTTCAATCACTTTGAAGAAAACCATCTGCTGATGCAGTGAGACCTCTTACGTTGCATATATGCCAACTCTCCATAGAAGTCCAATTAAGCTCCATTTCTTCATTTGTCAACCCAAGATATAGTTACCCTTTCCTTTCGGCATCCAATCATCTTCAATTGTGGGATCCGGATCGGGAACATTCTTATCAACCATGATATCGGCATACGTTAGTGAACATACATACAAATTTATGGTGGTCGACAACACCCAAACAGCAATCGACTAATAAAAGTCAATTCAACATATCAATCAGTTCATATAAGGTATGGGAATAATGTGTTAATCAATCTATAATCATCTAATCTTAACAATCACATCCTAGAAACCTAGTCCTTCAACATAGGCAATTAGATTTTTTCAGATAAGCACGTAGGATGATTAAGAAAGTCCGTTAGAAGATGTAAAATTGAGAAACATTCTCCCCTCAATCAATGACTTATTTTTCTGAAAAGGTTAAAAGCGCTGAAGTCATTGATTGAGATTTCAGTTTTAACGAAAAACTCTGAATCTGAAAGATTTTAAAGCAACTCATTTTCCACCATTTAGAAGACAACAAATATTTTTCTGAAGAATTTTAGACGAAAAAACATTTGTGTAGGAACAGCAGTCCTTCGACCTACTTTCCTCATTTTTGTCATTAGGATAAGTGCACGAAATATTTGAAAATTGGTTTAGCGCAGCACTTTCCTTTCTTGAAGAGCGGATTGCTATCTGAAATAATAGCAAACCATAGTTTAAGCGCGGGTCACAGTCTGAAATAACTGCAAGCCATTATTTGAAGCGCGGGTTACAGTCTGAAATAACTGTATGCCATATTTTAGAGACATGTTTTGAAAAAAAATATTTACACCTCCTGCTCGAACTTCATCTATGGTCCCGTGCCATTATTGAATGACATTTCTAAGACCGTAGATGTTATCGATACCAGAAGACATGTCTAGAGAAAACATATTTTTGGTATTTTTGAATTTTTCTGATTTTTATGGATTTTTGAAGATTTTATATTTTTCTATTTTCTTTTTGTTGGTTTTTTTTTATACAAAGATAGAGAAGATGATATAGTAAAAGAAGATGATGATACGAGTACCGAGATAAGGATATCAAGTAGCCCCGTTGTAGAAGATAGAAGTCATCATCTCTTAAACATTCACCACCAAAGCAAATCGAGGCTCCAGAATAGAAGACAGAACATGAGCCTTTGAGAAAAAGAGACTTTGGCAGCTTCCCCCCAAACCGAAAATCCATAAGATGAGCAGAGTCGAAGCTCTATTTCAAGCTTGCTTTAGCCAGGTGCACATAGAAGCACACCATTATCATAAATCCCGGTGCTCCTTTTAAGAACGATAATCTAGATTCTTTGTTGGGGTTATATCATCAACAAGAACAGCAACGTATCATCCCACTCTTTAAATTTCTTCTCGTATTTCATTACCACTGAAGTCTGAAGCAATCCATTCCAAAAGGTGTCAAGAGAACAATTCCATCAGGTAGTTGAATTGATGCAGTCAGCCTCTTTGTATAATGCTCAAGAACTCTCCCAAATACATATCATGAGGGGAATGAAAACACCTCCCCATGTTCACATTTTTCTTCCCTGTTGATCGTGTATGAAGCTCAAGAACCCGAAGTACACCAATACCCAAGAGCTCTCCCAAATACAAATCATGAAGGGAATGAAAACACCTCCACAATGTTCACATTTTTCTTCCCTGATGATCGTGTATGAAGCTCAAGAATCCGAAGTACACACATTCCTACCGAAAGAATAACTGATAACACCTCCCTCATGTCATACATTATCTCCCCTGAATAATTCATACTTGTGTACCTCTTTTATCTTCAGAAACTTTCTCTTACATCTCTTCCCCCACGAAGTTGGAACAAGAACACTAGAAGCAACTAGATACACTGAGTTTCTCTACGGTCATGACATTTGTCTTCCCGGGAAAACTTCAATCACTTAGAAGTATTAAGTTCATCATGTGTACTCGTTATGCTTTTATATGCTTGTCTCCTTCCCCCTTTGCTAGTTTAGACACTTCATAATCAGCAACATAGTATAAGCCCAAATACTTGAAATCTTTATGAGAAGAACACTTGAACTCTTGTGAGAATCAACTTGCTGACGACTCTCTCTGACTATTTTTATCAACCCTTATGTAGACAGTTTGAAGAGACCACTGAAGAATAAAACCCGATATACCATAATTGAAACTGAAGTCAACTTCCCCACATTTGTATCTTAAGCTTGCACCTAATGATGGAAGAATGGTGTCGAGAGTTTATGCTTCAAGCAAATCTCTAAGTACTCACTACCCAAACAAAGTATGAGACATTAACACCTATTGATTATCCACACCGTCATATGCATGTGACACTGAGTAAACAAAGTAACTCCTAATAGTGATAGTTAAACAGGTCTTCAACCATCCACCTCGACTGCTGGTAACTAGATAAACCAAGTCTTCAACTCAAATTCTTAAGCCCGATCAAGTTATCAAATAAGAACACGCCTTTGTGAAAGTCAACTTCAATCTCAAATAAGTGATAAATGATTAACTCCGAAGTACTCAACTTGTGTCAAATGTCCAACACGTGAATAAATGTACAACCGGATGTACATTGACCCACTTAATGAACCAGAACAAATGATTCCTCAACATCTATTCCATCTTCCTAAAGATATACATATAGAGACTGATCTGGAAGATTTACCAATAATGTCTTCAAGCGGATGAGGTAGTCATTTTCCTTAATGTTCATGTGGTTGATTTACAGAGTGTACAATAATCCGTGAAGATTTGGTAAAGGAATACCAAAGAGAGGATCATTTTTCATGAACAATAATCCGTGAAGATTTGGCAAAGGAATACCAAAGAGCGGATTATTATTCAATAGTGCAACTGCAATATTACAATAGTCAATATCAACGTCACGAGGAGTCACTGCTAAAGAATATGAGCAAGTCTAATTGGGGATTGAATCTGACTTATAACACTCTCCCAATTAGTGCTCTCCCCTAAACCGACAATCTGTTTGATAAATGCCCAGATTAAGAAGAAGTCTTTAGATCGTTAAATGCAACTCGTCTTTAGTCTTCTAATATATAGCAGAGAATGTAGAACCGACTGTAGACTCGACCTTCTTCAAGATTGTCCGAATGGGGAATAGAGTGTTAACATCTTCAACTCACACCAAAAAGCATCCAACCAAAAAGCATCCCAATTAACTTACATCTTGCAAATCCCCTTAACTAAAATCCCTCCTAATCAAACAAGAACATAAAGATGTTCATCAAGGAAATCAGCTATCAGGCCGCAACGAACACACAAGATGGTAACACCAAACTACCAATCACATCAAACAAGAACAGAGAGATTGTTCGGAATCATCATGTTGATGTATACGTGAAGCATTAACCGGAAGCACTTTGTCGATAAACTCATCAATCAGAGTGAAGATGTCAACCAACGGCTCTTAAAAGAAACTACATGTGAAGATGACCCGATAAGAAGAAGCTCGGTTCTTACATGAGTTAAATCACTTGGGATCCAAAATCTCAAAGGGTTTGATATTTTTGATCGGGGGAGAATTTGTGATTTAATAATGAAATTTGATAATGGATGATCGATTTGATTCAAAAGTGCTAGTTCTCTCTAATATGTGCTAAACTCTTTCATATATTGATGCACATATTGAGGGGGAGCGAATGGTTTCTTAACGGATTTTGTATTCGTGGATGTGCTTCAAATGAACTCTTGCCTCTATGTGATAAAATGATTTCAAATATCCTATGCACATATTGAGGGGGAGAATTTACCAAGAAAATCAAATGGCTTTTTCTATGAAAATTGTGATCAAAGAAAATATTTCAAAGTCCTTGTGCCTCCATATGCTAAACTATTTCTAAATCACATGCACATGTTGAGGGGGAGGTTTTCTAAATGATCAAAACTATTAAGGTACAAAATGCTTTGATCTCGTATCAAAAGTACCTTGATTGATTTTCCAAATGATTTTTCAATTGGTTTCAAGGAAGAATGAACTGTACCAAAAGACCGACCATTTTACTTTATGTATGGAGTTATAAGGATGGTGAGGTTAGGTATTAGTTTCCACGATCAGCCAGAACTGGAGGGATCTACCCAGGGATAATCCACTAGATAGTGTAGAAGTCCTTAGGTATGATGAAAAAAAGAGAAAAATGAGAAAATGGGAAGAGTGCGGACTGAGACAAAGCTAGTACTGGAATAAACCCAACAAGGTTCTAGTAATGAAGTCTCGGTAAGCACTGAAGGGGTTGAAGAATGAAAAAGAAATTAATGTGAAAAGGGTGAAAAGAAATAACCCTCCAATAATTCAACCTTAGGGCAGAAACCGGGTTCAATACATATGCTACTAGTGTTTACTAAGGTAACACTGGTATTGAAGACAAGACGTCATGGACCCAGTGACGCACTGCACAAAACTTCCCACCTACTCAAGTTCCTCTTAAAAGGGCTTGTTTCACTCTCACGGGGAACCTACATAATCTATCGACTATCTCTTAGAGATTGTTGATATTGAAGAAGGAGACCCTCTCCCTAGTCTCCGGCATAGGAACCAAATGTGCAAAATTGAGTCTAGAGCCAAGAGATCATCCATAATATCTCATTAGGACAAAAAATTAATGAAGACTTTCTGTTTCACACAATGTGGAAAGTAAGTATATATTGAGAGTCCTACGCTTTATCCTTGTGGTATTGCCAGAACATCCGAGTGATATGAAAATATTCACAATGAAGATGGAAATCCTTCTAGAGCCAACATCAAACAAGCTCTTGGTGGGTGACATGTGAGATCGTGCAAAAGATCAAGCTTGTGACAACTGGATAGAAACAATGGGGAGATTCACTCTTGAATCAACCTTGGTCCAGGAAAAGGATTGACGGATACCTTTGAAAAATCGGTCGTGGTGCTCAAAAACTCTTTTCTCTAGCACTTCGACTGTGTATTATGTTTTCAAATTAAAAGGGTATTTATGATCGAAAATTGATTTGTTCTTCTAAACCTTCGTCGTATTGAAAAACTCTTTCTCTTAAGCAATACATGATTGTTTTCAAATCATTTTCTTTCAATCAGTAAATCTCAGTTTGCTGGTTCACTCACTCCGTGTTGTCTTCTTTGAGACGTTCCGGTTTGAGAACGGCTAGAGCAGCTGCGAAACCCTGTCAAGGAGATTCTTCGGAACTCTACCTGATCACAGGCAGTACTTGTACTGATCAACGGGGAACCGTGGACCGTGTACCTCAATTCAACGAAAGTGATCAAAGACACTTTCGTGTGTTTTATTGCTAACTGTTGTTTGCAGGTACATTTGGACGGTTGCAGCTGATCAGAATTGAGGAGTCAATCCAAAGCCGCATGCTCACAGCATCCACACTTAATTGAAGAAATCATGACTGGTGCATATCTACATAACCTGGTTCTGATATTTTTATACTATGCTTCTGCTACGCTGCTGCAAATATCATGAACCAGTAAAGCTTCCGCTACTCTGATGGAAAGATGTCATGATCCCAAAAGTGTGAGCATGTCGGTCCAATAGTCACAACATCACATGAAGGCAACACAACTATGGATGATCCAGAGAGATTTACTGTGGCTGATGATCTCAATTAAAGCTCGAAGATCATCAAGATGTGGATCAGTTAAAGGCCTCCACTAAAACAACAAATCAATGCGGACTTTGAAGAATCACTACTTATGCACAAAGATTGCTGAACTTGAAGAATACAAGTCTACGAGCTCAGAACTAAAGACATAGATAGAATGCTAGGATGCAAAATGTATTTCATGGGGTGACGTCCCTTAGGGGGAGATTGTTAGGAATTAGAAAATTCCATGTGAAAGTGTCGGTCACCTCAATTATGGTCTAGCATATGTTAGCTCGTAGACATGTCGTTATTTACGTTATTTAGTAGTTTATTAGTTAATTAGTAGCGTAGATTAGTTTAGTGTAACACCGTGGAGGACGGACGGGTCTTTACCCATTTTATGCCTGATCCACAGCCCGTAGGTGGCGTTAGTTTGTAAGAAATTATAAATACCCTCTACCTCCCAAGGTAGAGGGTTGGAGCTTCAATACCATTTTTCTTTGTTTCACATAATTCCCAACTCTCTTCCCTTTCTCTCTCTAGAACTTTCTCTCTCTAAACTACTTGAACGCCCCACTTTGATTATGGTTTAGTGTGTTTGTGAAATCCTATATCTTACAGACAAGGATCAGAATGTTCAACATGAGCCTTCTACATCTCATTCCGAGGATTATCAACTTGACCTCGTAGTTATATTTGATGATCAAGATGACCTTATGGTTACCATTGATGATCAAGTTGACTCCGTGGTTATACTTGAGGATCTAAATAATGACCATGTTGCGACTCACGTTGAACAAAATGATTTTTTGTCTAATCCAGAATTTGAGCTCAGGACCTTAGTTAAAGACCAACAATCCCGAGTGGAACATTATCATGATGTCAATACAAAATTAAAAGCTGAAAATGAACTGTTAATTAGGGATAATGAATGCTTAATAAAACAAATCAACTTTTTCAAAACTCAAGAAAACCGTGAAAAAGGTTTTGAAGCCGCTTTTGCCAAATCACATCAAAACGAAAAATATTTGGAACGACAGATGCGTGATCTAGCCGCTTCGAAGAATGCTTTATTTTCTGAAAGAGAACAACTGAAACATGTACATAAACAACAAATTAACGCTCTTACTTTGGAAACTCAAAAAGCCAAGGCTGAGTTGTTATCTTGTCAAAAACAGTTCTCTGAGTACAAAAAGCATTCAACGAAACGAATAGATGACTATCTTGAGGATATTGTCGACTTATAAAACAAACTCAAAGAGTTTAAAACTGTTGTTTATAAACATGGTGAATCAATCACAACGATTCAAAAGTTTTCTTTCAAACCAAATCCAAATGGATATGGACCGAATCTTGCTAATTACAAACCTAAGTTTTCACACAGAGCATTCAAACCAAATCCTGAAGTTTACAGTGCAGAACATAGAATTGATGATTCAATTATGACTGTTGTTGAATATAATCGCATGGAGGAATTAGATGCAGATGACGAGAGTCAGTCAAAAATGGAAAATGTCGTTTATAACAAACCATTTAACTATTCAAAAGCCGTAACTTTTGTCACACTACAAGATACTTAAAACACACCTTTGGTTGTCACACCAGTTCCTGAAGTTAGTCCCCAACACAATGGTGCACAAATTAATGGTTCTTTACCTTCACTCAGTGAAGTAAAAACTAAAGCCGAAAGTTGTCTTGTTATCAAATATTTCGACACTTTCTTATCTGACATCAAAATTTTGGAACGTGCGATTGAATTTCATTCTGAAATAAAAGTTGAACATTTTCACTCGCCAATGGCACGAGAACAAAGAGACATTTTTCAGAAAAGAATTTTACCCCATGTAAAAAATTTGAAAAACTGTGCACTATATTGGGAAAGGGATTTTCACAAGGAACTTGGTCTCATGAAAACAGTTTTTGAGAAAACAGAAACATCGATTTCAAATACTAAACGTAAAAAGAAATTGTTGCGAAAAGATGTTGATCGACTCTTGGAAAATGTTATCTGTGCTGATATCAATAATCTTGTGTTATTACAATCTGTTGCATATGCATCTGATCATACCTCTGCTGATTCTGTTGATATTGATGAAATTGTTGAGAATACTGATAATGTACTTCAGATCGAGTCTTTAAAAGTTAAAAATGAACGATTGTCAAACGAACTTTCAAATGCAAAACGTTGTCTTCAATGGTGTCAAAAAGATATTCACATTCAACAACTTTTTTTTCAAAACAAAATCGCCCAGTTGCGTTCAAACAATGTTAATCCAAAACTTGAGCAACTGGATGATCAAAACGTGTCTCTTAAGTGTCAAATCTCAAAATATGAACATGAACTTGCAAAAGTTAAACAGGAATATGGTGTCATATTTGATTTACTCAAACAGACTCGTGATGAAGCATCAAACGAACTTGATCATTATCTTGCACACACTAAAGAAGTCATAAATTTTGCTGGAAATCTTCGTTCTGAAAATCAAGATTTGGTGCACACTATCATTAAGTTACGGGAAATGTTAGGAAAGTATGAACAAGTTCAGCCTAGCATCATTAAGAGAATTGCACCTGTAACACTTAGTAAACGTAAACCTAGAATGTCTACTGACAAAACACAAGTTACTAATGTGCTTCCCTCTACTGAAACAGGAATAGTTGCCTCTTTTCCTAACGTCCGCACTTCACAGCCTAGGAGAAATACAAGGAAGCATAGGAAGTTGCGACCTAAGAAAAGACAAATAAAGAATGCTGAAGTAGAAGAACACCGTAGGACTTTGAATAAGACTCCAGTTGCACCCACTTTAGATATTGCGTCTAGCAAATGTAATGGAAAAAGTGTTGTAACTAATGCTGAACCTTTAAGTACTTTTGATATTCAGTATGATGCTTCTTCTGTTATTTGTCGTAAAAGTATACGTTCTGACTGTCATGATAAGTGTGTTGCTAAGGCTATCTTGTCTCGTTTAAGGAATCCTAAGATTCGGAATACCTCTAGGCCCACTACTGCTTCTAAGTCTGTGCTTGGTAAACCGCCCTCTTTAGATTCTCAAAAACGCATTAATGTCACTGTAGCTCCAGTATCACCTACAAGGAATGTAGTACCACCTAGCACATTCACTAAGACCAAAGCTAAGACTAGTTGGAGATGGCAGAAATAGATACATAACACCTTAGGATTTAAATGGATGCCTAAAATCATTGATGGGTGTATTTCATATATAAATGCTTCGGAACCCTCTAACTCTTCGGGTTCCACATCTACTTCTATTCCATCTGTGTCGTCTGTGTGTAATGCAGGTGATACAGATCATCCTTTGGATTGTTGATAGCGGATGTTCCCGACACATGACAGGCAACCTTAAACTGTTATCAAACTTTGTTGCAAAGTTCATTGGCACTGTCAGATTCGGGAATGATCACTTCGCAGCTATCATGGGCTACGGAGATTACATCAATGGCAACAACGAAATTAGCAGGGTTTATTATGTGGAAGGCCTCAGTCACAATCTCTTTTCTGTTGGTCAATTCTGTGATGGAGATTTGGAAGTTGCTTTTAGGGAGAAAACTTGTTTCATTCGTGATCTACAAGGAAATGATCTTATGTCTGGCCAACGCTCATCCAGTCTCTACACTATCTCCAGGCAAGACATGATCGCTTCATCTCCCATCTGTCTTCTCTCAAAGGCTACATCTACAAAATCTTGGCTATGGCACCGTCGTCTTTCACATCTAAACTTTCAAACCATAACCAACCTTGCTCGACACAAACTAGTTGAAGGTCTCCCGAGATTCCGGTACTCTAAAGATCACCTATGTTCAGCTTGTGAACAAGGGAAAATGATTCCTCCCGAACTACCTTCTTTTATTTCTCCGTCACACTTATCAACCGCTTGTGAACGGTCAACCGTAACAGATGATAAAAGGGCGACAGCCCGGGAGAGAATGCAAGTTTACCAAGGATTAAAATATCCTTGGATCGTTTATGTCCTGGTGAGGCGTGATATTCTGAATACAATGACTTGTGATTTGTTGAAAATAATATTAGTATAGGAAAAACAGGAATCTGATTGACTAACACTGAATGTGAATAGTAATAGCTCTGTCACAGCTACGTCAATAAAAACGTACAATCAGAAACCTAAAAATATTAAAGTATTTACAAACATACGTTTAAGTTTAAATAAACGTAAACTTAACGAATAAAACAAAACTATTTATAACTATAGTAGGGATTTGCATGTCTTAGCGACTTAAATGCAAATTAAAGGAAATAAAAGATAAAATATATTAAATAAACGCTATCACTATTTTTACAATGATGTTTTTGTGATTTTATAAAATAAAATAACTTAAATAAACTATTTTAACTAAAACGTAAACTCAAATTATCTAAAAACTAGATTTAAAATGAAAACGAGCGTTATTAATAAAAATTACGCTGGAGCGCAAGCAAAAACGTAAAATTTATGAAATAAAAGTCCTACGAGTGTAAAATCAATTTTCTTACGTACTAAATGACAAAATAAATTTTTTGAAAAAAGAATTATATTTTTTTGATTTTTATATTTTTTATTATGAATTAATTACTAAAAAACACTAATTAAATGTTTAAAAATACTAAAACAAATGATAAAAATCTGAAACTTTTACAGAAAATACTTTATACTAATACAAGACTAAGAAAAATGAAAAGGATGAAAAAGCAGTTTCAAATAAGCTGGAAATAAGTCATTAATCTCGTATAAGCTTATTGAACAAATAAGGGTTATGTATTAAATTGTGTAAGATATGACCAAGACAAGTCCCAAGGGCGAATGGCTTACAGGTACACACTAAACACACTCATAAGGGGGAGGTCTCAAGTTCGAGCCTGCCTACCCCCTTTTTGGTAAACTGTTTTTTTTTTTTTTTTTTTTTATTTTCTTTTTGCAAAACTGTACATTAAGTAAAAATATGGAACTTTAACAAAACCAACTTATCCAAAACTTGGAAATAAGCTCTGTGGCAGCTTATTTCCATAACAGTTGGCCAAATAAGCTCAAACTCCTAAATAGAAGCTATCACTTATAGTTAAAGGGTCTTATTGGTTTTTCTGATTATAAAACTGAGTATATACAAGTATTATACGTATTTAATGAAAAGAGAACTTTGCAAACTTGAAAATAAGCACATTATAAGCTTATGAGTCCAACAGTTGAGCTTTTGGCTTGACTGTTGGAACTCAAGCTTAAAATAAGCTTGAAATAAGCTATTCACAGGAAATAAAAGGGAAAAATATATTTGTACAAGTATAATATACATATATGAACAAGCTTATGCACTGGAAATAACTTATAAGCTCAGAATAAGCAAATAAGCAATTCCCAATACACTGCAGAACCAAACAGATCTGCATACCTTTTGAATTGCAAATTAAGCTAAGAGTATAAGCTCAAAATGGCAAAATAGGAATTGGAGTAGCAAGCTGGGCTGGTGAGGATTCCAAAAAGCTAAAGATAAATCTGTGAGAATCACAGATTAGCTTTTGAGGGGCTTATTAAAATCCTACTAATTGACTGAGTAGACTTATATACTCAGTTATGGGACAAACAAAAAGTTCATTGCAGCCCTTATTAATAAGCTGTAATGTGAAATTTAAGTACTGGATCAAAGAGCTGGGTGGATGAGCTTAACATAAAGCTAAAACACACAAGCTCTAGATCACTAATGAGCTTCTGAGAGGCTTGTGGAAATGGTGTAATACCACTGAATTGCTCAGGGGTATGTTGTGAATGGGCAAACACAAGCTCTCAAATCTTTATCCAATAAGCTCATGAGAGCTCAACAAACACAGAAACATTGAGTATGACTAGTTAGCATAACATGAAACTAAAAATCACAAGCTCAAGCTTAAGGAGGAACTTTTCATTAGCTTTTGAAAACAACTCCACCTCCACTGTTTGCTTCAGTGGAAGGAGTAAGATGGGACAAAAAGGTTGGAATGATTAAGCTACTTAAATAAGCTAAAAATGTAAAAACAAGCATGAATATAACAACTAGGCTACAAGGGCTACACAAATCAGTAAATTGCACAAGCTATGGTCAAATCCACAAGCTTTTGCAGACTCATGAACTTGACAGCATAAGCTGTGGTGCAGGGCATAGTTTTTAAACAGGTAGCTAAAATAAGACTAAAATAAGCAATTTATAAGATGAGTAAAAGCAAACTAGTATTTTTCTAATTAAGATAAGCAACAAAATTTTAATATCCTAGAAGGATTTAAGCTAAATCTCAATAATGAACACACACTAAAATTCTAGATTCTATTCAAAACTGACCAAGCTGAAATTTGACTTTTTGAGTTTTATGATCAAAGTTGACTTTCATCAACTTTGATCTGAATTTAATCACTGATTAAGACATAATAAGCTATAAGAACATGAAATAAACAAAAATAATCAACATTTAAACACATAAACATGATTTCAAGTTCTATCAACCTCTAAATTCTCATAATGAGACTGTCAAGAGTTAATTGACATTCTAC
>BPTQ01000007.1:199999798-200432397 GCA_019973895.1 Chrysanthemum seticuspe
ATATAACTGTAACTTTGATGCTATGACAGTCCTCCCCAAGGTATTCAATTCCGCTGCAAAACAGGTAATTTGGGGGTGTGACAGTTTGTCTGTTTTATTTATTAACAAAGGGCCGGGTTGTGGTGTTTGGGCCAAGAGAGTGAGCTGGGTTTTGTGTTGGATTGGACTAGACTAATAATACAAGGGTCCGGTTTGGTTTAAATAAGCATAAGGACCAAACATGTAAATCTGCCAAACATTAGGGACCAAATCTGCCATTCATCCAAAGTTCACACAAGGACTATTCCTGCCATATATGAATAGTACAAGGACCATAGTTGATAATTATTTCATTTTTAAACTTAAAAGGACCTTAATTGTCATTTTTGGATTTTGAGGGACTAAAAGTGTAATTTCCCAAAAGTTTATCAAAATGTTCCAAATTTTCAATCATGCATAGTACAAGGGTATAATTTGTAAAATTCCAAGTTTAGAATACCCAGGGACCATTTTTGCCAATTTTGTAACTTGAGGGGTAAAAATTGCCATTTTGTGTAAACTTTCATCCAGGGATCATTTGTGAATATTTTTGGTTTCCCAAGGACTTAAGTTGACTTTTCATTCATTTAAAACATTTAGGGACTAGTTTTGCCAATTTGTGTAACTCCAGGGACTGAAAACGACATTTGTTGTGAAATTGATCATTTTTCACTTGTTTTTCAATCTTTTGTACCTGAATCACATAAAAACACATTTAAATGATATTTATAACATTTTGTGAGTCATTTGTGTGTTTTTGGTTGTTTTGTGGGTTTAAATAGTATAAAATATATGTGTAATTAGACACATATCAGAAAAGCACTCGTGCTCATTTTCCTTCAAAGGTGGAACACATCACTCAGCATGTGCTTCATCTTCTTCACTTGGATTTGTGTGGGCCGATGCGCGTGCAGACGATTAATGGCAAACGCTACATCTTAGTAATTGTTGATGACTACTCACGATGGACTTGGGTTTATTTTCTTCGAAGTAAAGATCAAGCTCCACATATGATCATCACCTTTCTCACGAAAATTCAAATTCAGCTCCGAAACACCGTCAGACAAATTCGAACAGACGAAGGAACTGAATTTGTGAATCAAACTCTTCGGGAATATTATGAGAAAGTGGGAATTGAGCATCAAACATCTATTGCCCGCACACCAGAACAAAACGGAGTTGTTGAAAGACGAAACCGTACGTTAGTGGAAGCTGCCAGAACGATGTTAATCAATGCTAAACTTCCAGATTATTTATGGGCTGAAGCTGTTTCAGCTGCATGCTACACTCAGAATCGCTCAATGATTACAAAACGCCACAACAAAACACCATTTGAACTTCTCCACAACCGAAAACCGAATCTGAAACACTTTCATGTATTTGGATCTCTTTGCTATCCAAATAATGATCGTGATGACTTTGGAAAGCTCAAAGCCAGAGCTGACATTGGAGTCTTTATTGGATATTGTGAGAATTCTAAAGGTTACCGGATCTGGAATCGTCGTACAAAACAAGTTATGGAAACGATTCATGCTCATTTTGATGAACTCACAGAAATGGCTTCTGAGTATAACAGCTTGGAACCCGGTCACAACCGTTTAAACTTCCCTCAATCCCCATCATCAGCTGAAACAAGCCCTCAGCTTACTCGTCAACAAAAGGAAAGACTATTTGCTCCTCTGTTCAGTGACGACATTGATGAACGTGCTCCAGGTGTATCCGCTGTTTCCGCTGCTCAACCTGATAATACTCTTATACCTGATACACTGCTACAACAACTACTGTTGAAGAAGCACCACCAGTTGACTCTACTACAACAGTTGAACAAAATGCTTCCAACGACGCTGAACCAGCTGCTGATGTTCTTAATGAAGTACCCCCACCTGCAGATTTTGATCCAAATGCGTTCTTCAACCCGTTTACCAATGAAACTACTGCACCTGATGTCGCGGAATCATCAACAAACCATTTGAATCCTCAAAATTTGCACAATGTATACCAACATCAACCCTCTACACATCGTTGGACAAAAGACCGTCCTCTTGAGAATATTATTGGCAACCCTAATCAACCAGTCGTTACGAGACAACGTCTTCACACAGATGGTGAACATTGCATTTATGCTCCCACTGTCTGCCAAACTGAGCCTAAAAATATTAAAGACGCAATGACAAAAGACAACTGGATTGAATCCATGCAAGAAGAACTAAACCAATTCAAACGTCTTGAAGTATGGGAATTGGTTGAAAGACCAACAGGAGTCTACGTCATTGGTCTCAAATGGATTTGGAAAAACAAATTGGATGCTGAAGGGAACGTAATCAGAAACAAGTCACGTCTGGTGGCTAAGGGTTATCGACAGGAAGAGGGTATTGACTTTGAAGAATCATTCGCTCTAGTTGCTCGTCTTGAGGCTGTTCGGATCTTTCTCGCGTTCGCAGCTCATATGAATATAACGGTCTTTCAAATGGAAGTCAAAACTGCTTTTCTGAATGGGCAACTGAAAGAAACGGTTTATGTCAGCCAGCCAGAAGGATTCGTTGATCCCGAGTTCCCGAACCATGTCTACAAACTGAACAAAGCTCTGTATGGTCTCAAACAAGCTCCTCGGGCGTGATACGATAAGTTATCATCCTTCCTCATTGCCAATAAATTCACCAAAGGTTCGGTCGATCCAACACTTTTCATACAATATCACGGGTTCACATATTAATCGTTCAAATCTATGTGGATGACATCATTTTTGGGTCAACACATTTAAAATACTCAAATGCTTTTGCAAAATTAATGACAAAACATTTTGAAATGTCAATGATGGGTGAACTCACATTCTTTCTAGGAATGCAAGTTCATCAATCACCCCGTGGTATTTTCTCGAGTCAGTCCAAATATGCCCTTGAATTGTTAAACAAATTTGGAATGCAAAACTGTGACACCTATGCCATACCAATGGCTCATACCAAGAAGCTAGATGCTGATTTACATGGGAAATTGGTGGACCCTACCAAATACCGTAGTATTATTTGGTCTCTCATGTATCTAACAGCTAGCAGGTCTGATATTGTTTTTGTCGTATATCTTTGCTCCCGTTATCAGTCGAGACCAACTGAAACCCACCTCTCTAAGGCTAAGAGAATCCTCCGATACATCAAGGGAACCATTAATTTGGGGATCTGGTATCCGAAGGATTCTGATTTTGAACTAATAGCTTTTTCAGACGCTGACCACGCAAGATGCTTAGACTCACGGAAAAGTACTTCAGGGGCTTTACAATTTCTTGGTGACAAACTGGTGTCATGGCAATCGAAGAAGCAGGATTGTACATCGCTGTCCTCAACCGAAGCAGAATATGTAGCCATGTCGGCGTATTGTGCTCAAGTCATTTGGATGAGAACACAACTCAAAGACTATGGTTATGTATTTGACAGAATCCCAATGTACTGCGACAATCGGAGTGCTATTGCGATCTCGTGCAACTCAGTTCAGCATTCGAAATCAAAGCACATGGATCTTTGATATTATTTCATCAAGGACCACGTGGAACAGGGTACCGTTGAATTATACTTTGTGGGTACAGAATACCAATTGGCAGATCTACTCACCAAAGCCTTAGCTCCTGCTAGGTTTAATGAGTTGGTCTACCGGATTGGTATGCGGTGTTTGACTCAAGAGGAACTGGATGAACTCTTAAAACATTCTTAAAATCCAGTCAAACACCAAAACCTATTTTGTAAATATTTTTCAAAAACAAAATACAAAAATATAAAACCTGATAAAACAAGAAAAATATTCTTCTATCTATATTTCTTCAAACATGGCAAGTACATTTCTTCCGTCAACACTCAAATCTTTCAAAATTCAGTATTTTTTGGATCAAGTGTTGAGGGGGAGAAAATAAATTCTTAACTGTTTCATAATAACCGTGTACTTGCATGTTATCTATTCCCGGTTGTTTCTTTAAATAATGGTGGTCACATTTCTGGTTTACTGACACTCCTTGGACTAAAATTTATAACCTTTCATTATTTTCTTAAGCCGAGGGGGAGTGTCGTCAAGTTTCTTTCTTAAAATCTTTCGTTTGGTAACCAAAATGGAAGTTAAAAGGCATTGGATAAAAATGGAAAAGGTGGAGGGACTAAAACTATCAAAATCTTAAAGTTAATTTTAATAAAACTACCCATCTAACTCATTTATTTCATCACATTTATTATATCACCAAACTCATCCTACGCTTAAAAATCGTTCAACAAATCCGTGTTTTGGATCTTCAATTTGTAAGTTGTTTCATAATCTTAACGTGTTTACAAACAATGGTTTTGAATCATTTACAAATCCAACGGTTAAAACGTGAGATATGAGTGATTGTGTGTTCTACGCATAAGCGTATGAACACATAATCTTGTTTATGTGTTTGTGGTTAAAAAGATAGTGTCAAAACGTTTCTAAAACATCAATGATACCATTTTTATCCTCAAAACTTACCCAGAAACACGAATTGATTAAATCTGGAAAGCTAGGGTTTATGCGTGAATTGGATGTTTTCTTGTGTGAACGTTTCTGGACAATTAGTTGCTTATAATATGTTGTTTATGTGATGAATTGACTATATTCATGCTTAGAACTTGCCCAGAAACATCAAAAGTGAAAGAATTGAAATTTAGGGTTCTAGTTCATACGAATTGGGTATTCTTGATTCATGTTGAATTTCATGTTAAAACTTGGATAAACATACTTATTAGGCTTCTAAGACTTCCCAGAAAAAGTTTGGTGCAATTTCCATGGCTAGATTTCTTACGCGTAATTCTTGAAACTAGGGTTTAAGTTCTACGCATAAGGTTTTTTACGCGTAAACTGTTTGACAAGTATTCATGACATGATCTGTTATAGAATGAATGTATGTGCTAAAATTGATGATATGATGATTTTATTTCAGGTTTGCAACACGTAAAAATCAGAATCAAGGTTGTTAGACATCTACGCATAAGGATCACCTTACGCGTAGCATGTTATGCGTAAGAGAAATCTTACGCATAGCGTTTACGCGTAAGGTTCTACATAAGGGACTACACGTATCCTGTGAAGGATATGCGTAAACAGTGACCTCTACGCATAAGGTCTACTCTTACAAGTAAGCCTTACGTGTAAGGTTTATATATGCTTACGCGTAAGCTCTACGCATAAGGTCTTCTTTTTCCTACGCGTAATATTTCTTACGCATAAGACAAGGTCCTACGCATAAGCTTGCGCCTTTACGCGTATAACTCCTGTTTACGCATAAGCTACCATTTCTACGCCTAAGCCTTGATTAAACCTTCATCATGAATTGTTACACGTGCAAACTTGTAAATAAATAAATCATAACGTCACAAAACCAATAATGTCACTAATAAGCTTAAACGTTTGATATGTTGTGAAAAATAAGTGATAACATAAACTTTAAAACTTAAAGTTAACTAACTCACGAAACTTATCACGACTTAATTAGACTATTGGACAAACAAGTGACTTTGGACTCGTAACAATCATTGACATATCACATTCAATAAGTAGACGATAAAACCATCTGTTGACTAACATAATGTCTTTCGATACGTTGGTTCTATTGGCTAAATATCTTTCAGATCACGACATGGACGCTCAAATGAATGTGGATGCACCAAATGTTCTCACCGTCGCTGATATCTTCCCTAATGGTTATCCGATGAAGATTGGAAAGAACAACCTTCATGTTGACTTTGAAACTCTCACCTGCTCAGAGTCCTCTTGCTTGATTGTTGTGGATATTCTGAAGAATCATCCTTATCAGAATATGCTCTCCAACTCTGCTACTGTTCCAGAGATCTACATTCATCAGTTCTGGAATACAATGCAAAAGATCAAAGGACAGAATGCTGTGACTGTGACTCTCAACCACAAACAAGTCACCATCACACCTGCAGACTTACGGGCTGTTCTTCTCATTCCGATCATCGAGCCAACCGAACTCAATGCCACACCAACTGAAGAGACTGTTCTACAGTTCCTAATCGATATTGGTTATGACGAAGCTACAGAAGTAATCACTAAGCATTCACATGTGGATCTTAAGAATATTCCTCAACCTTGGAGAACTCTCTACATCATCATCACCAAATCTGTTTCTGGTCGTGACAGTGGCTATGAGCATCCCAAGCTCATGGAACTGCAGATTTTTTGGGCTTTGATCAACATGAAGCACATCGCAATTGAAGCTCTGATATGGGACGACATGATGTCATTCCTCAAAAAGCTTGGCTCAAAGATTCCGTATATCCGATATACAAAACTGGTGATCCAAAGAGCACTTGGACTCAATCCTGATATCCCCAAGAGACTCAATGACCCCAACAATCACGACATGTTGTCTGAACCTACCCTAACTGTCAGATTCAAGGAATCAACAACGAAGAAACAGGGTGATGTGTAGCCAGATCACCTTCTGTCTGATGAAATCAAAAAGCTCTACACATACAAAAGGTATCTGGTAGCAGTTGAAGAAAGCAAAGTTGGTTTTCTTGATGACAAGGCTTCTGGCACACCCACAAGGAAAACCAGAAGAGGAAGTGCAGGAAGTGCTGTAAGCACTGAGAGTAAAAGGAAGTTCCCTAAGAGGAAACCTCCACACAAAAGGAAAGTTCTTTCTTAGGAAGTTGTTCCTATTCCCGTACCTAAGCCTGAACCGCCAAGAAAGCTAGTGGACGAAAGCTCTGAAAATACAGAATCAGACGAAGAGGTTTTCTACTCTGAAACTGCAACCGATATTACTCCATCAGTAGCTAAACCTCCTAGTCCACCAGCTGACAAAGGTAAAGGGAAAACTCCAGTGATTGAGCACGAAGAAGAAAGCTCTGATGAAGAGCCTCCAGATACTGATTACAGGAAGAAGTTCAAATTCATTAGACTCCAACACGTTGCAAAAGAGTTTGCAAAGGATCAAATGGGTGGCCCCGGAGGGTCAAGTGGTGATGTTCAATCCACACCAATTCCTGATGCGGTTAATCAACCCGATAAAGGAACTGGTGCCACCACTCTTGAGCAACAACAAAAGCAACAGGAGGATTCTATTGAGTATGACATTGAGGAACCAGAAACTGAAAAAGTCAGAGAAGGAAAAAGCTGATAAAGAAGCTGCAGCTCAAGCTAAAGTTGATGAAGAGGCCGCAGCTCAAGCTAAAGCAGATGAAGATGCTAGGATTCAGGCTGAAGAACAGACCAAAACTGATAAAGATGACGAAGTAAACTATGATGATTATCTTCTCAACAGTCCAACTCATTCCAAGGAGAAAACTTCTGAACCTCCTAAGGACCCTGAACCTCCTCATGACTGTTCATCATCAGATTCATCCTCTCACTCTTCACCACCACCATCCAAAAGATCAACCAGATCCACATCCAAATCAGTGAAGAAGCCAACTGCATCCTGGATCTCTCAAGCTAAGACACGAATCGTTAAAGTTGTCAAGCAGGCCAGAAAGAAAGACGTGCTGTACAAGAAGCTGAATTTTCTTGCTGACCAGGTACAGTATCTTCATGATGAGAATGACAAGATGCAAGTTGAAAGGGAATATGTCCAGAAGCTCATGAAAGATGATCTTCAAGGGAAAATGAACGAGATGATCAAAGGTTACACTCACAAGTACCTTCTTGACATCGTTCCTGGAGTTACAAAGGAGATGTTTACCAAACAACTCTATCCGAATCTATTACACTTGGCCAAGCAAACTATGAGATCAACACCAATGCATGTCAACATCAACCCAGTTGATCCCATAATATTCTCAGATGCTGAATTGGTTTCCAGGCTCGTAGCTCAAATGTCTAAACGATATGCAACATTTACCTCTTACGAAGGTAAACTGTTTGAAGCATTGCTGGAATACCAACTTAAATCAGCATGCAGAGAAGAAGCCGAGAGGCCCAAGCGTCCAAGAGACGATGAAGACAAGAATAAAGATAAAGAGCCGACACGCCCGAAGATGTCTGGTGAATCATCCTCCATGCAACCTCCACCCCAAAGGACTCCAGCTCAACCACGATCTCCTCCTCGCTCTTCAACTGAAAAACCTCAGGATTCTGAGTTACCACCCCAGACTCAGAAAACTGGTGATCACTTTGAGTATACGGGTGGTGACGATGAGGAATTCCTTGAGCCCCAACAACAACCCTTCTCTCCCAGCACAATAAAGGAACCAACATCCTCCTCTAAGCCTAAGAAGAAGAAGAAGAAGACGACTAATGCTGATGTCGTTTCATGGCTAGTCGACGATGACACCGAATATGAATGGTTTTCCACACTTGTTGCTGCTACACCCGCCTTAACTGAAGACCAAGATATAGTAGGAAGTAGTACATTGGAGCATGCAAAGGTATTGCAAGAGAAGTTTCAAGTGACGAAGATGACAAAATCAGAGTTGAAACGAATCAAGAATGAAGCTTTTCAAATACTCAAAGACAGCTCAGAAAGTGCTATTGAAGTTGAATATCACCTTGAAAACATAGCACGAGCCATATCTAACAACATTGATTGGCTCAACCCTGAAGCAAACATCGACTACACCAGAAAAGACAATGCTCCATACTACACAGATTGGACCAAACCTCTACCTACCATTGGTCGACCAGATCAACCTCATATTCCATTTCGATACTTCTTCAACAACGACCTGGAATTTCTTCTACATGGTAGCGATGTGTCAAAGAAATACGCTACATCACTTACACTTCCGTTCCCGGAATCCATATACTCTAACTGCATAGACATCGAGGAAAAGGCTACCCACATGTTCAACAACAGAGTGGAAGAGTATGACATCGATGCAATGTACGGGATTCACCATTGGTCGGAACGCTGACGAATCTACTACAGAAGCTGCCAGGTTCGAATGTCTTAACATGAAGTGTATAGTACACAAGGGATCGTTGCTGTTAAGCATGTCACTCTCTCGTCTAAATGGGACTACACATTTCTCAAGACAATCGTGGTCAAAAGACAAGACGAAGAGGACTATGAATTCTGTGAAGCGGACTTTCATAACTTGTCTCTCAATGATATTGAAGATCTGTATCTTGCCAAAGTACAGGGAAGAATGAGACAATTCTCGACTGAAATTCAACGTGAATACTTCAAGTCCCTGCTCATCTTCATCAGAAGCATAGTGATCCAGGAACGTGTAGAAGATTTGCAACTTGCTGTTGTGTCGTATCAGACTCGTGTCAACTTCACCAGACCTAAGCTAGAACTTCCTGACATCAACCATCTCCCTCAATTCACTCTCATCAGCAAACCCTTTGGAGTAGTCTACCGCAGTGCACTCCACCGCAACTGCTTGATGGCATGTAATGAGCTTCATAAGTTTGGAGATTCAACATTGAAGCATGTCAGAGACGGGCTAGCATATAGGTTAAAGGCGATTCAACAAGGCATTGGGTCACAAAAGAGATGGGATTCAAAGGAAAGACGGGATGTAAAGAGAATCATCAAGGTGATTGATGAAAGGTTGTTTCGAAGGGATCAGTTCAGAACATTGGAAAGCTTCGTAGGTGGTCGTCAATGCATCAACCTCACAGGCTATCAACTACCAGTTCGCATTCCTGGAGTTCTTGCTAACCTACCTGATATTCCTGGTACCCCTTAAACTGCTTCAATTCATTATTTTGGATGTGTGATTATTAACTGACAATGGCTTGTGCACACATAACAGTGTACAACCCGTTCTTGAAATGAAAGGACCCTGTGGTACGCTTCAGTGCCACAATCCTTATAAAAGGAGCGAAAGCTTCTTACTTTTGAGTAAAACTTCTCAAACCTTTCATTTTTCAAAGGTTTTTCTCAAAAGAACAAGTACTTCCCCTTATGATTTTCAAAACCTCAACAGTTTATATCACTTGCTGAGGGGGAGTATTTGAATCTTAACTTTGTTCACAAATTGTTCACAGTGGTCATCTTCCCATAAAACTCAAAATGGTCATATTTATTCTCAAACTTTCGTCAAAAATAACATTTATATGCCATTTTTTAGGGGGAGAAAAATTATGTGATAAGAAATATTTTGTGAATTGCTATTGAATTCTCGTGTGAAAAGACTTCAACCCATGAATTGATGAAATCTGAACAGTCATACATCGAAAAGATTTATCTTCCATGACTTATCCAAGTAGATCGTACCTTTCGAGAAACTCCTGATAGACTTGAAATTTGACGGGTTTGACAACCTTTCGGGGTTGTCCACATCTTCAAGGTAGTTATTAGAGCTAGTTGTCACCTAAAAACTGACAATGTATCTCTTTAACTATACAACGTAATCGTGTCTCGCAAGGAATTGTCTATCTTGAGTCGATCAATTCAAAAAGTACGAACTCTTTCCTCACTGTGCATATTTCCGTAAAAACTCTTAAGCACATGTGGAGGGGGAGTACTTCTGAAAATCTAAAACTCTTGAAGTGTTTAAACATGTTTTTCATTCACAAACACTTCGAGAGATTTTCATGAAAAATGGTTTTATGGCAATGGAGTTATAAGGTGATTAAGGTTAGGAATAACCATCCTATGATCCGCCAGAGCCGGAGGGATCTACCCAAGGACACTACCAATAGTTAGAATTAGAAGTCCTTAGGTATGATTATAAAAAGGAGAAAATGAGAATCGGAGAAAGAAGGAGTTGAAGAATTAAAAAGAAAAGCAAAAGAAAAGGGTGAAAAGAAATAGCCCTCCAAATTATTCAACTTAGGGCGGACACCGGGTTCAATTCATATGCTACTGGTTGTCACTTGATGACGCCGGTATTGAAGATTAAAAGTCGTCATGGATCCAGTGACGCATGCACTAAACCTTCTTAGCCACTCAAGTTTCTCTCAACAGAAGCTTGTTTCATTGTCACAGAGAACCCTACATAATCTATCGGCTTTCTCTTAGAGATTGCGGATATTGAAGAAGGAGACCCTCTCCCTAGTCTCCGCTCAGGAAAACCAAAACGCACTATTGAGTCTAGAGCCACGAGATTCATCAAAAGATCTCTTAGGTACACTTGACATTTCATCACTTGTTGTTCATCAATAAGAACAATAGTGGTACGTTATCGAGTCCTTCACAGATCTTAGCAATCTGTCGAGAACATTTATGAGAGGTTCACATCTGTGATCCTCAGTGATTGAATGGAAACTCCTGCCAGGGTCAACATCAAACAGCCCTGACAGCAGGTCGCTTCGGTAACTCCCCGTGGATTACGCTTAGTGGTCTCAAACGGTCTAAAGTCGTGAGGTGATACTTCGGTGTACCTCAGCGACTCATCTGAATCGTAGGTGTACTTCGGTACATCGTGTTATCTCACTTGTGGGACTCCGGTTCAGGAACGGCCTTTGTGAGAATTAGAGTTGTGTTTTCACACTATGCTGTTAACACTCTCGAAGTTCAAACTTGTAAGTGCCGGAAACCGCTTATTACTAACCTTTCTTATGTTTACTTCTTATGGAAGCTCTGGAGCGGACTGATCGTGTACATTCTCCACATGCTCATGCCAATAACATCACTTATGGAAGTTCTCTCATAATCAAAGGCAACACAAAGTCATAATGATTCTTCGTCAACAAAGAATCTACAAAGTTTAAAGACTTAAAGAACTTCATCAACTGAAATCCAACGTTAAAGAGCATGTGAGCATGTTGGAGAAAGACGTGGAGACACTGGAGCAGCGAAGCAGACCTGATGCAGACAACAACAACAACATACTATCACTACCATCACAAAGAACAATGATCAAAGAACAAAGATAAAGATGACGTCAAAGCAGAACTGTTTAAAGAAAACAATTTCTCTACACTGGGGAGATTGTTCAAATCAAGGCAATTCTTCTCACAAGAAAGAAGAATGTCAGAAGACGTCAAAGCTACTATTACATCAGCACCTTCACCGTTTACATTCATTCATCACCAACACTTAGGGGGAGATTGTTGGAATCACTCCTAGACCTAATTCAAGTGTTAGTGATTTATATGTAATAGTTAGCTTAATTATGGCCTTTATGTTTGTTATTAGCTTAGGCGTATGTAGAAGGCCCATAAGCCTAGGCCTAAGTCCACTAAGGAAAGGAAGGGACTAGGAGTGTTGCCCTAGCTCCCTCTCCTATAAATACTATGTAATAACCCTCACTTGAGGGTTGGTTGTTCAATTTACTCTTTCATTACTCACGCATAACTCTTCTTAGATTCCTACGCGTAATGTTTGTGTAGTTGTTCATCCGATCTCTTCTCTATCTCTTTCTATTGTGCTTGTGTTGTAAACTTAGTGTCCTAACAATATTATACTACTGGTACACTCTCTAAGCATTAAAAGTGAATGCTTTATTCCTAAAGATCTAGGGGCAAAGCTCACATTTTTGGGGTGGAATTTGAGTGGTAAACGGTTTTTGTGCTAGTCATATAACTCCTATCCATGATACGCTTTATTAAGACTAAAGTTTTTGATCGTACATGTCATAAAAAATTTAAATTTGGTGCTAAAATTTCCCTAACGAATATTTCTCATAGCTTATTACACAAATGAACTAGGACAAGACAAATATTCAAGGATAAGCATAGTTTCAAAGTTCCCGTTTTATTCTCCCTCCCTACACTTAAACTGAACATTGTCCTCAATGTTCCCCGAAAGTATCAAAGTTATGATAAAGGAATGTAAGTAAAAGAGAAAGAAACTAGTACTCCCCTGATTAGCTCAGTAGGATCCGTGTGAAGTAGTGGATAAATTCTTTCCCAAGAAGAATGTATATGTGATAAGCTCCATCCAATATTGTGTTTCTTCTTCTTGCTAAATATAACCTGAACACTTTAAGAAAATAGACGAAAACTTCGCGTAAAATCGGCAGTAAAACTATATATGACACGACTAAACTAGGATATAATGCTTGTGGAATAGATGTTTGCATATTTTCTGGAAAATTAAGACATGAGAATTTCTAAAAATTTATACATAGCACAGAAAACGAGAAAAATTTTATAAGTTGTTTCTGCTCATCCTGATGTCGTCAGGTTCTAATCCTGACGCCGTCAGGTTATCCTGACAGAAACTGGTCTGCTGCGTTTTCCTGAAAAAATTACACCTTTAAAATCTAGAAAAATTCCTGCAAAACATCCATTATGACTCGATACAAGCATTTGATTCTAACAAACACACATATACATCAATTTCAATAATTGTAATTCTCATGTTCACGTTCTTTTAAAAATGTATGTAATCTTCCCTACACTTATCTTATTGTAAAATACCTTTATATGTAATTAAGACGAGGTTAAAGACAAAATAAAGCATTTTTACAAATTCAAACATGAGAATAAACAACAACGAAAAAGATATATGACATACAAACAAGCAAACAATTAAGCATGGTTTGCCTCCCACGAAACGCTTTTCTTTATTTATGAGTCTTGTAGCTAGACCCGAAGTCGTGCTCCTACGTGACTTCATTTCCGTCACTTTCTTCCTCATGACGATCTCTATTGGGGTTTTCCATGTTATAGTAATGCCCTATTATGCATCTTTCTAAAAAGTCATCTTCCCACAATCGGTTCTATATTTCGGTCCTAATTTCAAACAATCCTTATAGAACCCAAAAATTTTATTCATCACATAATCTACTCCTTTCTCCTTATCCTCCTCATTCCTATAGTAGACTGTAGGATCTTAATATATTGTGTTGATGATGATTCGGGTGGCCTTGGATGGTGATGAATCAAGTATGCCATAGTTTAGAGAGAGAAAGAGATGAGAGGGTGTTCTTGGTAGAGAGTTGTTTAACAAAAATGAAAGGTTAGATTGAGAAGCCCCACCCCTTCCAAGGATGGAAGGGGTATTTATAGTTACAAATAATACGCCCTCCTGACGGGCTGTGGATCAGGCATACAATGGGTAAAGACCCGTCCTTCCTCCACGGTGTTTCACTAAACTATTCTACGCTACTGACTAACTAATTAACTACTAAATAACGTAAATAACTACAAGTCTACGAGCAAACATATGCTAGACCATAATTGGGGTGACCGACACTTTCTCATGGAATTTCCAATTCCTAACAATCTCCCCCTAAGGGAGGTCACCCCATGAAATACATTTTACTTCCTAGCATTCTATCTTTGTCTTTAATACAAATGTCCCATGTGATAAAAGAAATAATACCACCCAATCAATCTAACTCCATCGACCCCACGTGATTTGTACCATAATGAGATGAAAGCGATGGATCAGTGAAACCCAATCGAATAAATATATGAGTCCCATGTGACTCCAAAACTTGTACAAAAATTAGTGTCTCAAACTCAAACAAGTGGGACCATCGGTAAAACAATGAGAGACCAGTAATTAATTGTTGAACGAATGTCATCACAATCAAATCAGAACAAATAACATGAGACCAAGTCACTATCACCCATGTTTGTAAAACTCACGCTCTTGAACCATCAGTAGAAACACAATGAACCATCAGCATCATCAACACAATAATCTCGTTCAAACGAGTGGGGAATCACAAGCAAGTGGGGACCAGCATCTTACCAACATCATGAGGAAATGCAAACCAACACCTCAAGTGATCAGTAGCAAACAAATACATAGTATAAGAATAACCGAGGGACCCACCACATTAATATCCCATGTGAGCAAAATATATAATCAGTAGAAACAATATGAGTGGATACCAGCAGCAACTAATACATGACTGCTAGTCATCAATTGACTATATCATGCGAGCATCGGTACCAATTTCCACATTTGAAAATACCACCGATCATGACCAATCAAAATAAAGGGGAATGAGTCCAACATCACGTGAGAAAAGTCAACGAGACCCCATATTCATTTGAGATCAAATCACGAGTCAATTAAAACTAGCTCCTAAATCACGTGACAACCAATACTTATCAATTCATGTATAGACACCAACAACAGATCCGACCCACGTGATAATGATCGATATTAAAATCAAAACAAGAATATTTTACCACTCACGAACCAATTAGATCACTCGAACAATATACTGATTTAATTGACAACAATCGGTACAATTAATTCGAGGTTACCTTTTGCTTTTGTCGACTACTTGATCAATCACCAACAGAACTTCGCTGTCTCTTTTCTTTTCCAGATCTGCTGCATAAACCCTAATGACATGAAAACCTTATCAACCCTAGATCGAGAGCCACGAGGCTCTGATACCAATTGTTGAAACCAAGATCCGGACTCAACTAGGGTATGAGTAACATTGATTGAATGCACAGCGGAATCAAAATTAACAATCAATATCACTAATAAGGTTTTCTTTATTGAAAATAAAAACTATTACTACTAATACTACTACTACGCTCTATGCGTTTGATCAGACTCTCATTGGGAGATGTCTGCTATGAAATAAAATGAAAATATGGTTTGTAACTAGATAACTACCCTCTTTATATAGGAGAGGGAGGTTACAAAACCCTAATAATAGCTTACTAAGAAAGCTACTAACTATTACATAATAACCCCTCGTTGTTTCTTCTTTCTTCATTCTTGCTTGTGAGTTTTGTAATCTTCTATAATTCCCAACACCTAGTTATCTTTTATTGGTGGTTGAATTGTCACATCCTTATTCTTAACGCGTTGTGTTTTCTAAGGTCGCAGGGAATGCTTATGCCCTAATGCTTTGAGAATACCATAAGGTTATTGCCTACGAAATCCGCTAGATGTTTCATAAACTAACCTAAAGGTTATCTTTAGATGTTTAGACTACAAAATCCTCTAAGTGATTCATAAACTAATGTTCGCAAAGATTACTCAAGCATTTAACACAACGATAGCCTAGTGCATTCCTAAGCCATTTACAATTAAGAAAAGAGACAACCAATCAATAATTAATAACTAGGTTTCATAGATCTAAGCAAACACACAAGAAATTTAGCCAGACATGTTAAACAAACAAGCATACACAACTTTAATGGAAGACATAATGAAATTAATGGAATAAAACACTTATCTTGATGTGTAAAATAGGGTTTGGGACCCTAAGATATTGTCCAAGTTGGACTACAAACATTTAGGGCTTTTACTCCACAAGTCTACCTCTTAAAAACTAAAAAATCAAATTCTATATATAGATTTACACTTACAACGGCGTCTCCTTATAGGTGGGATGCCGTCAGATCGCCGTCATTAGAGTTTTCGTCTTGGCCAAGTTATCGTTGGGACGAAGTCACGTTGTAGTTGTGACGCCGTCGGGCTTCAGCAGGGACGTCGTCTGATTCTGGATCTGGGCCGTCTGAGATGAAAAGTCTTGGTGACGCCCTTCCTCTTCAAAGCCTGACGCCGTCAGGTGTATTTTAGCAAAAAGTCTACTGAGCCGTCAGGTGTATTTTAATTAAATCCGTAAAGAGGGATGGCGTCGCCCTTTGGTTGGGACACAGTCAGCTTCAGTTTCAGCAGCTTTAGTGTCTTCGATCTTGACTTAGCAATTTTCTTCATGTTTTCACTCATTTTCGTCCAAATATGCATCATTCCAGCATTTTGCTTCCAAGAGACCTAAAAAGTGAAAGGAAACGAAATTAAGCAGTAACGGATATAAAAGTGGGCGATTAAGGGTTTAAATGACCCATTGAAAGTGTACGTTTTAAATCCTTATCAAGTTTCCGACTCGACATTGTGAGCTGACTAATCGCAGGGCGACTACCCTTTTTGGCTAGCCCGGAGTCGACGCAGGTGAACCTCCGTAGCCACAAGGAGATTAATTTTCTCCTCATTGAATTCGGACCCTTGACCTCCTCTTTGAAAGACTGGTATTCTTATCGGTATGTCATCCATTTTAACACTTGAATGTTTGTAGTTTCCATAAAATGATCAAATGAATGTAAATAAATAGTATAATATTAGTTATGACTTGACTAATTGCTAAATAAGTTTAATCACTTTTGAACAAATAAGTTAAGCTCATTTTAAGTATTTAATTAAAATAATTTTCTCTTGTTGGTTAATAGTTTACTAAACATGCATAGTATTTAACTTAGTTGAATCAATGTAATTAGTTATAAGTTAATGTGAAAGTAAAAAGATTATAACATTTGAGTTATTTGAATTTAAATTTTGAATTTTGAATTTTAAACTAAAAGCCCATTTGCAATGCTTGATCTTTTGAACAAGCCAAAGAGACATCATTTCCCTCTTTATAATAGGTGGTCGTGTGCTTAATAGGGTGTTTCCGTCCTTTTCTTTAACCAAAGCCCTTTTACCTCCCTAAATGTTTCGGGTAATGAGTTGGTCTTACCTAACACTACTTTGCAAGAAAAGAACTTATAAGAACTTAATCCACTCTTGCGTGTTGTCTATAGTCTTCTTCTCCTTATATCTTATTCTAGTTATCTTGTAACACAATAATTAAACTCTCATCTTAATTTGTAACTAAGTGTAAAGTCTTACTCCGCGTGCGGAGAAGCAAGGGTGTAAAGTCTTGTATTGGGTGCGTTCAAGCAAGAGGTTTAGGACTTCCTTTTGTGGAAGTGTTTGTAATAGTATGGCGAGTTCGCAAGGTCTTTGTGGGTGGTTCTAGGTGTGGAATCCATAAGGTTCTAGCTTGGGTCTAGGTGTAGATTGATCAAAGCTAAGAGCACAAGGTGCCATAACTAACCAAAACTCTTCATTCGGGGCCCACGGGTGCCACATCACTATAACAAACCTCCACATCACTATAACAAACCTCCACAACTACCCCCTCCCCCCACTTACAACAAACCTCAACTTACTCATTTGGGGCCCACCACTTACAACTTTATTTTTTATATTAAAATTTCCAAATAAACTAAATTCATTTCATTAAAAATAAAAATACAATACAACATGATAAAAAACATACGAAATGTAAAATAAACATACGGTAAAAAAACATACGCAACTTAAGAAATACATCAAATTATAACGAAACTAATTATTTGAAATATGTTGTTGAAATTGTTCCCATTGATGTTGTTGCAAAACATGCTCAATGAGACATCGTTGAAGCTTTGCGTGTTTACGTTTATCATGTAGTCCTTTGGCTTTTCTTCTTTGCATTGCGCAATGGTCAATCCATGTCTGTTGTAAATTTGGTTGCGGAGAAATATACGTTTCGCCAACGTCGGAAATCGCAAATTGTTGATCTTTCAAAATCATGTTATGCATTATGATGCACGAGTACATGATTCTACGTAACTTGCCAACAGTAAATGCACGTGCCGGTTAGGCAATGATATGCCAACGTCCTTGGAGGACACCAAAAGCTCTTTCGATATCTTTTCAAGCACTTTCTTGTTTCGCTTTGAATGTGGCATTTTTTTGGTCACTTGCAACTAGGGCTGAGCATCAAAGGTCCAAAACCGAACTGGACCGACAAAATCGACCAAACCGACAAAAACCAAGCCGACCCGACAGCCCGTCGGTTCAGTTTTGGTTTCATGTTTTACATGTTTTTGGTTTCGGGTCGATTCGGTTCGGCCCAAAACCGACAAAAACATACCTAAATACACCTAAACCGAACCGAACCGATGGCCCGACACAAAACTGAACCGACCCGACGGCCCGTCGGTTCGGTTTCGGTTTAGGTTTTTCATGAATTCTGGTTTTCGGTTTTATCGGTTCGGGTCAGGTCGGGTCGGTTTTCGACCGAGTCTCAACCTTACTTGCAACCGGACCGACAAAATCGACCAAACCGACAAAAACCGAGCTGACCCGACAGCCCGTCGGTTCAGTTTTGGTTTCATGTTTTACATGTTTTCGGTTTCGGGTCGATTCGGTTCGGCCCAAAACCGACAAAAACATACCTAAATACACCTAAACCGAACCGAACCGATGGCCCGACACAAAACCGAACCGACCCGACGGCCCGTCGGTTCGGTTTCGGTTTAGGTTTTTCATGAATTCCGGTTTTCGGTTTTATCGGTTCGGGTCAGGTCGGGTCGGTTTTGGACCGAGTCTCAGCCTTACTTGCAACCGTAAATGATTTGACAAAAGATGCCCACTCCGTGTAAATTCCGTCAGCTAGATAATACCCATGGTTAAATTTACGCCCGTATACTTCAAACTCAACCTCAGGGGCGATGTCATCAAGCAGGTCGTCGAATAACAGAGAATTATTTAAAACGGTAAGATCGTTATTAGCACACGCCACCCCAAAAAATGCATGCCAAATTCACAAATTGTATGAAGCAACGACTTCAAGCATTATAGTTGGATACTTTTTATCACCTCTGTGAAATTGGCCTTGCCATTCTTTCGGACAATTTTTCCATTCCCAGTGCATACAATCGGTGCTTCCCAACATTTCCGGTAGCTTATGAACAATGTTATGTGCATTGTATAAGTTGAGAATGTCATTCTCATCTGGTTTTCTTAAAAACTCCTTCGCATACAAATGGATTATGCACATAGTAAAAAAATCTAGGCAATCGCGTGCAAAGTGTTCACCTATTTGTAAATACTTATCTAATGCATCAGCTGATATCCCGTAAGCCAATTGGCGTAAGGCACATGTGCATTTCATAATCACACTAAAACTCATTACACCCTGGTATGTGCAAAATCACATACCTTTTCTTTACCAAAATAGACCCAAAATAACCAGAAAAGAGCCGTTAATGCCTAATATTTGTTGGTTTCTTAAGTTTATGCATGTGCAGGTACGGATATGACAAAACAGACAAAAGAAAGCCAAAACAGAAGTTGGATGCTTAAAAAAGTCAAATTACGGAGTTCTTGATCATTGTTGGGAGTTTTCACATCTCATCCTTCACCTTGCCATATTTCTCAAAACACCCCTCAATTTCCTAAATTTCACTTTTCCCCCTTAACTTTCCATAATTTACAACTTCCACCCTCAAGTTTCCATATTTACCACGTACACCCTTGTGCTCTCATTATACCAAAATCCCAAAGTCACCCTTAACCTTTCACATATTTACATTTTTGGTCCTTGATAATTGGAAAATTTCATTTAAGGATAAAATTACTTTTACACTTAAAATACCAAATTTGAATTTTACACAATCCAATATCCAACCCATTTACACCTAAAAGCCCAACCAAGCCCACTCTTACACCCATTGAACCCTCAACATATTCAACCCCTCCTGACCCCTTATAACTCCTTTGGACCCCAGCCATTACAACCGAACCCTTTCACAAAACACTTGTGACCCTCCTCACTTTTTATCCTAGCAGTCAAAGACCCTCCCACCAAGTCAAACTAAAATAAAGAAATCCTCTAAAATAGAAAACGCGCCAAGAGTTAAAACCCAGTTGCTGTACATCACTTTAATCCCCAATTACCCTGCTTCCCACCAATTTTTACCCGTACTTAGTGATTCTAGAAGGGTCTGACAAATGTGTCAGGAGATGTGTACATCAGGATTGCCAGCTTGGCAAGATGGAAGCACCTCATTGGGTGAGACACATCACACTAATGATCCAACAGCTGAGATTGATTGGAATGATGTGGGAATGAATCAAGGGTCGTGATTGAAGATTGAGATCGGAACCAAGGCATCCAGAGCCTTCCTGAAGTGGCTATAAATACCCCTCTCTTCACAAGCTTATGAGTAGTAGTTCTAGCATAGTGTTACTCTGTCAATTTTAATTTCTAAGTTCAATCTAATGCTTTCAAATTAGTTGTAGTTTGTTTTAATCATTGTACTCAAGTTCTTATTAATGAAATTTTCATTTACTTTTTAAGTCGTATTCTCAATTACCCTTAATATGTTCTCCTTATTGTTATTCAGCTTTAATTACTATTTCTAAAGCTTAATCTAAGCTTACTTTTAAGTTTTCACAAGTTAAATTAGTCTATATTTCTGATTTAAACAAAATTCCAAAAAAATAAGAAAATATTTGAAAAATACAAAAAAAAATCCAAATTAATCTCAAAAGCTTCAACAAGCTTGTTTACTGTTTACAAAAGCTTATATAAGCTCCTTATAGCTTAGTGTAAGCTTATTTTAGTCTTAATCTATCTAGAACTCAATAAATCCAAAATAGTCAACGAAAGTCAACTGTGGTGGAATAAGCTCTTATAGAGGTCAAAGGCCAGACATGGATGGGCTGTTGTTGATTATTAGCTGGTTTGGACATGCTATGGGTTGTTGAATGATAAATAGGGGTATTGTGTAGTTTAATCTTACATTGGACAATTTGTAAGTTCTTCCTAAATTCCATTTCATAAGTAATAGTTCAGATCTGATGTTAGTAGCTTATTTGTGATTAGTATTGCTTATTTAAGTCATTTTGCAGCTTTTGTTAGTAGAATTAGTCATTAAGTAGCTTAGTACACATATTTGCATCATAATCTGTTTTTGTGATCTTAATATGCATTTGTTGGTACTTGTTGTTTAGAATACTTAAATTGAGCTTTATTCTGTCTACAGTTAGTTAATAAGTATATGTTATAGGTCTAAAGGCTTAATTCATTTTGTTGCTTCATCAAAGTCCCATAACAGCTACCATAAGGAGTGTTTGGTTTAGAGTTGATTTTAGTGTTCTAGATTGTTGCAGTAAGTATTTGTTGTCCTAATAGTCTCATATAGGTACATTAAGATTAGATAAATCATAAAAACCACAGGACATTCACACAAAAGTCAAATCAAGTTTAAAATCCTTAACATCATGCTGTAGTTATTCTTAGTTTGCATAAGCTTTAATGTAGGTGCATATTAGGATAATCTAGCTTAATCAAGTCTTAATATATCTCATTACAACATATCTAGTCATTTAGGATAATCCAAAGTTCAAAAAAGTCAACTATATCATTTTGTCAAAAGTCATTTTTGTTTTGAGAGTAGTTTCTGGGCAGTTTCTCTCCTTCAATTTATGGAAAATTAGTTTATTATAAAAATATGTAAAAATTAAAAATAGTTAGTTCATTAGTTAGTTTAACTAGTCCCAAAAGGAAAAAAAATAAAAAAAAAATGTTTTGCTAGGACTACTATATGCTGCAAGTTTCCTGTTCAGTCATTTTTTTCCCCTGCACCACAGAAAATAGTTCCAAATCACTCTTGTTTTTTATTTTTAATTCACTCAATATTGGACTTTATTATCTGAAACTTGGCATAAGGAATCTTTGGTTGCTCATCTAGTTAACCCATATTTTTCCAAAGTTTCAAAGTAGATTACTGTTAGCTTAATTTAGCATGCAAAAGTGCCCTTCAACCTAGTTTTCATTTTAAGGTATGTTTAGTTTTTGTGAATACATCAGTGCTTATTGGCTTTTTACTTGTGCTTATCTGATCACGATCTGTAGCATTAGGTTGATTATTGTTAGTTTTAGCTTATTTTAGCCTGTTGTAGCTTTTGGTAGCTTAGTGTAGCATTTGGCTTATTTCTCAATAGCTTATTCAAATCAGTTTACCCCATAGTGCTTAATCTGTCCACTCTAGTTGTTGCTCTTAATTTTCATAGATTCTCAGTTACATTTAGAACTTTTCTGTTAATTTTCATATTTTTCCAAAACTATTTGCTATTTTTCTAGAATAAAAATCAGTTTTAAGTACTTTTAAATAGTTTTTAATGCAAATAAATCAGAAAAAAGTCACAAAAATATAAATTTAATTTTCCTAGGTTTATAAAAATCAAAAAGTCATAAAAAGTATTTTTACATATTTTTCCTATTTAAATTAGTATTTTCTAGATATTTTATTAGATTTAATTAGTTTTAAATTCATAATAAATAGGGAAAAAGTCAGAAAAATATAATTTCAGTTTTAAAAATAATTTTTAGTTTATTTATATTTTTTAAAAATAGTTTGGAAATTTTCTTGTAATTTCTCATATTTTCTAGTTTTTAAATCAATTTTAAAAGTACAAAAATAGTTTTTAATTCAAATAAAATTAAGAAAAACCAAAAAAATTAGTTTTAAATTTTGTATAATTTTTAAATCACGTTTTTAGCTGTAGAAAAATATTAGTTCATTTTTAGAAGTTAAAATAGTATAGTTTGCATTTTAGAATACGTTTTAGTATTATCGTAATTTGCGTTTTCAGTTAAAATTTGCATACATAGTTGAAATTTCTTGTTTGCACCATAGGTTTAGTATATTTAATTGCCTTTTATTATAATTCCTTTCCCCGTAGTTTAGAAACTATCAAAATCTCTTTTAACCATTCAAATCCCGAATAACGCGATGTGAGTTTTTAACTCCATTCATCCTTCGCTAGGAACGATCCGGGGATTCAAATCTAATACATTTGAGTTAACCAATACTATAATTGGCTTCCCTAAATCACACCCTTACCATCCGGTCGGATTTTAAAGAAATCAAAATGCTTGGGAAGAGGACTGTAGGATCGTATATTTTATGTTGTTTAGATGATTCGGGTGGTCTAGGATTATGATTATACAAGAAAGCCATAGTTAGAGAGATGAAGAGAGTATAGGGTGTTCTAGAGAGAGAAATAATCAAATGAAAAATGTTAGATTATCAAGAAGCACCACCCCTTCCAAGGATGGAAGGGGTATTTGTAGTTACAAACTACACGCCCTCCTGTCGGGCTGTGGATCAGACATACAGTGGGGAAAGACCCATCCTTCCTCCACGGTGTTACACTAAACTAATAACTAAGCTAACAATTAACTAATTGACTACTAAACAACATAAATAACGATATGTCTACGAGCTAACATATGCTAGACTATAATTGGGGTGACCGACACTTCCTTATGCAATTTCCAATTCTTAACAATCTCCCCCTAAGGGAGGTCATCCCATGAAATACATTTTGCATTCTAGCATTCTATCATTGTGTTTAGTTCTGAGCTCATAGACTTCCATTCTTCAATTTCCGTATTCTTTGTGCTTGAGTAGTGACTCTTCATAGTCCGATTGTTTTGTACTCTAAGTGGAGGTCTTTGAACTAATCCACATCTTGATGATCTTCGAGCTTTCTTTGAGATCATCAGCCACAGTAAATCTGTGGATCACCCTTTATTGTGTTGCCTTCATGTGATGTTGTGACTTTTGGACCGACATGCTCACACAGTCTGGATCATGACATCTTTTCATCAGAGTAGCGGAAGCATCTTTGTATTTCTTTTATTGTCATGATTTTCTTCAATTAAGTGTGAATGCTGTGAGCATGCGGCTGTGAATTGACTTCTCAATATCGATCAGCTGCAACCGTCCAATGTTCCTGCAAACAAGAATTAGCACTAAAACACACGAAAGTGTCTTTGTTCACTTTCGTTGAATATAGTTGCAAGAACTACGGTTCCCCGTCGATCAGTATAAATACTGCATGTGATCAGGTAGAATTCCAAAGAATCTCCTTGACAGGGTTTCACAGCTTGATCTAGCCGTTCTCAAATCGGAGCGTCCCAAAGTAGACAACACGGAGTGAGTGAACCAGCGAATTGAGATTCACTGATTGATGAAAAATTGATTTGAAAACAATCGCGTATTGCTTAGAAGAAAAGAGTTTTGCAATACGACGAAGGTTTTAGGAGAAAGATCAATTTTCAATCAGAAATACTTTTTGTATTTGAAAAGAGTACACATTCGATGTGCTAGAGAAAAGAAGAGATTCACACATCGAACGGTTTTTCCAAAAGTAGTTTTTTTTTCAATCAGAGATAATTTTTTAATTCGAAAATGAATACACATTCGATGCACTAGAAAAAAGAAGATTTGCACATCGAACGGTTTTTCCAAAAGTATTCGTCAATTCATTTCCTGGACCAAGGTTGATTCAAGAATGAATCGCCCCATCGTTTCAATCCAGTTGTCACAAGCTTGATCCTCAGAAAAGATCTCACATGTCACCCACCAAGAGCTTGTTTGATGTTGGCTCTAGAAGGATTTCCATCTTCACCGTGAATACTTTTACATATCACTCGGATGTTCTGGCAATACCACAAGGATAATGCGTAGGACTCTTTATATATTCTTGCTTTCCACATTGTGTAAAACAGCAAGTCTTCATTAATTTCGTGTCCTAATGAGATATTGTGGATGATCTCTTGGCTCTAGACTCAATTGTGCACATTTGGTTCCTATGCCGGAGACTAGGGAGAGGGTCTCCTTCTTCAATATCAACAATCTCTAAGAGAAAGTCGATAGATTATGTAGGTTCCCCGTGAGAATGAATGATAAGGTTTTAAAATGTACCTTTTTGAGGGGTCGTTTAAGCCCTTGTTTGATCACTTTTGTATCCGTTATTGCTTAATATCGTTCCTTTTCACTTTTTAGGTCTCTTGAAGGCAAACTGCTGTAATGGCACTTATTTGGACGAAAAGGCGCGGATATACGAAGAAAATGGACAAAGTCAGAATCGAGACACTCAAAGCTGCTGAAAACATAAGGTGACGGCGTCAGGTGTTAATTGTGACGCCGTCGGAGGATTTTTGTGACGGGACAGAAGCCAAAACTTCTATTTTCAAGTGACGACGTCAAGTTATAAAAGAGTGGGCCGTCGCAACTCAGACGGCCTAGATTCAATCCAGACGGCGTCAGAAGCTATAGAGGACGGCGTCACAAGCATAAGGTGACGCCGTCGCGAGATTAACTTGGCCAAGACGAAACCCTAATGACGGCGACACGACGGCGTCACAAATCATAAGGTGACGTCGTCGCACATGTAATCTTATATATAGAATCTGAATTTTTCAGTTTTAGAGAGTAGTCTTTCGGGTAAACTTTTGGAGTAAAACCTAAACCGAACCAAGGTCGTATTTTAGGGTTCTAAACCCTATCTTACACCAAGATAAGTTGTTTACTTCATTAATTTAATTATGTCTTCAATTATTTGTGTGTATGCTTGCATGTTCTACATGTCCGGCTAATTTACTTGTGTGTTTGCTTAGGGAATATGAAACTTAATTATTGAATATTGATTGGTTGTTTCTTATCTTAGTTGATTAATGATCTAGTAATGCGATAGGTCATTCGTTGTGTACTTAATGCTTGATTAATCTTTGTGAACCTTAGGTTATAGCACCTTGAGTTGTTGTAAGCTAAACTATCCAAAGAGGCCTTAGAGTTAGAGTTTATCATCCCTTGTGGGTTTTGTAGACGAGACCCTTTGGTAACTTCAAAGAGTAGGGAGAAACGCATACCCTACAACTTTAGACACACAACGCAATTAGGAATAAGGACGTGACAATTCAACCACCAATAGGAGATAATTAAGGAGTAGTAAAACCTAAGTAAACACATCTTTAAACTATCATACGAGCACACAATAATTAGACATAGACTACCACCACCTTAGTTTAGATAATTAGATAATAGTAGAGTAATCGGTAGAAATACCAACCCCCCAAATCCAAACCCCGAGATTCGTACTTTTCCTTTTCTAAAAAAACATAAAAAGATAAAAAATAATCTTCCTGTTGAAAACAAAGACCTTGATAGATCTTAAGCACTCGGAGATCGTTAGTGTTGCCTATGTAATCACAAGCAAACTAATGGAAGATCTCTACAACTTGTATTTTGTAGCGGAAAGTAAACACAAGTTTTAATAACTAAGACTCTTTGATCCTCTATGGATCTTTTGATTATAGAAACTCTATGTTTCAGATATTTTACAAGGCTTGAAGGACTTGAGAAAAGCTTAACTATTACATACTATCATGGTTTCTTATATAGGCAAGAAACCCTAATGAGCGTTTACAATGTACGCTCCTAATACTAACATAGACCAAGCATGCATCTAGACAAGCATGCAACTAATCATATTGTTTTGTTAATCATATTGTTTATTCTGAGTAAGCTCTACATAATACGGCGCCAACCTATCTTTAATACGGCGCTGACTTTTACTCTATACTGAGCTTATCTCTCCTACGTGGATTCGTACTTTCAGCAGGAACATGATTTCTGCTTTAATACTTCTGCTGAAGTATAACTTCAGCAGAATTCATTCTTCTTCGGCAGAATCTTCGGCAGAATCAGTAGTTTACCTTAATTCCCAACAATCCTCCCCTAAACTGGAATTTGACTAGGTTAAGTTCCAGTTTCCTTGATAGATCGATAATGCTGTTGAGGATTGTACCATTTTACGAGAAATTTCCAAGCAAGATCCTGTCCATATCTGAAACACTTCTGAGCTATGAATGGCCAGTATCTTGAGGATCAGCAACAAAGATTTAGAAGAAGAACATCTCTATTGATGATTGAACTGTGATACACCAGATCTTTCCAGCAACATATGACATCATGTACATCAAGACATATAAGTTTCATACTATTCTCATCACTTCCAGGTGTGTTAACTCCTGTGAGAGGTGAATCATTGAAATTAATGGGTTTGATGTCTCTTTACCAATAGCCATTACTACTGGAGTAGCCACATGTTTGAGTTCGAAAACTATGGTACATTGATAACCATCTGATTTATTGGCAAACCAGCAACCATATAAACGGATTTGTCTTGTCTTTACCTGTAGCCGTTTGCTCAGGACTAGTCAATTCTTAGAATTGGTGAATTGAAAACCAAATATGGATTCAGTTGCCTTTACCACATGCCATATACATGTGGGCTAGCCAATTCTTGGATTCCAAAAAGGAATAGTCCATGGTGAATTGATGACCATACAACCCTCAGCAGTTAAGCATGGATGGTTGCAGACCCTATGATTTTGAGCAAACCATTACAGCTATCAACAGATTTGTTGTGTCTTTACCAAAGTTGTACCCTTTGGACTAGCCAACTCTTTGACATACACAAAGTACATCAGGTGAGTTAAAAACCATCAGAATTGGACAACAAACAGACCTGCATAAAAGTTAGTTTTTTTTTTTTTTTTTTTTTTTTTTTTTTTTTTTTTTTTTTTTTTTTTTAATAACTAAGAATTGAAAAATTAACATAGGAAAAGACAGGTATATACATAACACAAATAAAAAGCAACAAAACAAAGTAATTCAGAGGGTACCAAGTGTCCTGATATGGATGAGGATGAGGCCTATTGTAGTTGTTGAAGTTGAGTCTTGATTAAGCCCACCAATGTTAAAGCAGACTGTCTTTCATTGCCCACTGGATCTGGAGGAATTTCCAATTTCTGACTCAGCATCTTTTCCATAAGTCTTTTGGGCAAAGGATACTTTCTTTCAGAAAACATGTAGACAGTGATTCCACCCTTAGTTTCAAGCACATGCACACGAGGGAGAGGATAGAATCTCCAGGATTCAAGCTTCCACCGATGTGAGTTCTCCCAAATGGAATGTGCTTTGCTATTGGGAATGTGGGAGTTTAACAGGACTTGAAGATCTCCTGGTAAGAACATCCCAGAACCTTGTGGTTCCTTGTTGCAGTAATAGGTGGTAACACGAGTGAACAGAGAAAGTAAGTCTGCCCTGTCTACCAAGTGTAGAATTTCCTTTAGAAAGGTGAATTCCATTGAAGTGGAGTCCCTTCGATGAATGACATTCATCTCATCATCCTTCAATTTCCAATCTACCACCTCATCTGAGTTTCCGTCAGGAAAGTCATCAGCAGACCCTTCTATAAGGAAAGTTGAGTCATCAGCTTCAAGATCCAAGGGAGATCTTTTGGCCATTCTCTTCTTCCTCCCACCAGACTTATGGATGTTCTCAGAGGGAGCATTTTCAGTTTGAACATGTGTGGAAAGACTTGAAGAGGCAGAGGGAGGGTTAGTTGAAACACCTTCACGAAGTGCATTCATCCTATGAAGCATTTTTATAGCCCTTTCTGTTTTTGTTTCTGCGAGATCAGCTTCCTTAGCTTTAGAAGCTTCTTGTGTGTCAATGATTGTCACAGATGAAGTGGGAGCTGAAATATCAGGTGCTTCAGGAGAATTGGAAGATGGTTCAGCAGATGGACCCTTGTCAGTATGAGAAGCAACTTCAGCAGATGCTTCAGTGGGAATGACTGGAGACGTCATCTTGGGTGGAGCATCATCTGTCTTAAGTCTTTTGACTTCTTGAGCAGCTTCATTCTCAACAATCCTTTTCAAGTTGGTAGAATGTGTTGCAGATGATAATTTGTCCTTCATGATCTGATTATATTTGCGATACAGGACATGATCAGGAAAAGCCTTGACTTGTTTCATTGTTAAGCCAGAGTTGTACATCGAGCATTGATTTTTCACCACCATTCTTATTTCAGCTTTGGAAGGAGGTTTCTCTTTGTCCTTCTGAGCTTTGATGGCCCTCTTTTGTGCGATAGCTTCTTGCTTCCTTTGTCTTCCCTGAGCCATCATTCGCTCCACATAATTGTCACTGAGGAAATCTCCACCTAGTATACTTTGAGCAAGAGAAGGTCTTGAAATGACTTGCTGAGTTAGAATATCCCAGTGTTCAGCAGGCATCTGAACCCTCATTGCATCCAGTTCTCTTCTTCTCTCAGGAGTTAAAGATGAAAAGTCCTCTGTTTCAAGTTGATGAGCCAACGCTACACTTTCCTTTGACTTCTCAAACTCAGCCAATCTACTTGCTTGACCTAGTCTTTCCTCCTCACTTACCAGGTCTGGACCTAGCTCATCTTTAGTTATTGCATCTTTCCCTTTATCATCTGGCTTCTTGGCACACTCTTCTTCAGTTAAATCAACGACAGGAACCACTGTAGTAGTACCTAAATCAACATGTTGATGCAGATTATCAACTGGAGTGGTCATAGCAGCAAGGTCAGACAGATCTGCTGAAGGTGAAAGGTCTGTTGGTTCTTGAACTGATGAAGATTGATTAGGATCTGAAGATACATCCTCCATTAGCACATCAGCAGATGCATCCTTATCAACCCCAGGTTCCTTTGAAGCTTCAGAAGGAACCTTATGGGAAAAGGATCTCCTTCTTCTTTTGTAAAGGACAGGTTCCTTCTTCCTTGAGGAAGTAGCAGCTACTGATGAAGGATCATTGAGAGAAACATCAGCCAACATGTCCAGAGACTCAAAGTGAGGTACTTCTTGTTCTTCATCAGAGGAAACCACAAGCTTCCTTTTGGAGGGCCCTTTTAGTTTGTCCTCTAATACCTTGACTTGATTTTGCAGTTCTTCAATCTTACTCCCAAGAGAAGACTTGGTCTTTGTAAGCTCCTTTTTTAGACTAGTGACCTCAGCAGCATACCTGTTGACAAGAGCATGGATAGATGAGAGTGTAATAGGGTCCTCAGCTCCACCAGCAGATTGCTCTGTGGTAAGGGGAGCTTCATTGGACCTTTCAGTAGTAATATGGTCATGCTCAATGTGAGGAAGAACTTCATTGAGAGGATCCCTAACAGGACTTGGTGTGGGTAGTCTATTAAGATCAGATTCATCATGTGTAACAAGTGTGGGTGTTGGACTGGGACAAGGTGGTTGGTCATGAGCAACATGAGTTGGTTCAACAGTTGATGAGGGGCCCTCATCAATGTTAACCAATGGATTACCATCAGTAGCAACAGGTGAGGAAGGAGGATTATGAGCCACATTCTCCTCATCAGCAGCCTCATTACCTTGGGGCAACATGGCTGCTAGCAAGGGATGATGTTCCCCCTGAAAGTGGGTTCTCATTGTAGCATACAATTTAGCAGTCAAAGAACCTATGGGATAGAAAGATTGGGCTTGGGTAGAGGTGTCTAAAATAATTTGAAGAAACCTTGGGTACATTAAAAATTTTCCCTTTGTCTTTTGAATATTTTCAACCATGTTTTCGAAAATATACTTAGAAAAATTGAAAGTTACCCCTTGAGAAAGACACACAATACCATATCCCAGTTGTGTAGAGAACTGGTCCCATCCTCTAGTTTTGTTGCTCATGCATTGAAGCAGCGTGTGAACCAGGAACCTCCACTTCGGGCAGAGTTCCTTCTTCAGCCACATATCAGTCCTTGTACCACGATAGCCAATTGCCCTTAGCCCATTAAGCACATCTTCCTGATTAGAGTAAAATACTCCATCAGCATCTTCCAAGTGAAGCTTCCTCCTTATTAGGTCCTCTGTAACTGTGTACTCTGTTTCATCAATCACAGCCCTAATCTCTGTCTCACTCCTCTTCTCAGCAGATGCCCAAAATTGAGTAATCAGTGATTCATATATCTCATTTGGAGAATGAGTTAGAGCATAACAAATCTTGGACCTTTTCAGGAATTCCACCATTGGTTCGTACAATTCATATCCCTTGCCATTTCCCAGAAATGCAACTTTGTTGTGATCATGTTTAAATTCAAGAGCCATGAGTGATATGAGTGTTTAGGGTTATGATTCTTGAAATGGTGAGTGTTTGTGAAAGCGGAATGAGAGGGAATTTGTTTGTTCTGAAGAGAGTGATGGTGGATTGATAGTTTTTGCCCAAATTGTAGTCAAATAAAAATTGACCGTTTGGTTGACTATTGCTGACGTGTATTGCATCATTGACCCAACCCAAAATATCACTTCAGCAGGAACACATGTTCAATCTGCTGAAGTTATAACTTCAGCAGAATGCATCAAAGATATGAATAGCTTTGGTAAGATTCTAGAATTACTGTGCCAACTACTCGCATTAATCTCATTGAACCTCGAACCCGTCTATAAATGATCCCAATGTAACTCATTTCTTCATCAAGATCCCCAAATAATTACCACAAACCCTAGATGCAAAATAAACCCAATTAACCAAATTGCACCATGAATACCAAACCTGAGATCATAGATCTCACTTCCTCATCTTCATCATCCTCTTCATCATCATCTAGTGGTGATTCAAACCCATGGCAATATTACTTTCCTCAACCCTATCCACGACCAAATAAATCACCCTTTCTCCCTTCTTCAGAAGATGACAGTGTAGTGAATCCAAGTGAATCTGCTGATGATTCTGATGACTCCTATAAGGAGGGAACATCTTACTCCCAACCTCCAGCACCTCGGTCTCAACAAAGACCTCGTGCCAGGAATCCGCCACTCCCCAAAGATAGAGAGGTGGTTCTTGGTCTCACTGCGCCATCTTTTGGTGCATCAACACACATCGTATAGAAGAAGGGCTTAAGGAGGGTGGATCGATTGCATTTTGGTTGAAATGAATAGATGAAGCACACATGACACGTTATTTTTCTCCGTCATCCTGCGTGGTCATCGTCATCGTCAATCGTTTGCATCAATCCATCCTCCCATTTTGGTCCTTAGCATCTTCATCGAGTTGGTCATGCATATCCAACCAGCCAGTTAGACGGAATGGGTGGTTATGCAAGACCTACGAAAGCAAAGCCAGCATCTAACGCATATCCAACATTCACTTAGATTTCGGAATGAAAGATATACACTAGATTAGGCTTAGCTTAAGTGTACAGCTCATATCTTGTAGATGCATATGTAGTAGGTTGACTTTATGAAAGCTGTAAGCTGTAAACTGTTTCTTGAATGAATGAACAATTTGACTTCAATTTCCTTTCTTCAGTATTAAAACTTCAGTGGAATCAAATTGTATGCTTCAGTACTTTTACTTTCAGAAGAAACCAGCAACACTCTTTTAGCTAACTTGACCATGTACCATTGAGTCACACTTGATGAATTTGAACTTGTTCATGGGATAGACAAACTGCAATCCAGATAACTGCAAAACAGACACAACACTACACAAGAACAACACAAAAACAAGCTAAAGAATAATTAGACAGTTAGTGTTAGCAAAGAATTATAAATAACAGAGGCAAAAATGCAAATAGAGAAAATTAAAAAGATAAATTATATTAAATAAATGCTATCACTATTGACAAAATGATGTTTTTACAAAGGTAATGATAGAAGCAAATTTAGAAAAAGGAAAACTGTTTATTGAACAAAATATGATACAAATAAACAAAGATATGCAGAGTTTGCACAAATCCTCCCCTGAGGCATATGCCTCCCCTGAGGCCTATGCCTCCCCTTAAACTATGCAGTCAAGGGTTTAGCATTCCAATATTGACCACGAGGTGTTGAAACCTTGGTCCATCAAACGCTTTTGTTAACAAGTCTGCCACATTATCATCAGTATGAATTTTTGCCACTTTTATCAAATATTTTTCATATGCATCTCGTATAAAGTGGTGCCTGATTTCAATGTGTTTAGTTCGACTGTGAAAAACTGGATTTTTGACTATGCAGATGGTACTTTGATTATCTATATGAATAGTAGTGTTCATGAAGTTGTACCCATAGTCCAGCAATTGGTTTTGAATCCAGAGGACCTGACCACAGCAATTTGCAGCAGCAACATACTCTGCTTCAGTAGTTGAGGCAGCCACAATGGTTTGTTTCTTGCATTGCCAAGAAATCAACCTTTTGCCAAGAAATTGGCAGCCTCCAGTTGTGGATCTTCTATCCAGATTTGCACCAGCATAATCACTGTCACTATATGCTTCCAACTTGAAAGGAGACTCTTTTGGGTACCAAAGGCCTAAAAGAGGTTGGCCTTTGAGGTACTTAAGGATCTTCTTGACAGCATTGAGATGGGAAGTAAGTGGAGTGACTTGATGTCGAGAACAAACACTCACAGCAAATGTAATATCAGGCCTGGAAGCTGTCATCAATGAACCAATCATGGACCTGTACAGATGAACATTCACAGGTAGATCTGGTTCATTATTTGCTTTAGTCTTTGGAGCTTCATAAGGTGTTGTGGCAGTCCTGACACCTTCCATACCAAACTTCTTCAAAATGTCCCTCACATATTTATCTTGACAGATAAAAATGCCATCCTGTTTCTGCTGAACTTGGAGACCCAAAAAGAAAGTAAGTTCTCCCATAGCACTCATTTGAAATTCACCCTTCATTAGTTCCTCAAATTCCCTGCACCAAGCTTCGTTTGTGGAGCCAAAAATAATGTCGTCCACATAAACTTGCACCAGAATGATGTCTGAATAATTCTTCTTTAGGAACAGAGTTTTATCAATTGCACCTCTCCTATAGCCATGCTTCAGCAGGAATGATGAAAGCCTAGCATACCAAGCTCTTGGTGCCTGATGTAAGCCATATAGAGCTTTAACAACCTTGTAAACATGATTTGGGTGATCTGGGTCTTCAAATCCCTTGGGTTGAGTGACATAGACATCCTCTTCAATCTCACCATACAGAAAAGCACCTTTTACATCCATTTGATACACCATGAAACCCATGTAAGAAGCATAAGCCAAGAAAATGCGAATTGCTTCGACTCTGGCCACAGGTGCAAATACTTCATCATAATCAATCCCTTCCTCTTGTCTGAAGCCTTGAGCTACTAATCTTGCTTTGTTTTTTATCACAACACCCCGAGCATCTCTCTTATTCTTCAGAATCCACTTTGTCCCAATGGCATATTTGCCATCAGGAAGTGGAACCAAAATCCAAACCTGGTGATTGTGAAATTGTTGCATTTCTTCTTGCATTGCTTCTAGCCAGCTTGAAACGTTAAGAGCTTGAGAAACACTAGTTGGTTCCACTTGAGAGAGAAAACAAGCAAACAGACAATGCTTGAAGTCTGTGTGATTGTCTCTTTGCTGGTTGGAGACATAAGAGAGAAAAGCAATCTGTCCAAATTGAGGACTTGTTATAGCCCTTCGAGTTCTAACAGGTGCCAGAAGATCACCTATGATGTTGGATTGAGGATGAGCAATGTTGATCCTCTGAGTGGCAGTGGGGCTGACTTCAATGGATGAATTAAGATTAGTGATTGTTGGTTCAAATTCAGCATCATAAGAAGGTGAAGTGAAAATGCCAGCTTTGGGTTGGTGATTTCCAAGATCGGAGGGTTTTGGAAAGCGTGTATGAGGTTCTCCAAAGTCTGAAGACACTTGAGAAGGAACATGAGAAGACACAGCATAGCCTTCAGCAGATTTGTGGATGGTAGGTGTGACAGAGTCAACTTCAGCAGACACGTGGTTTCTGCTGACTCCTTCATTAGCAACCCCTCCATTCAGTTTCTCTGCTTCTAGCTTAGCAGCAAATTCTTGTGTCTGAAGCCTAGCAAGGTCCTCAGCATAATGGGATTCATCTTCATCACTCATATCAGCAATATCCTTGGAGGTGGTACCTGCAATATTGTTAGGGGAGAAAGAAGGCACAAGTATAGGTTGCTCATCATCTTCAAACTCATTTTCAGAGTCATCATCTAAGGGACCTGCATTGTTAGTGGAAGAAGCTTGAGGGCCTGCATTTTGGTTAGCCAAGTGTCTAGTGTAACCCAAGGAATCAGTTAAGTAGTCAAGGTCAAAGGACCATGTATGACCCTGTCCTTGAACATTATGCCTATCTTCCAGAAATCTCAGGTTCAGCGTCTCCTCTATCTTCTTGGCTTGCAAATTGTACACCCTGTATGCCTTACTATGAGCTGAATAACCCACAATATAACCATCATCAGCCTTCTCATCAAACTTTCCCAACGGATCACTGGTGTTCAGAATGGTGACTTGACAACCAAAAGGTTTTAGGTAGTGAATGACAGGAACCTTCCCAAAGAGAAGTTCATATGGTGTTTTGAGTTGTGGTCTTGTAATGGAGACCCTGTTTAGCACATAGCACGCTGTGCCAACAGCTTCTGTCCAGAACATAGTGGGGAGTTTAGAGTCTGCAAGCATTGATCTTGCAGCCTCTATTAAGGTCCTATTCTTTCTTTCATCCACCCCATTTTGTTGTGGGGTTCTTGGATTACTATAGTCCCTTTTTATACCTTTTGACCCACAGAGTTCTATTAGAATAGCATTTTTGAACTCTGTCCCATTATCACACCGAATTCCCTTAACCTTTTTGTTCAATTGATTTTCAACGAGAGTGATGAATTCAGTCAGCACTTGGGATGTTTCATCTTTGGTTCTGAGAAAGAAAACCTAACAAAATCTGCTATAGCCATCAGTGATCACCAAACAGAAGTACTTATGATCAATGCTTCTGACTTGAGTTGGACCAAATAGATCCATGTGAAGCAACTGAAGAGGTTCAGTAATGATGCTCATAGCATTGATAGCTTTGTAAGAGGCTCTGTGTTGTTTTCCTTTGTTGCAAGCGACACAATTATGATCATTTGTGAATACTTTGGTGGGAAGACCTTCAACAAGACCCATTTTAGAGAGCTTGTTTATGGTCTTGAAATTCACATGAGCCATCCTCCTATGCCATTTGGTGGACTCATCAAGAGATGCTTTAGCCACCAAACAAGTGAGGTCACCACCTGGTTGAACTTCATTAAGGTTGAATGTGTATAAATTGTGAGTTCGAGGAACTTTCAGCAGAATTGAAGTTTCTTCTGGGAGTTTGAAGTCTTTAGACAACACAAGACATTCATTCTCAGTGAAGAGAACTTTGTTCTTAGTGTCACAGATTTGTGAAACAGAGAACAAGTTGAAATGCTGAAGTTCCTTAACATAGTACACATTTTCAAAATCTAGATGAGGTGTCTTTATGGTGCCTTTTCCTGTGATACTTCCATCACTTCCTCCAAAAGTCACATTGCCTCCTCCTTCTATGGGAACAAAATTGTGCATCATATCTCTGTTTCCAGACATGCTTCTGGAACAACCACTATCAACAATACCAATATTCTTATGCTTAAGGGGATGATCCTACAAATAACAACAAAGTATATACAAACGGTTAGAATTTGATGGAGGTTCAAGTCATTACTGACTTGAACCTGCCTTGTGGATCACAGGTTTAGGGCATGAAGATTTAGAAGATCCACCATTGTTCTTGGTCCTCCATTGATGATTGGGTCCCTTGTTAGTCCAAGAACAACCAGCTGAGGGCTTCACAGCAGTGCCCCCATATCCCATCCCAGCATACATAGAGTCAACATATGAAGGCCAATAACCATGTTTAAAGTATGAGCTAGTTGGTTGCACATAAGGTCTGGTAACTGAACCTCTCCAATGAGAGTCATTTTTAGCTGTTTGAGGGACATAAGGTGGAATATTAGCAACATTGGTCCAGTTAGATTTATGTGTCTGGTGAGTAGCACATGCACCCAATCTTTGCTCATAAAAATCACAATCCTTAATCAAATGAAATTTACTTCCACATACAAAACATGTCTTCTTCTTGGAAGATTTATTCAAATAGGGAGATGTTTGATTACATGCAGAAGTACTTAAAACAGATACATTCAAGGAATTGTTTTTAACAGACTGATTATTCAAAGATGTAAAAGACAAGTCTTCAGAAGAAACTGTCTTGGAAGTTGATTCCTCAGCAGTTTCCTTAGAAGGCTTGTAAGCAGACTGGGGTGCAGGCTTGGGAAGGTCAGACTTCTCATTTGAATCACAACTTTCATAGGAAGTAGACCCTTGATCCGATGAATTGTCACTATCAGAGCAAGAGACAAAGTCATTAGATGAGGTATCAGGGTCTGGCAAGTCTTTTGACTTTTTGCCATATAGATGATGTGATCCATCAAAGTCAACAGTGATGGATAGGTCTGTGGGCATAAATTCACCTCTAATAGGACCAGGGACAGCATGCATATTACCTTCTTTTACAAAGTTAGCTAACCCTGCTGGTGTGGATTTACGACCATCATACCTAGTTTCTACTCCTACATATTTTTGAAAACCTAATCCTAAGCCAGAGGTTACTGATTGACTGTTATAGAGTTCTCTAGCCAGATTATCACCTGAAATTAACCATTGTTTATTCCTAGCTATTTCCTCAGCAACCTTTTCTTTAAGCTCTAGGTTCTCAGACACAGCTTCATCCTTTGCTTTCTCAGACAGTTTTAAGTAATTATTAGCAACTTCTAGATCAAACTGTAACACCTTTATCTTTTCTTCATAAGCTATTTGATTCTTTTGAAACCATACTTTTTGTCTTTCTACTGTTTTTAATGCTAGTTTATGAGCTTCATTTTCTACATAGCATTCATCAAACTTAGGTTTCATAGCATCATATTCTTCTTTAAGTTCATTGTATCTTAGACTACATCCAAATATACAGTTGTGTACCTGAGATAGTCCCATCAAGGCAAATTGATCATGCCTTTCATCCGAAGTGCACCTTGCAAGCAATCCAAGCTTATCAGTATCATGAGCTTCCTCATTAACAGGTTCATGTGCAGTCCAGTTGACCTATTCATCCATGGTGAGGAGAGCTGCTGAAGCTCCAGCTTCTTGCTGTTTCTGCTGATATGAAAGGTAGTTAGCTCCATCTCCACTTTTCCTGTCTTTGCATTCCCTTGAGAAATGCCCCATCTGGTGGCAAGTGAAGCACTTGACTTTTCTCCTATCAAAGCGAGCTGGTTCCTTTCCCTTGAAAGCAAACTTCCTCCCAGACTTCTCTTCAAATCTTTTGATGTCCACTGACAGCAATGCCACCTGCATTTTCAGTTTCATCTCCTCCATTTCAAGAGGTTCCAACTAATCAAAGTCTTCATATGCAAGATACTGCTGAGTATCATAATCAGCAACAAACGAATGAAGAACATCTTCCATCACACTACTAGTCTTAGTTTGAGAACATGGTGGAGTGGGACGAGTATTATGTGGTGGAGTGGGAGTGCAGGATGATGGAAAGTAGTTGGAACTGGAAGATGATGGAAAGTAGTTAGAACCAGGAGCAGGTACCATCATGTTGGAGTGAGATGTCCCAACAAAAGCTGCATGGCCAGAAGAAGATGTACGATAGGGAGTCCTGACATCAGGTTCAAGGGTTCTGAGTCTGTTATACAGCTCATCAAAGGTAAGTATGTCCAACCCTCCTTTAGCCTTGAGGGCTATACTAACATGCAACCATGATGGCGGCAAGGATCGCAAGAACTTAGAGTTGCAATCATCATTATCCGGTTTAGCATTCAGCTGGTTCAGCTGACTCAAAATCCTATGGAACCTGTCGTATCCCTTGTGGATACCTTCTTCTTCGGAGATATTGAAGTCCTGAAATTGTTGTCTTAGCATGGACTTCCTCATTCTCTTTGATTCTTCATTTCCACCGAACCTTGCTTTGAGAGCCATCCATATGTCCTTTGCGTCATCCATATGGTGAAAATCACACAGATGATCTTCAGGTATGGCTTGAAGCAGAATAGTTTTCACCTTATGCTCTCTCTGCATAGCCAGCACCTCTTCAGCAGTTTTTGGAGGAGCCATGATGAACTTCCCATCCCTGTCAGGAATCATTTTCTTTAGACTGTTTCCTTTCTTCACTACCTCCCACAGATTCCAATCAATATTGGAAATCCAGTTTTCCATCTTCATAGTCCAAAGATCATACTCTTCCCTTTTCAAATAAGGAAATTTACCATTACTGTTTGAGAGACTGAGCTGTTGCATGGAAGTGGTGTTGGTGTTGTTTGTGTTGGTGACTTCATTTTCATTATCGGATCCAGGCATGGTGAATGAATGTTTGATTGTATGGGGGTAAGAATGGTTCTTAGTATCGTAGAGACTTTCCCGAGGCTCTGATACCACTTGTTGAAAACAAAGACCTTGATAGATCTTAAGCACTCAGAGATCGTTAGTGTTGCCTATGTAATCACAAGCAAACTAATGGAAGATCTCTACAACTTGTATTTTGTAGCGGAAAGTAAACACAAGTTATAATAACTAAGACTCTTTGATCCTCTATGGATCTTTTGATTATAGAAACTCTATGTTTCAGATATTTTCCAAGGCTTGAAGGACTTGAGAAAAGCTTAACTATTACATACTATCATGGTTTCTTATATAGGCAAGAAACCCTAATGAGCGTTTACAATGTACGCTCCTAATACTAACATAGACCAAGCATGCATCTAGACAAGCATGCAACTAATCATATTGTTTTGTTAATCATATTGTTTATTCTGAGTAAGCTCTACATAATACGGCGCCAACCTATCTTTAATACGGCGCTGACTTTTACTCTATACTGAGCTTATCTCTCCTACGTGGATTCGTACTTTCAGCAGGAACATGATTTCTGCTTTAATACTTCTGCTGAAGTATAACTTCAGCAGAATTCATTCTTCTTCGGCAGAATCTTCGGCAGAATCAGTAGTTTACCTTAATTCCCAACACTTCCTCAACCCCAACCTTAGCGTAGTAACTTCTCACTAGCATTCCTATTCCCCTAGAGAACGATATCAATTCCCGTGGCTTACCCTAATACTACACTACAACGATTAGGTTCACTGCCTAAGGTGTTGAAAAACTTGCTCGACGAAAAGGAAGTTCCTTTGACCCCGAATGCGCTGTGTAAGCGTATCAAGTTTTTGGCGCCGCTGCCGGGGAATAGAATAGCTAGTTAGTAGTCCACCTCGTTTAGGTTTCTTTGCTTGATTCCTATCAAGTAAACTTTTTTCTCATTTTTAGCTTTCTTTTAGTCTATCCCCCTTCTTCGTGACCTTTGTTCGTAAAATCCATCACCCACCATGATACGTGTCTTCCACCGATGATTCTTCACCCTACCCATTCCTAATCCCGAAATTGAGAACGCAATCCCACAAAACACCTCACCCGTTCACCACTTTGGAAATCACCTAGGGCATAATGAGGTAAATTGGCAACAACAAAGTCCTTTCTATGACTCAGATTCCGATGAGGAATTTGAGTATGGTGAAGCACTTGATAGTGGGGAGGTCATCAATGAAGTTAGTTCTGAAATGGAGGAAGACCCCTCCCAATGTTTTGATCCTAGGTGTAGAATTGAGAAGGATGGGCCCTTTAACATGCAATTCCCTTGCAAGATAGGATTAGAAGGGTTCGATGCTTACTTGAATTCATTCTTGCCCTTAAACTTAATCTCAAGAGACCTATACAATAAAATTAAGATCAATGAATTAACTTATCAAGGGAACAATGTTGTTGAAGCTGTCACTTATTTGCATGTGTTTGTTGGAAGTTTTGCTTATTTGGTAGAGTTCATGGTCTTAGAAGACTTAGGAGAATTTATTGATAAGGACCTCACTCAAGTAATTTTTGGAAAACCTTTCAAAAGAATGACTAGGTTGAATGAACGGATGATTGATGGTCTGATTACGTTCTCTGATGAAGTTGAAGATTTTATCTACCAAATGCCACGAGCTCATCATAGGTTTAAACACAAGGATATTGAGGCCTGTAATAGAATGACCCCTATTCCATTGCTTAGTGAAAGGGATAAGCAAAGCGGACTTAGGTACCCATATGAAAAAGCTAAGCGATATTACAAAAAATGCCTAGAGTTAGGAGATGATTACAAAAAGAATGAAAGAACATTGGAATGGCTTAAGTATGAGCACGCAAGCGTGCACGAGACCACGTAGGGACACGACTACGAGTCTAGCTACAAGACTCTTAAATAAAGAAAAGCGCTTCGTGGGAGGCAACCCATGTTTAATTGTTTGCTTGTTTGTGTCATATATCTTTTATTGATTGTTTAATCTCATGTTTAAATTTGTAAAAATGCTTTATTTTATTTTTAACCTCGTCTTAATTGCATATAAAGGTATTTTACATAAAGGATAAGTGTAGGGAGGATTACACACGTTTTCATAAGAAAAGTGAACATGAGAATAACAATTAATTAAAAGATATATTTGCATGTTTGTTCGAGTCAAATGCTTGTATCGAGTCATAATGAATGTTTTGCAGAAATTTTTCCAGATTCTAAAGATGTAAATTTTCCAGAATTTTTTTTCAGAAAATCGCAAACCAGTTTTTGTCAGGATAACCTGACGGCGTCAGGATTGCAACCTGACGGCGTCAGGAAGGAGTAAAAACATCAGATTACTTTTTTTCTCGTTTTCTGAGCTACTTAAAATTTTTGGAATTTTCCAGGTCTTAATTTTCTTAGAAATTCTGTAAACATCCATTCCACAAGCATTATATCCTAGTTTAAATCGAGTCTTATATATATTATTACCGCCGATTTTACGCGAAGGTTTCGTTTGTTTTCTTCAAGTGTGCAGGTTTTGTTTATCAAGAAGAAGATACATAAAGTTGGAAGGAGCTTTTCACGCATACATTCTTCTTTGAAAGGGTTTAACCACTACTTCACACACGGATCCTACCGAGCTAATCAGGGGAGTATTAGTTTCTTTCGTTTTTGATTACCTTCTTATATCATAACTTTGATACTTTCGGGGAACATTGGGGACAATGTTCAGTTTAAGTGTAGGGAGGGAAAATAAAACGGGAACTTTGAAACTATGCTTATCCTTGATTATTTGCTTTGTCCAATTGCACTTTTGTAATAAACCATGAGAAAATGTCGGTTAGGGTAATTTTGGCACCAAATTTAAAAAATTTCATAATATATAGGAGTGGGCCATTAGTCTTAACAAAAGCGTCTCACGGATAGGAAGTTATATGACTAGCACAAAACCCTTTACCACTTAAATTCCACCAAAAATGTGAGGATCGCCCTTAGATTAGTAGGAATTAAAGCATTCATCTTTAATGCTTAGAGTGTGAACCGGTAGTATATTAGATTCTAGAACTTGTTTTGTGATGCATTCTGAGATCGCTAGTAAGACTGCACTTGTGTAGTTAGGAATAACTAAATGATAAGAGGCATTAGGATAACCCTTGTTTGATACCCGTAATATAATTACTTCTTCCACATCGGTTGAGTAATTCCCCCACACCCTTTTCGTTGTACTCATCTTTAGTACACGATACCCCTAGTTAACCCCTCAGAGCCTATCCTTTTCGCGGTTCTCGTGATGTTTCGGTTTTCCGGAATATCAATGAAGAGCATTGTTTACACCCCACCCCCAAATGTACACCCAAATCGCCTTAGCCTACCTTGTATGCACTCACTTTTAGTGCATTATTGTTATCACCCTAAACCCTTAGTTCAATTATCTGGTTGCTTGCATGAGTTGCTAAGTCGAGTCATATCCTTTGTACACAGTTTTGGGACGATTGGGATTCCTGGGAAAAGTTAAAGTTTTAAATGACTAAAAGGGAACGCCAATTCCCTTATTTGCGTAATAACGTACTCCAAGTGTTTTGATCTTTTCAATTCGGGTCATATTAGCGTTAGAGTAATAAAAAAACTCAAGTGTAGGGATGTGCTACAAATCCCTATTATGTTGATGTTATCGTAGAGGATGGTAGATTAAAAGTGTAAAAAAAAAAAAAAAAAAAAAAAAAAAAAAAAAAAAAAAAAAAAACGGGCTACCATTCTACATCTATCTTTAAATTTATGTTTGTTTATTTCAGTTATCTAGAGTTTAGAGTGTCGAGTCTTGGCTTAGCAACGCCATTCTTCGTATGCATGTAACATTGAGATTTTTGACTTGCCACCACTAAAAATCCTATCCCACCAAACCCTTTGTTTCCCTACCGTAAGCCTAACGTTACAACCCTTTAAAGACCTCTTTGATAGTCTTTCCTAGGTGCTTACGCCAAAGCGATGGAGGTTTGATCTATTCTCAAGCCTATGGTAATCTATGTACTAGGACCGGTTAATGAGTGTTTATCTTCCATTTCCAATTCGTTATATTTCTTATACACCCGAGAGAGATGTGAGTATCCAAACACCCCATGTGAGGTGCTAGTATGTAATTTCCATGCTTGTTATGACTTTTGCGGGGCTTATATGTGTTGTGGACTGTTTTAAACCAATGCTTCATGACCCCTAACTTATAAATTAATTGGCTAAAAGCACATTTGCTTGAGGACAAGCAAATACCAAGTGTAGGGATATTTGATAAGATTTTAAAATGTACCTTTTTGAGGGGTCGTTTAAGCCCTTATTTGATCACTTTTGTATCCGTTATTGCTTAATATCGTTCCTTTTCACTTTTTAGGTCTCTTGAAGGCAAACTGCTGTAATGGCACTTATTTGGACGAAAAGGCACGGATATACGAAGAAAATGGCCAAAGTCAGAATCGAGACACTCAAAGCTGCTGAAAACATAAGGTGACGGCGTCAGGTGTTAATTGTGACGCCGTCGGAGGATTTTTGTGACGGGACAGAAGCCAAAACTCCTATTTTCAAGTGACGACGTCAAGTTATAAAAGAGTAGGTCGTCGCAACTCAGACGGCCTAGATTCAATCCAGACGGCGTCAGAAGCTTAAGAAGATGGAGTCACAAGCATAAGGTGACGCCGTCGCAAGATTAACTTGGCCAAGACGAAACCCTAATGACGGCGACACGACGGCGTCACAAATCATAAGGTGACGTCGTCGCACATGTAATCTTATATATAGAATCCGAATTTTTCAGTTTTAGAGAGTAGTCTTTTGGGTAAACTTTTGGAGTAAAACCTAAACTGAACCAAGGTCGTATTTTAGGGTTCTAAACCCTATCTTACACCAAGATAAGTTGTTTACTTCATTAATTTAATTATGTCTTCAATTATTTGTATGTATGCTTGCATGTTCTACATGTCCGGCTAATTTACTTGTGTGTTTGCTTAGGGAATATGAAACTTAATTATTGAATATTGATTGGTTGTTTCTTATCTTAGTTGATTAATGATCTAGTAATGCGATAGGTCATTCGTTGTGTACTTAATGCTTGATTAATCTTTGTGAACCTTAGGTTATAGCACCTTGAGTTGTTGTAAGCTAAACTATCCAAAGAGGCCTTAGAGTTAGAGTTTATCATCCCTTGTGGGTTTTGTAGACGAGACCCTTTGGTAACTTCAAAGAGTAGGGAGAAACGCATACCCTACAACTTTAGACACACAACGCAATTAGGAATAAGGATGTGACAATTCAACCACCAATAGGAGATAATTAAGGAGTAGTAAAACCTAAGTAAACACATCTTTAAACTATCATACGAGCACACAATAATTAGACATAGACTACCACCACCTTAGTTTAGATAATTAGATAATAGTAGAGTAATCGGTAGAAATACCAACCCCCAAATCCAAACCCCGAGATTCGTACTTTTCCTTTTCTAAAAAAACATAAAAAGATAAAAAATAATCTTCCTCAACCCCAACCTTAGCGTAGTAACTTCTCACTAGCATTCCTATTCCCCTAGAGAACGATATCAATTCCCGTGGCTTACCCTAATACTACACTACAACGATTAAGTTCACTGCCTAGGGTGTTGAAAAACTTGCTCGACGAAAAGGAAGTTCCTTTGACCCCGAACGCGCTGTGTAAGCGTATCAATGAAACAAGTCCTTTTAAGAGAACTTGAGTAGCTTGGGAAGTTTAGGTGCAGTGCGTCACTAGGTCTATGACGTCTTGTTTTCAATACCAGTGTTACCTTTGTAAACACCAGTAGCATATGTATTGAACCCGGTTTCTGCCCTAAGGTTGAATTGTTGGAGGGCTATTTCTTTTCACCCTTTCACATTCATTTCTTTTTCATTGTTCAACCCCTTTTGTGCTTACCGAGACTTCATTACTAGAACCTTGTTGGGTTTATTCCAGTACTAGCTCTGTCTCTGTCCGCACTCTTCCCGTATTCTCATTTTTCTCCTTTTTTCATCATACCTAAGGACTTCTACACTATCTAGTGGATTGTCCCTGGGTAGATCCCTCCGGCTCTGGCGGGATCGTGGGAACGAATACCTAACCTATCCATCCTTATAACACCATGCATAAAGTAAATTGGTCGGTCTTTTGGTATTGTTCTTTCCTTCTCGAAACCAATTGAAAAATCATTTGGAAAATCAATCAAGGTACTTGTGATATAATATCAAAGCATTTTGTACCTTAATTGTTTTTGATCATTTAGAAATGCTCCCCCTCAACATGTGCATATGATTTTGAAATTGTTTAGCACATGGAGCCAAGAGTTCTTTGAAACAATTTCTTGATCACAATTTCCTTAGAAAAAGCCATTTGAATTTCTTTGGTAAATTCTCCCCCTCAATATGTGCGTAGGATATGTGAAATCATTTTATCACATAGAGGAAAGAGTTCATTTGAAGTACATCCACGATCACAAAAGCCATTAAGAAACCATTAGAAAATCAATCAAGGTACTTTACGTTGAAACATAGAAATCTTTGTACCTTGAAAGTTTATTTTCTTTTTGAAATGCTCCCCCTCAATATGTGCTTCGAGATTCAAAAGCGTTTAGCACATATGAGAGAGCAGAATGCACATTTGAATCAAAATGACCACCTTTTATCAAATTTCATTATTAAATCACAAATTCTCCTCCGATCAAAAATATCAAACCCTTTGAGATTTTGGATCCCAAGTGATTTAATAAGGTTTAGAAAACATGGGAGAAAATGTGCCTGATTTAAAAGCTCTTCTGGTTTATGGTTAAATGCTCCTCCACAGTCATGTGCATTATGTATTTGAAATCGTTTGGCACATGAAGGAAGGAGTTCTTATGAAACAATCACCCTTTAAAACCGATTTGAGATTTAAATCACAATCTCTCCCCCGATCAAAAATTTCAAACCATGTGAGATTTCTTATCCCTATTGATTTAAATCATTTAGAAAAGTTTGGGGAAAGACGTGGCTTGATTTAATTTTTGAAATTGACTGATAAGGATCAAATTAAGACATTAAAGATTTTTAGTGTCAGGTATGATAGTTTTTAAGAGATCTTTAAGTAAAATAAAATAATTTCACAATCAAACAAGAACATAAAACATTTCATTTTGTAAGATCTTTGAGTTTGAAAGAAATCATACCATGACATAACATTAAATCTTTAGATCACCACTTATTATTTGTACAAACGGACTTTTATGAAGAAATATCGTTTGAAAATATTTTATTTTAAATCACTCTCCCCCTCAACCGATGACCGTAGTCGTTGATTGAGTGACTTAAGTTTTGATAAAATGAAGTCCGGTGATTTTTACAAATTAAGTCTGATTTATTTTCAAAAACAATATTTTTCCATTTTCAAAACAATATTTTCAAGATTGTTTAAAAATGGTATCATCACAATTATTCCTGCATAAAGATACGTTAAGTGGTTGAGCTGCTTCTGTTGTTGTTGTAAGGCTTGAAGAAAACCATCTGCAAATGCAGTAAGACCTCTGACGTTGCATCTATCGCGCCAACTCTTCATAGAGATCCAATCAAGCACCGTTTCTTCTTTTGTCGACCCAAGAGATAGTTACCCTTTCCTTTCGGCATTCAATCATCTTCATTTGTGGGATCCGGATCGGGAACACTCTTATATAACATTTTATCTGCATACGTTAGTGGACAGATATATGGTGGTCGACATCACCCAAACAACAATCGACTAATAAAAGTCAATCCAATAAATCAATCAGATCATAAAAGGCATGGGAATTATGTGTTTATCAAACTCTAATCATCTAATCCTAACAATAATATCCTAAATTCCTAGTCCTTCAACATAGGCAAATATCTTTTACTGATAAGCACGTAGGATGATTAAGAAAGCCTGTTAGATGATATAGATATTAAAAACATTATCCCCCTCAATCAATGACTCATTTTATGAAAAACTTTAACCATGCTGAAGTCATTGATTGGGTTTTGAAATTTTAATGAACACTCTGATTCTGATTGATTTTCTGAAGAATTTTAGAAGGAAAAATATTTGAGTAGGAACAGCAGTCCTTCGACATACTTTCCTCAATTTGTTTGAGGATAAGTGCACGAAATTTTTAAAGATTGGTTTAACGCAGCACTTTCCTTCCTAGAAGAGCGGGTTGCTATCTGAAATGATAGCAAACCATGGTTTAAGCATGGGTTACAGTCTGAAGTAACTGTAAGCCATAGATTTGAGACATGTTTTGGAAAAACTATTTACACCTTCTGCTCGAACTTCATCTATGGTCCCGTGCCATTGTTGAATGACATTTCTAAGACCTTAGATGTTATCGATATCAGAAGACATGTCTTGAGAAAACATATTTTTGGTATTTTGTTTTTCAAATTTTCTGATTTTTATGGGTTTTTGTTGGTTTTATAATTTTCTATTTTCTTTTTGTTGGTTTTATATTTTTGTATTTGGTTTTTGATAAATATTTACAAAGATAGAGTAGATGATATAGTTTAAGAAGATGATGATTCGAGTACCGAGATAAGGATATCAAACAGCCTCGTTGAAGAAGATAGAAATCGTCATCTCTTAACCATCCACCACCAAAGCTTCCGAGGCTCTTGAAAAGAAGGAATTGAGCCTTTAAGAATGCGAGACTTTGGCAGCTTCCTCCCAAACCGAAAATCCTTTAGCTGAGCATATTCAAAGCTTTCTTTCAAGCTTTCCTTAGCCAGGTGCACAAAGAAGCCCACCATTATCATCGATCTTGCTGTTCCTTTTAAGAATATTTTTTGTGATTCTTCGTTCGAGGTTATATCATCCAAAAGAACAGCAACGTATCATCCCACACATAAATAACTCTTTTCAAATTTCATTCCACTGAAGTCTGAAGCGATCCATACCAAAAAGTTGTCAAGAGACCACTTTCCCTCAAATAGATGAATTGATGCAGTCAGTCTCTTAGACTAGAGCTCACGAACCCGAATACACATATACCCGAAGACAGAGAAACTTATACCATCGAAGTAGCAGATTAAGTCCGATAGCCAAAGAATAACCCCGATGTATACTTTTCTCTCCCCTTATGATAGTGTATGAAGCTCAAGAACCCGAACTACCCGAATGCCCAAAGAGAGAATAACCGATAACATTGAAGAAGCAGGCCGAATCACTGATTATCTCTGCGGATGTCAACTCCGGAATAAGTGATTATATCTCTGAATCACTGATTAAGCACTCAAGTGAAACAGCTAAGCGCCCCCAATGTACACAATTCTCTCTCCCCTGATGATTGCGATAACATCAAAATCATCACACACTTGTGTACCTCTTTTATCTTCAGAAACTTTCTCTTACATCACTTCCCCCACGTAGTTGGAATAGATACACTAAAAGCCTTGATGAGTAAAACCTTGAGTTTCTCTGCGGTCATGACATTTGTCTTCCCGGGATATCTTCAATCACTTAGAAGAATTAAGTTCATCAAGTTTACTCACTTTGTGTTTAGATGTGTGTCTCCTTCCCCCTTGCTGGTTTTCACACTTCAGAATCAGCAACATATTATAAGCCCAAATACTTGAAATCTTTTTGAGAAGACCACATTTAATCTTTGTGAGAATCAACTTGCTGAAGAGTATGAGCAAGTCTAATTGGGTATTAAATCTGACATTTCACTCTCCCCCAATTAGTGCTCTCCCCTAAACTAACAATCTTTATGATGAATGCCCGGAATAAGAAGAAGTCTTTAGATCGTTAAATGCAATTCGTCTTTAGTCTTCTAACATGCAGCAGAAAATATAGAACAAACTGTAGACTCGACCTTCTTCAAGATTTTCCAGTTGGGGAATAGATAGTTAACATCTTTATCTCACCAAAAAAGCATCCCAATTAACTTACCTCTTGCAAATCCCCTTAACACAAATCCCTCCCAATCAAACAAGAACAGAAAGATGTTCATCAAGGAAATCAGTAATCAGCCCACAACGAACACACTAAATGGTAACACCAAACTACCAATTACATCAAACAAGAACAGAGAGATTGTTCGGAATCATCATGTTGATGTGTACGTGAAGCATTAACCGGAAACACTTTGTCAATAAACTCATCAGTCCGTGAGAAGATGTCAACAAACGTCTCTTAGAAGAAACTCCATGTAAAGATGACCCGATAAGAAGAAGCTCGGTTCTTACATGAGTTAGGAGCGGTATGACCATATATTCTCAGATATAACTCAACATGTAGAATTATCATACTTCTTCTCCCCCTCAAGAATTGCATATGGAGATGCCATTTAAACAAGTGATTATCTTCATAATGTAGTTTCTTCACACTTCTCCCCCTCAAAGGTTGCAAATGATGTCGCTATCGCCATTTTAATTGAGCAAGTGGAATGAGACTAGTACTGGTAGTTCGGTTTACTTGTTAACTGAAAGCGCATGGAAAAAGTATGAAGCATGTTGATGAGAATGGTCATTAATGAGAAGATTTCTCTTCTTCAGAAGATAAAGCGCACTGAAGCGTACACTTTTCTTTTCTTTAGAGGACGATGCTTGAACTGTTGTGTTCAAACGTCATAATCTCTCTCTTTTCATCTACTCTTGGCAAACTTGTAATCCGAACTCGTGACTTAAACTTGCACATATGTAACAAAGAGCGGTGCTCAGAGTTCATCCACCATTGAATCTCTAAGTACTCTATACTCTTCATCCAACAAACCATCAAGTATAAGACGTACATCACCTCTTGAAAATCCACAATTGAATGTGACACTGAGCACTACAACGTAACTCCTTAAAGTGATAGTTATTTTGTAGTGGTAAGAGCCCAATTCCCCCAAGTGGTAAAAGAAAAGGAAAAAGTCACCCAACAATAACTAGATTTCCAAGTCTTCGTTTTTTATAATAAGCTCGAACAAGGATCTTGAAGAATCTTCATCCAACCATCCCCGATACCTTCAGATACTAAGTACACTCGCCCGTGATATTTCACTTCAACCTCAAATAAATAATAGTGAATTAACCCCGTTGTCACATCTTCTGGTTAAAAGCTAAAATCTAGCCTCCTTTGACGTTTTAAGTGAACTATGATAATGGTTTCATCCTGACCATGGTTAAAAGCACATAACCCCGTACAACCATGTAATAACCAAACTGCCATGACGAATATCCAAACACACATTCAATTCATGAAGTACACCCTTTTATCTCTTCTTCGAAACATAAACCGTAGCACCATCATCCACAAAGATCCTGAAATACACTTTCTTTTCTCCAGGATGGTTCCATCATTACGGGATTTTACAACTCTATGGTTTAAACCGAGAAATAGTTTCTTTCGCGAGATTTTACAAAACCAAGAATAAACCGTAAGATAGATCCGGAAATGCACTTTACAATTACCAGGATGTTTCCATTGTCACGGGATTTTACAAGTCTATGATTTAAATCAAGAAATAGATTCTTTCGTGGGATTTTACAAAATCAAGACAAAACCGTAAACAATGTCAGCTTGAATGTGTTATGACAACTTTGGTTTCAGTGAATATCTATTTTAAGGGAACATGCAGCGGTTCATCAACGGTTCATTATCCAACATCATCAACAATTCTTCACCCATATGTAGATAACTTCACAAACCATACTAAATCAAGTAGTATACACTATTTCCCCTGGAGGTTGACATCAAAGTACGCTTTTCTCCCCCATGATGGTTTCGAACTTTCGGAAGCATCATAACGTGTACGACCATTTGCACGAGCAGTTCTTGTCATAAGCAAACATCTTGAAAAGTCATGACAGACGCTGAAGATTCTTGAAAGATTTTGCTTAGACTGTGAAGTATCATTGACATTCAGTGGCATCGAATATTCTATGGGAATTGCTGATCACATCTCAACCATTCAATCCCTTGGCAAACACATCATCCACGTATTATGTCGGCAATTGCTGTGACTTCATGGAGAAGTAAACCCGATATACCAAACTTGATCATGAAGTAAAATTCCCCAGATTTGTTACTTAAACTTGTACTAATCCTCGTGAAAAAAAAAACGGTGTACCCAATGTACAAAACCTCTTGACTTATCCTTAACTGCGTGAGACACCTAGGTCATAGTTACGTTGTAGGTTAAGTGAGAAAGAATCACAAAAGTAACTAAATATCCAAGTCTTTATCACACTCAATAAATGCCCAAACAAGTCATCTTTGCGGAAGGGTAGAAAGAAAGAAGAAGAAATAAGTAAACGTGCCCGGAAAACCTTACTTCAAATTCAAATAAGAAATACCGTCCAAACAACCCAATAGACAACGTTGTTCAATCATTAATTCAAGCCAGGACATAATATTCATCGTGAAAATGAATAACCAAAATGTCAACCGGCGCAACACAACAAATCTCATCATCTCATTAACTCTCATCATCAAATCTTATACCACACCAAATATCATTGACAAATCTCTTCAATAAATCTCATTTTATCCAAGTCTCATAAGCCACGTGTTATCGAATCGCATATTATAACAAGTCTCATTATCAAATTGCATGATCCAATTTGAATCAAGGTCCACTAATGAAAATCCGGATCATAAGAAGCCCCATATACATATAAATCTCATACGTATAACCAAAATGAATAAATCTTATATGTGTAGTCATCTTAGAAGCCCCATATACAATTAACCTTGACAAAATCCGGATCATAGGCCCATATTGGTCCATGCCCAATATCACTCAACGCCCCATGTACAAATTATCAAAAACAGTTAGGCCCATTTATCACCTAGATCCCAACATGACTCGTTCCAAAAAAAACATTGCCCTAATAACTTGGGTTATAAAAACCGTATCCCTCACACACTTGCCCTAAAAATTCTCCTATCAAACCCTAACTTCTCTCTTATAATCCGCCTCCCCTCCTATTATTTCTAAAAAAAATAAACGCAGCATAATGATATCAGATCAGAAATAGAGGCTGCAACGATTTGAACCAAGGTAGTATTCTTTCATAAGCATCTTCATCAACGATATCACCCCCAACACATCTGATCTTATTTGTACTTATAGTTCGCCACAGGGATGGCTTGAACTACGGTCTTGATTTCAAGATCTAACTTTGTGTCTCGGGTAAGATCTATCTTTGAGTTCATCGTTGAAGTTGTCATGTGATGTTATGATTAGAATAAACGAACATGATTCATGGAGATAACGTGATGTTATAATCCATTTCCTTGATGTTCCAAAAACATACAATAGTAGTGTTAAGCTTCTTTTGTGATATTGATTAATCATATAAAAGTCATGAAACGAGATTAATATAATCTTAGAACGAATTAAGACAAAAGAAGTAACACCCTTGTTATCTTCCTTTTCTTAAAGATTCGTACATATTTTTGAAGTAAGTACTTCAAATAGAGATCGATGATGAACTTTCTGAGATCTTTGAAGCTTTGTCTAGTCTTGATTTGGATCTGAGATGATATTGGCATTTTCATTTTTGAGTTCGAATCACAATAAATCAGTGATGAGAGTAATTCGTGTAAATAGACCCATGATGGTCTTGATGTGTACCATTGAGACACGAATTCAATCTGAGATATCTTAAAAACCTTTTCTTTTCAGTTTTGAGTTTTGTAATTCGTTGTGTGATGAGACGAGTCTTTGTTGGTTGTGATGAGACGAGGTTGATTATATGATCTTTCGTATGCGGGTCAACAAATCGCTTTTGACCTTCTTCACCTTTTCTATCAAGTCGCAGAGTCAACACTTGAGTCAAAACTCAAAGTGTTTTGTCAAAACTTAGTCACTTTTGTTTACACAAACCGCATAATTGTCAATCTGCAGTCTTCTAACAAAACTCATTGTTAAATACTCAAACCGCTCAACTCTGAATACAAAAATCGCTTTTGACTATTTGACCGGATATTTAGACAAAACGCATCTTGCATTGACCAATAAATGACAAATCGCTTTTGACTCAAAAGTCAAACCGCTTCATAAATCACAAATCACTTCTGGTACACTGCATGTGGACAAAGTAGGACAAAACGCTTTGTAAACCATGAAACTGACAAACCGCTTTGAAGAAACAGGACCACAAATCGCTGTATGCATATAGAAACGTCATAAAAACCAGTTTAACATATCATTATTAAAACAATTTTGATCCAGATTTGCAATATGACCACAAACATATTCAATAAACATAATCATGTAAAAACCAGTCAAAAACTGTTTCAAACACCATAAAAACCAATTATTATCACGAGAAAACACCAAACCACATCACGACCACATCAAACATATCCAAACCGCATCAAATAACACGAACAAACCGCATTAAGAACCATGAAATAAACCACAAGAATCAACACAAATAACAAAACCAAGGCTCTGATGCCAATTGTAGGATCGTATATTTTATGTTATTTAGATGATTCGGGTGGTCTAGGATTATAATTATACAAGAAAGCCATAGTTAGAGAGATGAAGAGAGTAGAGGGTGTTCTAGAGAGAGAAATAATCAAATGAAAAATGTTAGATTATCAAGAAGCACCACCCCTTCCAAGGATGGAAGGGGTATTTATAGTTACAGGCTACACGCCCTTCTGTCGGGCTGTGGATCAGCCATACAGTGGGTAAAGACCCGTCTAAACAACGTAAATAACGATATGTCTACGAGCTAAAATATACTAGACTATAATTGGGGTGACCGACACTTCCTTATGGAATTTCCAATTCCTAACAAGGACCATGAGTTTGAATATATGTTTCAATACATTGTAATATTTCTAAAAATAGTTTACGGCTCATACGAAAGCGATGCCTAAAATTTTCTTCCGTATATTTTGGGTTGTCACCAAAATAGTCAGCAAGTAGACGTGCTTCAGCAATTTCACGTTCACGAGGGACGTATCTACGGTGTAATGAAGGGCCGGCTTGTTGTTGTGGCAATAATTTCTTGGACTCAAACTCTTGAAGAATCATCTCTAGCTCCGCTATCTCTTCAATGTCACTTTCACCGAAAAAAGATGATTCACTCATGTTTATATATGTAGATTTTGAAATGTGTTGATTTTGATTGAAATGTGTAGATTTTGATTGAAGTGTGTAGTATTTATAAGTGTGTTAAATAAGTGTGTTTAAAAAAAACGTAACGTTATTCAACAGTAACAAAATCAGAATCTTCGTCGTGCAGGTGGCGAGGATCATGACGGCGAGCCTTGGCGAGGCACCCCGGTGTCACAGCGAGCCATGACAAGCCCGACACCGAGTGCTCTAAGATGTATGGTTTATCCACCACAAGGATTTGGACTAGTGAATAGCATAGGTGTGGCAGATCAGAATCTGGACGTATAGATAATCTAAACCCCTCATCCCTAACCAGTATAAATTGTTGCTTTTGTTCTCTATTCCTTTAACTCTTTCATTTCATTATTTACTTACACAAGATATATATTGCGAAATTGTTGCACACACTTGCATGCAAACTTGACTAGTAACTAACTTAAACTTAAAAGAAGTTGAAAAGAACGTATTAACCCCTCTACGGTTCTACATGATTCAATAATCTCATATGTTACACCCCTATCCCGGAAATATCAATAGGTCCCACCGTGGTTGAATGTGGTCTAAGGACTTGACGGGATTGACTAGTCAACCCGATAGTCAAACTAATAATTAACAAATGTAAGTTATAGTTATAGAAATGAAGGGGGACCTAAGTTGCCATATTGTAAACTTAATATAAGTGTCTTGTGGCCAAAATAGATAGAAAGGGGCTTGAGGGACCAAAAGTGTCAAATGGTGAAATAGCTTTACAATGAAGGAAGCTTTATGTATTAAAATCCAGACTTCTCCAAGTTCCTGGTCATTTTTTGGTGAATGTCGATCTAAAAGAATGGAGGGAAAATGATGGCTAGGTTGATGATCAAATTGGGATGGGATTAGTGTTCCCAATCAAGTAATAAACTAGTATCTATCATCCTTGTGCAAGTAAGCATCCCTAATTGTATTTAATTGTAAATTGAAGAGTTAGGGTTCATGTACCCAAGTTGGGGGTTTTGGGCAATGTTGCAAAAATCGGTCAACTCGGCCGATTAATCGTTAATCGGCCGAGTACCTTGTCGATTTTTGAAAATCGGTCGAAAAATCAGCCTAGGAAAAAAATCAACACTAAGCAGTCAAAAAATCGGCTGAATTGGCCGAATCGGTAAAAAATCGGCCGAATAGGTCAAAAATCGGCCGAATCGGTCATTTAAAAAAAAATAGGCATTCTACTTAATTTGGGGATCGTCTATTTCATTTATAACGCACAATGGGCATCATAATCAGAATTTGAGCCTTTTATTGAGGTTTGGAAACATGTCAGGCTTGGAATCGGTTAAGATTTTTAGTTTGGTCTCCAGAAATACCAAAAAATTGCAGGAAATACCAATCCGATTAATCACCGATTAATCACGACTTGACCGATTACTTGCTGCAGGGTGGTCGACCGCCCGACTACCGATTCAAAATTTTTGCAAGATTGGTTTTGGGTAATTGTGATTTTAATCACTAATTAAGATGTTACAGTGTAATTGGGTGAAACCCCTCTAATTGAATTGAAGGTAAAATAGATAATTTATGGGTTGGATCATCACATAATCAATATATGATTATATGATGATTATAGATTGTTTACGTAATCCAAATGGTTATATAAACCATAGCTATAGTTAATTAATGATGTTTTAAGTGTACTATAATTATATGTTAAGGATGTTAGCTTTGGATGATGTTGATGATGGAGATGATGGAAGATGATGATAATCTCATAATAGCTTAGCTTGGCTAGCTAAGGTAAGTAACTTGGTTACTATGTGTTAAATATGAAATTGTTATAGCATGTGATTACAATGTTGTGCTAAGTGTTTATAGATACTTTAAAGGTGTGTTGACCTTGATACCTAATATTGGATGGATATAGATATGTCTTGGAAATATTGAAGGGCTAAGGTAGGGATGAGCACAGTACCGGTCTCATACCGATCCCGTACCGAATTAGAGGTACCGATTTTTTCCCGAGCATAAATTAGTGGTACCGGTACCGTACCGAACGGGATTCGGATATCGGTACCGGTACCGGTACCGGAAAATCGGGTTTTTCCCGCTTTTTTTCGAGAATTTCCTGATTTGGTACCGGTCCCGTACCGAATTATTGGTCCCAATTTTTTTTCACCTTATTTCGTAGTGCCGGTACCGTACCGTATTTCAAGAATCGGTACCGTTTCGGTTCCGGGATTCGGTTCAAAATGCTCATCCCTAGGCTAAGGTATGTGTTAGATGTCTTATGTGCTAATTAAATAGTTGCGTGTTTTGATTATATGGTTGTGATGTATATTATGTAACGATGAATATATTGAACATGTATTAGCCAATTACTTACTAAGCGTAATCGCTTACATGTTATAGTTGCTATGTTCTTGTAGGTTCATGTATATTGGAAGTGCTATGGCTTGGATTGGATGTTGGATCATGGTTTGATCAAGGAAGTTACTAAATATGATATTAGGAGCTAGGTAGACACCGAGCTCATGTGATAATTTTGTACCCCCGAGATTCTTTGATGGCTTTGTAAATGTATCGTCAATTGATAAGTATAGGTCATAGTCATTATAGTATTTTGGAGTGTTTGGGTTAAAGTATATTTCTTACCCATTTTAAAGTTATAAGAATCAAATGATCTTTTGTATCAAAATAGACAAATTGGTATAGTGCAGTTTTGCTGTCAAATGTGCATGTCTGTAGGCCTGACGGCGTCGCAGTTTATGGGCGACGATGTCCGACCCAGTGGGGACGACGTCGGGCTTAAACCCCCTAAACCATCGCGTGTTAAATCTGAACGTGTTATGGGTCGCTGTTAAAAGGCGACGGCGTCGCACCTTAAAGGACGACAATGTTAGCCCGATATACAGTTTTAGATGGTTGTTTTGTTTAAGTTAAATGTTATTGATTAAAGAAGTTATCGAGTACATGCTATATAAGAATTTTCAAAGGTTAAATGTCATGGTTTTTTCAAGAGTTTAATGAGAAAAGGTAATAGTCAAACGTTCCGAGCCAAAGTTTTAGAAATAGAGTAAATTATGGTTAAACCGGGAATCGGGGCGTAACAATTTGGTATCAGAGCTTCGGTTTAAGTGAATTAGATTTCCACTATAGGTTGCCTAGTCTTAAAACACTCTTAGTTGCGGAATTACGTGAGCGGAAATGTATGTGATTATTATAGAATGAATTATGCATTTGTGTTAAGTGAAAATATTTTATATGTTATAGTGTTATTGTGTAGGTCCATGGCGGACCATATTGTAGTGGTAATTAGATTACCGAGGAATGTTATATGATTGTGTAATTTCGTGTATAGAATTGGTTTGGCGTATGTGACAAGAGTCCATGACGGACTAAATGTGTTAAGTTATAAAACACCGTACACTTTGGTAGTGTCGGTGAGTATATATATGATTGTGTAAATTGTACGTTATAGTATTGATGCGATAGATAATTATAATCCGTTCACCTTGGATGGTGACGATGGGTGTGACATGTTTGTGTGCTTAATTGGTATAGAAATTATAAGGAGATTTGAGTAGATGATTCAAACGGAGCGAATGCCTATAGAAGGCATAACTTGAATTCTATAATAGTTGGAGTTGCAAATATGAATAAGATGAGGTATGACTCGTGTTGTGTTAATGACCAACCTATGGTCTTTTTATGTGAAGGGCTAATGGGTAGCTAATATCATGGTATTGGAGATGGGGCAATTGTAAGTTATAGAATGTAATAAGTAATATACATGTTATAGTGTAATAATAAAGTATGTTGTAATACACGTGAAATTGTAAAGTGAAAGTTTGACACATAAATAGTTAAGTGTCTAAGAATGTAAAAGTTATAGAATGACATTGAAAAATAAGAATGAAATAGCTTACTTGCTAAAAACTAAAATGAGATATGATGGCTTGTGTTGAAAGATAATGAGTGTGTTTGGAATAAACCTATAAAGGGTTTACATGCGGATAAAGTCAAATAGACTAAAAGTGGTAAAAGTAAGAATATAGAAATAGTCAACGAGGGTTAACGGGTCAATGAGATAATGAAATGATTAAACACATAGTGAATGTGTCAATATGGAAGGTGGGCTTATAAGCCCTATGAGATTGTATTGGTTAAATGAAAATGGATGTGTTAGTATATATGTTAAAATGCGAATGGCTTGGATCCTATATGTTGTTATAGCGTGACGTTACAGGCCACTCAAAATATGTTACAGTTATTGTTATAAAAATCCTACGGGATATGTATTAGTAATCCTTCGGGATAAGTTATAGTGAATCCTACTGGATGTGTTATAATACGAGTTGACAAGAGAAATTTATAGAAGTCCTTCGGGATAAATTAAATTGCCTCCAGCGGCAAAGATAGCCTATATCCTCGGCATGTGAGGTGGCTCCTTCGGGAATCGTTATAGTAAAAAAGGATCCAATGCTAAGAAATGAAAACTTTGAAATTTAAAGCGTGTTACAGATATGTATTAGTGTTATGTCGGGAGTGTATAGGTAGGATGGTTTATAATTTCTTTATTTAAGTGGATTGGGACGCCTTTTCATTTAAGTAGAGAGATTATGAATCACCGAACTACGAGTTTATATTTCTTGATTTACATTGTTTGGGACACCTCTCCATGTAAATGAAGAAGTATAAATGAGTAGACTTATGTGTTTCCGACATGCATGAGTAAGGGTAGTGGAGTAGAGAACGAAAGTCTAAAACTAGTTAGACGTCATAAGAGATATGATAGGTGGAATAGGAGCCTTGTGTCGGATCCTAAGTAAGGGTCGTTATGTAAACTATAATTATAGAAAATTGAAGCCTAAATTAAATAAATGAAATCGTTAATGATGATGTGATATATTATGAAAGTGATCGTGGAGATCATAAATTGTATGAAATTAAAAAGATTGAATGAGTTATAGTATGTTTTGGGGACATGTGGTAATATGAAAAACACCATAATGGTCATGAAAATTATGAAATTTATGAGAATATTATAGTGATAACAATACGTTATAACAATAGCCATGTGTTATAGTAATATCGTTATTGAAATTATAAAATTTTCTTTCATAAAATATGGAAGTATTGGTTGAATTTGACTTAAGTAAATTCAAAACAATATAAAGGTGATCAAGTATGTATTGTAACAGTAAAAGAATTGACTAATTGAAATGATGGGTTTTGAATAAATTATGTCTCGGGTGACATAATGACGTGTTGATTATAGAAATTAGACGAAGAATAGATACATATAGAGATTGGTTATTTTATAGTGGGCCTTAAATTGCGAGATTAATGAAATCTTCACAATAAATTGATTAAATGGACGAGATAAAATTTGAATGTGACACGGTATAAATTTTGAATTATGTAGTAGATGGCAATAGACGAGATATTTTGAGGACGAAATCTAAATAAGGGGGATAAAATTGTTACACCCATATCCCGGAAATATCAATAGGTCCCACCGTTGTTGAATGTGGTCTAAGGACTTGACGGGATTGACTAGTCAACCCGATAGTCAAACTAATAATTAACAAATGTTAAGTTATAGTTATAGAAATGAAGGGGGACCTAAGTTGCCACATTGTAAACTTAATATAAATGTCTTGTGGCCAAAATAGAAAGAAAAGGGCTTGAGGGACCAAAAGTGTCAAATGGTGAAATAACTTTACAATAAAGGAAGCTTTATGTATTAAAATCCAGACTTCTCCAAGTTCCTGGTCATTTTTTGGTGAATGTTGGTTTAGAAGAATGGAGGGAAAATGATGGCAAGGTTGATGATCAAATTGGGATGGGATTAGTGTTCCCAATCAAGTAATAAACTAGTATCTATCATCCTTGTGCAAGTAAGCATCTCTAATTGTATTTAATTGTAAATTGAAGAGTTAGAGTTCATGTACCCAAATTGGGGTTTTGGGTAATTGTGGTTTTAATCACTAATTAAGATGTTATAGTGTAATTGGGTGAAACCCCTCTAATTGAATTGAAGGTAAAAAAGATAATTTATGGGTTGGATCATCATATGATTATATGATGATTGTAGATTGTTTACGTAATCCAAATGGTTATATAAACCATAGCTATAGTTAATTGATGATGTTTTAAGTGTACTATAATTATGTGTTAAGGATGTTAGCTTTGGATGATGTTGATGATGGAGATGATGGAAGATGATAATAATCTCATAATAGCTTAGCTTGGCTAGCTAAGGTAAGTAACTTGGTTATTATGTGTTAAATATGAAATTGTTATAGTATGTGATTACAATGTTGTGCTAAGTGTTTATAGATACTTTAAAGGTGTGTTGACCTTGATACCTAATATTGGATGGATATAGATATGTCTTGGAATTATTGAAGGGCTAAGGTATGTGTTATATGTCTTATGTGATAATTGAATAGTTGCGTGTTTTGATTATATGGTTGTGATGTATATTATGTAACGATGAATATATTGAACATGTATTAGCCAATTACTTACTAAGCGTAATCGCTTACATGTTATAGTTGCTATGTTCTTGTAGGTTCATGTGTATTGGAAGTGTTATGTCTTGGATTGGATGTTGGATCATGGTTTGATCAAGGAAGTTACTAAATATGATATTAGGAGCTAGGTAGACACCGAGCTCATGTAATAAGTTTGTACCCCCGGGAGTCTTTGATGGTTTTGTAAATGCATCGTCAATTGACAAGTACAGGTCATAGTCATTATAGTATTTTGGACTGTTTGGGTTAAATTATATTTCTTACCCATTTTAAAGTTATAAGAGTCAAATGATCTTTTGTGTCAAAATGGACAAATTGGTATAGTGCAGTTTTGCTGTCAAGTGTGCAGGTCTGTAGGCTTGACGGCATTGCAGTTTATGGGCGACGGCGTCTGGCCCAGTGGGGACGGCGTCGGGCTTAAAACCCCCTGAACCGTCGCGTGTTAAATCTGAATGTGTTATGGGTCGCTGTTAAAAGGCGACGACGTCGCCCCTTTAAAGACGACGGCGTCATCCCGATATACAGTTTCAGATGGTTGTTTTGTTTAAGTTAAACGTTATTGATTAAAGAAGTTATCGAGTACATGCTATATAAGAATTGTCAAAGGTTAAATGTCATGGTTTTGTCAAGAGATTAATGAGAAAAGGTAATAGTCAAACGTTCTGAGTCAAAGTTTTAGAAATAGAGTAAATTCCAGTCAAACCGGGAATCGGGGCGTAACATCATCGACCCAACCATTTGTCATGGCAAGGTTACACACGTTTCGTATTGCTAACTGCTCTGTTGGTTTAATTGATGGTCAATGTTTCTTTTATGTTTTATTGATGACAAATATATATTCGTAAATACATAAGATCATAAACGATAGCCAAAAACCAAAACACACAACAACAGTCCTTGCACGTCAGTCTGACATTTAATACACAATAATTAAACATATCAATTACTTTAGTTACATGTAATTTTTAGTTCAACGAACTTAACATTTATTATATTTTACTTTTTTTGCATTCAAACCATGGTTGTCAGGATCCCGATCCTGATCTTAGGATCTTACGATTTTAAGATACTACAAAGCAAAAACGATCCGGATCTTACATAGGATCTTTGCAAGCTTAAGATCTTATAGGATCCCGATCTTTACCATACGATCTTACGATCTAATCCTATCCGATCTTACATTTCTCGAATTACAAACTAAAAAACTACAAATTTATTGGTTGTTTGTTTGTAGAATTCAAAAAACAATGATAACGCTACACGCGTCGTTCGGGGTCAAAGGAACTTCCGTTTCTTCGAGCAAGTTTTATAACACCCTAGGCAGTGAACCTAATCGTTGTAGTGTAGTATTAGGGTAAGCCACGGGTATTGATATCATTCTCTAGGGGAATATGAATGCTAGTGAGAAGTTACTACGGCAAGGTTGGGGTTGAGGAAGATTATTTTTTTATATTTTTTATGTTTTTTTGGAAATGGAAAGGTATGAATCTCGGGGTTTGGATTTGGGGGTTGGTATTGCTACCGATTACTCTACTTATCTAATTATCTAATCTAAGGTGTATGTAGTCTATGTCTAATTATTGTGTGCTCGTATGATAGTTTAAAGATGTGTTCACTTAGGTTTTACTACTCCTTAATTATCTCCTATTGATGGTTGAATTGTCACGTCCTTATTCTTAATTGCGTTGTGTGTCTAAAGTCGTAGGGTATGCGTTTATCCCTAACTCTTTGAAGTTACCAAAGGGTCTCGTCTACAAGACCCACTAGGGTTTATAAACTCTAACTCTAAGGCCCCTTTGGATGGTTTAGCTTACAACCACTCTAAGTGCTATAACCTAAGGTTCACAAAGATTAATCAAGCATTAAGTACACAACGAATGACATATCGCATTACTAGATCATTAACAATTAAGATAAGAGACAACCAATCACTATTTAATAATTAAGTTTCATATTCCCTAAGCAAACACAAAAGTAAATTAGCCGGACATGGAGAACATGCAAGCATACACACAAATAATCAAAGACATAATTGAATTAATGAAGTAAAACACTTATCTTGATGTAAGATAGGGTTTGGAACCCTAAAATACTGTACAAGACAGCCTTGGTTCGGTTTAGGTTTTTACTCCAAAAGACTACACACAAATACTGAAAAATTCGGATTCTATATATAAGATTACATATGTGACGGCGTCACCTTATGTTTTGTGACGCCGTCGGGTCGCCGTCATTAGGGTTTCGTCTTGGCCACGTTAGTCTTGCGACGGCGTCACCTTGTGCTTGTGACGCCGTCCTCTTCAGCTTCTGACGCCGTCTGGATTGAATCTAGGCCGTCTGAGTTGCGACGGCCTACTCTTTTAAAGCCTGACACCGTCACTTGAAAATAAGAGATTTGGCTTCTGTCCCGTCACAAAATCCTCCGACGGCGTCTCAGTTAAGCAGTGACGCCGTCACCTTGTCTTTTCAGCAGTTGGAGTGTCTCGATTCTTGACTTTGGCCATTTTATTCGTATATCTGCGCCTTTTCGTCCAAATAAGTGCCATTACAGCAATTTGCCTTCAAGAGACCTAAAAAGTAAAAAGGAACGATATTAAGTAATAACGGATACAAAAGTGATCAAATAAGGGCTTAAACGACCCCTCACAAAGGTACATTTTAAAACCTTATCAAATATCCCTACACTTGGTATTTGCTTGTCCTCAAGCAAATGTGCTTTTAGCCAATTAATTTATAAGTTAAGGGTCATGAAGCATTGGTTTAAAACAGTCCACAACACATATAAGCCCCGCAAAAGTCATAACAAGCACGGAAATTACATACTAGCTCCTCACATGGGGTGTTTGGATACTCACATCTCTCTCGGGTGTATATGAAATATAACAAGTTGGAAATGGAAGATTAAACACTCATTAACCGGTCCTAGTACATAGATTACCATAGGCTTGAGAATAGATCAAACCTCCATCGCTTTGGCGTAAGCACCTAGGAAAGACTATCAAAGAGGTCTTTAAAGGGTTGTAATGTTAGGCTTACGGTAGGGAAACAAAGGGTTTGGTGGGATAGGCTATTTAGTGGCGGCAAGTCAAAAATCTTTATGTTACAAGCATACGAAGAATGGCGTTGCTAAGCCAAGACTCGACACTCTAAACTCTAGATAACTGAAACAAACAAACATAAATTTAAAGGATAGATGTAGGATGGTAGCCCGTATTTTTTTTTTTTTTTTTTTTTTTTTTTTTTTTTTTTTTTTCATCATACATTTTTACTCTACCATCCTCTACGGCAACATCAAAATGATAGGGATTTATAGGCACATCCCTACACTTGAGTTTTTATTACTCTAACACTAATTTGACCCGAATTGAAAAGATCAAAACACTTGGGGTACGTTATTACGCAAATTAGAGAATTTAACGTTCCCTTCCAATCATTTTATAAACTTTAACTTTTCCCATGAGTCCCAATCGTCCCAAAACTGTGTACAAAGGATATGACTCGACTTAGCAACTCATGCAAGTAACTAGATAATTGAACTAAGGGTTTAGGGTGATAACAATAATGCACTAAAAGTGAGTGCATACAGGGTAGGCTAAGGTGATTTGGGTGTATATTTGGGGGTGGGGTGTAAACAATGCTCTTCATTGATATTCCGGAAAAACTGAAACATCACGAGAACCGCGAAAAGGATAGGCTCTGAGGGGTTAACTAGGGGTATCGTGTACTAAAAATGAGTACAACGCAAAGGGTGTGGGGGAATTACTCAATCGATGTGGAAGAAGTAATTATATTACGGGTATCAAACAAGGGTTATCCTAATGCCTCTTATCATTTAGTTATTCCTAACTACACAAGTGTAGTCTTACTAGCGATCTCGGAATGCATCACAAAACAAGTTCTAGAATCTAATATACTACCGGTTCACACTCTAAGCATTAAAGATGAATGCTTTAAATTCCTACTAATCTAAGGGCGATCCTCACATTTTGGGTGGAATTTAGGTGGTAAAGGGTTTTTGTGCTAGTCATATAACTTCCTATCCGTGAGACGCTTTTGTTAAGACTAATGGCCCATTCTTATATATCATGAAAAATTTCAAATTTGGTGCCAGAATTACCCTAACCGACATTTTCTCATGGTTTATTACACAAATACAATTGGATAAAGCAAATAATCAAGGATAAGCATAGTTTCAAAGTTCCCGTTTTATTTTCCCTCCCTACACTTAAACTGAACATTGTCCCCAATGTTCCCCGAAAGTATCAAAGTTATGATAATGGAAGGTAATTAAAAACGAAAGAAACTAGTACTCCCTTGATTAGCTCGGTAGGATCCGTGTGTGAAGTAGTGGTTAAATCCTTTCCAAGAAGAATGTGTGCGTGAAAAGCTCCTTCCAATCTTTTGTTTCTTCTTCTTGATAAATAAAACCTGCACATTCGAAGAAAACAAACGAAACCTTCGCGTAAAATCGGCGCTAATAATATATATAAGACTCTACTAAACTAAGATATAATGCTTGTGGAATGGATGTTTAAAGAATTTCTGGAAAATTAAGACCTGGAAAATTCCAAAAATTTACAAGTAGCTCAGAAAACGAGAAAAAAGTAATCTGTTGTTTTTACTCCTTCCTGACGCCGTCAGGTTGCAATCCTGACGCCGTCAGGTTATCCTGACAAAAACTGGTCTGCGATTTTCTGGAAAAAATTCTGGAAAATTTATATCTTTAGAATCTGGAAAAATTTCTACAAAACATCCATTATGACTCGATACAAGCATTTGACTCGAACAAACACACATATATATCTTTTAATGAATTGTTATTCTCATGTTTACGTTTCTTTTGAAAACGTGTGTAATCCTCCCTACACTTATCCTTTATGTAAAATACCTTTATATGCAATTAAGACGAGGTTAAAAACAAAATAAAGCATTTTTACAAATTTAAACATGAGAATAAACAATTAATAAAAGATATATGACACTAACAAGCAAACAATTAAGCATGGGTTGCCTCCCACGAAGCGTTTTTCTTTATTTATGAGTCTTGTAGCTAGACTCGTAGTCGTGCCCTCACGTTGTCCTAATCTTAGAGGCCCATTTGATCTCCTTAACCCTTCTTTCATCACGAATATATTCAGGGCCTAGTTCAAGACAAGCAGTGTAGTAAACTTTGTTCTTCCAGTCTACTTCGAATGCCGAAATGTTATCTACATCTAAATTATCCATGCCCTCAAACTTCTTATTTTTGTGGGGCATTATATATTTAACACTCTCGGCTTCATTTGAGAACTCGACTATTCCTTTCTCTCGATCATAAACCATCTTAGACTCCTCTATAAATGGTTTCCCAAGTATCACATCTCCTAAAAACCCATCAATGATGCCCTTAACATTTTCCAAAATCATGAAATCACACCTATATGTGAAGTTACCTACGAAGACATGCAATCCCTTAACCCTCCCCACATAGTTACTTGCTTTCCTAGGGCGAAAGGGGTCCCTCATAGGTTCTAGCTTTTTGCTCATGATCCAATTGTAATAGAGCCTAGACATTATATTCATGGGTGCCTTATAGTCAATGTAGGTGTGATCCCTATATAAGTATCCAATCATACACGGTATTTTGATGTTTTTAGGGTTTCCCTCTCTTATGCGAGGCTCGAAAGGTGGTCTTGGGAAGTTAACCACGTTATAGTGATAAGCGGTTTCCTTCCCTTTAGGGTATGAATCGAAATACTCCCTAAGTTCTTCCTCCTTCTTACTACCCTCCATAATTTCTAACACCTTATAATCTCCTTCTTCTAGATCATCATCCGAATCACTTGAGGTCGAATCACTATCTAAAGGGTGATTAGATTCCTTAAGGGCTTCCTCAATCGTATTTTCAATTATCCTATTTAGTTTCCTAAGCTCTCCAATTTCACTAATAATACGAGCTCGAAGTTGGTTGGCAGAGGCTGGGTCAAGCAGTGGGTATTTGTTTGGTGGTAAAGTGTTGTTTGGTGGTTTGTCACCTTTCATGATGAAAAGTGATGGGGTTACAAACAAAGGTCACAAAGAAGGGGGATAGACTACGAGAAAGCTAAGAATGAGAAAAATGTACTTGATAGGAATCAAGAAAAGAAACCTAAACGAGGTAGACTACTAACTAGCTATTCTTATCCCCGGCAGCGGCGCCAAAAACTTGATAACGCTACGCGCGTCGTTCGGGGTCAAAGGAACTTCCTTTTCTTCGAGCAAGTTTTATAACACCCTAGGCAATGAACCTAATCGTTGTAGTGTAGTATTAGGGTAAGCCACGGGTATTGATATCGTTCTCTAGGGGAATAGGAATGCTAGTGAGAAGTTACTACGCTAAGGTTGGGTTGAGGAAGATTATTTTTTATCTTTTTTATGTTTTTTTGGAAATAGAAAGGTACGAATCTCGGGGTTTGGATTTGGGGGGATTACTCTACTTATCTAATTATCTAATCTAAGGTGTATGTAGTCTATGTCTAATTATTGTGTGCTCGTATGATAGTTTAAAGATGTGTTCACTTAGGTTTTACTACTCCTTAATTATCTCCTATTGATGGTTGAATTGTCACGTCCTTATTCTTAATTGCGTTGTGTGTCTAAAGTCGTAGGGTATGCGTTTATCCCTAACTCTTTGAAGTTACCAAAGGGTCTCGTCTACAAGACCCACTAGGGTTTATAAACTCTAACTCTAAGGCCTCTTTGGATGGTTTAGCTTACAACCACTCTAAGTGCTATAACCTCAGGTTCACAAAGATTAATCAAGCATTAAGTACACAACGAATGACCTATCGCATTACTAGATCATTAACAATTAAGATAAGAGACAACCAATCACTATTTAATAATTAGGTTTCATATTCCCTAAGCAAACACAAAAGTAAATTAGCCGGACATGGAGAACATGCAAGCATACACACAAATAATCAAAGACATAATTGAATTAATGAAGTAAAACACTTATCTTGATGTAAGATAGGGTTTGGAACCCTAAAATACTGTACAAGATAGCCTTGGTTCGGTTTAGGTTTTTACTCCAAAAGACTACAAACAAATACTGAAAAATTCAGATTCTATATATAAGATTACATATGCGACGGCGTCACCTTATGTTTTGTGACGCCGTCGGGTCGCCGTCATTAGGGTTTCGTCTTGGCCACGTTAGTCTTGCGACGGCGTCACCTTGTGCTTGTGACGCCGTCCTCTTCAGCTTCTGACGCCGTCTGGATTGAATCTAGGCCGTCTGAGTTGCGACGGACTACTCTTTTAAAGCCTGACACCGTCACTTAAAAATAAGAGATTTGGCTTCTGTCCCGTCACAAAATCCTCCGACGGCGTCGCAGTTAAGCAGTGACGCCGTCACCTTGTCTTTTCAGCAGCTGGAGTGTCTCGATTCTTGACTTTGGCCATTTTCTTCGTATATCCGCGCCTTTTCGTCCAAATAAGTGCCATTACAGCAATTTGCCTTCAAGAGACCTAAAAAGTGAAAAGGAACGATATTAAGTAATAACGGATACAAAAGTGATCAAATAAGGGGTTAAACGACCCCTCAAAAAGGTACATTTTAAAACCTTATCAAACAACATGTTAATCTTTTTAAACATTTTATAATCATAATTTAGGACAAATTTATATGAAACATTCGTAGTATTTTATGGTTATAATGTATTAGAATTTGTAGATTTGTATAAAATTACATAAACTATTAAGAAATAACATTAGAGTAGGATCTTAAGATCCCGATCCAATCTTACGATCACGATCTTGCAAAGATGAAAATGATCTTTGGTAAGATCCCGATCTTGACAACCTTGATTCAAACCATTATCCAATGGGCAACTAATAGACAAATCTATAAAGAAATTTTTATTTTTTTTTGAACAAAACCAATAAAGAATTAATGCGATCTAAATAAACACATCACTTAATGAGAGTTAGGATCATTTGCAAAGTGATAGAAATTAAAAAGTCTACAATGCTTATCATCTAGTGTCACGTGTCCACCACCAAATCTTTTCTTTTTTTATTATTAAATTCGGTTATGGGCTATTTTGGTCCTTTTAATCCATTTTTTTATTCCACCCCAAAACTTCAAAAGTAAATAACTTTCGAACGACAAACTTTTATGAAAAAGTGATTTCACCATAACTTTTTAAATTTAATTCTCTTTAATTTGGTATGCATTTTAATATATAAAGAGCAACTTTTTTTTCAACTTTTTAATGGGTGTTGATTTTCTTGAAATTTTCGGCATTTTCTGCTCTAATTTTGTCTAGTTTAAAGGCCTAATTATGCAAAACTTAAAACATGAAAATTGTAGTTTTTTTTGCTTATTCTTTACCTAGATTTTTGAATCACTCAATTCCGATTTAACATGAGTGAAATATTGCACGTTAACAATGACATCTTAGTCATATTTAGTGCACACAAAGTGTTTGATAAATTGTCTAAAAGAGATTTATAAAGGTATATTCAAATACACTAATTGATAGACCAAAATACATCTTTTGTTTTTTTTTTTATTTTTTTAACTGGTGAACAACTAAATGATAAACTAATGAAGATTGTGACCATAACTGATGAACATTATGAATTTTTTTTTTTTTTTGAAAACCATTAAACTGATAAACAAAATTTAAGAGAATTGATGAACAAATTTTTTAATTGATAAACAATACTAACTGATGAACAACTAATTGATGAATTGATAAACACTGTGACTCTAACTGATGAACATTGTGATTTCCTTTAGACAACTGATGATCATTATGATTTTTTTATTGATAAACATTATGATTTTTTTGTTAAACTGGTGATCAACTCTTTTTAGTAATAAATATGTCTTGTTCATCAGTTAATATTGTTCATCAGTCTTGAACAAGATTAACGGATGAACAATATTAACTGATAAACAAGATTAACTGTTGAACAAAGACTAACTGATGAACTAAGTATTTTTTATTTATTTAAAAATAGCGATTAAAGATTATCACTTTTTGACACTTACATTAATAAACTGATTAATGATGCATTGTGGTACAAAAATTAGAGCATTTAATGCAATTTTAACACTAAAAATCTAAGCTAGACATTTCATCAAACACCTTGTGTGCAACAAATATAACTAAAATGTCATCTTTAACGTGCGATATCTCACCCATAATATATCGTATTTGAGTGATTCAAAATTCCGGGTAAAGAGTGAATCAAAGTCTACAACTTTCGTGTTTCAAGTATTTCAAGATTCGGCAATTTTGAAGGTAAAAAATAGGGTCGAAAATGACAAAAATATCAAGAAAATCAAGACCCATTTGATATGTTAAAAAAAAGTTTGACATATTTAACAAGATTTATACCAAATTAAAGAGTATTGAATTTTAAGAATTATGGTGAAATCGGTTTTTCGAAAAAGTTTGTCATTTAAAAGATATATGCGTTTGAAATTTGAGATGGAAAAGCAAAAAACGGGTAAAATTACGATTTTACCTTTGGACGAACTTTTTGAATAAAATAAATGGGAGAACACATATCATATGATGAATGGCTTTTTACATTTTATAATTTTTATCACTTTGCAATTGATCCACTACCCACTTAATGATTGTAATTCGTTCAAAAAATATACACATCACTTAAAAAATATTATCCAAAATACATAAACGTAAATCAAATTTAATGATTGTATTCCATGCTAAAGAGTAAAAGACAGCTTAAAAAGAGTGCACTTGCTTGAAGCAATCATATACACCGCATGGAAACAGCGACACGAGAATCTTCTCCTTTTTATTAGTGTTGTTAAGATAACTATCAACATTCTTTTCTTGAAGGATCCTCAATAGCTGATGACTTATCACTAAAATATAAAGTTCTAAGGGATAAGTTTATAAAACATGTTTGTGGTTTTAGGAGGTAAAGGTTTATTAGCGAATTTGAGATTGCACGATGATAGTTAGTTAAAGTTTCAACATAAATAATAGATGGCTCATTTTAATCACTATTGAATTTTTTTTATTCCTTTTAATTTGGCACTATATAGTCCAAAATCACTAGTTCATTGCATCCTTGCATAAATTTTACATGCAATTCTAATTTAACAACAACACAAAACAAAGTATGAGAAAATCAACAAGTAGTTGATCATGTGCCCACTTTCGTAAACCAAACCCTTGCCTAAGACAAAACCCGATCTTAACCTAAATCGATGACTGGACCACAAACCCATGTGATATAGGCTTTTCTTGGTTTAGTAACCCATATCTATCTATAAAATCTTCCTTGATACGACTATTATAGAAAAATGGCACCAAAACATTGACCATACGATAACGGAACACATGGAGAAAGTCTTTTGTTGAATTTTTCTTAACTGATCGACTTGCATCACTGTAACTACTTAAGACTTCTAGTCTAGCAATATATATTGCTTACAAGCCAAGAAATTATGTCTTCTGAGTCTCGCATGCATCCTCTGGTTACTAGACTACATACGATTATTTGTCTTAGTATACGTAAACTAAGCAATTCTCAAATTAATTATTTAACTTAGAGCTATTTTGGATCTTACTTAGGATCGTTTTCGTCTTTGCAAAGTCGTGATCATAAAATCAGATCAGGATCTTAAGATCCTACTCTAATGTTATTTTTTAATAGTTTTTGTAATAATATACAAATTCACAAATTATTATACATTATGTACACAAAATACTATGAATATTTCATAAAAATGTTGTTCTCAATTATCATTATGACATGTTTAAAAAGATTAACATGCTGTTTTCTGAATTGTACAAAAAAAATAACTCATAAATTTGTAGTTTTTTAGTTTGTAATCCAAGAAAAATAAGATCAGATCGGACTAGATTTTAAGATCGTATCGTTAAGATCGGGATCCTAAAAGATCTTAAGCTTGTAAAGATTTTATCTAAAATCTAGATTATTTTCGCTTTACAGTATCATAAAATTATAAGACACTAAAATTAGAATCAAAACCATGACAACTATGAAAAAAACATTACCAAAACTTGTAAAAAACAACAACAATAACCACGTCATCAATTGTAACAAGCAATCTTAGAAAAACCCATTAAGACAAGTTTACCTTTAAAAAAACAAGTGGTGTCATAACCTTGTCGCCATGCACAAGGGCATTTTGGGAAAATAAAGGCCAAGATCCTTAACCAAACTAACCAAAAAGATGATCATCTTCATGTAACGTGTGGTCATCACACTCTCCTAACTTCTTTTAATAAAACTTCAAAAACCCAAATGTAATCTACCTTATTTTTCTTAAATGACTAGTGTAGCTAAGTTGCCGACAGTTCCGGGTGAGTGTCACCGAAGAACTGTCGGATGGACGCCGGTGCAAGTTGGTTTCTGCCGAAGATCAGTACAAGCTTCTAGACGTGGGTTGTGTGTGCAACCATGTAGATCATTTAAAAAAGATGATGATGAAAAAGTTGATGATAGTAAGTTATTAGGAGATGTGAAATCTTGGTTTTTTTCCAAGGATAATTCGATGGAAAAGTTGGAAGAGAATTTGTCTAAGGTTAGTTATATGTTAATGATTGATTTTTTTGGATTTCTGTGGTGATAATATATTTGTTTTTGTAACTTGAATTATCTGCTTGTATAGTTGTTTTCCTAGATTGTTTGTAGAGTAGACTAGAAAATCTTCCCGTTGTCCATTTGGCCGAAATCATCCCTATTGCAAAAGTGAAGTGATCTCGATGGATGGTTTTTGCTTGACTTTAGCTAGGATGAATGATTAAAGCCAGTAGTTTGCGGTAGGGATGGTTTTAGCCAAATTGGGTAAACCACATGGATAATGGATTTTTTTATGTTGATTTTATACTCACATGGCTTGCTAGAATAATGACAACTTGGCTGAATTTGGTCAACACCCTCCTAGAACTAGTGATTTCCAATACCCATAACAGTGTTGGTGTTCTCGTTCATTTATATTACCCCAATATGATAAAATCGTTAATTCATGAAAATATATATATGCGTGTTGATTTCATGAATAATGGTTTGCTGGCAAACAAAGAATGTCTAATGGATTATAGTGAAATACTCGATCGAAATGTTATCCCATAAATACACACTTAAATGGTTCAGTAGGAGTAACGGTTTAATGATATGTTATTTGCTGTCTTTTTTCACTCCCTCTTTTTGAAAATGTGTAGATTGCTCTTCATTTAGGGAGATATATTGTGACCATGATGAGCACTGGTGTTATTTTGACAGTTGGATTCAATTTGTCAGGTTAGTAAATGAGCTAAATGAATCTTGTTTTAAACAAGTTTTAGGTATATGATTAGAAGACAATCTTATTAACAATTGGTTTCGTATGAAGGTGGAGATGGTCAAATGAATGATTTGATATGGTATAGTTGGGTTGGAGGCATAATAATTGGAACCATGATTGGTTCAAATATGGTCTTAGATGAAGTTAGCCGTGCTGGTCCAAGAAATGTGGTCATAACCGGAAGGTATTCAGCTCTTTAGATGCCTCTTATTGATGAAATCTTGACACTTTGATTTATATTGCGTTTAAGTTTCATTAATATTCGTTATATGCTGAAATAGTGGAATTGATTATGACAAAAGCGTAAAGTTTTACTATACAAAATGATTTAAAACACTTGACATCCTGTGAAAACTGAAAAGTTTTCCATTATGGGATTGGGGTAGATCTAAAAGGGCTTTTGCCTAAGGGTATGCACCTGCATACCTAAATATGGTTTGTAATAGTAGTGCATACGCTAATTAAAACCTTGTATTAGCCAATAGTGGATGTCCTTGTAGTTAAGAACTTATAGTGTGAGATGTTCTCCAACCAAGGGGTTGTGCGTTCAAGTCCCGTTAGGGAAAATTGTGGTGAATTTATATTGTATATAGTGATCAACTTGTAATACTTTGCTTCTCCAAGGGGAAAGGAAAAAAAAAAAAAAAAAAAAAAAAAAACCTACTACTTCTAAGGAGTCCTACCTATTGCTAGTACCAAAAAATTGAAGATTTTGGCTTATGAACATGGTAAAAACCTTGTATTAGCCAACAGTGGATGTCCCGGAATATTTCCTTATCATTGTCAATGGGGGTTTTTCTAAGCGTAATAATTAAATATAAAGGAATTCATACCCTTACGGGTATGCCCAATTAACAGTGGCAATGCAATTCTCATAAGACAGAATTGATAATTGTTAACTTGATCATACTTAGGAATATATTGTACAATTCACTTATGTTAATGCCTAATTTCTTGAAACAGCACTAGAGGACTTGGAAAAGCTCTTGCTCGGGAGTTTTTACTCTCAGGGGATCGAGTGGTTATTGCTTCAAGAGGGTAACTTTCATAGCCAAGAGTTCTAAATCATCAAGTATACATAAAAAGCTTATTGCATGGACGTGTTAAATTGTTAATTGATACTTGCCATGTCCCTTTCTTGTTGTTTCCCACGAACAGCAAAGAATCTGTTGACATGACAATCAAAGAGCTCGAGGAAAATTTACAAGTAGGATTAGCCAATACAATGACTTCATCAACGAAAAAACTAGCTTATGCAAAAGTGGTAGGCATGTCATGTGATGTTTGTGACCCCAATGATGTGCGGAAATTGGCTAACTTTGCTGTTGAAGAACTAGGTTCTGTTGACATTTGGGTGAGCAGTTACAGTTTACATTTGAAATGGAAATTTTGACTTGAATAGGCTGATTTCAGATATATTTATATCTCTAGTGTGCCAAGTGGTTAAAGTGATATATGAAATTAATCCATAACTAAACCTGACACGGATCAAATGTTACTATCTAATATGGTCACGTTAATAATTTATTTGGATTTTAGAAACGAATAGGTGTTGTCAGGTCGCCACCACCTGACCCAAACAGTTGGACCCCTACGAGAAAATGACCTATTTGACTTCAACCCTCATACTAACCTGTTTTGACCCGTTACCAAACCCACATGTCATCCATTTTGCCACCTCTACTGTAAGTTATCACTGGTGACATATAGTTTATGTTACTTTCTCTAATGCTAATTTTTTTTGGGCTCAAATGCATGGGCAGATAAACAATGCCGGGACAAACAAAGGTTTCAGACCATTGTTGCAGTTTAGTGATGAAGATATACAGCAGGTTTGTTCTTTTTTATATCTGTATTTTCTCTGGAACTTGATGTCATTTTATAAACAGTTCTTGTTACTTTTTATAATGGAAATTATTCTTTTCATTTTGGGTATGATTAGATCGTCTCTACAAATTTGGTCGGATCTATACTTTGCACACGTGAAGCAATGCGTATCATGGGTAACCAGCATAGAGGAGGTCATATTTTTAACATGGATGGTGCTGGCTCAGGTGGATCGAGTACCCCTTTGACTGCTGTGTAAGCTCTTTTTCTAACCATTTTCTTCACGTTTTATCTCCATTTTCAAAATTCAAAATGAAGTTTCTTATTCATTTAACTCATGGTGGTGCTTTTTAGTTTTTTTTTGTGGCGATGATGGTTGCGCTTTTTTTTTTGGTTTATCACAGTTATGGATCAACAAAGTGTGGTCTTAGACAACTTCAATCGTCGCTATTCAAAGAATGCAAAAAGTCTAATGTTGGCGTTCATACGGCGTCTCCAGGCATGGTTCTGACCGACTTGCTGTTGAGGTATACGAATCTCAAGTTCTTAGACTGTGTTTCTCATACATGTGGAAACAATGGCGGAACTTGGCCGAATTTATTTTGGAGGGGCCGAATCGGAGATTTGTTTGTATTCACAACCAAATTACCCCTAAAACCTACTGTATAATATTTACACTAGTTGCCGCAACTTCTGGGGGGCCGGGACCCTCCCCTGCCCCTAAAGAGTTCCACCATTGTTTGGAAAAATTGGTGGGTTGGGTAACTGGTCATAAAGGGTTTGAGTTAGAAAAAGACAATTTGAGTTTGTTTCAACAAGGGCCAAGCGAGGGTGGTTCACCAACAAAAGCTTTTTTGCCAACTAAACTATATGTTGTATAAATACTTAATTCATTAATTGTGATTTGAAAACATTACAGTTAGCGACTTGGGAGTCTTTATGAAATAAAATTGAACTTTGGGCAACCTTCCACTCGTTTGACCCGTTCCTTTAGTTAGAATTCTGATATGACCCATTTGAGAAAATCAAGGCCCAAATCAACCCGTCCTTAATCAAATGAGTCGAAATTGTGACCTATCTATCTCGTTAGACCGAGTACTATGAAGTAATAAAAAGCTTAATATATATTGGAACACAGTGGATCAAGTATTCAGAACAAGCAAATGTTTAACATAATCTGTGAGCTACCCGAGACAGTTGCTAGAACTTTGGTCCCACGGATGCGGGTTGTAAAAGGAAGTGGTAAAGCGATTAATTACTTGACCCCTCCAAGAATTTTACTTGCTTTGGTCACGGCCTGGTTAAGACGAAAGAGATGGTTCGATGATGAGGTAAATCAGTAATCTTAAACTTAGTCATAATAGTTCAATTTGTGTCTTTAACACCATTTACTGATGAATAATGCATCATACATATCTTGATGGGTCACAATAAAAATCTTATAATATGTTCATTATGCAGGGACGAGCATTATATGCTGCAGAAGCAGATAGAATAAGAAACTGGGCAGAGAGTCGTACTCGTTTTTCCTTCACAGACGCCATTGAAATGTACACAGAAAACACTTGGGTGTCAGTGTTTTCACTTTCAGTTGTTTGTGCATTCATCATACTCTCTAGTCAAACCGGCCATGCATCACCAGGCACTTAAAAATCCCTAGCATATTCTTGAACTTGTGAATGAAACACAATATTATAGGACGATCACCACTAAGTTTCTGTAGAAGCAGATTGGAAGTAAACACTTGGCATTCAAGCAGCTATGGTTTGTGGATATATTTAACTCGTATGTGGTCTATGTAGTCGATAAGGCTGTGTGGATCTTGTAACGACATAGGCACTGAAAGAACATACAAAATCTATATTGGCATCCTTGATGTACTTAAAACTGTAAATTTTGGGAGTTAGTAATCAGTAATGCAGTAAAACACATTATTGACTTGGTTCGTGTTGTGATATAACTTTGATTATGTCTTTAGAGATGCCAAACTTGGGACTTATTTGCTTGTGAACAATGGCTAATCCAGGACTAAAAGAAGGAGCAGGTAAGGTGGCAGGTGTTTTTGTGTTGGTCTTGTGAGGATAAAAAAGATTGCGGGTGTTTGGATAACTTAGAAAACTAAGGTATATGAATGAGTATAAAATAACCCCATGACACTATAACAGAAATCATGGAATACATCAGGTAGAAGTTGATAAAAACCATCAACAAAAGATGTTAAAAATTAGAAATACCTAAAGAACAAAGTTTGCCCCATTATTTTAACAAAGTACATCTTTTTGGGGGCGTACTGGATTGTGTTCGGAACAAGCAATTATAAAACATTACATTTGTTCAAGCCCTATTCACCTAAAACTTTGGGGCCTGTTAGGTGTTGGTAAGCCCACAACCGCAAAAAGTAACATGGAATGGATCCGGATCATACATACCATCTCTCACTTTTCTCTCTCTCACTCCTTCTCTCATTCACCAACACTCCGACAAAAAAAAAAAAAAACCGATCGGCGAACCCAGCCCGATCCGACACCGAAAGATCTATAGTGATCTTTGTGAGTGAAAGCACAATACCATCTACAGAAATATATTATTTAAACGGGGTACAGTATTTTTGTGAGATAAAACATGGTGTGTAGTTGTATTTTAGCCATTTGTTATGAGGTACATACCTCTTTTTTTCCTAGCCACATGTTTGTTATTTGTTATTATTTAAAGTGTTTTCTAGATCATTGACTTTATTTATTATTATTATTATTATTATTATTTTTAATCATTTGTATTTGCTGTGTTTCATCAGATAATCGTTGTTACTAGGTCTCAGTCATTTCTTATACATATATAAGAATTGAAATTTAAAATTAGGATTTTGACATAATTTGGAGGTTTTGCTAACTTCGTTTTTTTTTTAAGCTGGTAGGTTAATTTTAGGCTTATGGGGTTGCTTAGTTTCAGATTAGCTTATTTTTGCAGCTTATAGCCTTATTTAGAGAGTGTGAATTCAGTCATTGTTAGGTCATCATGATTGTTGTAATACAAGTGTAGATATGATAGAAATGAGATAAAGATATATAAGAGTGGTCGATTACTTCACAAGAGAGAATAACAAAGGTTTACTTCTTGCATATATGAAGTAACCAACAAGAATAAGAGTAGTTTACATGTTCTATCTATAGGAGAGGATGCTAGGGCAACACACCTAGATCCTTCCTTCCATACGTTTGGGCCTAAGCATAGGATCATGAGCTTACTTTATAAGCCTAGACATATAAACTAACATATAAGCCTAATAACTAAGCAACCTATTATATAATTAAATGACCGACACTTGATAATAATTACATGCGTTCCCAACAATCTCCCCTTAAGGGTTGGTAATCAAAGGTTGCTTGACTCATTCTTTGCTTCATTTGCTTGACGTCTCATGTATCTTTGTTCTTCGTTCTTTGTTGTTGTTGTTGATCATATGTTTTTGTTTGCCTTTCATCAACGTCTTAGTTTCTGGTGTCTTTACGTCTTTCTCCAACATGCTCATACTTATTTTGACTTTGAATCTTTAACTTTGATCATTGGTCTTTAAACTTTGTAGATTCTTTGACTTTGACGTAGAATCATTGTGAACTTTCTTTGAACTTTTCTGATCTTTATCTTATGTTATGATGTTGATATGAGCACGTGGAGATGGAAAACTGTTGATGATAGTGGTGGTGGTGATGGTCTCTCCTGGAACTCCGGGTCTCCATTCCTGCATATAAACAGTTAGCAATAAAGTTCCCGACGTAAGAGTTCGGATATTTTGTACAGGTACATCCCAGATCGCTGGCGCGTTCTTTGACGAATCTCAGACCGGATGGTCACTGGCATGTCCCCGTACTCAATATCTTCACTCTGCCATTGTGAGCCGATGGAGTACACGGATGTATCACTCCACGACTGTAGACCATTTGAAACCACCGCTAACATTAAGCGTAACCTACAAGGGATTACCGAAGTGACATGCTGTCAGGGTTGTTTAATGTTGACCCTGGCAGGAGTTTCCATTCAATCACTGAGGATCACAAGTGTAAATCCTCTTATAAATGTTCTGGCAGATTGCTAGGATATGCGTAGGACTCTAAAATTTACCACTTGTGTTCTTATTGTTTGAACAAAAAGTGTAGAGATGTTCAGTGTTCCGAAGAGATCGTTTGATGAATCTCGTGGCTCTAGACTCAATTTGTGCGTTTGATTTTAGTAGTCGGAGACTGGAGCGGTGTCTCCTGATTCAATATCAACACATCTCGTAGTGAGAGGTCGATAGATTGTGCAAGGTTCCTCGTGAGAATGAAACAGTCCTTTTAAGAGAACTTGAGTGGCTAGAAGGTTAAGTGCAGTACGTCATTGGGTCCATGACGTCTTTGTCTTCAATACCGGTTTCATCTTAGTGACAACCAGTAGCATATGAATTGAACCCGATTTCTGCCCTAAGTTGAACATATGGAGGGCTATTTCTTTTCACCATTTTCTTAACTTTTCTTTTTAATTCTTCAATCCCTTCTTTCTCCTTTTCTCATTTTCTCCTTTTCTCAATCATACCTAAGGACTTCTAATACTAACTATGGGTATTGTCCTTGGGTAGATCCCTCCAGCTCTGGCGGATCATAGGACGTATTTCATATTCTTAGTCACCTTATAACTCCATGATTATTCCTTTGTTGCCATAAAACCTTTTTCTTGAAAATCTCTCAAAGTGTTTATGATTATCAAACACATTTTGTTAACACCTTGAGAGTTTTGTATTTTCAGAATTACCCCTCCTCCACATGTATTTGTATTGTTTTAACTTAAATCTGCACATTGAGGGTAGAGTTCGCACTTTTGAATTGATCGGCTCCTGATAGACAATTCCTCGCGAGACACGGTTACGTTGCTTAGTTAAAGAGATCCATTGTCAGTTTTTAGGTGACAACTAGCTCTAATAACTAACTTGAAGTTGTTAACACTCTTTGAAAAGGAGGTTAGACCCGTCAAGGCTCATGTCTACCAAGAGTTTCTAGAATTGGTACGTTCTACTCAGACAAGTCCTTTGCGAGACACGTTTACATCACTGGCTAGGCCAGCTTGAAATTATTACCCGTCCCGGACTAGTCTTTTTGATTTTCTGAAATTTGAAGTTCGTCAATTCATAGGTTAAATATGAGTCGAGCTTATCTGAGATTCCACATACTAACACAATCATATTTTTAATCACATTTAGTTTTTCTCCCCCTAAAAAATAGCATATAGATGTTGTTTTTGAAGAAACGTTGATTAAAATATGCCCATTTTGAAGTTTGTGGGAAGAATTCAACAAGAACTTTTCATATTGAACAAACATGTTTTCAAATACTCCCCCTCAACAAGTGAAATAACTTTTCGAGGTTTTAATTATGGGAGGGAATACTTGTTCTTTTGAGCATAATTATGAAAACTTTTAAAATTTTGATTAATTCTACTCAAAAGTAAGAAGCTTTCGCTCCTTATATTAGGATTGAGGCACTGAAACGTACCTCAGGGTCCTTTCTTTACAAAGTACAGGTTGTACACTGTTATGTGTGCACAGACCATAGCATGACTAACAAATCATAATTCAAGAATATCAACAAATCACTGACTAACCAATTATTTGGGACGTTGAAATGTCATGATTGGGAAACTCGATCTTCCTCCAACATAGCTCTCCAACCTTCTGATCTGGTTCCGACGCTTCAACCTCTGATCAATTTTTGCAATGAACCTGCGAACATCCCTTGATTGTGTCACATTCCATCTTTTTCCCTTGTACAGGTTTTGATCCTTTAAGCGAATAGACAAACCATCACGAACAGACTTTAAGATATCATCACAGAACTTATGAATTTCTTCAAATTCCATGAAGCAGTTGTGAGCATAGGCACTTATGTAGACGAAACTGAATGCAGATTCTTTCTTTAGAGTGTATTCTGACTCCTTATTGATGTTGTTTAAGTTAAGGAGTGGTTTGGTCAGATTCAGCTTCTTTTGGAAACTTTCAACACCTAATTGTAGGTCTTCAAATCTTTCTCGAATTATTATACTCCTTATGAAGATCATAAAAGAAGTGATGAATGCAAGTTGTAAGTCTGTTGAAAATTGATGCATTTTCCCTTGAACTTTGAGAAGATATATGTCTTCAACGTCTGGTATATGTGAAAACATATACCCTTTTTTTTAAAATCAAAACGGACCAAATAAACCGAAAACTAACCATTAATGCTTAATATATTTGTGTTTTTGAGTTTATGCATGTGCAGGTACGGATATCACAAAACGGACAAAGAAAAGACAAAACAGTTGAAAAACGAGCATGAGAAAGAAAAGAGTGTGAAAGACAGAGTCGGGGAAGCAGTTTTCCACATTTACGAATATTAGATCATGATTTCTCATATTTACCATTTGTACCCTCATCTTGGCCAATATTACCAATTACACCCTTAACCTTACCCAAAATTACATCCTAGGTCCTTACAACTAACTTTACCAAATTGGCAAAGTTAGTCCCTAAACCCTTAACATAGTTAACTATGTTAAACTTAACACCAAATTTGTCCCTAAAACCAATTTACATTTCATCCGGTTAAATTGCAAAAACCAAATCAAGCCCAGTTCCTTTTATAACCCAACCAAAGCCCAAACCAAATCCAATACCCCATTTCCCACTAACCCGGTTATTTACCCAAGTCAAACAACAATGCCCCGGTCAATAGTTTTTAAACAATAATATTCAATTCGAAAACCGACCCCGCCTTTTTCCACCGTCTACTGTTCATCTTCATCAACATATCCACCTGAAAGGACATTCGTACCCTCACCATTGCTTAGTACTAAGAATCTATCAAGACAACATGGCAGAGGGAATGCCATGTTGGCAATCCCAAGCAGCCTGATTGGTGGAAAGGACGTGGAGAATTGATCAAACGGATGAGATCAATTTGGATGATGCATCAAGGAATCAAAGACCATGATTGGAGCATCTAGATCCTTCTCTGAGAAACCCTAGCTTCCCTGAACTCAGCTATAAATACCCCTCAGATTCACAAGCTTGGGGTAGATTTTCTTAGGTCGTTATAATGTCATTTTAATTTTCCATTGTAATTTTAGTTCAATTGTTTTTAATTCAGTTTATTAAAGTTTGTAATCCTCTTTTGATATTAATAAAAGTTCTAGTTTGTTTCAATTATTTTAAATTTACATTTCTCTTTTTATAAATGCTTTTAAAATGATAAAAATAGAGTAATAATAAGTTTTTTAAGCTTTTTACAGCTTTTATAGAAGTTTATGAAAGCTTTTTAGCTTTTTGTAAGGCTTGTTTCATCTATTTGTTTAAGAATTCAAAAAAGTCAAAAAAGGTCAAAAAGTCAAAATAAGCACTTTTGGATGATAGGTCAGACCTGGATGGACCTACGGGATTGTACAAGCTTGTCTATGACAAGCTAGAGCTTGTAGATTGTATTTTGGCTCTGTTTTGAGCAAGGGTCTGTGTAAGCTTCAACTTATTTTTAAGCACTTTAGTATTATATTGCTTATCTACTACTTATTTGTACTTTTATTGTTTAGATCTGCTTAATTGTTTGTTTCTTTTTTGATTGTTTATGTTAGCTTTGCTTGTCATTTATACTTAATTTCTCATAAAAATTCTAAAAGAGCAAAAAATAAGTCATATTTAGGATTATCTTAATTACAGCTTATCAAATGTTTAAAGTTAGTTCTAATAAGTCATTAGGTCATATTAAGTCACTTTGAATCAAAAATCATCAAGTTATACAACTTAATCTGTCTAAATATACAAAATCAGTTCTTAAAGGAGTGTTTGGTATAAGGACTTTGGTCATTTGTGTTTATCAAATTCAGTTTAAATTTAGTATAATAAGTAGTTAGGATATCAGTTTAATCAGTTTTATTTAGTTTTAAAACATTAGAGTCCATTTTTATAAAGTAGTCTGAGTAAAAAGGTTTTGGATCAGTTAGTGTAGCTTATTGTGATAAGCTATTGTTGAGTCAAGTTTATGTGTGTATTTAGTGATCAAATTAGTTACCAAGTATGTTTTGGGTATTAGGAGTCAATAGTTTAGAGTCAAATTTGCATTTCTAGTTTTCATAAAGACAAAAAATCATAAAAAGTTTTCAGTCTTACCTTATATATGGTCTTAGTGTAGCTTATTAATAGCTTAATCAAGTTCATAAAGTGGATTTTCTGTTGATTTGAAGTTAATTTCAATATGTCAAGAGTTAAATTGGTGTTCTTTGTTGAATTTAGAGCTTAAAAACTATTTTAAAAATAACTCTTCTACACCAGTTTACACTGGCGCAGTTAAAAATCTTCTTTTTCTCAGCAAATTTTAAGTGCTTATCTGATTTCTAAAGCTGATCAAATTAGCTTTTTATGATTATTTGATTGCTCATCTTGATCTGTTTTCATCTTATTTGAAGTTTTGATATCATTTACATACTTAATTTTGAGATTAAAAGTGATCTGTTGTAAAGTTTTCAAAAGGTTTTCTAAAGTGCAGAAACAAGGCTACTCATTTTATAAGCTCTTAATCCGCCCTAATAAGCTCTCATTAATCTAAAACTTGGTGCATATGTTTCTTTTATGATTGTTATTGCTTATTTGCCTTAGTGGGCCCATTAGCTTATTGATTTAAGCTGTTTTCTTAAGCTAAAAGACAACTACTTAGGCTGTTTGGATTTGAAACTTAGTATAGCTGCTCATTAAGTTTTCAGCTTATTAGGATAGTGAAACTGCATATTTCTAGATTAATTCTGCTTATTAGGTTGGTTTTTTAGTGCCTTGTAGCTTATTAGTCCTTAGGTGTAGCTTTACATAGCTTTTGAACCATAACAGTTGTAGGAGTGTTTGTATATGTTAGGTCACCATAATATGACCACAAGTATGTTTGATGTATCAAAAACAAGAGTGAAAGAGAGGGACGGTCGGATCAATCACACAAAAACAATATGAAAGGTTTTAGCTTATTCTGAAAGAACCAACACCTCTCAAATGAAAGGTTACATTGTTTATAAAGGAAAGGGATCTAGGGCATCCCTTCCCTTGGCCTTTTGGGCCTTTGCATAGGCTAATGAGCTTTCTACATATGCCTAGCTCTAATTACATACATAAAAGCCATAATTAAGCACCCTATTACAAGTAAATGACTAACACTTGATAATACTAGTTACAAGTGATTCCAACAATCTCCCCCTAAGTGTTAGTGATGATGTAATAGTGGTTGCTTGACGTCTTCTAGCATTCTTCTTTCTTGTGAGTAGAGATGCTTTGATTCTTTTGACTTTATCAGCTTTGACGTCGTTGTAATCTTTGTTCATTGTTCTTTTGTGGAGGCTGTGATAGTATGTTGTTGTCTGCCATTTTTCAGCTTCGTTGATCAGGTGTCTCCACGTCTTTTTCCACCATGATCACACGTCTTTTGACTTTGAATTCCAAATGTGATGTAGTTCTCAAGTATTTAAACTTTGTAGATTCTTTGGCTTTGAAGAAGAATCGTATTAACTTTTGCGTGGCTTTTAAGTATGAGAGAACTTCATGTGTGGTATTGTTGGTATGAGCATGTGGAGATTGGCACGGTCTTTCCTCCAAGGATCAATCATCAGTTTCTGCATGAATAGGTTAGTGATAAACACCAATCGATCATTGTGGACTTTTCATAAAGAATTGACCACTATGATTGTTTTACTGATGAATGTCTTGATTCCATTCACATTGGTCGGGCGAATCAGCCGTCCTAATCCCATTGAGGGACAATTGGCATTACATTGAAGATTCAAGTAATGACCCACATCTTCAGGACTCGATTCTTGAAAGGAATCTCCTTAGCGGGATTTCCAGCACTTACAAGTTCGAACTTCGAAGGTGTTAACAACATAGTGTGAAAACACATCTATAATTCTTACAAAGGCTGTTCCTAGACTGGACACCCTCAAGTAGGCTAACACGATATACCGAAGTATATCTACAGTTCAGGTGAGTCGATGAGGTACACTGAAGCATCACCTCACAACTGTAGACCGTTTGAGACAACACTAAGCGTAACCCACAAGGAGTTACCGAAGTGACCTGCTGTCAGGGCTGTTTGATGTTGACCCTGGCAGGAGTTTCCATTCAATCACTGAGGATCACAAATGTGAATCCCCTCATAAATGTTCTCGGCAGATTGCTAAGATCTGTGAAGGACTCTATAATGTGTCACTTGTGTTCTTATTGTTGAACGACAAGTGATCAAAAATCAAGTGTTCCTAAGAGATCTTTTGATAAATCTCGTGGCTCTAGACTCAATAGTGAACTTTGGTTTTCCTAAGCGGAGACTAGGGAGAGGGTCTCCTTCTTCAATACCAACAATCTTTAAGAGAAGGTCGATAGATTACGTAGGGTTCCCTGTGAGAATGAAACAAGCTCTTTTGAGAGAACTTGAGTGCTTAGAAGGTTTAGTGCATTGCGTCACTAGGTCCATGACAACTTTGTCTTCTATACCAGTGTCATCTTGTGACATCCAGTAGCATATGAATTGAACCCGGTGTCTGCCCTAAGTTGAATAATTTGGAGGGCTATTTCTTTTCACCCTTTTCTTTAACTTTTATTTTTAATTCTTCAACTCCTTCTTTCTCCATTTCTCATTTTCTCCTTTTTTAATCATACCTAATGACTTCTAAATACTAACTATTTGTGGTGTCCTTGGGTAGATCCCTCCGGCTCTGGCGGGTCATAGGACGTTTATTCCTAAAATTAGTCACCTTATAACTCCATGACTATCCTATGTTGCCATAAAATCATTTTCATGAAAATCTCTCAAAGTGTTTATGAATGAAAACATGTTTGTAACACTTCGAGAGTTTTGTATTTTCAGAAATACTCCCCCTCCACTTGTGCTTATGAGTTTTGACAGAAATCTGCACATTGAGGGTAGAGCGCGCACTTTTAAATGATCGACACAAGATAGACAATTCCCCGTGAGACATGGTTACATTGTATAGTTAAAGAGATACATTGTCAGCTTTTAGGTGACAACTAGCTCTAATAACTACCTTGAAGATGTGAACAAACCTTGAAAAGGTTGTTAAACCCGTCAAAGTTCATGTCTATCAAGAGTTTCTCGAATTGGTACAATCTACTAAGATAAATCTTGGAAGACAAATCTTTTCGATTTATGACATTTTAGAGCTCGTCAATTCAAGAGTTAAGACATAGCACACTGAGATTCTATTCACAATCCAACATATTTTGATCACACAATTTTTCTCCCCCTCAAAAATAGCATATCGATGTTATTTTTGATGAAAGTTTGATTTAAAATATGACCATTTCGAGTTTTGCGGGAAGATTTCCACAAAGAACGTTGTTTTGAACAATTAGTTTGCAAATACTCTCCCTCAACAAGTGATATTAACTTTTGAGGTTTTGGAAAACACGAGAGGGAATACTTGTTCTTTTGAGAAAAATTATAAAAATATTGAAAGATTGGATTAATTTTACTCGAAAGTAAGAAGCTTTCGCTCCTTTTATAAGGATTGTGGCACTGAGGCGTACCACATGGTCCTTTCTAGACAAGATCGGGTTGTACACTGCTATTCATGCACAAACCATAATGAATATAAATTAATTAATCAAAAATCAAAATCAAAATCAAGTTAAGAGTACCCAATGGTTTACACACGACCAGGTTCTTTATCTGGACGTTGGTATGTCAAAATAGAAAAGCTCGGTCTTCCTCCCACGTAGCTTTCCAATCTTCGCATCTGATCCCTGTGAATCAACCTTTCATCCAGCCTAGTAATGAACCGACGAACATCCTTGCGATCCTTAGAATTCCATCTCTTCGCCTGAACTAAACCCATCTCAGTATCCTTCACATGATACGCCAACCCATCATGAACCATCTTCAGTGTGGCATCACAGAACTTGTGAATTTCATCAAACGCCATGAAGCACGTATGATGATTTTCACTTCGGTAGACGATTCCAAACTTTGGTTTACACAAGATTGTGTACTGAGGTTCTTGGTTGAGCTCGTTGAAGTGTAGAAGTGGTTTGGTGAGATTGAGTAGTTTCTGGTATGATTCAAATCCGAGTTGTAAGTCTTCAACACGTTCCTGAATAACCTTGCTGCGGATGAAAATCAGAAGTGCGGTGATGTACTTGAGCTGAATTTCTGTCAAGAACTGATGCATCCTTCCTTGTACCTTTAGGAGATACATGTCTTCAATGTCGTTGAGCGATAAATCAAGGAAGCCAGCTTCGGAGAATTCATACTCTTTTTCATCTTGTCGTTTGAATTGATCTTGGACAAGAAGGAGTTGTCCCACTTAGTTTCCAATTTCACTGACATAACAACAACTATTCTTTAGTCATGCTTCACCTCTTTGGTCGACTTTCTAACTCTGCAACTTCGATAGTAAAGCCTTCTCCTCTCTAGCTAATGATGAATACCAAACTTAGTGTCAATGTCATACTCCACAACCTTTTCGACAAACAGGTTTGTGGCATCTTTTTCAATGGCGATGTTGGTGGAGAACAAGACAGCTAGAATGTTTAACGTTAGAGATGTAGCATACTTCTTACTGACACTGTTTTAGTGTTGAAGAAATTCCAAATAGTTGTTGAAGAAGAAACGTGTTAGGAATTAGAAATTCCATGTTAAAGTGTCGGTCACCCCAATTATAGTCTAGCATATGTTAGCTCGTAGATTTGTAGTTATTTACGTTTTGTAGTAGTTAATTAGTTAATTTGTAGCGTAGAATAGTGTAGTGCAACACCGTGGAGGAAGGACGGGTCTTTACCCACTGTATGCCTGATCCACAGTCCGATAGGAGGACGTATTTACTTGTAACTATAAATACCCCTTCCATCCATGGAAGGGGTGGTGCTTTTCAATCTAACATTCCATACTTTTGTATACCAAGTCTCTAGCAAGAAAACACCCAACTCTCTACTTCTCTCTAATGGCAAACATGTATTTTGATCATCCAAGACCACCCGAATCATCAACACAATAAATATATCGATCCTACAATTGGTACCAGAGCCAAGGTTATGTTGTTCTTGATGATTCATATGGGTTTTGAGTGGTTTTTGATGCATGTTGTACTCGTCATATATGTGGTTTGTGATGTTTGGCTATGGTTTTGTTGCTGTTTTTCTCGTATGGTATTTTTTAAGTGATTTGATATGGTTTCTATGGGTCGTTAAAGCAGATTTGATATGGATACGGTTTTATTTTGTGGTAAAGCAGATTTGAATATGGGTTTTTATGGGTTGATAAAACTGATTTATTAAAATGATTTCTTGTCTTAAAAAGTTTTATACTCGCAATGAGATCATTTGCAGTTTTACATGTACTGGTTCTGTTGTGGTTTTTTTTAATCTGCTTCTGATGTTTTTGAAGTTCTTGGTAGAGACTTGGTGTAACACCCCAACCCGATGAGGGTAGAAGTATCACATTTATGGTGCCAAATCAGAACAATACATATAAACCATGCAAGCGGAAGTCTTATAATAATAATCAAAAGGGTAACAATTCAACACGACTTGAACAGCACAAAAGTTCCCAAAGGTTCAACAGAAATGAAACGATAAAATGTCTAATCTCCAAAACAGATAACAATAGTAATCAAAGTCTAAGATGACTAAGGCAAATCCACAATAGCATCCTACTCTCAATCCCAAGAAAAGCCCCAGCTCCTAGCTTAATAACCTGCCGCAGGAAAAGAAACGCGGCTGAGCTTAAAAAGCCCAGTGAACAGATATAGCAATACAAAAGCAATAAGGGAACCGAAGGCCTGATAAATACGATAAGAATGATATGAAACAATATAGAGTAGGTAAATGAAACAAAAGAATGGGAGTCAGTTATCCACCACGAGCCAACAAAACAAATCAAATCAAATCATATATCCATAGTAGCCTGTAGTAACCATTGTATTCGGAGGGGTGACCTCGGAATACCAAATCAATAGGAGGGGAGACCTCAAGTAGCCAATGGAGTGATCAGCTCCCAAAATGTGAGGGGGTGTAATGCACACACGCACCGCATCACCAAACATATCATATCATATCAAATACAAATCAAAACAAATCTAGGATGCATCCATACCCCCCCTGCAAAACAAATAGTGGCCAATCCAATACATATATCTGAAGCGCGCATTAATCAATACAAATATGGGGACGGTGTGGAACATCACTCATCCACACTGGAGTCATGCCATTGGTGCATCAATGACACGGACATGGAACCCCATGCCTAGTTAATGGCTCGGGTATCAACCGACAGGTCAAAGTGTACAGTATAGAGGTCAATCAATATCAAGGTTCAGTATTAGCAATTCACAAATCAAATCAATAGTCCAATATCAATGGTTCAATTATCAAAGGTCCAATAGCAAAGGATCAATATCAAAGGTTCAATAGCAAAAGGATCAACATCAAAGGTTCAATAGCAAAAGGGGTCAATAGCAAAGATTCAATATCAATAGTTCAATAGCAGAGCAAAGGTTCAATATCAAATTGGCAAGAGGTCAAAGATGTAAGAGATCATGAGAAACCCTATGAGAAAGGTCAGAATATCTGTACCTTATTTGAAGCAGTCAACAATGAAAGTAAAGTCAAGAAAGGAGATCAATCGCGTCGCCCGGAACCTATATGAATTATATAACGTTCTATGAGAATCAGATCACTCGTATAAGACGGCTTTCCATTTTTAGCAAGTTTCCCATTTTAGTAATCTTTCCATTTTAAGTACTTTCTATTTTAGGAAACTTTCTATTTTAGGCATCTTTCCATATTTAGTAACTTTCCATAATTAGTAGGTTTCCATATTTAGTAACTTTAATTAATTATCTAAAGTTAAATAATAAAAATGAGTGTTATTATGATTTAAGGATCATTTATGACAAGTTACAAAAGTTTAGGGTTTAAAATGCCATTAATGCAAAGTATAGGGTTAAAAGTGTAAATATAGCAAGTTTACTCATTTTACTCATTAAATCCATTAAGTTACTATATTAACAAGTTAATCCATCAAGTTTCATAATTTACAAATAACCCCCTTAATTTTATTAAATCGACATAAAACATTATAAACCCTAGTTTTTATGTTATAGCTATCGTATCCGTTCTAAACCATTTTAGCTCGATTATTACAAGATTACATGACATCCTTATGTGATATCATTTTAGGTCGAGACATCCCTTCATCAAAACCATTTTGTACGCCCCATAATATTATCAAAACACTTCAATTATCACATACGTAATCACGTAGTTTCATAAGCTCATTAAATCTTTAAACAAAACATATATGTGTCGACATATAGAGAACCCAAAAAAATCAGTTTCGTATTCATATTACATGCCTTATATCATTCGAATTATAGAGATTAAGAATCATGGTTTTATGTATTCTTGTTTTATCATTTCATGTGACAAACGTATTCATGATTTTATGTAACATATTTCGAATGACAAGCCCTAGAAAAGACATCCATAGCCACGAATTGAACAAGAAACAAAAAGGAAGAGACGTGAGATGATGATACGTTACCCTAGTAGCGTGTACGTGACAAGGAACCAAGAATCAAACCACCACGATCAAAACCAAGCCTCCTTGGCTCTATCAAACCCACGGCCACAATACAACCCCCACGTCCAAGCTTATTTTTGAACCAAACACGATCACCACGTCCACCAATCGATCACACACGATCACGAGCCTCCTAGGAACCTTTGTTTGTATGATTTTCGGATGGAGATGATGAAATAAAAATGATGCCGCCACTTATGTTAATGAGAGAGAGACTTAGGGTTTTTCTTGTGTTTTTGAAATGAAATGGAAGAGATAAATGAGAGTTAATATAATTGATTTGGTGATTAAGGAGGGAGTAAATAGGGGCCGGCCATCAAGGAGGATAAAGGACCAATTCATAGACTTTCCAAGTTTATCTCTTCATCATGTATGTAGTCTTGTTAGTAGTCTAAGTTAATTGTGTACATATGGACATGTTTATTTGTTACTTAGAGTTTAATCATTTATGTTCTTTTAATTTATAACATAAGTTAATTACTTTAATAATGGGTGAATATTATTAATGATATAACTTGTTAAACGATGTTGACGTATTTCCCGAGTTTGTATAATTTTAAGTTTGAGGGCAAAATTGTCATTTCACGCGTTTGAGATTTTAGGGTTTTACAACTCTTCCCCTCTAAAAAGAAAATTTTCGTCCTCAAAAATTGGAAAGGAAACGAAGCAATAAACGAAGACATACCCGATGATGAAAAGAAATGTGGATAACTAGCTCGCATAGATTCCTCGGTCTCCCAGGTAGCTTCACGCTCTGGGTGATTCTTCCAAAGAATTTTAACAAACGGAATTAATTTGTTTCTCATGACTCGATCTTGCCGATCCAAAATAGCTTCGGGTTCCTCCGAAAGAGACATATCAGGCTGAATCTGATCAAATGGATATGATGCTACATGCAAAGGATGGTAGTTGTATCCCCTCAAAAGAGATACATGAAAAACGTCGTGCACATGCGATAACTGCGGCGGAAGAGCCAAACGATAAGAAACCTCTCCGATGCGCTCGAGAATCTCAAACGGCCCAATAAAACGAGGGCTGAGTTTCCCTTTAATTCCAAAACGTTTAACACCCCGAAAAGGCGACACTTTCAGAAATACCCGATCACCAATCTGAAACTCCAAATCACGACGATGTTTATCTTCATAACTCTTTTGCCGCGTACGAGCCTCCTTCAACTTCTCCCTAGCAACTGCCACCTTCCCATTAGTGATCTCAATAATCTCAGGCCCCTCAATCAAACGCTCACCTACTTCGTCCCAACAAATAGGTGCTCTACAATTCCTCCCATATAGCAGTTCATAAGGTGCAGCCTTGATGCTAGCATGCCAACTATTGTTTTAGGCAAACTCCACCAAGCATAAATACTCATCCCAACTCCCGGTCCACTCCAAAGCACATGCCCGCAACATGTCTTCCAATGTCTGGATGGTCCTCTCCGACTGACCATCTGTCTGAGGATGAAACGCCGTACTGAACTTAAGACGAGTACCCCAAGCCTTATGCAAACTCTTCCAAAAACGAGACGTGAAACGAGGATCTCTATCTGACACAATCGCTGTTGGGGTACCATGGAGTCGAACGATTTCTTGCTGAAAGATCTCTGCCAACTTACTAACACTATCTCCGGTACGGATGGGTAAGAAATGAGCATACTTGGTTAGCCGATCAACGACCACCCAAATCGCATCATGTCTTTTACGAGTGAGAGGCAAACCGGTGACAAAATCCATAGAAATCTCTTCCCACTTCCAAGTAGGAATCTCCAATGGCTGAAGTAGACCACTAGCCCGCTGATGCTCTATCTTGACCTGCTGACATGTCATACACTTAGAAACATACAAAGCCACATCCTGTTTCATGCCATTCCACCAGAAATGCTGCTTAAGATCTCGGTACATCTTAGTAGAACCCGGATGAATAGTAAATGGAGAACTGTGAGCTTCAGACAACACCGTCTCACGCAAATCAGGATCATTCGGAACACAAAGCCGGTCACCAAACCATACCACACCAGAGCTATCAACCCGAAACTTCGATTGTTTCCCTTCCTCAATGTTCTGAACAATAGACCAGAGCTCACCGTCATCCTTCTGAGCTTCCTTGATCCGCAAAATGATGTTGGACTCCACCTTCATACTAGCCCAATAACCATCATAACCCCGGAAACAAAATTCCACATCCATAAGCTCAAGATCGTGAAGAACCCTGGGTTCAATCTCCAAACTAGCAATCATACCCGACTTTCGGCTCAGCGCATCAGCAACTACATTAGCCTTACCCGGATGATACTAGATGTTCGTGTTGTAATCCTTAAGAAGCTCTAGCCATCTCCGCTGTCTCATATTGAGCTCCTTTTGTGTGAATATAGACTTTAAACTTTTGTGGTCAGTAAAGATATCACACGACTCACCGTACAAGTAATGCCTCCAAACCTTTAAGGCAAAAACCACCGCAGCCAACTCCAAATCATGCGTGGGATAATTCTCCTCATACGATTTCAATTGCCTCGAAGCATAGGCAATCACCTTACCATGCTGCATCAATACACAACCCAAACCTTTCTTCGATGCATCGCTGTAAATCTGAAAACCTCCGGAACCCGATGGAAGTGTCAAAACAGGCGCAGAAATCAATCTCTGTTTCAACTCCTCGAAACTCTTTTCACGCTCCTCCGTCCATTCAAACTTTTCCCCTTTCCTCATCAATTGCGTCAAAGGTAACGCCAATCGAGAGAAACCCTCAACAAAACGACGGTAATAGCCAGCAAGCCCCAGAAAACTCCTAATCTCCGTCACAGTAGTAGGTCTCGGCCATTTTGTGATAGCCTATACTTTAGATGTGTCCATCTTGATACCATCAGCAGACACCACGTGACCAAGGAAAGCAACTTGGCTCAACCAGAATTCACACTTAGAAAATTTTGCATACAACTTCTGCTGTCGAAGAATCTCCAATACTATACGAAGGTGCTGCTCATGCTCAGCCTCACTCTTAGAATACACAAGGATGTCATCGATGAAGACGATTACAAATTTATCGAGGTACTCGTGGAAAACACGATTCATAAGATCCATAAAGACGGCAGGCGCATTAGTCAAACCAAATGGCATAACCAGAAACTCATAATGGCCATAACGAGTACGAAACGCGGTTTTAGGAACATCTTGCTCCTTCACACGTAATTGATGATAACCGGACCTTAGATCAATCTTAGAGAAAAATTTTGCACCTTGCAACTGATCAAACAAGTCATCGATGCGCGGAAGAGGATAACGGTTACGGATAGTGATACGGTTCAGCTCGCGGTAGTCAATACACAATCTCATACTCCCATCTTTCTTCTTAACAAATAATACAGGTGCACCCCAAGGTGAAACACTGGGTCTAATAAAGCCATTCTCCAAAAGTTCTTGCAACTGTTCCTTCAACTCTTTCAATTTAATCGGTGCCATACGGTAAGGAGCTTTAGATATAGGTTCGGCACCAGGAATCAAATCAATGCCAAATTCAACTTCTCTAGCCGGAGGAATGCCAGGAAGTTCATCAGGAAAAACATCAGAGAATTCGTGCACAACAAAAAGACTTTCAATAGTCGGAACTTCCAAAGAAGTATCTTTGATGGATGCCAGAAAACCAAGGCAACCATGAGAAATGAGAGTGCGGGCTTTCATAGCCGAGATGATCTTAGCCGACTTGAGTGGTTGAGCACCATGGTATACAAAATCAGGATGACGAACATTACCGAAGATAACATTACGAGCATGACAATCAATGGTAGCCCTATGCAAGGCCAACCAGTCCATACCCAGTATAATATATAAATCAAACATATCCAGAGGAAGAAGATTAGCCGAACGAATACCATCATCGAAACGTAGAGGACAGTTCACATATTCATGGTCAATAAGTACATGATTTTTCATAGGTGTTGATATAGATAAATGATTCATTAGCGGTGTTGGAGATAATTTGAGCTTCTTAGCAAAGTTTATAGATACGATAGAATGTGTCGCGCCAGTATCAAACAAGACAAAAGCAGTGGAATCACCAAAATAAATAGTGCCAGTAATAGTACCTGACGCCTTGTCTGCCTGATCTCGAGTGACTGAATACACTCGTCCAGTGGTGGGAGGTGGTTTGAGATAGTTTGATGGAGTAACCGATGCCTGTTTGGGGCAGTCCTTTACCCTATGATCTGTCTCCCCAAAATGATAACAGCCTCTGGTAAGCTTACGACAGACACCTGGGTGCGGCTTACCACATGTAGCGCACTTTGGAGGAGGAGGTAGCACCTCAGAAGTCCTCCTCTGGGAAGAAGATGTCGCCGAATGATCATGATAAGTGCTGCGAGATGACTGATCCCGATGCTGTCTCTGAAAGCTACCACTCTGACCCCGACGATCGTCACCTGATCTATCAAATCTCCGCTGATTGCCCTGCTGTCTCGAGTCATAGCTACGGTCGTGCCGACCTCTAACTCCCTGTGCCTGGTCCTGACGACCCCTCTGATCGGAATTGTGGTCCTGACGACCCCTGGAATCCTGAGTATGGTCCTGTCAACCCCGAGGATGAATACGATCCCCATCCTTGTTCCTCTTGTTGTAACCCTGTTCTTCATGCAATAGCTCGATGTTGCGGGCAGCATCCGCAACTGCAGCCACCTCAGAATACTCGGTATTAATCACCCTGTCCAACACCCACTTCTTCAACCCCCATTTGAACTTACGAGCCTGACGACGAGCATCTCCAGCAACAGCAGTACCTACAAACCCAACCATCCTCATAAATCGTTGCATATACTCGTGAGAATTTTCCTTCTCCAGCTGATGTATGGCTTCGTACTCCCTTTCATATCGCTGCTGTTCTGACTCAGGGAAATATTGTTTGTAGAAGATGTCCCTGAAGGTGTTCCAAGCACAAGTATCTAGAAAGTTCTCTTCCTTGGACAAGAGATATGCCTTCCACCAGTTTAGGGCATCACCCTCGAGTTTGAAGGTAGCAAGCCGGGTTTTCACCTCGTCACCACAACCCAGCACATTGAAATGCTTTTCCATGTGCGTGATCCAGTCCTCCGCATCATTAGGTGAAGCTGCCGAGCGAAAAGGAATTGGCTTAAGTTTGTTGAAGCGCTCGATCCATACATGAATGGGTGTAGGTGGGTTAGCACCCCCACCATTATCCCAACCAGAAGAGCTAGCGCCATTCCGAACGTTATTAGTGATGGTAGCAACGATCTCGGGCATAGCAGTGGCCAGAGCGCGTGCAATCAAAGCTTCGAAGTTAGGATGTCCATCCCCGTTGTCGTCGCCATTCCTTCGAGTTTGGACCATCTGAAGAGTTCATTAAACGATTAGCAAAGGTTAGGAAATAGGATGAAGATCATGAACGGAAATGATGATAATGAACCTAGAATCTACCCAAACCTCACCAATCAAATCTTAAGCTCTACGGGTTAACGCTTAGGGTCCATATGTCACAGGTCCTGACTACAAGTTGTAAACCTGGCTCTGATACCATAATTGTAACACCCCAACCCGATGAGGGTAGAAGTATCACATTTATGGTGCCAAATCAAAACAATACATATAAACCATGCAAGCGGAAGTCTTATAATAATAATCAAAAGGGTAACAATTCAACACGACTTGAACAACACAAAAGTTCCCAAAGGTTCAACAGAAATGAAACGATAAAATGTCTAATCTCCAAAACAGATAACAATAGTAATCAAAGTCTAAGATGACTAAGGCAAATCCACAATAGCATCCCACTCTCAATCCCAAGAAAAGCCCCAGCTCCTAGCTTAATAACCTGCCGCAGGAAAAGAAACGCGGCTGAGCTTAAAAAGCCCAGTGAACAGATATAGCAATACAAAAGCAATAAGGGAACCGAAGGCCTGATAAATACGATAAGAATGATATGAAACAATATAGAGTAGGTAAATGAAACAAAAGAATGGGAGTCAGTTATCCACCACGAGCCAACAAAACAAATCAAATCAAATCATATATCCATAGTAGCCTGTAGTAACCATTGTATTCGGAGGGGTGACCTCGGAATACCAAATCAATAGGAGGGGAGACCTCAAGTAGCCAATGGAGTGATCAGCTCCCAAAATGTGAGGGGGTGTAATGCACACACGCACCGCATCACCAAACATATCATATCATATCAAATACAAATCAAAACAAATCTAGGATGCATCCATACGCCCCCTGCAAAACAAATAGTGGCCAATCCAATACATATATCTGAAGCGCGCATTAATCAATACAAATATGGGGACGGTGTGGAACATCACTCATCCACACTGGAGTCATGCCATTGGTGCATCAATGACACGGACATGGAACCCCCATGCCTAGTTAATGGCTCGGGTATCAACTGACAGGTCAAAGTGTACAGTATAGAGGTCAATCAATATCAACGTTCAATATTAGCAATTCACAAATCAAATCAATAGTCCAATATCAATGGTTCAATTATCAAAGGTCCAATAGCAAAGGATCAATATCAAAGGTTCAATAGCAAAAGGATCAATATCAAAGGTTCAATAGCAAAAGGGGTCAATAGCAAAGATTCAATATCAATAGTTCAATAGCAGAGCAAAGGTTCAATATCAAATTGGCAAGAGGTCAAAGATGTAAGATATCATGAGAAACCCTATGAGAAAGGTCAGAATATATGTACCTTATTTGAAGCAGTCAACAATGAAAGTAAAGTCAAGAAAGGAGATCAATCGCGTCGCCCGGAACCTATATGAATTATATAACGTTCTATGAGAATCAGATCACTCGTATAAGACGGCTTTCCATTTTTAGCAAGTTTCCCATTTTAGTAATCTTTCCATTTTAAGTACTTTCTATTTTAGGAAACTTTCTATTTTAGGCATCTTTCCATATTTAGTAACTTTCCATAATTAGTAGGTTTCCATATTTAGTAACTTTAATTAATTATCTAAAGTTAAATAATAAAAATGAGTGTTTTTATGATTTAAGGATCATTTATGACAAGTTACAAAAGTTTAGGGTTTAAAATGCCATTAATGCAAAGTATAGGGTTAAAAGTGTAAATATAGCAAGTTTACTCATTTTACTCATTAAATCCATTAAGTTACTATATTAACAAGTTAATCCATCAAGTTTCATAATTTACAAATAACCCCCTTAATTTTATTAAATCGACATAAAACATTATAAACCCTAGTTTTTATGTTATAGCTATCGTATCCGTTCTAAACCATTTTAGCTCGATTATTACAAGATTACATGACATCCTTATGTGATATCATTTTAGGTCGAGACATCCCTTCATCAAAACCATTTTGTACGCCCCATAATATTATCAAAACACCCTCGTAAATCATTCATTATCGATTCAATTATCACATACGTAATCACGTAGTTTCATAAGCTCATTAAATCTTTAAACAAAACATATATGTGTCGACATATAGAGAACCCAAAAAAATCAGTTTCGTATTCATATTACATGCCTTATATCATTCGAATTATAGAGATTAAGAATCATGGTTTTATGTATTCTTGTTTTATCATTTCATGTGACAAACGTATTCATGATTTTATGTAACATATTTCGAATGAGAAGCCCTAGAAAAGACATCCATAGCCACGAATTGAACAAGAAACAAAAAGGAAGAGACGTGAGATGATGATACGTTACCCTAGTAGCGTGTACGTGACAAGGAACCAAGAATCAAACCACCACGATCAAAACCAAGTCTCCTTGGCTCTATCAAACCCACGGCCACAATACAACCCCCACGTCCAAGCTTATTTTTGAACCAAACACGATCACCACGTCCACCAATCGATCACACACGATCGCGAGCCTCCTAGGAACCTTTGTTTGTATGATTTTCGGATGGAGATGATGAAATAAAAATGATGCCGCCACTTATGTTAATGAGAGAGAGACTTAGGGTTTTTCTTGTGTTTTTGAAATGAAATGGAAGAGATAAATGAGAGTTAATATAATTGATTTGGTGATTAAGGAGGGAGTAAATAGGGGCCGGCCATCAAGGAGGATAAAGGACCAATTCATAGACTTTCCAAGTTTATCTCTTCATCATGTATGTAGTCTTGTTAGTAGTCTAAGTTAATTGTGTACATATGGACATGTTTATTTGTTACTTAGAGTTTAATCATTTATGTTCTTTTAATTTATAACATAAGTTAATTACTTTAATAATGGGTGAATATTATTAATGATATAACTTGTTAAACGATGTTGACGTATTTCCCGAGTTTGTATAATTTTAAGTTTGAGGGCAAAATTGTCATTACACGCGTTTGAGATTTTAGGGTTTTACACTTGGTTATGTTCTTGGTAGAGACTTGTCCTCATTTATGTCCAGATTCATTGTATGGTCAAAAAGTCAATGGCAACTTGTCTATTATTTTTGTAGCAACTTGGATATTCGTTGATTTTTTTAAGGTCAATAGCGAGTTGAGTCAAAAGTTAGCAACTTGGTATGTAATGAAAAACAGGTAGCGAGTTGTGCATTTACAGCTTTGTGACTATTGAGTCAAAAGCGAGTTGTGTTTATAATAGCGACTTGACTCAAACTACTTAGCGACTTGACAACAAAAGGCTAGCAACTTGTTCTCTAAAATGGAAGCGACTTGGTCATAACTTATAGCGACTTGACAATCTCAGCTACTTGTTATTTAACAAGGTTAGCGACTTGAGACACAAATTGAAGTAGCGATTTGTTTTGAAAAAAAAAATGTTGAGTCAAAAGCGAGTTGTGTAAAAGAATTTTTGCTTGTAATCGAATTATGTATGATTTTTGGTTCTCGAATAGTGTTGGAATTGAGGGGAAGTTGTAAAAGAATTTGGTACAGAGTTTATTGGATTTTTGGCGACACACACACGAGATTGGTTCACACACACAAGGAGTTTGGAAGTTGTTCTTAAAAGATTTAAAAAGCTCGTATTTGGTTTTTATTGATGAATTGATTACGAAGACAATTATTTATCACTTATTTGAAGATGAAGTGGAATTTCTTGGATGCGTGTTCTTATTATAATTTTAACCGGCGGAATCGTTTAAAAGTAACTTGTTCGTGCTTCAATGATTGTGATGAAGAATTGACAAACACTTTAAGGAGTGACGTTATTGTGCTCAGTGATTATTGTCAAGAGATTGCGGTCTCCTTATACATTGGTTAGTATACGTTCAGAGTCACGTGGATAAACAAGACATAAGACGCAAGTTTGGGTTATTCTACTTCTTTATCAAGTTAGTTATATTTGGTTTTCTTCACAAGTGATCATTACAAGGAGCTTACAGATTTGAAGAATCATTGATGTTCATTGATGCGCTCCAGAACAGTCAAGGTTTATCACACAAGCCTGCCACTTGTGAATGGCAGACCGTAACAACCTTAAAACGGCTCAGGAACGAATGCAATGAAGATCTGAGGAGTATAGAGTCTCCCCGGGTCGTTATGTCCCAGCGAGCTATGCAATGGATTATCAAACGTAAAGCGATCGAGGAATTTGAACAGAAAAGAGAGTTTGAATGATATTATAACTACAGAAAAAGCCAACAAATTAAAACGGCTTAAATGCAAATTAAAGGAAATTAAAAAGATAAAATCTATTAAATAAACGCTATCACTATATTTAAAGTGATGAACGTTTAAAACTAAAAACTTACGTTTAAATAAAAATTACGTAAACGTACAAAATAAAAAGTGAAACTTATACAATATAAATCCTAAAAATATGAAAAATACATTTTTACAATCCTAATGATAAAAGAAAATTTATGGAAAAAGAAAATTATTTTTAAAACTAATTATCTAATTAAAAACTATTTTTAACTATTTAATAATTACCTAAAATAAAAGGAAATGTGAATTAAAGCTAGAAAAATAAAATTAAGACTTAGAAAAATCTAAAATATCAAAATAGACTTTTCAAACTATTTTTGTAATTTTCTGATTATTTTTCTATTTTTTATGAATTAAAAACTATTAAAAACTAATTAAATTACTAAAAATTACAAAATAAACTATGAAAAATCTGGAAAATTACTTTTTTTACTTTTTATATTTATCTAAACTTAATAAAATTGAAAAATTATTTTTTTGAACCTTTTCTGAATTTTTTGTATTAAAAACTAATTAAAAATGCTTAAAAACTAATTAAAATCAAGAAAAATAGCAAACAAGCTTAGAAAAATCTAAAAATTTTAGGAAAAGTCTAAAATAATATAAGGAATAAAGGAAAAATAGAAAAATAGGGGCTTGAATGGAGAAATAAGGAACTGATGGCACAAGTGCTTAAAAATAAGCACTTGAGATAAGCTAATTAGCACCAATAAGCACCAGCTGATAACAGAAGCAATAATATGCAAGAAGAACCAGAATACAACAAAAAAAAAATGCTTTAAACCTCTTGAATGCTGATAACCAAGATTTGATGTTTCTGAGAATATGTACTAACAACAGATTAGGGGGGCTACTTTGAGCTAGATTATAAGCTACTGAATAAGCTAGAAACTAGAAAGCAATTATTGGAACCTCAAGATAACCTGGCTAAGAACATGTAAACTAAAAATCAGACCCAGAGGTGCTCAGATGAGCTCTGTACAAGCTCAACAAAAACTGCTTAAAACCTGTGCAGGCTTAATGCCCTGCACAGGGCATTTAGCAACATATTGACAAGCTTTTTGAAGCTTCTACAAAATTCACAAAATTGTAATAAAATGGAAATAAACAAATAGACCAGGAGGACTTTCTGAAACCACAAGTTTCATTGAAAATGATTCAGAGGTGAGCTCATGAAAAATCTTCCTATTTGGCTCAAAACTGAAATTTGCAATTTGACTTTTTGAGCAAGAAGTGGAAAGTTGACTTAAATGAGATTTGGATCCAATTTAAGGACTGATTATGAACTTAATGGATGAAATAAGACTAATGCTAGCTATATCTAAGACATTTAAACACAAAATAAGAATTGGATTTGTTAAAAATCCAACAGTTGACAGATTATAACAGTTGTGATGAATTTTTGACTTTAGTGGTTTTTATGCACAAGTGAAAGACTTAAATCAGTTCAATAGGACTTAATAAGCATGACCCAATAGATTTTAACCACTACAAACACCTATAAGGCAGATTAGACAGAGGATCCAAACACCCTTTATTACAACTGTTATGAACTAAAAATGAAGCTAACTAGTGATCCAACTTGAACCAATGACCAAACTGAGCTATCATTACCATATTACAACTATATAAACAGGTTTAAACAGTTGGTGATCACAGATACTCAAACAAGTATGAAATGCAAAATGGACTAAAAAATTGAAACTGAGAACTCACCCACATGTATCCAAATTATTTGCAGTCCAAAACCAGAACCATAACTACTCTAGGCTAGTCTAATCCAACCCCAATAAACCTCTGCAACACCCATTATCAGCTTCCATTCTAATTTGAGCTCCTGTTGACTTTTGTTGACTAAAATGGAAAATTGTTTGAAACTGTAATGTGAGCTTATACAAGGCTTTAACAAGCTTAAACAAGCTTATTTGAACATGAAAAGAGATTATTTGAAGCTGTTGAATGATACTTTGAGATGGAAATTTTCAACAGTAAACATTAAATTTGGAACTTAGATGAAAGACTTTGATTGATACTCAAAAGTGACTTACAAAGGTTTGTAAACTTGAAATTGATACAATGAAACTGAAATTACATCATTTTAATTTAAACTAAGACAATAATTAAAAAAACGACATAAGTAAAATTTTTATAAACTAACTACCACCTTTCTTGCTTCTATCTTCATTCTTTTTATACCCAATCTTATTCTCTCTCCATTCTGAATAGTTCCCACCATATTCTTGACCATTGGATTGCAGAATTTGATCTTGGCCCTTAAATTGAGTTTTGGCGGGAAAATGGGATTTAACAGTTTGGGGTTGAGTGTTGGGGGAGAGATTGCATTAAATGCATCTTGGAGTGAGGTGGAGGAGGGGGGAACAATGGAAGAGATAAGGGATGGGGGGTTGTGTGAGAGCAGGTGTTGCAGGCATCAAGTGGGGGAGGTGAAGAAAAGGCGCCAAGGGTTGTGTTTGACCAAGGATTTGACCAAGGGTATTAATAATAGAAAGGGGTTCAAAACTTATTATGACAGGGGGTCACATGGTTAGGCAGGGTCCAAAATGAGTTAAAGGGTTTAATAATCCAAGGGCCTTTGTGTAATTTTCTGAAATATCAAGGGCCAAGGCTGCCAATTTGAAAAGTTATTCCAAGGGACCACAAGTGACAACCTTCAAAAGTACAAGGACCAATCTTGCCATTTTGCAATTTTCCAGGGGCCATTTCTGCCAATTTTCAAAGTTGAAGGACTAAACTTGTAATTTTCTCAAACTTTTTATATTTTTCACCAAAGGACTAAATTTGAAAACTTTTGATTTTAAAAGGACCTTTGGTGATTTTTCTTTTGAAATTATGGCTCAGGGACTATTTTTGACAATTTTTGAAACTTGGGGGACTAAAACTGCAATTTTTGCAAATTTGATATGTTTTTCATCTGATTTTGATATTTTTGCATTTAATACACATAAAACACTGATTTGTGATATTTTGATCATTTTGATGTGTTTCTGAGTGTTTTCAGATGATTTTGCAGTTTATATTGTACAAAAATGATGAGTATTTACACACTCATCAATCCCCCACACTGAGATATTGCTAGTCCCTAGCAATGATTTGAGAAAACATAATGGATTTTAATCTCTTTACCAAAAGCCATTACTTCTGGAGTAGCCAAATGTTTCAGTTCAAGTAAGAACCATGGTACACCGATAACCATGTGATTTTGAGCAAACCACCAGCTTTCAACGGATTTGATTTTGTCTTTACCAGAAGCCGTACCCTTCTGGACTAGCCAACTCTTAGATAAATTATCAATATTATCTTTGGTGAGCTGATTACCAATTATGGTTTTTCCACTGCCTTTACCACAAGCCATAATCTTGCGGGCTAGCCAACTCTTCACTTTTTAGGATATGGTGAGCTGAACACCATACAATTTTGGGCAAATTGCAAGCCGTAAACGGATTTGATATATCTTTACCAAGAGCCGTTTGCTCCTGGATTAGCCAATCCTTTAGTTTATTAGACAAGGCGGACTGATAACCAAATGAGTAAGTGCAAAACACTTACTCCAAAAAAAAATTTTGGCCAAAAACGGGGGAATTGAGTAGATAATATATGAAATTCGTGAGAATTCCCCCCCACACTTAGAAATGAATATTGCCCTCAATATTCAAAGTACCGGCGGTTATGCCGAAACAAAGAACGTAAAAGGGAAATATTACGGCCATTATTTAGAAAGAAGATTTTTTTTTTTTTTTTTTTTTTTTTTTTTTTTTTTTTTTTTTAGAACTTATATATATATATATATATAAAATAAGTGGGGCAACTCCCCCACACTAGGGTGGAACACATGGGTGAAAACCCATGTTTAGCTACTGTTTTTGATTACCGAGTCGCTAGCTTGACTCGACCCCGAATTCATTGGTTCATGGGGAAGCAAAGTGGAAGAGACAATCTCCATCGGACTTTCATTCAAGATGTTTGGACAAACATTTGAAGCACGTGAAAGTTCCACACCGATGAGATATACATAGAACCGGCTCAAAAATGATATATGAAAATGCCGGGATCAAAGATAATGTCTTCATTCCCGAAGGAGTGAAGAACAGGAGAAGTCACGGGATAGGTGAAGAAGAGATAGAAGATCATGATAAACATCATGACTAACTCATCTTCATCCATAGGAGGATCCATAATTTCAGGATTATGAATCTCATCATTTGAGCTTATGTGATCAAGACAAATCTCGGGAGTGTCTAGATCAAAGTAGAAGTTATCATACTCCGGCGGAGATATGATATGAGTGAGTTCATCTGAGAACTCCATGAAGGTGAATGAATCATATTCAGAATTGATATGAGTGGGTTCACTGGTGAACTCCTCAAAAGTAAATGATTCATGATCGAGGAGAGAATTATGAAAATGAGAAGTGGTACTGCCACTAATCTTCTCTCCCATATTATCAAAACAGGAGGCTTTCATTTCCGGAATAGAATCATCGGAAAGAATGTCACTATCCTTAATGGGGATAGGAGATGAAATTGGTTTCTCTTTGAAAGCCTCGATTTTAGAAATGAGAAGACTGACATTCAATAATGTTGCTCGAAGAGCTTCATCTTTGATTTCAGTGTCAGTAACTTCGTCATTCTCTTCTTCTAAGCTAACAAGCTCAGAAGGTGAATCTTCCACATAAATGATGTCTCCACAAGATAACGAATCATCATCATCAGAATCGGAGAACATCTCAACATGATCATTTTGGAAGACAAGAGGAGGAGGGATATCACACACATGATCAAGAATTCCCTGTGACTCTCTCGGGATTGGGACAAGGTCCTCAACACTAGACTTTATGAATTCGTCCGATTCCTTTTCAGGAACAGTGTCAAGATGCTCGTCCCCCATGATAAGAGAGTGAGTGTGAATCTCGGGTGTGATAGCAGTTGTTTGAGATGGAATCTCAACTGCAGGGATATCAACTGACTGAGGGAGTTGAGAGGTATTATCTCTAAAAGGATAAAAACTCTCCTCATCATCATCATATAGAGCCGCCTTGAGAAATTGGGAACGTCTTAGGGCTGCATGCTCTAGGATTAATAATTCTTCCCTAGATTTGCGAGCCTCTCGTTCTTCTCGCTCTTCGGCCAGCAATTCTCCTATGGTCTTTTCACCACTCACTTGATTCTTAAAGTTTTGAACCATATCATCAAGTGTTTTCATTATGGTTTCAAAATCTTGGGAGATTTCTTGAGACGACGGCTCAGGTGGAGTTTGAACCGTATAATGCTGTGGAGGTTGGAAATTTTCAAACATGTAAGAGTCATGATTGTTACAAGGAACTGGGTTCCCTATTTGACAATCAGAGCTGAAATGGGGACCTCCACAGTACTCACAACAGTAAAACTGTTGAGTCTGGATGGGTGAATCATATGGATTTTGGTCATAACCAAAGTTCTGAGCATCACTGGAAAACTGTTCATAGACAAACGTGTTTCCAGATTGACACTCAAATCCTTGGTGAGGACCTCCACAAAATTCACAACAGATATGTTGATTATATGCTGATAAGTCGGGCTGTGGTGGGTAATTGGAAAAGTTTGAGGAGTCGTTAAATGAGTTCTGATTAGGATCATAATCAAATGAATTCCTCGAACCACAAAACAAACAACTCCCGTTATGGATATCATTACCACATTGTACACAAGTACACCAACGACAGGGTGAACCAAAAAGAGGCTCACCACAACCGACACAAGGAATAAACGATTGCATTTGAGAGTTATGAAGAGGAATCAGTTTATTCAAAGGATCAACAAAACCAACATGGTGATCCGAATGACTATCAAGACTCGAAGAACATTTTGAAAAATCCGGAGGTGGGACAAGTGGTGTGCTCTGAGAGCTAGCAATTTCCACCACTTCCGTTATGGTCTCCGGTTTTGGTTCTTGAGAAACGTGAAGATTAGGCAAGTCATTCTTGCTAGTCACCGGTGTTTGAACGGGTTCATCGTAATCAATTCTAATTCTCGACCTTTTTTCATCGGCTTGAATTTGTTCGATTAGATTACGGGCTCTATCTTCAAAGAAAGTGTCCTCGTAATCCTCGGTGGGTGCTTGGGGAAGCTCCGACGTTTGAACTGGTTTGTCAAGATTAGAATGTATTTCAGGTTGTGGCGGGTGGTCGAAATAACTTTGAAAAGAATTTATGATGGATAATTCGCACGAATTGCAAAATTCGCTTGAACTAGGCCCTCCACACCGCTCACACACATTTCTGACGATGAAGTTGACGATTGTCGACATAAGAATTAAACATATAGAGGATTAAGAAGAGAATCAAATGGTTGAGAGGATACGAAGAATAGAATTAAACGGCAAAAGAGGGTAAGAGAAATAGAATCATACGGATAAGAGGAATGAGAAGAATATTTTTGGTATTTTGGATAAGAAAATATAAACATATACAGATGGATGGTATGAACAAAGAGTGAATATCCAAATCACTAATCTGCTAGACGTAAGATTATCAGCACAGCTCCCCGGCAGCGGCGCCAAAAATTTGATGCGCTCCAGAACAGTCAAGGTTTATCACACAAGCCTGCCACTTGTGAATGGCAGACCGTAACAACCTTAAAACGGCTCAGGAACGAATGCAATGAAGATCTGAGGAGTATAGAGTCTCCCCGGGTCGTTATGTCCCAACGAGCTATGCAATGGATTATCAAACGTAAAGCGATCGAGGAATTTGAACAGAAAAGAGAGTTTGAATGATATTATAACTACAGAAAAAACCAACAAATTAAAACGGCTTAAATGCAAATTAAAGGAAATTAAAAAGATAAAATCTATTAAATAAACGCTATCACTATATTTAAAGTGATGAACGTTTAAAACTAAAAACTTACGTTTAAATAAAAATTACGTAAACGTACAAAATAAAAAGTGAAACTTATACAATATAAATCCTAAAAATATGAAAAATACATTTTTACAATCCTAATGATAAAAGAAAATTTATGGAAAAAGAAAATTATTTTTAAAACTAATTATCTAATTAAAAACTATTTTTAACTATTTAATAATTACCTAAAATACAAGGAAATGTGAATTAAAGCTAGAAAAATAAAATTAAGACTTAGAAAAATCTAAAATATCAAAATAGACTTTTCAAACTATTTTTGTAATTTTCTGATTATTTTTCTATTTTTTATGAATTAAAAACTATTAAAAACTAATTAAATTACTAAAAATTACAAAATAAACTACGAAAAATCTGGAAAATTACTTTTTTTACTTTTTATATTTATCTAAACTTAATAAAATTGAAAAATTATTTTTTTGAACCTTTTCTGAATTTTTTGTATTAAAAACTAATTAAAAATGCTTAAAAACTAATTAAAATCAAGAAAAATAGCAAACAAGCTTAGAAAAATCTGAAAATTTCAGGAAAAGTCTAAAATAATATAAGGAATAAAGGAAAAATAGAAAAACAGGGGCTTGAATGGAGAAATAAGGAACTGATGGCACAAGTGCTTAAAAATAAGCACTTGAGATAAGCTAATTAGCACCAATAAGCACCAGCTGATAACAGAAGCAATAATATGCAAGAAGAACCAGAATACAACAAAAAACAAATGCTTTAAACCTCTTGAATGCTGATAACCAAGATTTGATGTTTCTGAGAATATGTACTAACAACAGATTAGGGGGGCTACTTTGAGCTAGATTATAAGCTACTGAATAAGCTAGAAACTAGAAAGCAATTATTGGAACCTCAAGATAACCTGGCTAAGAACATGTAAACTAAAAATCAGACCCAGAGGTGCTCAGATGAGCTCTGTACAAGCTCAACAAAAACTGCTTAAAACCTGTGCAGGCTTAATGCCCTGCACAGGGCATTTAGCAACATATTGACAAGCTTTTTGAAGCTTCTACAAAATTCACAAAATTGTAATAAAATGGAAATAAACAAATAGACCAGGAGGACTTTCTGAAACCACAAGTTTCATTGAAAATGATTCAGAGGTGAGCTCATGAAAAATCTTCCTATTTGGCTCAAAACTGAAATTTGCAATTTGACTTTTTGAGCAAGAAGTGGAAAGTTGACTTAAATGAGATTTGGATCCAATTTAAGGACTGATTATGAACTTAATGGATGAAATAAGACTAATGCTAGCTATATCTAAGACATTTAAACACAAAATAAGAATTGGATTTGTTAAAAATCCAACAGTTGACAGATTATAACAGTTGTGATGAATTTTTGACTTTAGTGGTTTTTATGCACAAGTGAAAGACTTAAATCAGTTCAATAGGACTTAATAAGCATGACCCAATAGATTTTAACCACTACAAACACCTATAAGGCAGATTAGACAGAGGATCCAAACACCCTTTATTACAACTGTTATGAACTAAAAATGAAGCTAACTAGTGATCCAACTTGAACCAATGACCAAACTGAGCTATCATTACCATATTACAACTATATAAACAGGTTTAAACAGTTGGTGATCACAGATACTCAAACAAGTATGAAATGCAAAATGGACTAAAAAATTGAAACTGAGAACTCACCCACATGTATCCAAATTATTTGCAGTCCAAAACCAGAACCATAACTACTCTAGGCTAGTCTAATCCAACCCCAATAAACCTCTGCAACACCCATTATCAGCTTCCATTCTAATTTGAGCTCCTGTTGACTTTTGTTGACTAAAATGGAAAATTGTTTGAAACTGTAATGTGAGCTTATACAAGGCTTTAACAAGCTTAAACAAGCTTATTTGAACATGAAAAGAGATTATTTGAAGCTGTTGAATGATACTTTGAGATGGAAATTTTCAACAGTAAACATTAAATTTGGAACTTAGATGAAAGACTTTGATTGATACTCAAAAGTGACTTACAAAGGTTTGTAAACTTGAAATTGATACAATGAAACTGAAATTACATCATTTTAATTTAAACTAAGACAATAATTAAAAAAAACGACATAAGTAAAATTTTTATAAACTAACTACCACCTTTCTTGCTTCTATCTTCATTCTTTTTATACCCAATCTTATTCTCTCTCCATTCTGAATAGTTCCCACCATATTCTTGACCATTGGATTGCAGAATTTGATCTTGGCCCTTAAATTGAGTTTTGGCGGGAAAATGGGATTTAACAGTTTGGGGTTGAGTGTTGGGGGAGAGTGATGAGTGTCGAAATACTCATCAGTTTTGTACAAAATAAACTGCAAAATCATCTGAAAACACTCAGAAACACATCAAAATGATCAAAATATCACAAATCAGTGTTTTATGTGTTTTAAAAGCAAAAATATCAAAATCAGATGAAAAACATATCAAATTTGCAAAAATTGCAGTTTCAGTCCCCCAAGTTTCAAAAATTGTCAAAAACAGTCCCTGAGCACATAATTTCAAAAGTAAAGTCACCAAAGGTCCTTTTAAAATCAAAAGTTGTCAAATTTAGTCCTTTGGTGAAAAATATTAAAAGTTTGAGAAAATTGCAAAAATGGTCCCTCAAGTTGAAAAATTGGCAGAATTGGTCCCTGGAAAATGTGAAAATGGCAACATTGGTCCTTGTACTTTTGAAGATTGTCACTTTAAGTCCTTGGAACATCTTTTCAGAATTGGCAGCCTAAGTCCTTGAAGTTTCAGAAATTACACTTTAGGACCCTTGAAGTTTAAAACCCTTTCAAACCAATTTTGGACCCTTGACTAACCTTGGACCCCTGTCAAATTACATTGTGAACCCCCCTTCTATTATTACCCCTTTGGTCAAATGTCTGGTCAAAAGCAGTTGGCGCCAAAGTCCACCATTATCAACTGCTTCCCTGCAACTAGCCTTCCCCCCCATCCCCCCTCCTCTCCAATCACTCTCCCATGTTCCCCACTCCTTAGCTAACATCCAAGACCTCATTAAATGCACCTCCAACCCCTCACTCAACCTCCAATGGGCAGAAAAGAGTTTTGGCGCCAAAAATATGTTTAAACGGTTGAGATGATTTTTAAGCAATCCAAGGGTCAAGAATGGTGGGAAAGAATCAGAAGTGAGAGAAAAAGAGATTGGGTTATAAAAAAGAAGGAAAGAGAAGAAGCAAGGAGGAGAATTTTTAGTTGTAATTTACTTTTATGTCGTTTTTAATAATAATGTCTTAGTTTTCTTCAAAATTTGTAATATTTTGTTCCTAAGTACTGAAATCAAGTTACCTTTGCAGTTTATTAAAGTTTTAAACATTAATTCCAAGTTTCCTTTCATTTCATCTTTATTTGTCAACTGTTGAAAATTTTAATTTCCATTTCATAAACCCAAGCTTCAATAAGCTTGTGTATCAGTTTATATAAGCTTAGATAAGCTTTTTATAGCTTTTCATAAGCTTAAAAGTTAAGTTCCAAGCATTTTGTACTCTGGTCAACAAAAGTCAACTGAAGGGCTAAAATTGGAAATAGAGTTGAAAATGGGTTGATGCAGATAGCTATGGGTTGAATTGGAATCAGTGGGTTGGTTCAAATAGGTTAGTGTTCCTTGGGAGTTGTTTCAAGCAATTGTTTCTTAGGACCACTTGTAAGTCATTTTTAAAATTTTCATTTGCATAATCTGTCTTTGTAGTGGTAACTAGTTTTAATCTCCTTAAATAGTTGAATTTAGAGTATTTACACTTATTTGGATTAGTATCATGGGATAGTTTAGAGTTTAGATCTGTTTTGTGTGCTAAACTGTTAATCAAGGGGTGTTTGGATTGACTGATATATCTGTCCTAGAGTTATATTCAGTGGTTGAGCTTTATTGTTTCATGTTTGTTTAGTATAAGTATGATCATTTGAGTCTTGGTTTAGGACTGCAACATCACAGAAAGTCATAATTTACTTGAACAATCCCAACAGTTAACCTGTTGGATTTTTTGGAAATCAAATCTTTTGTTTTGTGTTCAAAAGTGTTAAACAAAGCTTGCAGAAGTTACATTTCAAGTATTAACATCAATCTCAGTGTTTAAATCAGTGGCAAAGTTCATGAAAGTCAAACTTTCAGTTTTACTTCAAAAGTCAAAAAACAGAAAATCTGTTTTGAGCCCAATTACAAGGATTTTTCTAGGATTCATATTTGGGTTTTAACAAGTGAGACTTGGCATTCTTAAAATTTCAACTGGTGCCCTTACTTATCTGCATTTTTGTGGATTTTTGTCATTTTTCTTTAAGCTTCAAACAAGCTCCTCTTTTTGGACAAATATGCCCTGCTACATGAGTCAGTGAATACTGAGATTTGCTCAGCTTTTGTGCAAGATGCACAGAGCTCATTAGAGCTTCTCAGAGTCTAAGTTTTGGTTTACAGTTAGCCACCCAGGTCCTCTTGAGGTTCCCATTTGTGGTTTTCCTGTTGAGCTTATTGTGAAGCTTGTGCATGAGTCCAAAGTAAGCACTCAGAACCTGATTTAGCTAATTAGTTCAAACATCAAATCTGGTATAACCTGCTAATCAGAGGTCTAGGGTTGTTAAAACTTGTTCCATTTGTGTTATTTTATCCTATTAGAGTTCCTGTTTTGGTTTGGTGCTTATTGGTTTCCTTTTAGCTTATCAAGTGCTTATTTCAATAAGCACTTCCATAGCAGTTGCATATTCATCCACATAAGCACCTATTTTTCCATTTTTCTTATATTCCTAATATTGTTTTAGATTTTTCCTGCAATTTTCAGAATTTTCCAAGTTCATTTGCTATTTTTCTTAATTTTAATTAGTTTTTAATCATTTTTAAATAGCTTTTAATACAAAAAATTAGAAAAAGGTTCAAAAAAATAATTTTTCATTTTTATTAGGTTAAGATAAACATAAAAAGAGAAAAAAATATTTTTCTAGATTTTTCTTAGTTAAATTCGTATTTTTAAATAATTTAATTAGTTTTAAATAGTTTTAAATTAATAATAAATACATAAAAAGTCTAAAAAATATATTTTTAGTTTTAAAATTAGTTTTATCATATTTTAGATTTTTCTAAGTCTTAATTTTATTTTTCTAGTCTTATTTTGTATTTTCTTTTATTTTAGAGTATCATTAAATAGTTTAAAATAGTTTTTAATTTATAATAATTAATTAAATAGTTATAAAAATAATTTTCTTTTTCTAAAAATTTTCTTATATCATTAGGATTGTAAAAATGTATTTTTCATATTTTTAGGATTTTTATTTCTTAGATTTCACTTTTTATTTTATACGTTTACGTAAGTTTTTTAATTTTAAGTTTTAAACGCTCATCACTTTAAAAATAGTGATAGCGTTTATTTAATAGGTTTTATCTTTTTAATTTTCTTTAATTTGCATTTAAGCCGTTTTTATCTGTTGGCTTTTTCCAGTAGTTATAATAATCATTCCCTGATCCTTTTCCCGTTCAAATTCCTCGATCATTAAACGTTTGATAATCCATTGCACAACTCGCTGGGACATAACGACCCGGGGAAACACTATACTCCTCAGATCTTCATTGATTTCGTGCTGAAGCTGTTTTGAGTTTTCTTACGATTGCGTGAGAGAACTTGACGGTTTTGCGCGCATCAGAGAGATTGCATTAAATGCATCTTGGAGTGAGGTGGAGGAGGGGGGACATGGAAGGAGATAAGGTGAGGAGGGGGTTGTGTGTTGCAGGTGTTTGCAGAGATCAAGTGGGGAGGGTGAAGGTTTTGGCGCGTTGGGTTGTGTTTGACCAAGGATTTGACCAAGGGTATTAATAATAGAAAGGGGTTCAAAACTTATTATGACAGGGGGTCACATGGTTAGGCAGGGTCCAAAATGAGTTAAAGGGTTTAATAATCCAAGGGCCTTTGTGTAATTTTCTGAAATATCAAGGGCCAAGGCTGCCAATTTGAAAAGTTATTCCAAGGGACTACAAGTGACAACCTTCAAAAGTATAAGGACCAAACTTGCCATTTTGCCATTTTTCAGGGGCCATTTCTGCCAATTTTCAAAGTTGAAGGACTAAACTTGTAATTTTCTCAAACTTTTTATATTTTTCACCAAAGGACTAAATTAGACAACTTTTGATTTTAAAAGGACCTTTGGTGATTTTTCTTTTGAAATTATGGCTCAGGGACTATTTTTGACAATTTTTGAAACTTGGGGGACTAAAACTGTAATTTTTGCAAATTTGATATGTTTTTCATCTGATTTTGATATTTTTGCATTTAAAACACATAAAACACTGATTTGTGATATTTTGATCATTTTGATGTGTTTCTGAGTGTTTTCAGATGATTTTGCAGTTTATATTGTACAAAAATGATGAGTATTTACACACTCATCAATCCCCCACACTGAGATATTGCTAGTCCCTAGCAATGATTTGAGAAAACATAATGGATTTTAATCTCTTTACCAAAAGCCATTACTTCTGGAGTAGCCAAATGTTTCAGTTCAAGTAAGAACCATGGTACACCGATAACCATGTGATTTTGAGCAAACCACCAGCTTTCAACGGATTTGATTTTGTCTTTACCAGAAGCCGTACCCTTCTGGACTAGCCAACTCTTAGATAAATTATCAATATTATCTTTGGTGAGCTGATTACCAATTATGGTTTTTCCACTGCCTTTACCACAAGCCATAATCTTGCGGGCTAGCCAACTCTTCACTTTTTAGGATATGGTGAGTTGAGAACCATACAATTTTGGGCAAATTGCAAGCCATATAAACGGATTTGAGAAATCTTTACCAAGAGCCGTTTGCTCCTGGATTAGCCAATCCTTTTGTCTTACAGACATGGCGGACTGATAACCAAATGAGAAAGTGTAAAACACTTACTCCAAAAAAAAATTTGGCCAAAAACGGGGGAATTGGGTAGATAATACATGAAATTCGTGAGAATTCACACTAGAAATGAATATTGCCCTCAATATTCAAAGTACCGGCGGTTATGCCGAAACAAAGAACGTAAAAGGGAAATACTACGGCCATTATTTAGAAAGATTTTCTAGATATAATATGTGGGGCACTCCCCCACACTAAGGTGGTACACACGGGTGAAAACCCATGTTAAGCTACTGTTATTCAGCTCACCAAAGATAATTCTGATAATTTATCTAAGAGTTGGCTAGTCCAGAAGGGTACGGCTTCTGGTAAAGACACATCAAATCCGTTATATGGTTTATGATTTGCCAATAAATCATCTGGTTATCGTTGTACCAAGATTCTTACTTGAATCAAAACAATTGGCTACTCCAGAAGTGATGGCTTTTGGTAAAGAGTTTTTCAAATCCATCAAAAGGTTTTCTCAAATCATTGCTAGGGACTAGCAATATCTCAGTGTGGGGGATTGATGAGTGTCCAAATACTCATCATTTTTGTATAATTTAAACTGCAAAATCATCTGAAAACACTCAGAAACACATCAAAATGATCAAATTATCACAAATCAGTGTTTTATGTGTTTTAAATGCAAAAATATCAAAATCAGATGAAAAATGTATCAAGTTTGCAAAATTGGCAGTTTTAGTCCCCCAAGTTTTAAAAGTTGTCAAATCTAGTCCCTGGAATTCAAAAATGTGGAAATTTATCATTCAAGGTCCCTGAAGTATTCTAAGTTGTTTAAAATGATCCTTGAATGATTCTTTGGTCAATTGGCAAGAAAGGTCCCTAAACTTTGGAAAATTGCAAAATTTAGTCCTTGGACCTTTAAAAATGGATTTTATGCAAAAAGGGTCTTGTTCTATCAAAAGTTGTCAAGTTTGGTCCTTGTGAGAGCATTGGAAAAATATCACTTTCAGTCCTTGAAGTTTGGCAAATTTGCATTTTGGTCCTTGTTTATTACTAAACCAAACGGACACAATATAATATCTAAGGCCCAAATCCAATCCAATATCCAAGCCCTGCTAGCCCAAACCACGTGACCCTTTGCCCTTGAGCCCCAGTCCACAACTCTTTTTGACCCCAGCCACAACCATTTTGACCCCTTTTGTTATTAATACCCTCGGTCAACAGAAGTCAAACCCACTCAACTCGCGCTCAAAAACCAGAGCTACTGTAGCTCTGTCTCTCCCCCAACAGAAACACCAATACCAGTCATGGTTTCCACTCCATTTTCAACCCACCCCCCATACTATGTCCCCTCCTCACCCTCTAAACAACAAAAACCTTAATTGATTGAACCAAACCTCATTAAAAGCTTAAACCTGCTTTGAAGAATTTTTTGGCGCCAAAAAGCAATGTGGACGGTTCTGATTATTTGAGTGATCCAAGGGCTCTAGTTTGGTGGGAAAGATTCAGAAGACATGTGGGAATGTGGAAAAGTCTATAAAGGAGAGAGATATGTATTGTAAAATATCTATCTAGTGTAATTTTAAGTTTTATTGTCGTTTTAGCTTTATTTTCAAGTCCAGTGTATGTTTTAGCTCTTAAACTCTGTATTTCAAGTTTTCATGTATAATAAAGCTTTTGTGAATTATCAATTTCAGTAACAAGTTCTATCACAGTTTATGCAAAATCTCATGTTTATGCAAAATCTCATTAATAGTCAAATGTTGTTGTTTGTTGTTTATATGGATTAGAATAGGTCACATAAGCTCCCAAATAGCTTATAAAAGCTATTAGAAACAATAAAATTCAGTTTAGACTAAAAAATCAAAAATCACCAAAAATCCAAATTAAATACTTCAAAAATCAAAAATCACTTGAAAGGTGATCACAGCTGGAGCAGGTATATAGTGGATGGCCTTGGGTTAGTAGCTTATTGGTAAGCTTATAGGGGTGCTCATTGATCTTGGTTCTCAGTTTTAAGCTTGGAAGCTTTTGTAAGCTTTTTGATCAATTTGGCATTTTACTGTTTTGCTTGTTCATTAGCTCTAATTCCTATTTCTTATTGTTTACTAGTTACAATTAGTATGTTTGATCATTAAAATCAGTAGTTTGTTACTTAAATTTGTATTTTGCAAAAATCTTATTTGGACAGTGAAATCTGTATAATCATAAGTCTTGTTTTATGTTGTTAGATGTTGGATTATGTCCCTTTAATCTCATATATTGATATGAAAGGTCTGAAATCAAGTTTGTGGTTTACAATTGTGATTGGTTTGAAAAACTTCATAACAGTCAACATAGAGGGGTGTTTGGTTTGTTGTGTTTAAAGGTGCTTAGTCTTTAGCTTTGTTGGAAATCTTCATAACTTGGTTTAAACCACTAAGTTCAGCCATAAAAACAAGTCTTGTTCATAAAAGTCAAAAATTCATTTGATCTTAATTATGCAGTCACTGTTGGATTTTAAGATCCATGATCATCATTTTGTGTTCAAAAGTTGTTAACCTTGCTTAAGTTAGTCTTATCTTACTTAAACAACATATCAGTGATTTAGATCAACTCAAATCTCATTTTGGTCAACTTTTGAGTTTGTTCTAAAAAAGTCAAAATCTCAATAGGTCGTTTTTGAATAAAACTTGGAATTTCACTGTGGGTTTATTAAAGAGATTCAGATTTATAAGCTTTGGAGGAATTAAAGTCTAGTTGGTAAAGAAAATTACAAAAATGATAGTTCTTGGTTTCTCAGCTTTTAAGTGCTTATTTTGATAGCTTTTGTGGGGTACCTGTTTTGAAATCTGTCCTGTGCACAGAAATTGTGCCCAATTTGATAAGCTTGCATTAAGCTTATTACTTGTCCAAATCTTGTGTTCTCTAGTTCTTTGGAAAGCCAACCTGGTCCTCTTGAAGTTTCAAGTCTTAGTTTTTCACTTTTGAGCTTGTTAGCTAGGGCTGCTAAGGCTTAAAGCTTGTCCCATTTCTGTTTTGTCAAATAGCCAAAGTGCTTATTGGCTTATTTGAGCTTTTCAGTTGGATTGTTTGTGTCTTTTAGCTTCAAAATAGTTGATCTAGCTTATTTTCATATCAATCTAGCTTCTGTTTCAGTAGTGAGCTTGTTTGAGCTTATTTCCACCTAATAAGCTATTTAAGCCCACTGTTGGATAATAAGCTCATCAAATCTGCTTATTTGAGTTTTGTAAATTTTTTGTCTTTATTAAAGTTTCATAATATTAGTATATAAGTAGTTTTCAAAAATAAAAATCACAAAAACATCAATATAAAATAGTGATAGCGTTTATTTAAGATTTTTTAGCTTTTTGATTTTTCTTTTCAACTTATTAATAAGCAAATCTTGTTTTTCTCTTTTTCTTAGGTTTCTGTCATCATATAGGATTTTTAGAAAAAGTTTCAGATTTTTCTCTATCTTTTTAGTATTTATTATAATTTATAAATAGTTAAAAATAGTAATTAATTAGTAATAAATAATTAAAAAGTCTAAAAATATATTTTCTGTTTTAAAATTAGTTTTATCATATTTTAGATTTTTCAAAGTTAAAATTTTATTTTTCCAAGTTTATTTTCTATTTTCTAGTATTTAAGTGTATTTTAAATAATAATTAATTAGTAATAATTAAATAAAAGTGTGAAAAATATATTTTTAGTTTTAAAATTAGTTTTATAGTATTTTAGATTTTTCAGAATCATAAGTTTATTTTTCTAGCCTTATTTCCTATTTTCTTCTATTTTAGATTATTTATTGAATAGTTAAATTAGTTTTTAATTAATAATAATTAATTAAATAGTGTTAAAAATAATTTTCTTTTTCTAATAATTTTCTTTTATTTTTAGGATTCCAAAAATGTCATTTTTATATTTTTAGGTCTTTTATTTCTTAGTTTTCACTTTTTATTTTGTGCGTCTGCGTAGTTTTTAAAACTTACGTTTACGTTTCTTTGATCTGGTTGTTGTGCTTTCCAATTCTGTGTCCAATTCCTTTCCAATCAATCAGTAGTGTAATTTCTAATCATAACCTTTACAGATCACTATCCTTAGTGATCATTCTATCCTCTGAGTTTGTGTTTAACACACCATTGAGTCTCCGTGGGACATAACGACCCGGGAATCCACTGTATTCTCTGATCTTCATTGTATCTGTGTCTGAGCTGTTTTAAGTCTGTTTGACTTGACGGTTTTGCGCGGATCAAAATTTTGGCGCCGCTGCCGGGGAGGCTTTAGCGTGTGTTTAGCCATTTTCAGATCCATTGTTGCACATACCCACCATTTGTAAAAAGTTTTTTGTAAAGTTATAAGAAAACCAAAAAGTTCATTAACACTTTTCCTAAAGTGTTAAAACACCAAAAAAATATAAAACAACAAAACAATCGGAACGTTTTCTATTTTGTATTCTCTTTAAGGTGATTCTTGAAGAGATACGATTTGGTTAAACGGGACGATAACAAAAATATTGTCCAAAAGTTTTTGAAACCCATCTGCACAAATCTTACCTACGTCTTTTCAGTGGTACTTAATAATACATAAAAATCAACCACCGCAAATCAAGGCAGTGCACTACCTAACTGGGGGTGCGACCATTAATAAGTTCCCGAACATCAGATTTAAAACTTGCCTTTGTGTCACTTGTGATTTGGTGTACCTTTTTCAAAGAAGCCATTTCATTTGTGATTATTGGTTAAGTTCACTTGTGTTTGCCTCATTTGTTTTGAAAATTGGTTTTTATACATAGTGCATGCGCACTCGTTCTTCCAGTTCTACAAGTCCACTTTCTGAACTTGGAAACATTCCTCGTAGACGTAGAGGACGTTCAGCTCCTTCAGCCGTGACTGAGGAACGTCTACCACCACCACCTCCTGTCGAAATGGCAGAAGACAAACCCATGAATGAGCTTCTCCAAGCACCCATCGAGGGTTACGGAGATGCCATTGTTGTTCCAGCCATCGTGGCTGACACTTTCGAGCTCAAAACCGGGTTGCTCAATCTAGTAACCCAAAGCCAATTCTATGGTTTTGAGCGGGATGATCCTCATGCACACATTCGATGGTTTAACAAGATAGCATCTACCATCAAGTACAAGAATGTCCCACACGAAGCTATCAAGCTTCTTCTGTTCCCATTTTCTCTAGAGGGACAAGCCCGGAATTGGCTTGAGAAACAACCCCCTCGTTCTATAGAGACATGGGAAGATCTTGTCACCAAGTTCGTTAACGAGTTCTATCCTCCATCCCGAACCACAAGTCTTAAGAATGAGATAATGAAATTTTCTCAGAGATTTGATGAATCATTCGGGGAGGCATGGGATCGTTACAAAGAGTTGCTTCGCAAGTGTCCGCATCACGGTTTTACCGAGTTAATGCAAATGGATACTTTCTACAATGGTCTCAATCAGGCCAATCAAGATTCTTTGAATGCCTCCGCGGGAGGTAATTTCCTGAGCAAGACCACCAAAGAGGCCTTGCAGATCATTGAGAACAAATCTCAGGTCCGTCCTTTCAGAGCTAAGACATATCAGTCTAATGCTGGACCTTCTTCTTCTTCATCCCCAGTGAGTACATCTAGCACCGATGCTAAGATTGATAAACTCACAGACATTGTTCAGGCTTTGGTTCTTGCTAACCAGAAGAAAGTCTCCTTCACTCAGCCACCAACACATGCTGAAGTGAAGAAAGTTGAGAGTTGTGTCACTTGTGGTGGTCCTCATGCTTACTACAATTGTACTGCCACCGATGGTAGTCCTTTTGAAGGCAATGCTCTAGCCGGTAGTTCACAACAAGGAGGTAATCAATACCGTCCTCAAAATGAACCACACTACCGTGCTAACACTAATCAGGCACCACCCGGTTTTAATCCAAATCAAACATGCAAAACCGGAATCAGAACCAACCAAGAATGAACCAAGGTTATCAAAACCAAGGTAATTTCTATCCTGGACCCAATCAAGGTTTCCAACATCAGGGAACCCTCATCAAAACAATTTCAATCGAGGGAATCAATTTCATGGGAATATGAATCCTAATCAAGGGAATTTTGGTCATAATCAAAACATACGGCCTCAAATTGTCCCTCCAGCTCCTCCCGTCATTACTCCTCCAGGACCATCATCTGATGAGTTACTGAAGCAGTTTATGAAATCCCAAGATGAAATGAACAGGTTGTTGGTCAGTCAGATTGCTGATCTGAAGAAGTCTTTAAATGATCGACCCTCGGGCTCAGGTACTTTACCGAGCAACACGATCGCTAACCCGAGGGGCGATGCTAAGGCGATCACAACCCGAAGTGGTGTTTCATACACTGGACCTGCTGTTCCTACTACCTCTTCTTCTTCTTCTCTTCCTAAGGTAGTGGACAGTGAACCTCCAAAACACTAATGGACCTACGACTCCAATGCCACCTCCACCAGTGCCAATGAGTCAAGTTACCAAGGATACTACGGACAAAGTGCATATTCAAGCCCACGAAGTACCGCACACGTCCTACCTTCGGTAGTCCAACCTCAAGTGGTCCAGAAACCCAGTCTAATCAAGGAGTTGTTTTTGAACCTCCTGTAGCTCCTGTTGAGAATCAGAAATCCAAATCTTCTATTCCTTACCCATCGCGCTTGAATGAGCAAAAGCTCCGCGAGAAAGCTAGTCATCAAATGGATAAATTTTTCCAAATTTTCCAAGAGTTACATTTTGACATAAGCTTTGCGGATGCTATCATGCTGATGCCCAAGTTTGCATCGACTCTCAAACACATGTTAAGCAATAAGGAAAAGCTGTTTGAAATGGCTAAGACTCCTCTTAACGAGAACTGCTCAGCAGTTATTCTGAAGAAGCTTCCTGAAAAGCTTGGAGATCCTGGGAAATTTCTCTTACCTTGTGTATTCCCAGGGATGGTTGAATGGCTTTGCCCTAGCAGATCTTGGTGCAAGCATTAATCTTATGCCATATTCAGTGTGGAAGAAACTTCTCTTCCGGAACTCACTCCTACATGCATGACTCTCGAGCTTGCTGATCGTTCCATATCCCGTCCTCTTGGCATTGCTGAGGACGTATTTGTGAAAGTAGGAAAGTTCCATTTCCCAGCTGACTTCGTGGTTGTTGATTTTGATGCCGATCATCGGGTTCCTCTCATTGTTGGTCGAGGATTCCTGAGAACGGGCCGTGCTCTCATAGATGTATTTGAGCAAGAAATCACATTGCGTGTTGGTAATGAAGCTGTCACCTTCAACCTTGACCAAACTTCGAGGTACTCCGCAAATTATGATTCTGAATCGGTTAACCGAATAGATATCATTGATGTTGCTTCTGACGAGTACTCTCAAGAAGTTCTTGGTTATTCTCATAATTCTGTGAGTGGGGATCCACCACATCTTCTCAGCCTATCATAGCCAATTCTACTCCTTCTCTCACTCCGTTTGAGGGAAGCGACTTCATCTTAGATGAGATTGAAGCATATTTGGCTAGTGATTCTGTACCTTGGGAAATTGATCACGCTCCAATTGATATTGAGGGGGACATACTTCTTATTGAGAAGTTGCTCAATGATGATCCATCATCAACCCCTCATCCTAGTGATTCAATCCCAGTTGAGATTAATCAAAATGAGATTAATCTGGAGGGAGATATTCTTCTTGAGAAAGTGTCAAATCTGGATACTTCTCCTCCTCTCCCTCCCATCAAACTTCATAACAAGGAAGTCAAGTCAGTTGAGAAAACTGAAGAATTTCCTGAGGTTGAGCTTAAGGACTTACCTCCTCATCTCGAGTATGCATTCCTTGAAGGTGATGATAAATTACCCGTCATTATTGCTCGAGATTTGAGTAAAGATGAAAAAGCTGCTCTCATTAAAATCTTGAAGTCACACAAGCAAGCAATTGCTTGGAAACTCTCCGACATCAAAGGTATAAACCCTGAGTTTGTACTCATAAAATCTTGATGGAGGATGACTTCAAACCCGCAGTTCAACATCAGAGGACGAGTGAATCCAAAAATCCATGATGTTATCAAACAAGAGGTTATCAAACTTCTTGATGCAGGATTGATTTACCCGATCTCAGACAGTCCTTGGGTCAGCCCAATTCATTGTGTCCCGAAAAAGGGTGGCATTACTGTTATCACAAATGAAGATAACGAGTTAATTCCAACTCGATTGGTTACGGGATGGCGTGTTTGCATCGACTATCGTAAGTTGAATGACGCCACTCGTAAAGACCATTTTCCTCTACCCTTCATGGACCAGATGCTTGAGAGATTAGCAGGAATGAGTACTATTGCTTCCTTGATGGTTTCTCGGGTTACTTTCAGATCCCTATTGATCCACAGGATCAAGAGAAGACCACATTCACTTGCCCATACGGAACTTTTGCCTACAAACGTATGCCTTTTGGCTTATGTAATGCTCCTGGCACGTTCCAACGATGTATGATGGCCATATTCCACGACATGATCGGGGAAACAATGGAAGTGTTTATGGATGACTTCTCGGTCATTGGGGATTCTTTTCAATCATGTCTCTCCCATTTAGATAAAATGCTTCAAAGGTGTGAAGACACCAATCTTTGTCTAAACTGGGAGAAAAGCCACTTTATGGTCAAAGAAGGCATTGTCCTTGGCCATAAGATTTCAAAGAACGGGATTGAGGTAGATAGAGCAAAAGTTGATGTCATTGCTAAGCTGCCTCATCCTACTACCGTCAAAGGGTATTAGGAGTTTTTTGGGTCATGCCGGTTTCTATCGTAGATTCATTCAAGATTTTTCCAAAATCGCCCGGCCTATGACCCATCTTCTTGAAAAGGATGCTCCTTTTATCTTCTCACCCGAGTGCATCGTAGCTTTTGAAACATTGAAGAAAAAGCTTACTGAAGCACCCATTCTCGTTGCTCCCGACTGGGACTTGCCTTTTGAGCTCATGTGCGATGCAAGTGATTTTGCTATCGGTGCAGTCCTAGGGCAACGAAGAAATAAGCATTTTCAGCCTATTCACTACGCAAGCAAAACTATGACTGAGGCTCAAACTCATTACACCACCACAGAAAAAGAGCTATTAGCCGTGGTGTATGCTTTTGAGAAGTTTCGGCCGTATCTTATCTTGACCAAATGCGTAGTGTATACGGATCACTCGGCTCTTAAATATCTCTTTGCAAAACAAGATGCAAAGCCGAGATTGCTTCGTTGGATTCTCCTCCTCCAAGAATTTGATATCATTATACGTGATAAAAAAGGAGCTGAGAATCTAGCTGCTGATCATCTGTCCAGATTAGAAAACCCTCACCAAGATGTCTTCGAGAAAAAGGAAATAAATGAAACATTTCCTCTCGAGACACTCAATGCGGTTTCTTTTCGTGGAAATTCTACCACCCCATGGTTTGCTGACTTTGCAAATTACCATGCGGGTAACTTCATTGTGAAAGGGATGTCGACCCAGCAGAAGAACAAATTCTTCAAAGATGTTAAACATTATTTCTGGGACGACCCTTTCTTGTTCAAAATCTGTGCGGATCAAGTCATCCGACGGTGTGTTTATGGACAGGAAGCTATTGACATTCTCACAGCTTGCCATGCTGGACCCACCGGGGGCCATCATAGTCCAAACTACACCGCCAAAAAGGTGTTTGATTCCGGGTTCTATTGGCCCACAATCTATAAGGATGCCCACGATTATGTCAAAACCTGTGACGCTTGTCAGCGTCATGGTAATATATCTCAAAGGAATGAAATGCCACAAAATGCCATTCAAGTTTGTGAGATATTTGACATATGGGGTATTGATTTTATGGGGCCATTTCCATTCGTCTCGTGGTAACAAGTACATACTCGTGGCTGTTGACTATCTGTCAAAATGGGTTGAAGCAAAAGCTCTACCCACCAATGATGCCCGAGTAGTTGTGAAGTTTTTGAAATCTCTGTTTGCCAGGTTTGGAACTCCGAGAGCGATAATCAGTGATCGTGGTACACATTTTTGTAATGACCAATTTGAAAGAGTCATGCAAAAATATGGTGTTACCCATCGTCTCTCTACTGCATACCACCCCCAAACAAGTGGGCAGGTGGAAGTTTCAAACCGTGGTATTAAAAGGATCTTGAAAGGACAGTAGGCGAAAATCGTGCATCCTGGTCGGATAACTGGATGACGCACTCTGGGCCTTTCGTACAGCTTACAAAACACCAATTGGGTGTACTCCATACAAGCTAGTGTACGGAAAAGGCATGTCATCTTCCGATTCGAGTTAGAGCACAAGGCTTACTGGGCCTTAAAGCATGCAAACTTCGATATACAGACAGCCGGTGATCACTAGAAAAGTTCAAATGAATGAACTAAATGAACTTCGTGATCAAGCTTATCGAGAACTCTTTGATCTACAAGCAAAAGACAAAGAAGATTCATGACTCCAAGATCAAAACCGCGTTTTCAACGTTGGTGATCGAGTCCTTCTTTTCAATTCCAGATTGAAGATTTTCTCGGGAAAGCTCAAGTCCCGCTGGTCTGGTCCATTCACTATTCGCTAAGGTTTATCCTTATGGTACCGTTGAGTTATCTCAACCCGATGGTCCTAATTTTAAAGTGAATGGTCATCGAGTTAAGCATTACTTTGGATGAGGACATTCCCCCTGTGGTTGTCCCGGATTTACAAACATTCCCCATGAACCAATGAATGCGGGGATCGAGTCAAGCTAGTGACTCGGTAATCAAAAACATTAGCATGCACCATATGGGTTTTCACCCATAATTCTGTCTTCTTACCCCCTTTCTACCACCCTAGTGTGGGGGAGTTTTCCCACACTGTTGTATATTCTCATTCTTTCTAAAAAAAAAAAAAAAACAAAAAAAAAAAAAAAAAAAAAAAAAATCTTCTTCTAAATAAATGGCCGTAATATTTCCCTTTTACGTTCTTTGTTTCGGCATAACCGCCGGTACTTTGAATATTGAGGGCAATATTCATTTCTAAGTGTGGGGGGGGAATTCTCACGAATTTCATATATTATCTACCCAATTCCCCCGTTTTTGGCCAAAATTTTTTTTTTGGAGTAAGTGTTTTACACTTACTCATTTGGTTATCAGTCCGCCATGTCTGTAAGACAAAAGGATTGGCTAATCCAGGAGCAAACGGCTCTTGGTAAAGATTTCTCAAATCCGTTTATATGGCTTGCAATTTGCCCAAAATTGTATGGTTCTCAGCTCCCCATCATCCTCAAAAGATAATGAGTTGGCTAGCCCGCAAGGTTATGGCTTGTGGTAAAGGCAGTGGAAAATCCATAATTGGTATTCAGCTCACCAAAGATAATTCTGATAATTTATCTAAGAGTTGGCTAGTCCAGAAGGGTACGGCTTCTGGTAAAGACACATCAAATCCGTTATATGGTTTATGATTTGCCAATAAATCATCTGGTTATCGTTGTACCAAGATTCTTACTTGAATCAAAACAATTGGCTACTCCAGAAGTGATGGCTTTTGGTAAAGAGTTTTTCAAATCCATCAGGTTTTCTCAAATCATTGCTAGGGACTAGCAATATCTCAGTGTGGGGGATTGATGAGTGTCCAAATACTCATCATTTTTGTATAATTTAAACTGCAAAATCATCTGAAAACACTCAGAAACACATCAAAATGATCAAATTATCACAAATCAGTGTTTTATGTGTTTTAAATGCAAAAATATCAAAATCAGATGAAAAATGTATCAAGTTTGCAAAATTGGCAGTTTTAGTCCCCCAAGTTTTAAAAGTTGTCAAATCTAGTCCCTGGAATTCAAAAATGTGGAAATTTATCATTCAAGGTCCCTGAAGTATTCTAAGTTGTTTAAAATGATCCTTGAATGATTCTTTGGTAAATTGGCAAGAAAGGTCCCTAAACTTTGAAAAATTGCAAATTTAGACCTTGGACCTTTAAAAATGGATTTTATACAAAAAGGGTTCTTGTTCTATCAAAAGTTGTCAAGTTTGGTCCTTGTGAGAGCATTGGAAAAATATCACTTTCAGTCCTTGAAGTTTGGCAAATTTGCATTGTTGGTCCTTGTTTATTACTTAAACCAAACGGACACAATATAATATCTAAGGCCCAAATTCAATCCAATATCCAAGCCCTGCTAGCCCAAACCAGCGTGACCCTTTGCCCTTGAGCCAGGCCACAACTCTTTTTGACCCTGGCCAAACCATTTGTGACCCTTTTGATTATTAATACACCTCGGTCAACAGAAGGTCAAACCCACTCACCTCGCGCTCAAAAACCAGAGCTACTGTAGCTCTGTCTCTCCCCCAACAGAAACACCAATACCAGTCATGGTTTCCACTCCATTTTCAACCCACCCCCATACTATGTCCCCTCCTCACCCTCTAAACAACAAAAACCTTAATTGATTGAACCAAACCTCATTAAAAGCTTAAACCTGCTTTGAAGAATTTTTTGGCGCCAAAAAAGCAATGTGGACGGTTATGATTAATTTGAGTGATCCAAGGGCTCTAGTTTGGTGGGAAAGATTCAGAAGACATGTGGGAATGTGGAAAAGTCTATAAAGGAGAGAGATATGTATTGTAAAATATCTATCTAGTGTAATTTTAAGTTTTATTGTCGTTTTAGCTTTCTTTTCAAGTCCAGTGTATGTTTTAGCTCTTAAACTCTGTATTTCAAGTTTTCATGATATAATAAAGCTTTTGTGAATTATCAATTTCAGTAACAAGTTCTATCACAATTTATGCAAAATCTCATGTTTATGCAAAATCTCATTAATAGTCAAATGTTGTTGTTTGTTGTTTATATGGATTAGAATAGGTCACATAAGCTCCCAAATAGCTTATAAAAGCTATTAGAAACAATAAAAATTAGTTTAGACTAAAAAATCAAAAATCACCAAAAATCCAAATTAAATACTTCAAAAATCAAAAATCACTTGAAAATGGTGATCACAGCTGGAGCAAGGTATATAGTGGATGGCCTTGGGTTAGTAGCTTATTGGTAAGCTTATAGGGGTGCTCATTGATCTTGGTTCTCAGTTTTAAGCATTGGAAGCTTTTGTAAGCTCTTTTGATCATTTTAGCATTTTACTGTTTTGCTTGTTCATTAGCTCTAATTCCTATTTCTTATTGTTTACTAGTTACAACTTAGTATGTTTGATCATTAAAATCAGTAGTTTGTTAACTTAAATTTGTATTTTGCAAAAATCTTATTTGGACAGTGAAATCTGTATAACCATAAGTCTTGTTTTTATGATGTTAGCACTGTTGGATTATGTCCCTTTAATCTCATATATTGATATTGAAAGGTCTGAAATCAAGTTTGTGGTTTACAATTGTGAATTGGTTTGAAAAGCTTCATAACAGTTAACATAGAGGGGTGTTTGGTTTGTTGTGTTTAAAGGTGCTCTAGTCTTTAGCTTTGTTGGAAATCTTCATAACTTGGTTTAAACCACTAAGTTCAGCCATAAAAACAAGTCTTTGTTCATTAAAAGTCAAAAATTCATTTGATCTTAATTATGCAGTCACTGTTGGAGCTTTTAAGATCCATGATCATCATTTTGTGTTCAAAAGTTGTTAACCTTGCTTAAGTTAGTCTTATCTTACTTTATAACAACATATTCAGTGATTTAGATCAACTCAAATCTCATTTTGGTCAACTTTGCACTTGTTCTAAAAAAAGTCAAAATCTCAATAGGTCGTTTTTGATTAAAACTTGGAATTTCACTGTGGGTTTATTAAAGAGATTCAGATTTTAAGCTTTGGAGGAATTAAAGTCTAGTTGGTAAAGAAAATTACAAAAATACTAGATCTCCTTGAATCAGCTTTTAAAGTGCTTTTTAGATAGCTTATTGTGGGGTACCTGTTTTGAAATCTGTCCTGTGCACAGAAATTGTGCCCATTTTGATAAGCTTGCATTAAGCTTATTACTTGTCCAAATCTTGTGTTCTCTAGTTCTTTGGAAAGCCAACCTGGTCCTCTTGAAGTTTCAAGTCTTAGTTTTTACTTTTGAGCTTGTTAGCTAGGGTTGCTAAGGGCTTAAAGCTTGTCCCATTTCTGTGCAAATAGCCAAAGTGCTTATTGGCTTATTTGGGCTTTTCAGTTGGATTGTTTGTGTCTTTTAGCTTCAAAATAGTTGATCTAGCTTATTTTCATATCAATCTATCTTCTGTTTCAAGTAGTGAGCTTGTTTGAGCTTATTTCCACCTAATAAGCTATTTAAGCCCACTGTTGGATAATAAGCTCATCAAATCTGCTTATTTGAGTTTTGTAAATTTTTTGTCTTTATTAAAGTTTCATAATATTAGTATATAAGTAGTTTTCAAAAATAAAAATCACAAAAACATCAATATAAAAATAGTGATAGCGTTTATTTAATATTTTTTAGCTTTTTGATTTTTCTTTTCATCTTATTAATAAGCAAATCTTATTTTTCTCTTTTTCTTAGGTTTCTGTCATCATATAGGATTTTTAGAAAAAGTTTCAGATTTTTCTCTATCTTTTTAGTATTTTTTATAATTTTAAATAGTTAAAAATAGTAATTAATTAGTAATAAATATTTAAAAAGTCTAAAAAATATATTTTCTGTTTTAAAATTAGTTTTATCATATTTTAGATTTTTCAAAGTTAAAATTTTATTTTTCCAAGTTTATTTTCTATTTTCTAGTATTTAAGTGTATTTTAAATAATAATTAATTAGTAATAATTAAATAGAAAGTGTGAAAAATATATTTTTAGTTTTAAAATTAGTTTTATAGTATTTTAGATTTTTCAGAATCATAAGTTTATTTTTCTAGCCTTATTTCCTATTTTCTTCTATTTTAGATTATTTATTGAATAGTTAAATTAGTTTTTAATTAATAATAATTAATTAGATAGTGTTAAAAATAATTTTCTTTTTCTAATAATTTTCTTTTATTTTTAGGATTCCAAAAATGTCATTTTTATATTTTTAGGTCTTTTATTTCTTAGTTTTCACTTTTTATTTTGTACGTCTGCGTATTTTTTAAAACTTACGTTTACGTTTCTTTGATCTGGTTGTTGTGCTTTCCAATTCTGTGTCCAATTCCTTTCCAATCAATCAGTAGTGTAATTTCTAATCATAACCTTTACAGATCACTATCCTTAGTGATCATTCTATCCTCTGAGTTTGTGTTTAACACACCATTGAGTCTCCGTGGGACATAACGACCCGGGAATCCACTGTATTCTCTGATCTTCATTGTATCTGTGTCTGAGCTGTTTTAAGTCTGTTTGACTTGACGGTTTTGCGCGGATCAATGAGATATACATAGAACCGGCTCAAAAATGATATATGGAAATGCCGGGATCAAAGATAATGTCTTCATTCCCGAAGGAGTGAAGAACAGGAGAAGTCATGGGATAGGTGAAGAAGAGATAGAAAATCATGATATATATCATGACTAACTCATCTTCATCTATAGGAGGATCCATAATTTCAGGATTATGAATCTCATCATTTAAGCTTATGTGATCAAGACAAATCTCGGGAGTGTCTAGATCAAAGTAGAATTTATCATACTCCCGCGGAGATATGATATGAGTGAGTTCATCTGAGAACTCCATGAAGGTGAATGAATCATATTCAGAATTGATATGAGTGGGTTCACTGGTGAACTCCTCCAATGTACATGATTCATAATCGGGGAGAGAATTATGAGAATGAAAAGTGGTATTGCCACTAATCTTCTCTCCCATATTATCAAAACAGGAGGCTTTCATTTCCGGAATAGAATCATCGGAAAGAATGTCACTACCCTTAATGGGGATAGGAGATGAAATAGGTTTCTCTTTGAAAGCCTCGATTTTAGAAATGAGAAGACTGACATTCAACAATGTTGCTCGAAGAGCTTCATCTTTGATTTCAGTGTCAGTAACTTCATCATTCTCTTCTTCTAAGCTAACAAGCTCAGAAGGTGAATCTTCCACATAAATGATGTCTCCACAAGATAACGAATCATCATCATCAGAATCGGAGAACATCTCAACATGATCTGTTTGGAAGACAAGAGGAGGAGGGATATCACACACATGATCAAGAATTCCCTGTGACTCTCTCGGGATTGGGACAAGGTCCTCAACACTAGACTTTATGAATTCGTCCGATTCCTTTTCAAGAACAGTGTCAAGATGCTCGTCCCCCATGATAAGAGAGTGAGTGTGAATCTCGGGTGTGATAGCAGTTGTTTGAGATGGAATCTCAACTGCAGGGATATCAACTGACTGAGGGAGTTGATGTCACACCCCCAATTTACCTGTTTTGCAGCGGAATGGAATTCCTGGGGATTGACTGTCATAGCATCACAATCACAGTTATATTGAACGACCTAAAGTGTCGTTTGGAAAATACATCGTTTGATTTAATAAAATAATCAGAGTTACAACATAGGTCCCAAAAGTTTACAAAGTTTGCGGAGATATAAATATATTACAAGTCCAAACGATGGTTTTGAAAGAAAGTGCCATAATGTACAATGATGTAAGTCGACGCCGCGACTCAAAAGGTGGTTCCTTAACCATGCCATGATGATAATGCCTTAGTTACCTGAAAATACATTGCTAAAACGGTCAACAATAATGTTGGTGAGAAATCATAGGTTTAGGTAAATGTTTTATACGACTACACAAGTATAGATCAGGTATGACAATCATGTCACATAAAAATGTTACTGGTATGACAATTATGTCACATAAAAATGTTACAATTGCTTAAGCGCATGATACCGAAGCTCCGACTGATGTTCGCCCCAACAGAGTGTCTTGCCAAACAACTCTAATAATGTTTATGAATGAAATGCATCCGTATGACTAGTTGGGATTCACCAACCCGGATGGAGGCGTCACCCTCGATAGATCTATCCACTCACACACGCTTCTAGGAAATTAACGGCTCATGCATTTGAAATGGGGACATTTAACTGGCAACGTGTAACTCAAGCAATGTAAATGAATTTAACATACTTGGTATCGTAATAAAAATGTTGTGCAATGTATTCTCCCCCGTAGGTTTGAAATAATGTAAAAACTTGTAAAACGGGGCTATGAAAACTCACTTGATAAACTGGTGTGATGACAAGAGTGAGTACACTGAGGTATATCGGGAAACTTTAATCTGGACCTATTACGAATGATATGATATGTAATGAGTTATGATGTTATGATATGCATGCATTTCGTATGTTATTTATACCATTTGCGAGTTTTGAAAAATATTACTTATCGTCGAAAAATACTCTTTTGACGTCTTGACCATTCTTAAATCACTTTATAAGTATTTACGTCAAAATGTCATCCTACAATGGTTTCGTAATGATTTATAGTGAAATTTTCACTTTTCGTCGTAAAATAATGTCGTCGGAAATTTCATAAAAGTGACAAAAATGGCTTTGAAAAACTAGTCGTAAAATGGTGTACGTCGATCGTTAGGAAACGAACTCGACGGTTTTGGAAAGCTTGTATCAAAATCTAAAAGTTTCAGTTCAGGAGTTTTCGACATAAAGGTCTCGAACATAAAGATAATAAGGGTTAAAGATGGTGATTTTGTCTAATTGTTGTGTAAAAAGTGAGTTTCGGCCAAGTTTAAGCATCCGTAAATAATTTATTAAAACTCCGCTATACAAACGGTTGGTCGTTTTGAAAAATATGCTTGGTGATCTTGATTTTACTAGAAGACATTTCGTTTCAAAAAGTTCTACATCATAGTTAAAAACAGCCGTCAACATGGTCATTTTAGTTACCGTAACACTTATCTCGTAAAAATAATATAGTTTTTCTAAAAATAATAGTTACGGCAAGTTTATGAAAACGTGCATATCTTAGTCGTTTCAAATCCGTTTTCTACGTATTATATGTCCTTAGCTTCGTATCAAAGTATACTAATATATTTTTGACAAGTCGAAATAATTTATGAAGCTTAAGGCTCGTTTTTTACTCGAATAAAGTAAAAATAACTTGCTGAAATTTCTGAAAAATATATATTTCGTCGTCAAACTTTAAAAATTCATAACTTCTTCGTTATAACTCCGTTTTAATCCGTTCAAGCGGCCACGGATTCGTTTTAAAGTATATTTTCTAAATATCAAGGCCAAAATTTCGTGCCTACTGTCGGATTTTCCAGAAAATCAAAATAAGGACAGACCACTTTATATACTTGTCGAAAATAGTTTTTCTCGTACTAAACCTATTCCAATCCCTTCAAATCAACTCCAAAGCTAATCTAATCCTACCATACACCTTCTTAGGGTGTCATGGGTTCCTAGACATCATCAAGACCAAAATATACCAAGGGAATAATTATAGGATGACTCTTATGTAATAAACTCTAAAAATCAAAGTTAAAATGGTATAAACAACACAAGTCTTGCATGTTTCTCAAGTAAAATGATATGACCATAATAATGAATGTGAAATAAAAATATGAATATGAATGCTTACTAGTGATATGATGAGGTTAAATGAACAAAGATTTATCCTAATACCCTAGGTTTTTATCTCAAAACCTTGATTAAGAGTATACTAAATGTGATAATTAAACTTGTTCTTGAAAAAAAATATGGATTCTTGCTTCTTTCTTCCTTGGCCGAATCTCCACAAAAAGATGGAGAGGTTTATGAGTTGCTTTCACCTTTTCAAATGAGGTTGAATGTGTTTTATTTAATTATTAACTTGTTTGATATAAAAGTGCCTAGTCATATAACAATAGGTGTACATTTTCTAGCAAGATTTTTACATGAAACTCTTGTGACTCACCATGGGAAGTCGGCAAGTGATACAAAAAGAAACAAGAGATAAGATTTGAATGACTAATTATAATAGAGTATAAGTATAATTGATAATTTGTGAGTTAAAAATAGATATTTAGGGTAGTGTTAGCTATAAATAAATTTTAACGGAACAAAATAAAATATATCAAAGTCATAGAAATTATAAAAATACATTTCTTACAAAAATTTAGTGAAATAATAATTATCGAGTAGAATTTACGAAAACCGTCGTAATTATATAAATATAACATTTTATATACGAAATAAATTTAAAACACTGGGTAAACTCATAATTAATTTTTATAAACTTAATATGAGTATAAAAATATATCGGGATACTTTTTGGAAGTAATGGATCAATTGTTCAAAATAATTAATTACGCGATAACGTTTATTTAATAAAAGTTATACGTTTAATGAAAAATGCAAAACTATGCATGAACTAATATGATGACAATGATGCTAATGAAATGTAGACTAAACTTAGTCCATATGAAATGTTCGTGATGATATGATCATGAATTCGCCGCTAAACCATTAAGGTTACGCGAATTTGGAACACGTAAACCTAGTTTACGATAAATGTTGAAATGGTGAAGCATAAATTGTTTTGAGAAATGACCTGAAATTGCGAGTTGTCACATTCGCCCATCCAAAAAGGAATTCAGTCCCTGAATTCAGTTCGTGTTAGTCTATCGAATTTTTTTAAGTTTGTGATGAATAACGAGGAGAGAAGACATGGAGAAATGTCGTTACGGTTATCGATGGTTGAGAGTGTATAAAACATCATAGTAAAGAAAATATCGGATGAATCTCTCATAAGTAACACTTTGAATTGGAACATGTGAAAATTTTTGCTTGCACTAAGATTTATAAATAACTGCTCCCAACATAACGTGATCCCTCCAAAATTAGACATAGTTAGCTAGGCTATGTATAATTAAGGAACGATGACGTGACGTTCGGTTTAGTTGTTATAACTCTCAATGTTTACAAGAATTTATACCATGTCGTTAAAATGATAGTTAAAGTAAAAGGAAGTAAGATTCTCGTAAGTAATAACAAATCGGAAAGAAAATAAGTACGATAGATGAGAATATTTTACAACGAGTGGTTTATCAAAAGTAGTACATCTTAAGTTATAAAGATTCGGATACGATGGAAAACATAAACTTAGTACGACATAGTACATAAGGAAAAATAAGACTGTTAGTTTCTGAACTTCTTCAGTCTTCCGCGTTGTTGTGACCATGACGAGCTTCTCCTCCTCCTAACATGTATGCATTCCTATGAGCACCTTCAACTGGTTGACCTTGATTTTGGGGACATTGATTCCGATAGTGTCCTTGTTCCCCACATCCGAAGCATGTGACTACGGCTTTACCTTTACAATCCCTGGCTAGATGTCCCGGTTTTTGGCATTTGTGGCACTTGGCAGGGCAAGGACCCGAGTGATGAAACTTACATCGATTACATAGTGGGTGTGTTCCAGCATAACCTCTACCTTCTCTAGGTGCAGCAACATAAACCATAGCAGCTTCTTGCCTTCTATTCTGTTGTTGATGATGGTTAGTGTTACGGTTTTGGTTGTCGTTATCATAACCTCCTTGGTCATTTTCCCATTTTCTTTTGTTGTTGATGATTTGGTTATCGTCGTTGCTGTTATTGTGATTTCGGTTGGTGTTGGTGATGTTACCTCTCTTTACTACTTGTGCCATGAGCTTTTGAGACACTCGAATAGATTCCTCAATCGTTTGCGGATCAAAGGAAGTCACATCACCTTGAATAATCTCGGGAAGTCCTTCAATGAAAGCCTCCAGTAGCTTCTCATTATCCGAAACCATAGATGGGCATAACACGGCCAATTCTTGAAACCTTCGAATGTAAGTATCAATGTCATACCCAATAGTTACCAGTTCATAGAATTCGGTTTCTAACTTTTTCACCTCCGTACGCGGACAATATTTCTTCGTTAACAACCCTTTGAATTGCTCCCAAGTAAGCTTGAAAGCATTTTCCATTCCCATTGGTTGAGCATACGAATTCCACCACGACATTGCCCCATCCAGTAGTGTACTCGTAGCAAACTTAACCTTGCTATCCTCCGGGCAATTACATAACAAAAACACGGACTCCATTTTCTCGAACCATCGCACCATGGCAGTGGCTCCTTCAGTCCCTTTAAACTTGGTGGGATCTCCACTTTTGAAATCCTTGTAAGAACAACTCTTAACTCCGGATCCTCCTGCATTTCCAGTAGCAGCAGCAAGCCTTGCGGCTTCAGCAGCAGCCGCGGCCTCGGCAGCAGCAGCAGCCACCGTTTCCCTTTCAATCCTTAATGCCTCTGCTACACTATCCCTTACCAACTTTTGAATAGCCGCTTGTGTCATTTCAGGTGTAACTTTCTTCGGCGCCATAACTCTTCAAAATAAAAGGAAAATGAGACGTAGTCAAATCCTATGCTAATAATAAGCGCTCTAAAGAGATGTGATAGAAGGTGATAAGTTTGAGGTTATTTTTCAAAATGATCGACGAGTTCCAAAAAGGTGGGTTATGAGGTGTCGTAAGTGCTTCAAATGTATGATGGGTTAGTGACTTAATGTGTGAATAAAGTGTGACTCGACATGTTAGTGGTGAAACAAAGGAGTGAGAGTGACTTCGCCCTACTTAAAGGTTTATCTCGGCATTCGACGTTATCGGTGATGAATCAGTTGATATAAAAATTGTGATAGGGAATGACAAGAATTCTCCACATTAGAGTATGAGGAAATGATAATGGGATGGGTATTTAAGAGCATCCATGTGACAATCGATTTGAAATGAAAGTAAATAACTCGAAAAATGTACGTATAAACCGCATGTAAAGTGAACATGCACTTATGATGAAATGATGAGATGCTATGATAATGTAGTTATAGTCTAGGGTCAATGATGCAACCTAGTTCTCTATAACCGAATCTCTGATACCAATCTGTCACACCCCCAATTTACCTGTTTTGCAGCGGAATGGAATTCCTGGGGATTGACTGTCATAGCATCACAATCACAGTTATATTGAACGACCTAAAGTGTCGTTTGGAAAATACATCGATTGATTTAATAAAATAATCAGAGTTACAACATAGGTCCCAAAAGTTTACAAAGTTTGCGGAGATATAAATATATTACAAGTCCAAACGGTGGTTTTGAAAGAAAGTGCCATAATGTACAATGATGTAAGTCGACGCCGCGACTCAAAAGGTGGTTCCTTAACCATGCCATGATGATAATGCCTTAGTTACCTGAAAATACATTGCTAAAACGGTCAACAATAATGTTGGTGAGAAATCATAGGTTTAGGTAAATGTTTTATACGACTACACAAGTATAGATCAGGTATGACAATCATGTCACATAAAAATGTTACTGGTATGACAATTATGTCACATAAAAATGTTACAATTGCTTAAGCGCATGATACCGAAGCTCCGACTGATGTTCGCCCCAACAGAGTGTCTTGCCAAACAACTCTAATAATGTTTATGAATGAAATGCATCCGTATGACTAGTTGGGATTCACCAACCCGGATGGAGGCGTCACCCTCGATAGATCTATCCACTCACACACGCTTCTAGGAAATTAACGGCTCATGCATTTGAAATGGGGACATTTAACTGGCAACGTGTAACTCAAGCAATGTAAATGAATTTAACATACTTGGTATCGTAATAAAAATGTTGTGCAATGTATTCTCCCCCGTAGGTTTGAAATAATGTAAAAACTTGTAAAACGGGGCTATGAAAACTCACTTGATAAACTGGTGTGATGACAAGAGTGAGTACACTGAGGTATATCGGGAAACTTTAATCTGGACCTATTACGAATGATATGATATGTAATGAGTTATGATGTTATGATATGCATGCATTTCGTATGTTATTTATACCATTTGCGAGTTTTGAAAAATATTACTTATCGTCGAAAAATACTCTTTTGACGTCTTGACCATTCTTAAATCACTTTATAAGTATTTACGTCAAAATGTCATCCTACAATGGTTTCGTAATGATTTATAGTGAAATTTTCACTTTTCGTCGTAAAATAATGTCGTCGGAAATTTCATAAAAGTGACAAAAATGGCTTTGAAAAACTAGTCGTAAAATGGTGTACGTCGATCGTTAGGAAACGAACTCGACGGTTTTGGAAAGCTTGTATCAAAATCTAAAAGTTTCAGTTCAGGAGTTTTCGACATAAAGGTCTCGAACATAAAGATAATAAGGGTTAAAGATGGTGATTTTGTCTAATTGTTGTGTAAAAAGTGAGTTTCGGCCAAGTTTAAGCATCCGTAAATAATTTATTAAAACTCCGCTATACAAACGGTTGGTCGTTTTGAAAAATATGCTTGGTGATCTTGATTTTACTAGAAGACATTTCGTTTCAAAAAGTTCTACATCATAGTTAAAAACAGCCGTCAACATGGTCATTTTAGTTACCGTAACACTTATCTCGTAAAAATAATATAGTTTTTCTAAAAATAATAGTTACGGCAAGTTTATGAAAACGTGCATATCTTAGTCGTTTCAAATCCGTTTTCTACGTATTATATGTCCTTAGCTTCGTATCAAAGTATACTAATATATTTTTGACAAGTCGAAATAATTTATGAAGCTTAAGGCTCGTTTTTTACTCGAATAAAGTAAAAATAACTTGCTGAAATTTCTGAAAAATATATATTTCGTCGTCAAACTTTAAAAATTCATAACTTCTTCGTTATAACTCCGTTTTAATCCGTTCAAGCGGCCACGGATTCGTTTTAAAGTATATTTTCTAAATATCAAGGCCAAAATTTCGTGCCTACTGTCGGATTTTCCAGAAAATCAAAATAAGGACAGACCACTTTATATACTTGTCGAAAATAGTTTTTCTCGTACTAAACCTATTCCAATCCCTTCAAATCAACTCCAAAGCTAATCTAATCCTACCATACACCTTCTTAGGGTGTCATGGGTTCCTAGACATCATCAAGACCAAAATATACCAAGGGAATAATTATAGGATGACTCTTATGTAATAAACTCTAAAAATCAAAGTTAAAATGGTATAAACAACACAAGTCTTGCATGTTTCTCAAGTAAAATGATATGACCATAATAATGAATGTGAAATAAAAATATGAATATGAATGCTTACTAGTGATATGATGAGGTTAAATGAACAAAGATTTATCCTAATACCCTAGGTTTTTATCTCAAAACCTTGATTAAGAGTATACTAAATGTGATAATTAAACTTGTTCTTGAAAAAAAATATGGATTCTTGCTTCTTTCTTCCTTGGCCGAATCTCCACAAAAAGATGGAGAGGTTTATGAGTTGCTTTCACCTTTTCAAATGAGGTTGAATGTGTTTTATTTAATTATTAACTTGTTTGATATAAAAGTGCCTAGTCATATAACAATAGGTGTACATTTTCTAGCAAGATTTTTACATGAAACTCTTGTGACTCACCATGGGAAGTCGGCAAGTGATACAAAAAGAAACAAGAGATAAGATTTGAATGACTAATTATAATAGAGTATAAGTATAATTGATAATTTGTGAGTTAAAAATAGATATTTAGGGTAGTGTTAGCTATAAATAAATTTTAACGGAACAAAATAAAATATATCAAAGTCATAGAAATTATAAAAATACATTTCTTACAAAAATTTAGTGAAATAATAATTATCGAGTAGAATTTACGAAAACCGTCGTAATTATATAAATATAACATTTTATATACGAAATAAATTTAAAACACTGGGTAAACTCATAATTAATTTTTATAAACTTAATATGAGTATAAAAATATATCGGGATACTTTTTGGAAGTAATGGATCAATTGTTCAAAATAATTAATTACGCGATAACGTTTATTTAATAAAAGTTATACGTTTAATGAAAAATGCAAAACTATGCATGAACTAATATGATGACAATGATGCTAATGAAATGTAGACTAAACTTAGTCCATATGAAATGTTCGTGATGATATGATCATGAATTCGCCGCTAAACCATTAAGGTTACGCGAATTTGGAACACGTAAACCTAGTTTACGATAAATGTTGAAATGGTGAAGCATAAATTGTTTTGAGAAATGACCTGAAATTGCGAGTTGTCACGGTTGAGAGGTATTATCTCTAAAAGGATAAAAACTCTCCTCATCATCATCATATAGAGCCGCCTTGAGAAATTGGGAACGTCTTAGGGCTGCATGCTCTAGGATTAATAATTCTTCCCTAGATTTGCGAGCCTCTCGTTCTTCTCGCTCTTCGGCCAGCAATTCTCCTATGGTCTTTTCACCACTCACTTGATTCTTAAAGTTTTGAACCATATCATCAAGTGTTTTCATTATGGTTTCAAAATCTTGGGAGATTTCTTGAGACGACGGCTCAGGTGGAGTTTGAACCGTATAATGCTGTGGAGGTTGGAAATTTTCAAACATGTAAGATTCATGATTGTTACAAGGAACTGGGTTCCCTATTTGACAATCAGAGCTGAAATGGGGACCTCCACAGTACTCACAACAGTAAAACTGTTGAGTCTGGAATGGTGAATCATATGGATTTTGGTCATAACCAAAACTCTGAGCATCACCGGAAAACTGTTCATAGACAAACGTGTTTCCGGATTGACACTCAAATCCTTGGTGAGGACCTCCACAAAATTCACAACAGTAAAACTGTTGGTTATATGAAGATAAGTCGGGCTGGGGTGGGTAATTGGAAAAGTTTGAGGGGTCGTTAAATGAGTTCTGATTAGGATCATAATCAAATGAATTCCTCGAACCACAAAACAAACAACTCCCGTTATGGATATCATTACCACATTGTACACATGTACACCAACGACAGGGTGAACCAAAAAGAGGCTCACCACAACCGACACAAGGAATAAACGATTGCATTTGAGAGTTATGAAAAGGAATCAGTTTATTCAAAGATTCAACAAAACCAACATGGTGATCCGAATGACTATCAAGTCTCGAAGAACATTCAGAAAAATCAGGAGGTGGGACAAGTGGTGTGCTCTGAGAGCTAGCAATTTCCACCACTTCCGTTATGGTCTCCGGTTTTGGTTCTTGAGAAACGTGAAGATTAGGCAAGTCATTCTTGCTAGTCACCGGTGTTTGAATGGGTTCATCGTAATCAATTCTAATTCTCGACCTTTTTTCATCGGCTTGAATTTGTTCGATTAGATTACGGGCTCTATCTTCAAAGAAAGTGTCCTCGTAATCCTCGGTGGGTGCTTGGGGTAGCTCCGACGTTTGAACTGGTTTGTCAAGATTAGAATGTATTTCAGGTTGTGGCGGGTGGTCGAAATAACTTTGAAAAGAATTTATGATGGATAATTCGCACGAATTGCAAAATTCGCTTGAACTAGGCCCTCCACACCGCTCACACACATTTTTGACGATGAAGTTGACGATTGTCGACATAAGAATTAAACATATAGAGGATTAAGAAGAGAATCAAATGGTTGAGAGGATACGAAGAATAGAATTAAACGGCAAAAGAGGGTAAGAGAAATAGAATCAACGAATAAGAGGAATGAGAAGAGTATTTTTGGATTTTTGGATAAGAAAATATAAACATATACAGATGGATGGTATGAACAAAGAGTGAGTATCCAAATCACTAATCTGCTAAACGTAAGATAATCAGCACAGCTCCCCGGCAGCGGCGCCAAAAATTTGATGCGTGCAAAACCGTCAAGGTTTCTCACACAAGCCTGCCACTTGTGAATGGCAGACCGTAAGAACCTTAAAACAGTTTGAACACTAACTCAATGAAGATCTGAGGAGTATAGTGTTTCCCCGGGTCGTTATGTCCCAGCGAGTTGTGCAATGGATTATCAGACGTTTAGTGATCGGGAGATTTGAACGGAAAAGGAGATTGTGAATTAATTATAACTACAGAAAAGCCAACAAATTAAAACGTCTTAAATGCAAATTAAAGGAAATTAAAAAGATAAAATCTATTAAATAAACGCTATCACTATATTTAAAATGATGTTTTTGTTTTTATGTTTTTACAAAACTGAAATTAAAATCTACGTGACGTACAAATTAAAAAGTGAAACTTACACAATATTAAGCCTAAAAATATGAAAATGATATTTTTACAAACCTAATGATAAAAGAAAATATTTAGAAAAAGAAAATTATTTTTATAACTAATTATCTAATTAAAAACTATTTTTAACTATTAAATATTAATCTAAAATACAAGAAATTAGGAAATAAAACTAGAAAAATAAAATTATGAATTGGAAAAGTCTAAAATATCAAAATAGAATTTTCAAAACTATTTTTGTATTTTTCTGATTATTTTTCTATTTTTTATGAATTAAAAACTATTAAAAACTAATTAAAATATTTAAAAATATAAATTTAACTAAGAAAAATCTAGAAAAATATTTTTTTGTCTTTTTATATTTATCTAAACTTAAGAAAATTGAAAAATTATTTTTTTGAACCTTTTCTTAATTTTTTTTGTATTAAAAGCTATTTAAAAATGCTTAAAAACTAATTTAAATTAAGAAAAATAGCAAATCAACTTAGAAAAATCTGAAAATTTTAGGAAAAGTCTAAAATAAAATTAGGAATATAAGAAAAATGGAAAAACAGGTGCTTGTTAGGAGGAATATGAAACTGATGGCACAAGTGCTTAAAAATAAGCACTTGAGATAAGCTAATTAGCACCAATAAGCACCAGCTGATAACAGAAGCAATAATATGCAAGAAGAACCAGAATACAACAAAAAACAAATGCTTTAAACCTCTTGAATGCTGATAACCAAGATTTGATGTTTCTGAGAATATGTACTAACAACAGATTAGGGGGGCTACTTTGAGCTAGATTATAAGCTACTGAATAAGCTAGAAACTAGAAAGCAATTATTGGAACCTCAAGATAACCTGGCTAAGAACATGTAAACTAAAAATCAGACCCAGAGGTGCTCAGATGAGCTCTGTACAAGCTCAACAAAAACTGCTTAAAACCTGTGCAGGCTTAATGCCCTGCACAGGGCATTTAGCAACATATTGACAAGCTTTTTGAAGCTTCTACAAAATTCACAAAATTGTAATAAAATGGAAATAAACAAATAGACCAGGAGGACTTTCTGAAACCACAAGTTTCATTGAAAATGATTCAGAGGTGAGCTCATGAAAAATCTTCCTATTTGGCTCAAAACTGAAATTTGCAATTTGACTTTTTGAGCAAGAAGTGGAAAGTTGACTTAAATGAGATTTGGATCCAATTTAAGGACTGATTAAGAACTTAATGGATGAAATAAGACTAATGCTAGCTATATCTAAGACATTTAAACACAAAATAAGAATTGGATTTGTTAAAAATCCAACAGTTGACAGATTATAACAGTTGTGATGAATTTTTGACTTTAGTGGTTTTTATGCACAAGTGAAAGACTTAAATCAGTTCAATAGGACTTAATAAGCATGACCCAATAGATTTTAACCACTACAAACACCTATAAGGCAGATTAGACAGAGGATCCAAACACCCTTTATTACAACTGTTATGAACTAAAAATGAAGCTAACTAGTGATCCAACTTGAACCAATGACCAAACTGAGCTATCATGACCATATTACAACTATATAAACAGGTTTAAACAGTTGGTGATCACAGATACTCAAACAAGTATGAAATGCAAAATGGACTAAAAAATTGAAACTGAGAACTCACCCACATGTATCCAAATTATTTGCAGTCCAAAACCAGAACCATAACTACTCTAGGCTAGTCTAATCCAACCCCAATAAACCTCTGCAACACCCATTATCAGCTTCCATTCTAATTTGAGCTCCTGTTGACTTTTGTTGACTAACATGGAAAATTGTTTGAAACTGTAATGTGAGCTTATACAAGGCTTTAACAAGCTTAAACAAGCTTATTTGAACATGAAAAGAGATTATTTGAAGCTGTTGAATGATACTTTGAGATGGAAATTTTCAACAGTAAACATTAAATTTGGAACTTAGATGAAAGACTTTGATTGATACTCAAAAGTGACTTACAAAGGTTTGTAAACTTGAAATTGATACAATGAAACTGAAATTACATCATTTTAATTTAAACTAAGACAATGATTAAAAAAACGACATAAGTAAAATTTTTATAAACTAACTACCACCTTTCTTGCTTCTATCTTCATTCTTTTTATACCCAATCTTATTCTCTCTCCATTTTGAATAGTTCCCACCATATTCTTGACCATTGGATTGCAGAATTTGATCTTGGCCCTTAAATTGAGTTTTGGCGGGAAAATGGGATTTAACAGTTTGGGGTTGAGTGTTGGGGGAGAGATTGCATTAAATGCATCTTGGAGTGAGGTGGAGGAGGGGGGACATGGAAGGAGATAAGGTGAGGAGGGGGGTTGTGTGTTGCAGGTGTTTGCAGAGATCAAGTGGGGAGGGTGAAGGTTTTGGCGCGTTGGGTTGTGTTTGACCAAGGATTTGACCAAGGGTATTAATAATAGAAAGGGGTTCAAAACTTATTATGACAGGGGGTCACATGGTTAGGCAGGGTCCAAAATGAGTTAAAGGGTTTAATAATCCAAGGGCCTTTGTGTAATTTTCTGAAATATCAAGGGCCAAGGCTGCCAATTTGAAAAGTTATTCCAAGGGACCACAAGTGACAACCTTCAAAAGTATAAGGACCAAACTTGCCATTTTGCCATTTTTCAGGGGCCATTTCTGCCAATTTTCAAAGTTGAAGGACTAAACTTGTAATTTTCTCAAACTTTTTATATTTTTCACCAAAGGACTAAATTTGACAACTTTTGATTTTAAAAGGACCTTTGGTGATTTTTCTTTTGAAATTATGGCTCAGGGACTGTTTTGACAATTTTTGAAACTTGGGGGACTAAAACTGCAATTTTTGCAAATTTGATATGTTTTTCATCTGATTTTGATATTTTTGCATTTAAAACACATAAAACACTGATTTGTGATATTTTGATCATTTTGATGTGTTTCTGAGTGTTTTCAGATGATTTTGCAGTTTATATTGTACAAAAATGATGAGTATTTACACACTCATCAATCACCCATATGGACCCATTTGTTAGTGCTTATCTTTAGCACTAGATACCCTTAGTACACCCTTCCGAGCCAATCTTTTCGTTTTGATAAACTCAGAAAATTACAAAAATATTTTACACTTTCAAGCTTTAGCCAACCCTTATCAAGTCTATTGGTTTGTTGCTAGTTGTTTGGAATGATTGGATTGTTTTTGATGATTATGAAGAAGCTACACTTTGTTTATAGTGTGTACCATTTTCCATCTTGGATGAAAGAGACGTCTTTCTCGATTTTTTTGGTGTATGCTTACACTAAGTGTGGGGGAACTAAAAAAAATGGTTATAGCCAATGTGCTATATTAAGATGAAGTATGTTGGAGATATTGATTAGCCAATGTGCTAAGACGTGATATATATATTTGGAGATCGATATGAGAAGAGGTGAAATAATCATTTTCGGGATTGTGGTTTGTATGATGGCTAGCAACATGGAGGTTTAGACTTGATTTTATTTTTATTTTAACACCAATTTCATAAACTATCCCATGCCTTATCCATACCTTTTATGAACCCTTAGCCTTAACGTTATAACCCGAATAAAAGCCCTCTTTGATGAATTTATTTTCTTTGTTTTGATACTTGTACAAGCTTATGGTAAAAAGCATTGATCATGACTAGGCAATGAGTGATTTACATATACCCACCAATATATGAGAGTTGAGTGATTTTTCTACATCATTCGTGAGGTGTTCTAGTTATGTTATCTAAAGTATTTTTGTTCATTTTTAAAATTTTTCACATATTTTAAGCAAACCGATGATTATCTTTTGGGGTAATTGTTACTTTTAGAACCATGTTGTCAAAGACCATTGAAATCAATCTTTGCAAATGTTAGACCTACTCGAGGGCGAGTAGAGCTTAAGTGTGGGGGAATTTGATAACGCCTAAAATGAACATATTTTTAGTAGCGTTATTGTTAGTTTTGTGCATGATAATCGGCTATATTTACTCATAACTGTTGCAGAAGTGCAAAGATGCGTATTGTGTATGTATATGTATATGTAGCCAGGTATCACGAATAACGAAGAAATGAAGTTTTTATGCACATTTTGGAAGATTCTCGAGGAAGGAAGTTGAGCTAGGAAGCTTTTGGATTCAATGATTAAGAAACGCAATGATTTCTAAGTATCTACGGCAAGGAAAGATCAAGTTTTGCCTTGGAGATCATCAGCGAGAGCAAAGAATGAAGCGAATAAGAGAAAAGTCAACAAAAAGTCAAAACAGCACAAACCCAGCCGATCGGTCACAACCCGTAACCGGATCCGGCTGGGCAATTGGTCAAGACAAAACCGATTCGGTCAGAGATGAAACCGATCCGGTTTCTCATACTGCAGTTACACAAAGTCGCATTTATTGTTGCCTTAACTCCCCATAATCATTGGAGTCCGATCATTTCTTGATATTTACTTGTTGAGGACGTTTTTGGTCAGTTAGGCAAGCACCTTTGGCTATATAATGAACCTAGTACTAGTATACTAAGTGTGACACAACCAAAATTGTATTAGTTTACATCTAAACTAATACCAACCATTTTATTCAGCCCAAAAGCTTAGTACTTACTGAAAAACGTCCAGGAGCAAGGAGGGAACCATTCTCATCCATTGTTTTGATAGTTTGGAGTTGCGCGGTGAACCTAGGTGATTGGAGGCGCGTGGTTGCTACAATCCACGAATTCTAATTCTTGTAATCACAAAAGTTTAGGTATTCTATGAACTTTGTTATGGAATTCTATTCTCTTGAATTGTTGGAATTACTTTATTACTATTTGTGTTTAGTTATTATTATTATTATCATGGAGTAATTTTGGGATATACTTGTGTGTTGGGATGTAGTTAATCGTATTAGTGTTCTCAAAATGTGATGCATGTACATATGATCTTGTTTAAATGAGTTTGTTGGAAAAATACTAGTCTTGGTTTGATTTGTTGATAAAACATGTTTTAAGAAAAAGGACCGAAAGGATTTCTCTTGTGTTTTATTTCAAAAAGTGAAGTGACAAACTAGTATGGGGATATGGTGATTGACAACCACCATGTTTGCTTATTAAAACAAGACTAGGAATATTTTCATCACGAAAGGTCGAAAGATTCGTAAGAACAACTTTAATAAGAATATGTTGCAAACAAATGGAATTTCTATAGGATAATCATTGGGATAAGGGCCGAAAGGATTACCTAAATGTTTTTGTTCTTAGAATGATTTTTACAAACACATACCATGGTTGAGGAATCATTTGCTTATGATTTGTGCATCATATAAAGAGTATACACCAAACCTTCATGAATACTATTTATGATTGATTATAGACTACACACAAGTATATATATATTTCTTATTGAATTTCGCTATAACATAATTATTTGGGGAAAGCCTTGACAAGCTTTCTTGTTGGAATCTTTTTAAATAAATATCTTTCATACACAAAATCCCTTGGGACGATCTCGACTTACCAAACTTTGCTATTGCGGACGAGTATACTTGCTCGTATGTGTTAATAGGTTAGACGGTTAAATCGTGTTTATAAATTTTTAAAACTTGCACCAACCGGGCACATCAAGTTTTTGGCGCCGCTGCCGGGGATTTTCTTTAATTTTCTTTGATTTTCTGTAAAATTGATAGTATTAGAAGTATTTATATATATATATATATATATATATATATATATATATATATATATATATATATATATATATATTTTTCGATCAAACCGATCGGTTGCAACCCGCAACCGGATCCGGTTACAGTTTCTGTCTGAATTATTTTTCAACTAACCGATTCGGTCGATTAACCAACCGAATCCGGTTGGTGTTTCTGAGTTGAATTTTTATTATTTTTAGGTCTTGAGTTTTAACTTGTGTTTTTAGTTTTGTTAAGTGTCTTACATTGTTTAGTTTATGTTTCTATAGTTTGTTCTTGTTTTTACTAACTCTAACGTTAATATTCGTGTTTTGTTTTGTTTTGTCAAGTTGTCTAGTAATATGGATAGTTTGAGTGGAATCTCGGAATACCTTCGTACTTTGGATGAAATGTTCAAGGATACTGGAAGTTCATTGGAAAATATTGGAGGTATCTTGGAAGAAAGTAAGAAAGAATTGGGAATTGATACGGGTAATATGGAGGAAATTGGTGAAAATAAGGTTCAGCTACCCAAGAAAGGAAGAGTCGTAGTGTTCACACAAGCACCTTTAACGGTGTATGATTCACCGCTAATGAGGTTTGGAACGCCTTGCAGTGTGGAAGGAATAAGTGCTTGGGATGCGCAGCTTAATATGGCTTATGGAGAAAACTATATTTTGGAGAAGGTTCTTGACGAAATTGGTCATGTACGATTGGATTATGAAGCATATGAAAGAAAGATGGTCAAAAATCTGAAGGTCAATATTCATGGACATATTTTTGAAACTGATTTTGTTGTAGTAGAAGAAGGGAATGCGGATGAACCTAATGTGTGTTTTGGTCGAGATTTTCTTGTCACGACCAAGTGTCAAGTGGATTTTGCAATGGGAGAGATGAGAATTAATATAACTGATCTGGAAGAAGGAAAAGGAGTAAACGAGATGTTAGTGGAAGTTTGTGCAAACATGGAAGAGAAAGAGGTGGAAGTGGTTAAGATGGGAAAAGCAAATCGGAAGAAACCGACATCAAACAAACTAACCCCAACAACAACCTCTACTACCAAAAATGATTCCACACCATCATCACCGACTACTACTCTCAAACCCTTAACCGATAAGCAAAAAGAAGCTATTTTAGAGAATCTAGAACAAAAGTTTCTTGAGCTTAATGAAAAGAAACCGGTGATAGAAGTACTCCAAGATTATGTGCTTTACCGTAAGAAGTTGGATTCATTGATGCTAGCAAGGGCTAGGTTGGAAGGAAAGAATCTCACGGAGGAGGAGCGAGATCGAATTTTGTTTAAAGGCATGCCGAGGAAGGAAAAGGATCCGGGTAATTTTGTGTTGCCAATCAAAGTAAATGGAACAACACATGTCTATGCTTTAGCCGATACGGGGTCGAGTGTTAATGTGATGTCGTATCCATTGTTTAAAACTTTGGGACTAAGTAATCCGCAACCTAATCATTCTAAGCTTACTATGGCGGATAACTCTCAAGCGAAGGCAATGGGAGAGGTGAAGAATGTGAGAGTGCAAATTGGATATCAACCGTATTTGGCAGATTTCCTTGTCCTAGATATTCCGGTGGACAAGAGTTTACCATTACTATTGGGGAGACCATTCTTACGAACTTGTGGTGCGATTATAGACATGGGAAGAGGCACTTTGACTATTGATGATGGGATTTCGATGCAAACATACTACCCAAAACCAAGAGGGCCAACTTTGGAATTTATGGAGGATTTGGAATGGATGGAAGCAGGTGATGATTTAACATGTTTTGAAGTGGGACGTGATGTCCAAGGTAACCCAATGTACGGACCGTTAGCTCCGCCGTATTTTGATATAGAGGACGAAATGGAACGTGCATTAGCGGTAGAAGCTTTCTATAACCCATTCAAAAACATACTAGTTTACAAAAAGTTGACTGACTTTTTAGGTTCTTAACCGGTGCAACTTAAGAATTTGGAGTGGAAACCCGAAGGGTCGGGGACTTACAAGAGACAAACCGGAGATGGAGCATGGCATGTTAAGTTTGATATACTATGTCCGGACGGACGAAGATTCATGAGAAAATTCAAAACTTTTGAAACGTTCCGTGAGTTGACCGGAAAATTTCAAAGCGAGGATATTCTTAGACAAGAGTATTTTGAGGAATTTTGAAGAGAAGACAAGAGGCCGTAATAAACAAGCAATTATTGCTTGAATTTCATGAACTATTTCTTTTTGATTTGATGCATTTAGGATTTTTGTTTCTTATTTAATTTTTTTTTATGATTGAGTGATTTGGTTAATGCATTATAACTTTGAGTTTTGAGATGAATTTGGTTTAGTTCATTAGTGTGATGAGTTGAGATTGAGTTTTTTTTTTAGATTGGATGATTGTTCAAAATTTCATATGGTGGGTGAATGTTGTGTGAATCTTTAGTAGAATTTTTGAGTAAAATTGTTGCTTGGAAGGTAAATGCCTAAGTAACATGTAAAAATGAAAAATTTGGTGAAATGCATACCGAAACGGTTGTGTCCTTGACTGAACCGGTTGCAATTGAGTATAAAACCAAAAATTCACTTTTTCGGGAAAAAAAAAACACACACACTAATTCTCCAGGTGGTTTTGCAAAAATTCGTCCAAGAGAAGCAGATTGGAGGTTGTTTAAGTTGTAGGAAAACATCATGGCACCTAAACAAGTAAGCATCTACAGTCAATTAACTCAATTAAGGTTTTATTAGAGCATTTGATTCGAATTGGATATTAGGTCACCAATTTGGGGGTTTTTGTTATAATTCGAATTAAGTTGTAATATTTTAAGATTGAGTAGGTAATTGATATAGGAGTGCATTGCAAGAAGGATTGGATTGATTGATACAACATAGGATGAATAATAAATGATTGAATTTTCGGATTTTATTTGGGTTGTGCTTTTGAATAAGATAAGTTGCAATTGGTGGTTCCTAATGATAGATGATGCGTTTTTTTTTATTAAGTGATAGATGCCACATTATTGGAACTAATGCATGAAGGATATAGGTTTATCAAGTTGAATTCTAAGATGATGTTTTGAGAAGCGAGTTAAGAATAATTCAAGGATGTGGAAATCATTGTGGATGATAGAATGCGATCTAAGAGTGCTTTAGGAATTAGAAATTCGAGTTTAAGAGGATTAGGAGGCAAAAGCCTTATGAAGTCTGCACAACTGATTCGGTTGCGCATTGCAACCGAACGGTTGGTGTTTGACCATTTGGAAACCGATTCGGTTGGTGATCCAACCGAATCCGGTTGTGGTTTCTGTATTAAAATTTTGTGAAATTTTGAAATGAATCTTAGAGGGTTCCTTGAACCTTCTTGTTTGTTCTAACACTCTTATATGGTCTTATATTTGTGATTTCTACAGAGAATTATTGTAGGGAGCTCGAGTGAGGAGGAAATTCCAATGAACCCGCTTGTTACAAAGTTTTGTGAAAGAAACGAGAAGAAGAAGGTTAAGTATAGTGTGAAGACGGAGGCAAATGCTAATTTAAAGTTCAAAAATCTCACCGACGGGGAGAAACATGCTTTTCGGGAAAGGTTGTCGAAGTTACAACATAGGACATGTTTGGTTCCGAGGGTGATTGATTGGGATTTATTTGAGGAATGTGATTGTGAAGATAAGTTAAGAGGAATGATGCGAACGTCTTATGTATATCTAGGAGATGGAGATTCGTTCAATGATTTGTCATGGGAAAGAGCATTTAGCGTCAATGAAGAGGTCTATCGAGAATGGTGTATGGAGTTCTTTTCAACCATGTATTTTGAAAGAAAGGTGGATGTTCGGAACTTGATGACGGAGATTTGTGTTTGGTTTAGGCTTTGTGGAAGGGATCATGCTTACACATTGCCAGCTTTTGGCGTGGCTCTTGGTTTGTACGAGCCACATGAGGTTAATCATCGATTATTTGAAACTCACTTTTCTAGACTTCGGAGGTTTGAAAAAGACTATCCTAGTATTCCCGCTTATTGGAATCAAGTGGGAGATCCTACTTGCGCTAGGAGGAATGCTTCAACCATCAGGAATCCGTTGATGAGGATACTTCACAAGTTGATTGTGACCGGGCCATTTAATAGATTTGGAAGCAGGGACAAATGTCAGAAACCGGACTTATGGGTTATGAAGTTCCTGGAAAAAACTAAGGACGGTAATGCCATTTGGCAGATAGCCGAATATTTGTCTAGGAGAGCCCCGGGAATCAAGAGCAACAGTAACATTTGTGGAGGACCTTTTGTGACAAAATTGGCGAAGAATCTTGGGTATTATGTTGATGAGGAATTGGCTAAGTGTGGAGAGCCAAAGTATAGTGATACGTGAACTGCGCAAGGTTTTGGTAATGCTTTGAATAGGAGATTGAAAACCTTAAGGTTATGGATTGAACCAAGACAACAACAGCAACCACCACAACAGTAAGGGAGTATACCAATGGAGAACGTGCAAATGGGTACGTCCAGTAGTTTTGATTCAGGTTGGGGAGAGTGGAACAAACATTTAGATGAGATTCAATGTAGGGATGTATGGAGAGACTCGATGATTTTGAGAAACAACTACATCAATGATTATTCCATGCCTATTTAACAAAACATGGCTCGTGAAGCCAATTATGAGTTGCCACCATACAATCCACCCAATGTTCCACCATATCCTTTCCCTTACACTTCTTATCATGGACCCTATCCGTATCCATATCCTGGGTACGCACCATTTCCTGATCCAGTACCCCCATATGGTCGATTACCTGAAGTTGGTGGAGCAAGCCACGATGTTGGAGGATCATCATCAGGAGTTGGAGGAAAGAGGAAGAAGAGGAGAGTTCGTTCGGAGATTGTGGACGAAAACTACGTAACCGAAAGTGATGATGATGAATATGATGATGAAGAAGGAGATGACATGAGCGAAGATGAAGAGTGATTGTGGATCATTCGTGAATTATGGTTTCAAATACAATGGGTTATGATGTGTTAAACAATATTATTTCTATCTTTTTAGATTGATTAGCATGTTTTGCTTGATTTTATCTAGTTTTTAGTTGCATTTGTTTGTTTGTTTTGTGTATTGCGTGTTGCAGTTTTGTTTGCAGGATGGATGTGTCGGAAGCTTATTGATGGTCAAATATTTGGAATTGGATAACTCACATGCTTTCTTATGACCCAATATGCATATTGCATATTCTATCCCGTGGTATCTTTTAACTATTTATTTTTTCCATTTTCTTTACTTTGAAGTTCATTTTTCATTACATTGAGGACAATGCAAAACTTAAGTATGGGGGAGGGAAGAAAATAGGAAAATGATGTGCATTTTTATAACTTTTGGATGCAAGTGATTAGAAGAAATTCGCCCTTGTTGGTCTAGTTGTTTTCACGCATAATTGATATTTATAACTTGGGATTTCAATGGTAAAATGAGAGTTTTTGAAAAAATTTTGGATTTGAACCAAATTACGGAAGTAATTCAATTTGGATTCGATAGCATTTTCTAGCATGCATAATAGCCTTTTTCCACACTTTTGTGAGGTTTCTTTTTGTATAAAACACATCTTTTGTTTTATATTTGCTATGAGTGTGCCGGTGATTATGTCGATTCTAGAACTTGTACTAGTTATGCATTACGGTTAAATTCACTTTCTAGTGATTTAAATATGTTCAAATGATAAGAGGCACCTTAGGATTTACCCAAATGGCCTTCCATTTACATCTAATGATATATTAGCTAACCACATTGGTTAGTTAATCACTGATGCGTGCAAAACCGTCAAGGTTTCTCACACAAGCCTGCCACTTGTGAATGGCAGACCGTAAGAACCTTAAAACAGTTTGAACACGAACTCAATGAAGATCTGAGGAGTATAGTGTTTCCCCGGGTCGTTATGTCCCAACGAGCTATGCAATGGATTATCAAACGTAAAGCGATCGAGGAATTTGAACAGAAAAGAGAGTTTGAATGATATTATAACTACAGAAAAAACCAACAAATTAAAACGGCTTAAATGCAAATTAAAGGAAATTAAAAAGATAAAATCTATTAAATAAACGCTATCACTATATTTAAAGTGATGAACGTTTAAAACTAAAAACTTACGTTTAAATAAAAATTACGTAAACGTACAAAATAAAAAGTGAAACTTATACAATATAAATCCTAAAAATATGAAAAATACATTTTTACAATCCTAATGATAAAAGAAAATTTATGGAAAAAGAAAATTATTTTTAAAACTAATTATCTAATTAAAAACTATTTTTAACTATTTAATAATTACCTAAAATACAAGGAAATGTGAATTAAAGCTAGAAAAATAAAATTAAGACTTAGAAAAATCTAAAATATCAAAATAGACTTTTCAAACTATTTTTGTAATTTTCTGATTATTTTTCTATTTTTTATGAATTAAAAACTATTAAAAACTAATTAAATTACTAAAAATTACAAAATAAACTACGAAAAATCTGGAAAATTACTTTTTTTACTTTTTATATTTATCTAAACTTAATAAAATTGAAAAATTATTTTTTTGAACCTTTTCTGAATTTTTTGTATTAAAAACTAATTAAAAATGCTTAAAAACTAATTAAAATCAAGAAAAATAGCAAACAAGCTTAGAAAAATCTGAAAATTTCAGGAAAAGTCTAAAATAATATAAGGAATAAAGGAAAAATAGAAAAACAGGGGCTTGAATGGAGAAATAAGGAACTGATGGCACAAGTGCTTAAAAATAAGCACTTGAGATAAGCTAATTAGCACCAATAAGCACCAGCTGATAACAGAAGCAATAATATGCAAGAAGAACCAGAATACAACAAAAAACAAATGCTTTAAACCTCTTGAATGCTGATAACCAAGATTTGATGTTTCTGAGAATATGTACTAACAACAGATTAGGGGGGCTACTTTGAGCTAGATTATAAGCTACTGAATAAGCTAGAAACTAGAAAGCAATTATTGGAACCTCAAGATAACCTGGCTAAGAACATGTAAACTAAAAATCAGACCCAGAGGTGCTCAGATGAGCTCTGTACAAGCTCAACAAAAACTGCTTAAAACCTGTGCAGGCTTAATGCCCTGCACAGGGCATTTAGCAACATATTGACAAGCTTTTTGAAGCTTCTACAAAATTCACAAAATTGTAATAAAATGGAAATAAACAAATAGACCAGGAGGACTTTCTGAAACCACAAGTTTCATTGAAAATGATTCAGAGGTGAGCTCATGAAAAATCTTCCTATTTGGCTCAAAACTGAAATTTGCAATTTGACTTTTTGAGCAAGAAGTGGAAAGTTGACTTAAATGAGATTTGGATCCAATTTAAGGACTGATTATGAACTTAATGGATGAAATAAGACTAATGCTAGCTATATCTAAGACATTTAAACACAAAATAAGAATTGGATTTGTTAAAAATCCAACAGTTGACAGATTATAACAGTTGTGATGAATTTTTGACTTTAGTGGTTTTTATGCACAAGTGAAAGACTTAAATCAGTTCAATAGGACTTAATAAGCATGACCCAATAGATTTTAACCACTACAAACACCTATAAGGCAGATTAGACAGAGGATCCAAACACCCTTTATTACAACTGTTATGAACTAAAAATGAAGCTAACTAGTGATCCAACTTGAACCAATGACCAAACTGAGCTATCATTACCATATTACAACTATATAAACAGGTTTAAACAGTTGGTGATCACAGATACTCAAACAAGTATGAAATGCAAAATGGACTAAAAAATTGAAACTGAGAACTCACCCACATGTATCCAAATTATTTGCAGTCCAAAACCAGAACCATAACTACTCTAGGCTAGTCTAATCCAACCCCAATAAACCTCTGCAACACCCATTATCAGCTTCCATTCTAATTTGAGCTCCTGTTGACTTTTGTTGACTAAAATGGAAAATTGTTTGAAACTGTAATGTGAGCTTATACAAGGCTTTAACAAGCTTAAACAAGCTTATTTGAACATGAAAAGAGATTATTTGAAGCTGTTGAATGATACTTTGAGATGGAAATTTTCAACAGTAAACATTAAATTTGGAACTTAGATGAAAGACTTTGATTGATACTCAAAAGTGACTTACAAAGGTTTGTAAACTTGAAATTGATACAATGAAACTGAAATTACATCATTTTAATTTAAACTAAGACAATAATTAAAAAAACGACATAAGTAAAATTTTTATAAACTAACTACCACCTTTCTTGCTTCTATCTTCATTCTTTTTATACCCAATCTTATTCTCTCTCCATTCTGAATAGTTCCCACCATATTCTTGACCATTGGATTGCAGAATTTGATCTTGGCCCTTAAATTGAGTTTTGGCGGGAAAATGGGATTTAACAGTTTGGGGTTGAGTGTTGGGGGAGAGATTGCATTAAATGCATCTTGGAGTGAGGTGGAGGAGGGGGGAACAATGGAAGAGATAAGGGATGGGGGGTTGTGTGAGAGCAGGTGTTGCAGGCATCAAGTGGGGGAGGTGAAGAAAAGGCGCCAAGGGTTGTGTTTGACCAAGGATTTGACCAAGGGTATTAATAATAGAAAGGGGTTCAAAACTTATTATGACAGGGGGTCACATGGTTAGGCAGGGTCCAAAATGAGTTAAAGGGTTTAATAATCCAAGGGCCTTTGTGTAATTTTCTGAAATATCAAGGGCCAAGGCTGCCAATTTGAAAAGTTATTCCAAGGGACCACAAGTGACAACCTTCAAAAGTACAAGGACCAATCTTGCCATTTTGCAATTTTCCAGGGGCCATTTCTGCCAATTTTCAAAGTTGAAGGACTAAACTTGTAATTTTCTCAAACTTTTTATATTTTTCACCAAAGGACTAAATTTGAAAACTTTTGATTTTAAAAGGACCTTTGGTGATTTTTCTTTTGAAATTATGGCTCAGGGACTATTTTTGACAATTTTTGAAACTTGGGGGACTAAAACTGCAATTTTTGCAAATTTGATATGTTTTTCATCTGATTTTGATATTTTTGCATTTAATACACATAAAACACTGATTTGTGATATTTTGATCATTTTGATGTGTTTCTGAGTGTTTTCAGATGATTTTGCAGTTTATATTGTACAAAAATGATGAGTATTTACACACTCATTCATGCATCACTCAAGGGGAAGTTTCTAATGTTTACATTCTCTATTTGTTGATAACAAAAAGGGGAAGAGATATTGGAGTGCGATGGCATGGATTAAGGGGAAGACAAAAGAAGACAAGATTTGTTTCATACACGGAGATGTTTACATCTCAACTTCTGCTACTTCGTCTAGGGAAGTTCGTACACGACTTTGTTTGTTTTTTCATCATCAAATAGGGGAAGATTGTTGGGTTTTAGGTTCCTTAGATTTGATGAGACAAAATAAATAAAAGAATGAAACATCAAGGGCTTAAAGAGAAAGAGATGAAACCTACAAAAAGATGGAAGGACTTGCTTGCAAAAGAAGATTTATTATTTAGTCCTTCGTAGTATTTTGTAAACCCTAATCCTCTAGTATATAAAGAGGACATGGGGTGTAGGTTTAAATTAAGTCTTCCATAATGTAGTCTAAAGGTGTGTGTGTGTGTCTAGGCGTCAAGTCCTCTAAGTGGACGCCTAGGATTTGTGTAGTTTAGCCTCAAGGATCTTTGATCCCTGTTACAAGTTTAGTGTAACCGTATTATACCGATCAAATAATATTTGAGGCTTGGAGTGATTATAAAGATAAACCTTGTGTCAATAACAATGCTTTGTTTTATTCCCCTGCGTACCAAGTTTATTGTCATTGTTATTGCTAACCCTAGAGGCTTAAAACGATCCATGGAGTCCTAACAAACTCCACAAAAAAGTATAGCGACTTGTCTTTACAAGTCGTAGCAACTTGTGCTAGTGACTTGGGCTAAAGACTTTGGCTAGCGACTTGTTTACAATAATGGTTAGCGACTTGTCTTGCCTATTAGCTACTTGTCTCGACTGAAAAAAAAAGGATGAAGATGAATGAAAGAGTCAGCCATGACCACAACATTACTAGACCCTGACCACAAAACAAATACCAAATACTTCATTAGACCTCAGTAAAAATACCATCACCAGTCCAAGAATACGAAAAGAAATAAACTCAAATGGAATTGTAACTTAATGTCAGATTCGATCCAATATCAAAAACAAACATCCTATCTTAATCTCATATCCCATCCTCCATCTTACACTAAAACGTATAACATAACAAGATCTCAGTTTCTTTTCTTTCGTGGTTATCAAAGATAAAATCAAGACCTTTTAAGATCAAGCATTCGAAAGAGATGTAACATCATTGATCTAAAAGAGGTTGATAATATACGAAAATAAAGAGTTGATTTTTAACAATGATGTCAATATCAAGTCTTTGATTCGCTTGAGTCATGTCACAGAAACCTCTTCATGGCAGTCATTTGTTTGATTCTCTTGGGTCAATTAAATCTCCGAACAAACTGAAAACAAGGGCAATAACAACTTGTGCTACTCCCTTGGTTTTCTTGGTTCGTTTGCTCATTATAATCTCTATAACATGTTTGGATAAACAATTACCTACCTGGAAGCTCTTCGTTATCACCATCCCTGTGGCGTTTAAGCATAGCTCAAGCCATCCCTGTGGCAAGCAAGAATACTTTTTTAAACAATGAAACTAAGTGGGTTCATATCTTGTTTGTGTGAGGCGCGTTTAAAGGGAGGCGCATTTTTTTTAGGGTTTGGTGATGCATTATCTTGTCTGCACAAAGGATAAGTGAGTGAGGGATTAGGGTTAAGTATGTGTGTGGTTGGTATTATATACCCAAGATATTAGGGTTTAACCGGATTTGGAGTATGTTGGGCTGAAATTATAATTCTGCGTATTATCATTATGGACCATGTGGTTATGTGATTTTGTTGGACCGAACAAAAATGAAAAATGGAATGGGCCGCATATTTCTAATATAGTGTTGATATTGCTTGGATGGGCCATGTGGAATATCATGATTTTGGATCTGTTAAATATGTACTTGGCTATGTGACTTTTCGTGATCTTAAACAAGGTTTTCAGATGTTTGTATTGGTGTATGGGATTATTTTTTCCGGTGTATATTTCTTATTTGGTACGGATATGAAGTCTGGTTACACGGGCCTTGTGAATGTCTTGAGCCGGGAATATATTCATATGGATCGGATGTTTGAGTACAATTTTTTCGATGGGTTAAAATGTTTGAGTATCTCTATCATGCGGTTTGTGGTAATATGTTTCTTAATATTAATGTTGAATATTAAGTACATTGGGCCTCGTGAATTTGGATCGGATTTCATGGATATTAACGAATGTGAACTGGACCGTATATTTGGCTAATATTATGTTCAAATACAAGAGGCTATTTGGACCAGGCTTAGATTTATATGTTGGATGTTGGGCTGAGAATTGGTGCAATACGGTTACTCAATAATGTTATAAATTGGACAATGGAATACATGATGTGGGCTGCTGTTTGACAATGAGATCTGATGATGAGCCTTGATTATTCAAAGAGACTTGAAGCGAGTTGATGATGTGATTTCTTGTGTTATGGGGTTTGACAATTTGGTGTATACATTTTCACGGAGATTTTTTTTTCTCACAGCTTGAATTGATATTTGAACTAAGTTGATTACAGGGTGGTTTATATGATATTTCGTACTTGGAGTTGCATGTGAGATTTTCCGGGCGAGTTTACTTATTTTCGTCTTCTTTCTTTCTACCCTTCCTCGAAGATGACTTGTTTGGGCATTTATAGAGTGTGATAAAGACTTGGCTATTTAGTTACTATTGTGATTCTTTCTCACTTAACCCACAACGTCGCTATCACTTCGGTGTCTCACGCAGTTGAGGATACGTCAAGAGGTTTTGTACATTGGGTACACCGTTTCTTCTTCACAAGGATTAGTACAATTTTAACTAACAAATCTGGGGAATTTTACGTCATGTTCAAGTTTGGCATATCGGGTTTGCTTCTCCATGTTGTCACTGCAATAGCTGACAGAATGTGTGTATAATGTGTTTACCAAAGTGTTCATTGGATGATTGATGATATTGTTGATGTTGGATAATAAACCGCTGCATGTTCCCCTAAAACAGATATTCACCGAAACCAAAGTTGTCATAACACATTCAAGCTGACATTGTTTACGGTTTTGTCTTGATTTTGTAAAATCCCGCGAAAGAAACTATTTCTCGGTTTAAATCATAGACTTGTAAAATCCCGTGACAATGGAAACATCCTGGTAAAAGTAAAGTGCATTTCCGGATCTTTCTTACGGTTTATTCTTGGTTTTGTAAAATCCCGCGAAAGAAACTAGTTCTCGGTTTAAACTATAGAATTGTAAAATCCCGTATTGATGGATTCATCCTAGAGAAAGGAAAGTGTATTTCGGGATCTTATCTGATGCTGGTGCTATGGTTTCTTCTTCAATGAAGGGATTAAAGGGTGTACTTCATGAATTGGATGTGTGTTTGGATATTCTTCATGGCAGTTTGGTTAATACTTGCTTTTAACCATGGTCGGGATGAAAACCATCATCATAGTTCACTTAAAACGTCAATGGAGGCTAGATTTGAACTTTTAACAAGATGTGACAACGGAGTTAATTCACTATTATTTATTTGAGGTTGAAGTGACATATCACGGGCGAGTGTACTTAGTATCTGAAGGTATCGGGGATGGTTGGATGAAGATTCTTCATGATCCTTGTTCGGGCTTATTATCAAAAATTAAGACTTGAAAATCTAGTTATTGTTGGGTGTCTTTTACCTTTTCTTTTACCACTTGGGGGAATTGGGCTCTTACCACTACAAAATAACTATCACTTTAAGGAGTTACATTGTAGTGCTCAGTGTCACATTCAATTGTGAATTTTCAAGAGGTAATGTACGTCTTATACTTGATGGTTGGTTGGTTGAAGAGTATAGAGTACATAGAGAGTACTTAGAGATGCTAATGGAAATCGGCACCGCTCTTTGTTACATATGTGCAAGTTTAAGTCACGAGTTCGGGTTAGTTTACTAAAGGGTCAAATTCATCATATTGGGTTATTTCCATCAGCTGTCACTACAAAGAGTCTACTGAATGATAATGGGTTGATTACATGTTTTGCTAAGAGAGCTGAAAAGAGAGAGATTATGACGTATGAACACAACAGTTCATGCCTCGTACTCTAAAGAAAAGAAAAGTGTACGTTTCAGTGCGCTTTATCTTCAAAAGAAGAGAAATCTTCTTATGACGTTTGTTCACATCAGTTCAGGCCTCGTACTTCATCATAATGACGTATGAACACTTCAGTTCATGCCTCGTTCTCTAAAGAAAAGAAAGGTGTACGTGTCAGTACGCTTTATCTTCTGAAGAAGAGAAATCTTCTTATTATGACCATTCTCATCAACATGCTTCATACTTTTTCCATGCGCTTCAGTCATCAAGTGAATCGGGCTACTGTTGATTGTTTTCTGATTCCACTTTCTCAACTATAATGACGATGGCGACATCCTGTGCTAATTTTGCAGGGGAGAAATGTGAATAGACTACATTTGGATGATGTTCACTTGTTTAATCAAGAATGGCATCTCCGTATGCAATTCTTGAGGAGGAGAAGAAGTGTGAATTTTTTGCATTGTTGATTGATATTTGAGAATTAATGGTCATACGGCTCTAAACTCATGTAAGAACCGAGCCTCTTCTTATCGTATCGGGTCATCTTTACATGGAGTTTTCTCTCTTCTAGGAGCCGTTGGTTGACATCTTCACTCAGATTGATGAGTTTATCGACAAAGTGCTTCCGGTTAATGCTTCACGTATACATCAACATGATGATTCCGAACAATCTCTCTGTTCTTGTTTGATGTGATTGGTAGTTTAGCGTTACCATCTTGTGTGTTCGTTGTGGCCTAATTGCTGATTTCCTTGATGAACATCTTTCTGTTCTTGTTTGATTGGGAGAGATTTTAGTTAAGGGGATTTGCAAGATGTACGTTAATTGGGATGCTTTTTGGTGGGATGCTTTTTTGGTGTGAGTTGAAGATGTTAACTATCTATTCCCCAACTGCACAGTCTTGAAGAAGGTCGAGTCTACAGTCTGTTCTACATTTTATGCTACATGTTAGAAGACTAAAGACGTGTTAAATTTAACGATCTAAAGACTTCTTCTCAATCTGGGCATTTATCAAACAGATTGTCGGTTTAGGGGAGAGCACTAATTGGGAGAGAGTTATTAGTCAGATTCAATCCCCAATTAGACTTGCTCATATTCTTTAGCAGTGACTCCTCGAGACGTTGTTATTGACTATTTCTCGTATTGGACATTTGACACAAGTTGATTACTTCGGAGTTAACCATTTATCACTTATTTGAGATTGAAGTTGACTTTCACAAAGGCGTGTTCTTATTTGATAACTTGCTCGGGCTTAAGAATTTGAGTTGAAGACTTGGTTTATCTAGTTACCAGCAGTCGAGGTGGATGGTTGAAGACCTGGTTAACTATCACTATTAGGAGTTACTTTGTTTTACTCAGTGTCACACGCATATGACGGTGTGGATAATCGCAAGAGGTGTTAATGTCTCATACTTTGTTTAGGTAGTGATTACTTAGAGATTTGCTTGAAGCATAAATTCTCTACACCGTTCTTCCATCATTAGGTGCAAGCTTAAGATACAAATGTGGGAAAGTTGACTTCAGTTTCAAGTAGGGTATATCGGTTTTTCTTCATCAGTGGTCACTTCAAATTGTCTACATAAGGGTTGATAAAAATAGTCAGAGAGAGTCTTCAGCAAGTTGATTCTCACAAGAGTTCAAGTGTTCTTCTCATAAAGATTTAAAGTATTTGGGCTTATATTTGTTGCTGATTCTGAAGTATCAAAACCAGAAAGGGGCAAGGAGACACACATCTAAACACAAAGCGAGTAAACTTGATGAACTTAATACTTCTATGTAACTGAAGACATCCCGGGAAGACAAATGTTATTACCGCAGAGAAACTCAAGGTTTGACTCATGGCGAGTAAACTTGATGAGCTTAATACTTCTAAGTGATTGAAGATATCCCGGGAAAACAAATGTCATGACCGCAGAGAAACTCAAGGTTTTACTCATCAAGGCTTTTAGTGTTAGTATTCCAACGACGTGGGGGAAGTGATGTAAAAGAAAGTTTCTAAAGATAAAAGAGGTACACAAGTGCGACATATTCAGGGGAGATAAATGTGTAACATGAGGGAGGTGTTATCAGTTATTCTTTCGGTGGGAATGTGTGTACTTCGAATTCTTGAGCTTCATACATGATCATCAGGGAAGAAAAATGTGAACATGGGAAGGTGTTTTCATTCCCCTCATGATGTGTATTCGGGAGAGCTTTTGGGTATTGGTGTACTTCGGGTTCTTGAGCTTCATACATGATCATCAGGGAAGAAAAATGTGAACATGGGGAGGTGTTTTCATTCCCCTCATGATGTGTATTCGGTAGAGTTCTTGAGCATTATACAAAGAGACTGACTACATCAATTCAACTACTTGGGGGAATTGTTCTCTTGACACCTTTTTGGAATGGATCGCTTCAGACTTCAGTGGGTATGAAAATTGAGAAGATTATTTAAATGTGGGATGATACGTAGCTGCTGTTCTAACTTGATGATATAACCCCGAACGGAGAATCTCGATTATCGTTCTTAAAAGGAGCAGCGGGATTTATGATAATGGTGTGCTTCTCTGTGCACCTGGCTAAGGCAAGCTTGAAATATAGCTTCGAATCTGCTCATCTAATGGATTTTCGGTTTGGGGGGAAGCTGCCAAAGTCTCTCTTTCTCAAAGGCTCATGTTCTATCTTCTATTCTGGAGCCTAGGAAGCTTTGGTGGTGAATGTTTAAGAGACGATGACTTCTATCTACAACGGGGCTGCTCGATATCCTTATCTCGATACTCGTATCATCATCTTCTTATACTATATCATCTACTCTATCTTTGTACATATTTTTTCAAAAAGCAAAATACAAAAATATAAAACCAACAAAAAGAAAATAGAAAAATATAAAACCTTCAAAATCCCATAAAAATCAGAAAATTTCAAAAATACCAAAAATATGTTTTTCCAAGACATGTCTTCTGGTATCGATAACATCTACGGTCTTAGAAATTTCATTTAATAATGGCACGGGACCATAGATGAAGTTCGAGCAGAAGGTGTAAATATTTCTTTTCCAAACATGTCTAAAAAATATGGCTTACAGTTATTTCAGACTGTAACCCGGGCTTCAAATAATGGCTTGCAGTTATTTCAGACTGTAACCCGTGCTTAAACTATGGTTTGGTATTATTTCAGATAGCAACCCACTCTTCAAGAAAGGAAAGTGCTACGCTAAACCATTTTTCAAATATTTCGTGCACTTATCCTAAAAACAAATTTGAGGAAAGTATGTCGAAGGACTGCTGTTCCTACACAAATGTTTTTTCGTCTAAAATTCTTCAGAAAAATATTTGCTGTTTTCTAAAATGGTGGTAAATGAGTTGCTTGAAAATAAATCAGAATCAAGTTTTCATAAAATTGCAAAAACTCAATCAATGATTTCAGCGCTTTTAAAACTTTTTAGCAAATGAGTCATTGATTGAGGGGATAATGTTATTCAAATTTACATCATCTAACGGACTTTCTTAATTATCCTACGTGCTTAATTATAATATAGAATTGCCTATGTTGAAGGACTAGGTTTCTAGGATGTGATTGTTAGGTTTAGATGATTATAGTTTGATGAACACATTATTTCCATACCTTATATGAACTGATTGATATGTTGAATTGACTTGAATTAGTCGATTGCTGTTTGGGTGATGTCGACCACCCTATATCTGTGTGTGTGTTCACTAACGTATGCAGGTATATTGGTATATAAGAATGTTCGCAATCCGGATCCCACAATTGAAGATGATTGGATGCCGCAAGGAAAGGGTAACTATATCTTGGGTTGACAAATGAAGAAACGGAGTTTAATTGGACTTCTATGGAGAGTTGGCATAAATGCAACGTAAGAGGTCTCACTGCATCTGCAGATGGTTTTCTTCTACGTGATTGAAGAAACGGAGCTTAATTTGACCTCAGTTGGCATTCAAAATGCAACGTAAGAAGAAGTCTCACTGCATCAGCAGATGGTTTTTCTTCCAAGCCCTACAGCAGCAACATCAACAGAAGCAGCTCAACCACCCAACGTATCTTTGTGCAGGATAATTGTGATTATACCATTTTCTTTAAACAATTTTTAACTAATCTTGTTTTGAAAAATGGAAAAATATCTGTTTTGAAAATAAATTGGACTTAATTTTGAAAATCACCGGACTTCATTTTTATCAAAACCTAAGTCACTCAATCAACGACTATGGTCATCGATTGAGGGGGAGAGTGATTTAAAATAAATTATTTTCAAACAATATTGCTTCATAAAAGTCCGGATTGTACAAAATAAGTGGTGATCTAAAGATTTAATGTTCTGTCATGGTATGATTTTTTCTTTAGAATCAAGGTCTTTCAAAATTAAATTTTTTCTGTTCTTGTTTGATTGTGAAATTATTTTGTTTTTGTTGGAATCACTCCTAAACCTTAATTCAAGTGTTAGTTACTCATTTGTAATAGGTAGCTTATTATGGCCTTTATGTTTGTTTAAGGTCAAGCTTATGTAGAAGGCCCATAAGCTTAGGCCCATGTCCAATAAGGAAAAGGGAAGGAGTGGGAGTGTTTCTGTAACACCCCCAAAATCACAATGTGACAGCGGAAGACTATTTGGGGTATTACTTAGAGGATCATAGTCATAAGTTATAGAAAACGACTCTAAAGAGACGTTTTAAATAAAAGATAGTTACCATTTCATAGAACTCAGCGTTTTGGAAACACAAAAAGGAATACCACATGTTTTGAGATTACACAAAAGATAGTTTAAATATTTACGAAATGATAACTTTAATTGAAAACAACACCACTTCAAGCGTTCCACGACATCCGCTCCACGCCTTCATGATATTCTAATTAGTACCTGAGATGAACATGCTTAAAAGTCAACAAAAGTTGAGTGATATTCATAGGTTTAAATAAATGGTTGAACACAAGTAAGAGATGATAATTGCTTCGAATACAATCATCATGGAAAACATAGATTATTATTATGCGCTAAGCTCATGACACCAAACTAACTGCATACACCTAATTACTGGTGTAAGTAATAATATTTCCCTCAGAGATGGAATTGCCAATTCCATAGTTAACCAAATATAGTGCGCCCCGGTTATTTCCGATAACCGAGTCGGGGTCGTTAATTCCCATAGTACTATCCACAATATTCGCGTTCACTAGCAAGTGATTAATGGTTCATGATGTAAGGGACTTATGGCAGGCAACTTAGGCTATAATAATAATGATCAGGCAAGCATACAGTTTAAGAAAGACTTGTGTTCTAGTTTATAGCATGCATCTCCCTCGCGGGGTTTGAAATAAATAAGTAAAGGCGAGGCTATGAACTCACCTTTGCAAATGGTATCCGAGTAGTGTAAAGTCAAGTAGTATGAGCACGAAGTACCGTTACGCGACCTATAATTAGCATGGCAAGTCTTAGTTTATTGTTTTTATCCATGATTTAATGTATTGAAAACGGTTGAAGTATTTTCAAGAGTTTGTGTTTATTGTTGCTTGTGTGGCAACGGGTAAGTTTAAATAAGTTTCGAATTGCTTATAAGTCTTTGGCTCTTGGAAAAGTGAGTGGGACAGTTTACGAAACATTCGTATAAGAGTTGGCTCGAGTATATTTATTAAAGTGGAAATAATTATAAATCAACTTGTATTTATTTGATTTTGTTTAGTTTTGAAAAGTATAGATATATGTACAATATATATTTATCTAAGTTGTGGGAAAATATTATATTTAGAAAAGTATAATATTTTCTAGTTTATGCAAATGTGATTGTCAAATAGAAATATGTATCAATTATATTTATGTGACGAAGACTCGTAGAAAATATAAATTTATTATCTTATAGAAGTTCTTAGGATGTGAAACGTTAAGTGTAGAACTTGGAGGGATCAAAGTTGTAAAGATTTATATAAGTTTCAAATTTTATAAGGATTTTAAGAAATGTGTCAAGTGGTTCAAAGTCGAGGGTTGAAATCGTAGATATCAATATGAGTTTACAAGGCTTATAAAAGATCTTAAGGAAAATGACAAGAGGTGCGAAGTTGGGGGACTGGATTTGTCAAGTTACGAAAGTTACAATTATAACAAAAAAAAAATGGGTAACTGCCATAAGGCAGATTCGAACTCACAACCTCCCCAGTCAACCACAAGCGCTCCCTCCAACTGAGCCAAGGGTCTTTTTGTGTTAGTTCTCGCAGTGTAAGTCTATTTAATGGGTAATTCGACTGTTTCATATTTGTTATGCATTTCTTCACGGTAAGCCATGTTCGAAAGTTTGCATGCTTATGCAATACATTTTCTTTTGTCCGTGATTTTTAACAACGTTGCCGAGTGAACCAAGGAAACAATCTAAGCCTTACATTTGCGTTTATAGTTAGTTTCGAAATATAAGTATCACATTTGAGTTTGTAGTTAGTTTCGAAATATAAGTATCACATTTGAGTTTGTAGTTAGTTTCAAAATGGGTTGACAACGTAGCTTTTTATAATGAGGTCGTGTACAAGTGTCGTGACAATGAATCGATGTGTTATGAATGGTTAAGAAACTACATCGTCCTACATACGGAAAAAGGGAGGAAAGACTTACGACACCAAGAATGGTGGGGAAGAATACGCACGGACAAGGATGAGAAAGAGACCCGATATGCTTTCCAAAGTGAACCCGATTACCTTGCTTCCAAAACCCTTATGCTCGTTTCCAAGTAACCTTAGTTTCCCTTTGAGTGTTTGAGAGTTTAATGAGCTCGAAGAGGGTGTGGAAGAGTATGTGTCGAAGTGAGCTTAGAGCAAACCAAGAGGAAACAAAAATTCCAATGCTAAACTTTGCATACACTTAGAGGTTTTTGAATGAGATTTTGTAAATGAGATGTGTGATGGAGTTGTGGCTCGTGGGTTTTTAAGAAGAAAAGGAGGAGAGCCTTTGGTTAAAGACCAAGGGTTTATGTTGAGCTTGGATACATGCAATCTAGATTTTACTTGCACCAAGGAAGTATTTAAGAAACCAAGCAAATGGTTTGTGGTTTTAGGGTGGTATACGGCAGCCACAAGGACAAGGAAGAAGTGAATATGTCTCTTTGCATGGGAAATATGCTTAATTATGTCACAAAAGTCACAATTGCTTAGTTACATGTTGGGTTTTTAGTTTATTTCTCAAGATGTGTTTCAAAGTCAATGTATTAGTAAGTTTTGGAAGAGATGGGTGTACCTTGTGTGAGCATATTTGGTTACAAGGAAAAAGAAAGAAGGGATCTCAAATTTTTGTTATGTATATCGTGTCCCGTTTGAGCTTAAATGTGAGTCACGGTGTCCCGGTTTGATGTTTTTGACTAACGTGTAATATATAATTTTTGGCATGTTTTTATAAAGGTAACAAATAAAATAAAATAAAATATTAATTCTAACTCGTAGAAATATTTATTTGACTTTAGCCATAACTAATTTAGTGTCGGTACGCGTGCGGCTCGTAAGACAAGAAAATTTCTTGTGAGACTGATTTCAGTTATCAGTAATTATCGGGCATGATTAAATAAGACTACTCGGAGATGCATAAATTTTTATGCAACAAAATGAAACGTACATGCTAAATTGCTCAACTTAGCTTAAATAAGTTTTGATAACCAATCTAGTTTATTAATATGAAGGTTGATGATAGTGAAAATTTTCAGGTGGCTACAGTTTCCCTAGCTCCTTGCCTATAAATACTCTTGTAAACCTTCATTTGAAGGTTGGTGATTCAAGTTATTTCATTTCACATACTCCTACGCATAACCGTCTCATATTAATGTGTGTGTGTGTGTTTGGATATTGTTCAATCGCCTTAATCTCTTTCTTGTAAGCTTGTGTTGTAAAACTAGTGACCTATCAGTGGTATCAATCGCCTACTAGTTGGGTGAATCGTTATTTCTTGAAGTGGGTTTTGGTCCTACGCGTAGAATAACAAGATACTTTGGTTCGCTTAAAAACTTGTTTTTTACACTTTTTAATCCAAGATTCTTGTACTTTCAACGTTTTAAGGTGTTAAAATACTTGTTTTTGGCAAAAAGTTTCAAACTTTACGCGTGGATCTAAGTTTTTAAGCTTGTTTTTGTTCGTGAGTGAAGTTCTACGCGTAACCCGTTTAGCTGTTTTGGTTCATCAAGGTTCACACTTTTGTGTTATTTTGGTACTATTAATGCTATTCCATAACAAAAATCTGGTTTAGAAACAAATTTGGGCATAATCATTTTTACGAGTAAGATTACGCGTATCAAAACCCTAATCTTACGCGTAACTTTATTCGTGGTTTGATCTTCAATTTTGTGGTTTACTCCGTGTTTTCTTGCTTGGATAAGCCTGAAAATACGTCGACTTTGGATATCTTTTGCACTGTGATAGTGTAAAAGATCATTTGGGCAAAACCCTAATCTTACGCATAAGCATAAAGTTTTACGCGTAGAATCCTACGCATAAGATTCATCTTACGCCTAAGCCTAGTCTTACGCATAAGGTAATCCTACGCCTAACTTTCTACGCCTAACTTTGTGTCTACGCATAACTTTAGTGCAAATACCCTACTTACGCGTAAGCTAAATCTACGCGTAACTCTCGATTGTTACATGTAACTTTGGTGTTTTTACGCATAAGTGCTACTTGGATAATTGTGATTTCTACGCCTAAGGACACTTCATCAACAAAGGTTCATTCGACTACAAAGATCCATTTTTACCAACACAAGTTTTTAACATGTCACAACCACCATACTCTAACTATTTCCCTTACACTTATTCTCAACGACAACAACAACTAAGTCCACAACATCAACAATGGAATCAACAATAAGCAATTTATCAACAACAATTTAATCAACAACATACTCCACAACTTGGAGCAATTCCTCCACCACAAATGGTTCAAACACCGCCAAGTCTTCAAGTTCAACCCTACACAAATGACTTCAATCAACATCCATCAAGGAACACTATGAAGGAACCAACTTGGTTTGCAAAGATGTGTGAAGCTTTAAGCAGCCAACAATCAATTCATGAGGCTGGATCACTTGATAGACCTCCAATGCTCACTCCAGGAAACTACGATCAATGGGTGGTAAGGTTCTTTAGGTTTTGTGATCTAAAGAAGCCACATGGAAAGTTCTTAAAGAAGGTTATCTTGGAAGGTCCATTTGAGATGCCTACTGTCATTGTACCTGGAGATCCTAATGCTATTCCACCAAGAGATGAACAAATGAACATTGCTACTGTTTCAGATTTAAATCAAACAGAACTTCTACACTATGAAGCTGATGAGCTTGCAATGCAATATATCCTTTTAGGATTACCTAACCCAATTCTTCGAAGTGTTGATGCTCAAAAGACTGCAAAGGAAATGTGGGAACATATTCATCTTCTTATGGAAGGATCTGTACTCAATCAGGAGGATTTGGAATCCAAAATTTACTTGGCTTATGAACACTTCATGATTGAACCTGGAGAGACACTAGAGTCTTATCATCATCGATTTTCAGACATCATCAATGATTTGGATAAACACAATATCATCATGCCAAGAATTGCAGTGAATACTAAGTTCCTGAGTAGCCTTGGTCCTGAATGGGAGAAGTATGTCATTTTTCTCCGTCAAGCGAAGAATATGCATCATTCTACATATGGATTGTTGTACGATTACTTGAAGCCTCATGAAAAGGAAGTTGATCGGGAAAGGATTCTCCGTGCTCAAATTGCTCCACCGACACATCCGGAAAATCAACAACTTGCCTTATATGCTCAACAAAGTTATCCTCCTCAACAAGCAACTCAACCAACTGCCTCTGTCACACAAAACAATCATTCACTGCAACAATCTCAACAAAATCAACTGGTTCCATACAACAACAACAATGCTCAACCATTTGTCAGTGAAACCAATGAGGACATCGATCCGTTCGACTCATTGCAACAAGGATTTGTTATGATTGCTAATGCTTTTGGCCGTTATACCAACAAATCCAACAATCGTATTCGTTCCTCATCTAACACACGAAATCAAGCTATTGTAAACAATGGACGAGTTGAAGTTCAGAATCGTGGATATGGTCGTCAGATGGGCGGTGGTCAAGGGTTTAATGCTGTGGGTCAGAATAACAACAGAGCTCGAGTGGTGGAACAGGGAAATGCTCAGAATGGGTTGAATGGTCTTCGATGCTACAACTGCAATGAGAAGGGACACCTGGCTAATGCATGCCCAAAGCCCAGGGGCAGTGCTTATTTCAAAGAGGCTCTTCTTTTGGCTCTTAAGGATGAAGCTGGTGGATCTCTCACAGACAAAGAACAGAGTTTTATGGCTAATGCAGACTCAGATGATGATATGGAGGACTTGCAGGCCAATGCAGCAGTTATGTTGATGTCTAATATGCATGAGTTACACATGAGTGACACAGGCCCAGTGTATGACACTGATGGCTTGTCTCAGGTACCCGAACAAACCATATTTATCTCTGATCTAATATCTCCGCCAACATCTGAATCCAGCAAGGCTCAGACTGTTCAAAATGAGTCATTTACATCTCATTCCGACGATTTTCAAATAGACCCTGTAGTTACATTTGACGATCAAGATGACCTTATGGTTTCCTTTGATAATCAAATTGACTCCGTGGTTATACTTGAGGATCTAAATAATGATCATGTTGTGACTTCTGTTGAACAAGCCGAACTTTTGCCTCATCCAGATCTTGCTCTCTTACATAAAGACCAGCAATCCCAAATTGAAACATGTTGTGCATTAAATAAGGACTTAAAAAGTAAAAATGCACTGTTAACCAAGGATTTTGAATGCTTACAAAAGCAACTCAACTTTTTCAAAACTCAAGAAAAACGTGACAAAGGTTTTGAAGCAGCCTTTACTAAATCTCATCAAAATGAAAAATATTTAGAGAGACAGATGCGTGATCTAGCCGATTCGAAGAATGCTTTATTGTCTGAGATAGAACAACTGAAATATGAACATAAAAAGCAAATTAACGCTCTCACCTTGGAAAATCAAAAAGCTAAGGCTGAGTTGTTAACTTGTCAAAAACAGTTCTCTGCATACAAAAAGCATTCCACTAACCGAATAGATAATCATCTTGAAGAAATTATCGGCTTGCAACGCAAACTTAAAGAGTTTAAAACTGTTGTTTACAAACATGGTGATTCAATAACTGCTATTGAAAAGTTTACTTTAAAACCCAATCCAAATGGATATGGACCGAATCTTGCAGATTACAAACCTAAGCTTTCAACCAAAACATTCAAACCAAATCCTGAAGTTTCCAGTGCAGTATATAAAATTGATAATTCTGTTATGAGTGTTGTTGAATATCATCGTCAAGAGGAATTAGATGCAGAAGACGAGAGTCGGTCAAAATTAAAAACTGTTGTTTACAACAAACCTTTTAATTATTCAAAACCGGTCACTTTTGTCACACCAACGGATTCTTCTAACACACCAAGGGTTATCATCAAAACACCTGAGTCTTATAATGTTAATCCCTAACCAGATTATGCACAAATTTATGGTCCTTTACCTTCCATCAGTGAAGTAAACTCAAAACCTGAAAATCGCAAAATTCTTAGATATTTTGATATTTTCATGGCTGACCTTAAAACTTTAGAACATGAGATAGAATATCATTCTGAAATCAAAGTTCAACACTTTGAATCGCCTCTGGCGCGAGAACAAAGAGACATTTTTTAGAAAAATCTTTTACCAAATGTTAAAAATTTGAAAAGTTGTGCATTATCTTGGGAATGGGACTTTCATAAGGAACTTGGAGTCATGAAGGTCGTTTTCGAGAAAACTGAAACATCTATTTCTAATACTAAACGTAAAAAGAAAATGTTGAGAAAAGATGATGATCGACTCTTGAAAGATGTTATCTGTGCTGATATCCATAATGTTGTGTTATTCTATTCTTTGCCACATGCATCTGATTATATCTCTGCTGATAATGTTGACTCTGTGGTAACTGTTGCGAATACTGATAATGTGCTTCAGATCGAGTCTTTAAAAGCTGAAAATAAACAATTACTTAACGAACTTTACAATGCAAAACGTCGTCTTAATTGGTGTGAAAAAGATATTCACAATCAACAACTTGGTTTTCAAAAGAAAATCGCTCAGTTGCATTCAAAATCTTCTGATCCTAAACTTGAGCAACTGGATGATCAAAACGTGTCTTTGAAAAGTCAAATCTCAAAATATGAACAAGAACTTGTAAAAGTTAAACAGGAATATGGTGTCATGTTTAATTTACTCAATAAGACTCGTCATGAAGCATCAAACGAACTTGATCACTATCTTGCTCACACTAGAGAAGTCATGAATTTTGCTGGTAATATTCGTTCTGAAAATCAAGATTTGATTCACACTATCTCTAAGTTAAGAGAAATGTTAGGAAAGTATGAACAACTTCCGGCAACCATCATTCAGAGATTAGCACCAGTAACACTTAGTAATCGTGCACCTAGAATCCCTACTGCCACATCACAAGTTGCTAACGTGCTTCCTTCTACTGAAATAGGAATAGTTGCGTCTTTTCCAAACGTCCGCACTTCACAGCCTAGGAGCACTCAATCGAAGAATAGGAAGTTGCGACCTAAGAAAAGATCAATAAGGAATGCTAAAGTAGAAGAACACCCTAGGACTATGAATAAGACTCACGTTGCTTCCACTATAGATATTGCGTTTGGCAAATGTAATAGAAATAGTGATGTAACGAATGCTAAACCTTTAAGTACTTTTGATATTCAGTCTGATGCACCTTGTGTTATTTGTCGTAAAAGTATGAATTCTGATTGTCATGACAAAAGTGTTGCTAAAGCTATAATCTCTCGTTTACGGAATCCCAAGAATCGGCATACCTCTAGGCCCACTAATCATTCTAAGTCTGTGCTTGGTAGACCGCCTTCTTTAGATTCTAAGGCAAGCATTGCTGTCCCTGTAGCTCCAGTTTCACCTCCTAAGAATGTAGTACCACCTAGTGCATTCAAAAAGACTAAAGCAAACAGTAGTTATAGATAGCAGAAATGGATATATAACACATTAGGATTTAAATGGATGCCTAAAGTTATAAATGTGTGTATGTCTACTATCACTGCTCCGGAACCCTCTAACATTTCGGGTTCCACATCTACTTCTATTCCATCTGTGTCGTCTGTGTGTAATGCAGGTGATACAGATCATTCTCTGGATTGTTGATAGCGGATGTTCCCGACACATGACAGGCAACCTTAAACTGTTATCAAACTTTATTTCAATGTTCATTGGCACTGTCAGATTCGGGAATGATCACTTCGCAGCTATCATGGGCTACGGAGACTATATCAATGGGAACATTGAAATTAGCAGGGTTTACTATGTGGAAGGCCTCGGTCACAATCTGTTTTCAGTAGGTCAGTTCTGTGATAGAGATTTGGAGGTTGCTTTCAGGGAGAAAACTTGTTTCATTCGTGATCTACAAGGAAATGACCTTATGTCTGGCTCGCGTAATTCTAGTCTTTACACTATCTCTATGCAAGACATGGTTGCTTCATCTCCCATCTGCTTACTTTCAAAGGCAACATCAACAAAATCCTGGCTATGGCACCGTCGTCTCTTACATCTAAACTTTCAAACCATCACCAACCTTGCTCGACACAAACTAGTAGAAGGTCTCCCACGATTCCGGTATTCAAAAGATCACCTTTTCTTAGCCTGTGAACAAGGGAAAAGCACTCGTGCTCATTTTCCTTCAAAGTTGGAACACAGCTCTCAGCATGTGCTTCATCTTCTTCACATGGATTTATGTGGCCCGATGTGCGTGCAAACGATCAATGGCAAACGCTACATCTTAGTAATTGTTGATGACTACTCACGATGGACTTGGGTCTACTTTCTTCGAAGCAAAGACCAAGCTCCACAAATGATCATCACTTTTCTCACGAAAATTCAAGTTCAGCTCCAGAACACCGTCCGCCAAATAAGAACAGACAAAGGAACTGAATTTGTTAACCAAACCCTTCGTGCATTTTATGAGAAAGTGGGAATTCAGCATCAAACATCTATTACAGGTACACCAGAACAAAACGGTGTTGTTGAAAGACGAAACCGAACGTTAGTGGAAGCTGCAAGAACAATGTTACTCAATGCTAAACTTCCAGATTACTTGTGGGCAGAAGCTGTATCTACTGCATGCTATACTCAAAACCGTTCTATGATCACAAAACGCCACAACAAAACATCTTTCGAGCTTGTCCACAACCATAAACCGAATCTCAAACACTTTCATGTATTTGGATCCCTTTGCTATCCAAATAATGATCGTGATGATTTTGGAAAGCTCAAAGCCAAAGCTGACATTGGAGTCTTTATTGGATATTGTGAGAATTCTAAAGGTTACCGGATCTGGAATCGTCGTACAAAACAGGTGATGGAAACGATTCATGCTCATTTTGATGAACTTACGGAAATGGCTTCTGAGTATAACAGCTTAGAACCCGGTCACAACCGCTTAAACTTCCCTCAACCCCCATCATCAGCTGAACAAAGCCCCCAGCTCACTCGTCAACAAATGGAAAGGTTATTTGCTCCGCTGTTCAATGACGATATTGATGAAGGTGCTCCAGGTGTATCCGCTGTTTCCGCTGCTCAACCTGATAATATCCCTATACCTGATACATCTGCTACAACAACTACTGTTGAAGAAGCACCACCAGTTGACTCCACCACAACAGTTGAACAAACCGCTTCCAACAATGATGAACCGGCTGATGATATTCTGAATGAAGTACCCCCACCTGCAAATTTTGATCCAAATGCGTTCTTTAACCCCGTTTGCTAATGACACTGCTGCACCTGATGTCACGGAATCATCAACAAACCATTTATGCCAATCTGAGCCTAAAAACATTAAAGACGCAATGACAAAAGACAACTGGATTGAATCCATGCAAGAAGAACTCAACCAATTCAAACGTCTTGAAGTATGGGAACTGGTTGAAAGACCAACAGGGGTCTACGTCATTGGTCTAAAATGGATTTGGAAAAACAAATTGGATGCTGAAGGGAACGTCATCCGAAACAAGTCACGTCTAGTTGCTAAGGGTTATCGTCAGGAAGAGGGAATAGACTTTGAAGAATATTTTGCTCCAGTTGCTCGTCTTGAGGCTGTTTGGATATTTCTCGCATTCGCGGCTCATATGAATATGATGGTCTTTCAAATGGATGTCAAAACTGTGTTTCTCAACGGACAACTGAAAGAAACGGTTTATGTCAGCCAACCAGAAGGATTCGTTGATCCAGAGTTCCCGAACCATGTCTACAAACTGAACAAAGCTCTTTATGGTCTCAAACAAGCCCCACGGGCATGGTACGATAAGCTATCATCTTTCCTCATTGCTAATAATTTCACCAAAGGTTCAGTTGACCCAACTCTTTTTATACAATATCACGGGGCACATATCTTAATTGTTCAAATTTACGTGGATGACATCATTTTTGGGTCTACACATAAAAAGTTTTCAATCGCTTTTGCAAAATTAATGAAGAAATTTTTTGAAATGTCCATGATGGGTGAACTTACGTTCTTTCTAGGATTACAAGTTCATCAATCACCCCGTGGTATTTTCTTGAGTCAGTCCAAATATGCCCTTGAATTGTTAAACAAATTTGGAATGAAAACCTGTGATACTTATGCCACACCAATGACTCATACCAAGAAGCTAGACACTGATTTACATGGGAAATTAGTTGACCCTACCAAATACCGAAGTATTATTGGGTCTCTCATGTATCTAACAGCTAGCAGACCTGATATTGTCTTTGCCGTTTATCTATGCTCCCGTTATCAGTAGCAACCAACTGAAACCCACCTCTCTGAGGCTAAAAGAATCCTCCGATACATCAAGGGAACCATTAACTTGCGGATCTGGTATCCGAAGGATTCTGGTTTTGAACTAATCGCTTTTTCAGACGCTGACCACGCAGGATGCTTAGACTCAAGAAAAAGTACTTCAGGAGCACTACAATTTCTTGGTGATAAACTGGTGTCCTGGCAATCAAAGAAGCAGGATTGTACATCGCTGTCATCAACCGAAGCAGAATATGTAGCCATGTCGGCGTGTTGTGCTCAAGTCATATGGATGAGAACACAACTCAAAGACTATGGTTACATATTTGACAGAATCCTGATGTACTGCGATAATCGGAGTGCCATTGCGATCTCGTGCAACTCAGTTCAGCACTCGAAATCAAAGCACATCGATCTATGCTATCATTTCATCAAGGACCACGTGGAACATGGTACAGTTGAATTATACTTCGTGGGTACAGAATACCAATTGGCAGATCTTCTCACCAAAGCCTTGCCTCCCGCTAGGTTTAATGAGTTGGTCCACCGGATTGGTATGAGGTGTTTGACTCCAGAGGAATTGGATGACCTCCTAAAACAGTATTAAAAACCTGGCAAACGCCAAAATATCTTTTGTAAATACATTTTTCAAAAACAAAATACAAAAATATAAAACCTGATAAAACAACAAAAATATTATTCTAATCTAATTTTTCTTTCAACATGGCAAGTACATTTCTTTCGTCAACACTTTAATCTTTCAAAATTCAGTATTTTTACGATCAAGTGTTGAGGGGGAGAAAATAATCACTTAACTGTTTCAAAACATCTGTGTACTTGCATGTTATCATTTCCCGGTTGTTCCTTTTATCAATGGTGGTAATTTTTTCTGGTTCAATGATACTCCTCGGACTAAAATTTATAACCTTTCATTATTTTCTTAAGTCAAGGGGGAGTGTCGTCAAAGTTTCTTTCTTAAAATCTTTGTTTGGTAACCAAAACGGAAGTTAAATGGCTTTGTATGAAAATAGAAAAGGTGGAGGGACCAAAACTGCCAAAAGTTTAAAGTTACTTTTATTAAAAACACTCCACCTAACTTACCATTCACATTTATTACTTACACCTAAAAACATCCTACGCCTAAGATTAGCTCAACAAATCCGTGTTTCAGATCATCAATTTGTAAGTGATTTCGTGTTTATAACAAGTTTTTAAGCAATGGTTTTGAATTTTTCAAAAATCCAACGGTTTAATCTTGAGATATGATCACTTTTGTGTCTTACGCGTAAGCGCAAGAACACCAAATCATGAAAGGGTGTTTATGGTTAAAAGGGTTGTGTCAAAACGTTTCTAATACATCAATGATACCGTTTAAATCATCAAAACTCACCCAGAATCACGAATTGAATGACTTGTGAAATTAGGGTTTATGCGTGGTTTTGGGTATTTTCAAATGTGAACATTTGTGGTAAAAAAGATTGTTGTGTGATGATGATATTATGATGAATTGATCATATCTAGGCCTTATAACAACCCAGAAACACTAATTGATTAAAAATTAGAATTTAGGGTTTAATGTTCTTAGGTTTGGGTATTTTTGATTCACTGCGTTTTAGATGTTAAAACTTGGTTATTAGACTCTCACAACACCTAAGACCTACCAGAAAACATTTGGTGTAAATCCTATGGTTAGAAATCATATGCGTAATCTATGAACCTTAGGGTTTTGACTTACGCGTATGACTTTCTACGCATAACCTGTGAAATGAGTTTCATGCCATGATCTGTGTTTAAAATGAGTATACATGTTAAGATTGATGATATGATGATTTTATTTCAGGCTTGCTACGCATAAAACTCAGAATCAAGGTCTTTGTTACTCTACGCATAAGGATCACCTTACGCGTAGAAAGTTATGCGTAAGAGAAATCTTACGCGTAACTATTACGCGTAAGGTTCTACAATGGGACTACGCGTATCCTGTGAAGGATATGCGTAAACAGTGACTCTACGCATAAGGTCTACTCTTACGAGTAAGCCTTACGCGTAAGGTCTTATATACGCCTACGCGTAAGCCCTACGCTTAAGGTCCCCTTTCCTACGCGTAACATTTCTTACGCGTAAGTTAGGATCCTACGCATAAGCTTTCGTCTACGCGTATATCACTCCTGTTCACGCGTAACTTTGCCAAATCTACGCCTAAGCCTTGATAGACCTTCATTATGAATTGTTACGTGTACAAACTTGTTAATAAACAAATCATATTGTCACGAAACCAATAATGTCACTAATAAACTTAATCGTTTAATATGTTGTGTTAAATATGTGATAACATAAACTTTAAAACTTAAAGTTAACTAACTCACGAAACTTATCACGACGACATTGGACTATTGAACAAACAAGTGACTGTGGACTCGTAACAATCTTTGACACTGTATATTCAATAATTAGACAATAAAAACCTTCTGTTGACTAACATTATGTCTCTCGATATGTAGGTTCTTTTGGCTAATGTTATTTCAGATTACGACATGGCTGCTCAAATGAATGTGGATGCACCAGAAGTTCTCACAATTGCTGACATCTTCCCTAATGGCTATCCTAGAAAGATTGGAAAGAACAACCTTAGGGTTGACTTTGAAACCCTCACTTGCTCAGAATCTTCTTGTCTCATTGCTGTGGATATTCTAAAGAATCATCCCTACCAGAACATGCTCTCACACTATGCTACTGTACCGGAGATCTACATGCAACAATTCTGGAATTCAATGCAAAGGATCAATGGTCAAAGTGCAGTGACTGTTACTCTCAATCACAAACAAGTCACCATCACTCATGCTGATTTACGGGCTGTTCTTCTCATTCCTGAAATCGAGCCAACCGACTTCTTTGCCACACCTACTGAGGAGACAGTTCTACAATTCTTGCTTGATATTGGCTATGATGAAGCTTCAGGAATTATCTCCAAGCATTCTCATGTGGAGCTTAAGAACATTCCTCAACCATGAAGAACCCTCTACATCATCATCACCAAATCAGTCTCTGGTCGTGATAGTGGCTATGAGCATCCCAAGCTCATGGAACTACAAATCTTCTGGTCATTAATCAACAAAAAGGACATCGAAATTGAAGCACTGTTATGGGAAGACATGATGTCATTTCACAAGAAACTTGGCTCAAAGATTCCCTATGTCAGATACACAAAATTGTTGATCCAGAGAGCACTTGGACTTCATCCCGATATTCCACAAAGGCTCAATGACCCAGACAATCACGATATGTTGACTGAACCTACCCTATCAGTCAGAATCAAGGAATCGTCAACAAAGAAACAGGGTGCTGTATTACTTGATCATCTTCTTTCTAATGAAATCAAAAAGCTCGAGACATACAAAAGGTATCTAGTAGCAGTAAGAGAAGGCAAAATTGGTCATCTCGATGAAAAGTCTTCTGGAACACCTATAAGGAGAACCAGAAGAGGCAGTGCAGGAAGTGATGCAAGTACTATAAGTCAAAGGAAGTTTCCCAAGAGGAATCCTCCTCGTAAAAGGACTGTTCCTTCTAAGGAAGCTGTTCCCATTCCCGTACCTAAAACTGAACCGCAGAGAAAGCTAATTGACGAGGACTCAGAAGGTACTGCATCAGAAAAAGAGACTTTCTACTCTGAAACTGCTGAAGATGAAACCACAACGGTATCTAAACCTCCCAGTCCTCCAGCTGAACATGGAAAAGGGAAGACTCCTGTACTTGTGCCATATGAAGAAAGCTCAGAAAGTGATGAAGAGCAACTGGATAAATCCTACAGGAAGAAGTTTAAAATCGTTAGACACCTTCAAAAAGCTGAAGAATTTGCAAAAGACCAAATGAGTGGCCCCGGAGGATCAAGTGGTGCTGCCCACTATAAACCAACTCCTGATGCGGTTAATCAACCCGATAAGGGAGCTGGTGCCACCAATCTTGTGCAACAACAAATGCTTGTGGAGGAGTCTACTGATTATAACATTGAGGAACCAGAAAAGGATAAGACTGAGAAAGAAAAGACTGATGAAGAAGCTAAGACTCAGACGGAAGAAAAGACTAAATCTGGACAAGATAACGAAGAGAATTATGATGATTATCTTCTCAACAGTCCAACTCGTTCTGCACCTCCAAAGGACCCTGAGCCTCCTCATGTCTCCTCCTCATCAGATTCATCATCTCACTCCTCACCACCACCATCTAAAAGATCAACCAAATCAACATCCAAATCAGTGAAGAAACCAACTCGATCTTGGATATCTCATGCTCATAAAAGAATTGGGAATGCTATCAAACAAGTCAGAAAGAAAGACATCCTCCAAAGGAAGATGAATTTCTATGCTGATCAGATACAGTATATTCATGATGATCTCGAAAAGATGCAAGATGAAAGGGAGTATGTCCAGAAGCTCATTAAAGATGATCTTCAAGGGAAAATGGACGAAATGATAAAAGGATACACTCACCAGTTCCTTATGGAGGTCGTTCCGAAACTGACAAAGGAGATGTATAACAGACAACTGTATCCAAATCTATTGCATCTAGCCAAACAAGCCATGAAATCAACTCCGATGAATTTAAGCATCAATCCAGTTGAATCTACAATCTTCTCAGATGATGAATTGGTGAACCGGCTAGTTGCGCAAATGTCGACACGCTCTGCAACGTTTGCCTCGCACGAAGCTAAACTGTTTGAAGCTCTACTGGAATACCAACTCAGGTCCTCATTCCGAGAAGAAGCTGTTAGGCCCAAACGTTCAAGAGATGTTGAAGACAAAGATCAGGATAAGGATAAAGAGCCCAAACGCACAAAGAAGTCTGATGTATCATCCTCTATTTAGTACTCGATGCAACCTCCACCACAACGGACTCCTGCTCAATAAAGATCTTTTCCTCCATCTTCTACTGATAAACCTCAGGATTCTTCTGAATTACCACCCGAGACTCAGAAAACCGGTGATCACTTTGAGTATACGGGTGGTGACGATGAGGAAGTCCGTGAGGCCCTACAACAACCCACCTCTCCCAAACAAGTTAAGAAACCAGAATCCTCATCTAGGCCAAAAAAAAGAAGAAGAAGGCGCTTATGGCTGACGTCGTATCATGGCTAGATGAAGATACAACACAGGAATTTGAATGGTTCTCTACACTTGTCAATTCCACTCCCTACCCTGAAGAAGGTCAAGATCTGGTAGACGGTAATACATTGGAGCATGCTAAGATTCTGCAAGAAAAGTTCCATGTGAAGAAGATGACGAAATCAGAGTTGAGGCGAATCAAGAATGAAGCTTTTCAACTGTGGAAAGATAGCTCAGAAAGTGCCATCAAGGTCGAATATCACCTTGAAAACATTGCTCGAGCTATGTCTAACAACATGGATTGGCTCAACCCAGAAGCAAACATCGACTTCACCAAACGGGACAACCCTCCATTTTACACCGACTGGTCAAAACCTCTACCAACAATTGGCCAACCAGATGAACCTAGGATTCCATTCAGATATTTCTTCAACAAAGACTTGGAATTTCTTCTACACGGTGGCGATGGCTCAAGGAAATACGCTACATCTTTGACACTTCCATTCCCCGCAGCAATATACTCAAACTGCATAGCTATCGAGGAAAGAGCTAATCACTTGTTCTCCAACAAAGTGGAAGCATATGACCGAGATGCAATGTACGGGATTCATCATTGGCCGGAACGCCGAAGAATCTACTACACAAGCTGCCAGGTTCAGAAGTCTCAAAATGCAGTGTTCAGTACTAAGGATATCGTTGCCATCAAACACGTTGATCTGTCGACCAAAGGGGACTACACTTTTCTCAAGAAGATTGTGGTCAAAAGGCAAGATGAACGGGATTATGCATTCTCTGAAGCTGACTTTGAGAATTTGTCTATCAACGACATTGAAGACATGTACCTTGCCAAAGTACAGGGTCGCATGAGACATGTACCTTGCCAAAGTACCTTGCCTAAGCGATGGAATTCTCAGGATCGAAGGGATGTGAAGAGGATCATCACGATGATTGATGAACGGTTGTACAGAAGGGATCAATTCAGAAGATTGGAAAGCTATGTTGGTGGTCGACCAAGGATTAACATCACCGGCTTTCAACGCCCGATTTACACTCCTGGCGACATCTCTGGACTACCTGGTACCTCTTAAACCGCTTCTTTCATTACTACTTTGGATGTATGATTTATATATGTGAATGGCTTGTGCACACATAACAGTGTACAACCCGTTCTTGTCAAGAAAGGACCCTGTGGTACGTTTCAGTGCCACAATCCTTACAAAAGGAGCGAAAGCTTCTTACTTTTGAGTAAAACCTATCAAACCTTTCATTTTTCAAGGTTTTGCTCAAAAGAACAAGTACTTCCCTGTATGACTTTCAAAACCTCAACCGTTTATATCACTTGTTGAGGGGGAGTATTTGAATTAAAACTTTGTTCACAAATTGTTCATAGTGGTCATCTTCCCGCAACACTCGAAATGGTCATATTTATTCTCAACTTTTCAAAAATAACATTTTATATGCCATTTTTGAGGGGGAGAAAATTATCTGATAAGAAATATGTTGTGTAAATGCAAATGACTCTTTGTGTAATAGACTTAACCAACAAATTGATGGTACTAAACTGTTAGTAACTCGAAAAGACTTGTCCTGGACGGGTAATAATTTCAAGCTAGTTCGCTAGTAATGTAAACGTGTCTCGCAAAGGACTTGTCCAAGTAGAAAGTACCATTCGAGAAACTCTTGGTAGACATGAATTCTGACGGGTATGACAACCTTTCGAGGTTGGTCTACACCTTCAAGGTAGTTATTAGAGCTAGTTGTCACCTAAAAGCTGACAATGTAACTCTTTAACTATGCAACGTAACCGTGTCTCGCGGGGGATTGTCTATCTTGAGTTGATCAATTCAAAAGTGCGCGCTCTTCCCACACAGTGCAGATTTCCGTCAAAACTCTAAAGCACATGTGGAGGGGGAGTATTTCTGCTAAAAGATAAAACTCTCACAGTGGTTCAAACATGTTTTTCATTTACAAACCCTTGGAGAGATTTTCTTGAAAATTGGTTTTATGGCAACATAGGTTAGTCATGGAGTGATAAGGTGACTAAGGTTAGGAATAACCGTCCTATGATCCGCCAGAGCCAGAGGGATCTACCCAAGGACATCACAAATAGTTAGTACTTAGAAGCCCTTAGGTACGATGATAAAAAGGAGAAAATGAGAATCAGAGAAAGAAGGAGTTGAAGAATTAAAAAGAATTCAAAGAAAAGGGTGAAAAGAAATAGCCCTCCAAATTATTCAACTAAGGGCAGACACCGGGTTCAATTCATATGCTACTGGTTGTCACTTAGTGACGCCGGTATTGAAGATTAAAAGTCGTCATGGACCCAGTGACGCATGCACTAAACCTTCTTAACCACTCAAGTTTCTCTCTACAGAAGCTTGTTTCATTCTCACAGGGAACCCTACGTAAACTATTGGCTTTCTCTTAGAGATCGCTGGTATTGAAGAAGGAGACCCTCTCCCTAGTCTCCGCTCAGGAAAACCAAAACGCACTATTGAGTCTAGAGCCACGAGATTCATCAAAAGATCTCTTAGGTACACTTGACATTTCATCACTTGACGTTCAACAATAAGAATTTCAGTGGTACGTTATCGAGTCCTTCACAGATCTTAGCAATCTGTCGAGAACATTTATGAGAGGTTCATATCTGTGATCCTCAGTGATTGAATGGAAACTCCTGCCAGGGTCAACATCAAACAGCCCTGACAGCAGGTCACTTCGGTAACTCCCCGTGGATTACGCTTAGTGTGTCTCAAACGGTCTACAGTCGTGAGGTGATGCTTCGGTGTACCTCAGCGACTCATCTGAACTATAGATGTACTTCGATACATCGCGTTATCTCACTTGTGGGACTCCAGTTCAGGAACGGCCTTTGCAAGAATTAGAGTTGTGTTTTCACACTATGCTGTTAACACTCTCGAAGTTCAAACTTGTAAGTGCCGGAATCCGCTTATTACTAACCGTTTGAAATGTTTTCTTCTTATGGAAGCTCCGGAGCGGGATGATCGTGCAGATTCTTCTCATGCTCACGCCAACATCATCACTAATGGAAGTTCTATCCAAAAGCAAAACAACAGTAAGAATGATTCTTCATCAAATCAAAGATTCTACAAAGTTAAAGACTTAATGAACTTCATCAGTACTGTATTCCAATGTCAAAGAGCGTGTGAGCATGTTGAAGAATGACGTGGAGACACTGTAGCGATGAAGCAGACCTGAGGCAGATTTGATGCAGATAACAACATACTATCACTGTTTTTCATCACCAACACTTGAGGGGGAGATTGTTGGAATCACTCCTAAACCTTAATTCAAGTGTTAGTTACTCATTTGTAATAGGTAGCTTATTATGGCCTTTATGTTTGTTTAAGGTCAAGCTTATGTAGAAGGCCCATAAGCTTAGGCCCATGTCCAATAAGGAAAAGGGAAGGAGTGGGAGTGTTGCCCTAGCTCCTTGCCTATGAATACTCTTGTAAACCTTCATTTGAAGGTTGGTTGTTCAAGTTATTTCATTTCACATACTCCTACGTATAACCGTCTCATATTAGCGTGTGTGTGTGTGTTTGGATATTGTTCAATCGCCTTAATCTCTTTCTTGTAAGCTTGTGTTGTAAAACTAGTGACCTATCAGTTTTACTTAAAAGATCTCTTAAAAACTATCATACCTGACACTAACAATCTTTAATGTCTTAAAATGGTCCTTATCTGTCATCTTTCAAAATTGAATCTTGCCACATCTTTCCCTAAATTTTTCTAAATGATTTAAATCAGTTGGGATCACAAATCTCAAATGGTTTGATATTTCTGATTGGGGTAGAGATCGTGATTTAAATCTCAAATCTGTTTTAAATGGAATTGGTTTTAGTCCTTTAAAGGCACTCCTGCCTCCATGTGCCAAACGATTTCAATATACATAATGCACATATTGAGGAGGAGGATTTATCAAAAAACCAGATGAGTATTTAAACAAGGCCACATTTTCTCCCATGTTTTCTTAACCTAATTAAATCACTTGGGATCCAAAATCTCAAAGGGTTTGATATTTTTGATCGGGGGAGAATTTGTGATTTAATAATGAAATTTGATAAAAGGTAATCGTTTTGATTTAATTGTGCACGCTGCTCGCTCATATGTGCTAAACGCTTTCGAATCTTGAAGCACATATTGAGGGGGAGCAAATAAACTATCGAGGTACGAAAGTTTTCTAAAGTGATTTATAAAGTACCTTGATTGAGTTTTCAAATGGTTTCTTAATGGCTCTTGTGATTGTGGATGTGCATCAAATTAACTCTTGCCTCTATGTGATAAAATGATTTCACTTATCCTATGCACATATTGAGGGGGAGAATTTTACCATGAAAATCAAATGGCTTTTTCGTATGAAAATTGTGATCAAAGAGAATATTTCAAAGTCCTCTTGCCTCCTTGTGCTAAACAATTTCTAAATCATACGCACATGTTGAGGGGGAGTTTTTCTAAATGATCAAAACTATTAGGGTACAAAATGCTTTGATCTCGCATCACAAGTACCTTGATTGTTTTTCCAAATGATTTTTCAATTGGTTTCAAGGAAGAATGAACTGTACCAAAAGACCAACCATTTTACTTTATACATGGAGTTATAAGGATGGTGAGGTTAGGTATTTCTTCCCACGATCCACCAGAACCGGAGGGATCTTCCCAGGGATAATCCACTAGATAGTGTAGAGTCCTTAGGAATATTGAAAAAAGGAGAAAAATGAGAATATGGGAAGAGTGCGGACTGAGACAGAGCTAGTACTGGAATAAACCCAACAAGGTTCTAGTTATGAAGTCTCGGTAAGCACTGAAGGGGTTGAAGAATGAAAAAAAACTGAATGTGAAAAAGGGTGAAAAGAAATAGCCCTCCATCAATTCAACCTTAGGGCAGAAACCGGGTTCAATGCATATGCTACTGGTTGTTACTAAGGTAACACTGGTATTGAAGACAAGACGTCATGGACCCAGTGACGCACTGCACTAAACTTCCCAAGCCACTCAAGTTCCTCTTAAAAGGGCTTGTTTCATTCTCTCGGGGAACCGACATAATCTATCGACTTTCTCTTAGAGATGGTTGATATTGAAGTAGGAGACCCTCTCCCTAGTCTCTGGCACAGGAACCAAATGTGCACTATTGAGTCTAGAGCCAAGAGATCATCCACAATATCTCATTAGGACACTATATTAATGAAGACTTGCTGTTTCACACAATGTGGAAAGTAAGTATATATTGAGAGTCCTACGCATTATCCTTGTGGTATTGCCAGAACATCCGAGTGATATGTTAAATATTCACAATGAAGATGGAAATCCTTCTAGAGCCAACATCAAACAAGCTCTTGGTTGGTGACATGTGAGATCTTTTCTAAAGATCAAACTTGTGACAACTGGATAGAAACGATGGGGCGATTCACTCGTGAATCAACCTTGGTCCAGGAAATGAATTGACGAATACTTTTGGAAAAACCGTTCGATGTGCAAATCTTCTTTTCTCTAGCGCATCGAATGTGTATTCATATTTCATATTCAAAAAGTATCTCTGATTGAAAAAAATACTTTTGGAAAAACCGTTCGATGTGCGAATCTCTTCTTTTATCTAACACATCGAATGTGTACTCTTTTCAAATACAAAAAGTATTTTGATTGAAAATTGATCTTTCTCATAAAACCTTCGTCGTATTGCAAAACTCTTTCTTCTAAGCAATACACTATTGTTTTTCAAATCATTTTTCATCAATCAGTGAATCTCAATTCGCTGGTTCACTCACTCCGTGTTGTCTTCTTTGAGACGTTCCGGTTTGAGAACAGCTAGAACAGCTGCGAAACCCTGTCAAGGAGATTCTTAGGAATCCTACCTGATCACAGGCAGTATTTATACTGATCAACGGGGAACCGTGGGCCGTGTACCTCAATTCAACGAAAGTGATCAAAGACACTTTCGTGTGTTTTATTGCTAAATGTTGTTTGCAGGTACATTTGGACGGTTGTAGCTGATCAGAATTGAGGAGTCAATCCAAAGCCGCATGCTCACAGCATCCACACTTAATTGAAGAAATCATGACTGGTGCATAATCTACATAACCTGGTTCTGATATTTCTATACTATGCTTCTGCTACGCTGCTGAAAATATCATGAATCAGTAAAGCTTCCGCTACTCTGATGGAAAGATGTCATGATTCAAAAAGTGTGAGCATGTCGGTCCAAAATTCACAACATCACATGAAGGCAACACAACTATGGATGATCCAGAGATTTACTGTGGCTGATGATCTCAAAGAAAGCTCGAAGATCATCAAAGATGTGGATCAGTTAAAGGCCTCCACTTAAAGTACAATTCAATGCAGACTTTAAAGAATCGCTACTAAAGCACAAAGATTGCGAAAGTGAAGAATTCAAGTCTACGAGCTCAAGAATATGTCAAAGAAAGAATGCTAGGATGCAAAATGTATTTCATGGGGTGACCTCCCTTAGGGGGAGATTGTTAGGAATTAGAAATTCCATGTTAAAGTGTCGGTCACCCCAATTATAGTCTAGCATATGTTAGCTCGTAGATTTGTAGTTATTTACGTTTTGTAGTAGTTAATTAGTTAATTTGTAGCGTAGAATAGTGTAGTGCAACACCGTGGAGGAAGGACGGGTCTTTACCCACTGTATGCCTGATCCACAGTCCGATAGGAGGACGTATTTACTTGTAACTATAAATACCCCTTCCATCCATGGAAGGGGTGGTGCTTTTCAATCTAACATTCCATACTTTTGTATACCAAGTCTCTATCAAGAAAACACCCAACTCTCTACTTCTCTTTAATGGCAAATATGTATTTTGATCATCCAAGACCACCCGAATCATCAACACAATAAATATATCGATCCTACAAAACGGAATGGAATCCTTGGTTGTTCTGGTTTGCCAATCATCGGTAGAGGTTTGGTCCAATCTGTGTAGTAAGGTTCATTATCCTTTCTTGTGTAGTCGATCTTTGATTCCGGGTTGAGCCAGTCGATATTGTTGGACATTGCACAGGCAATGTTGTCCAAGTGGTATTCTAGCTCAATTGCACTGCATGATCTTTCTTTGAGTAGATTAAAGGAATCGTTCTTGATCCTGCGGAGTTCCCGTTTCATCATCTTCTTGACCTTGAATTCATCTTAAATAATCTGAACCTGCTCCAGAGTTTGACCATCTACTGGTTCTTGACCTTCAGCTAGTCTTGGTTGTGCCTCAACCATGTTACTGAACCACTCAAACTCCTTAGTGTTGTCGTCATCTAACCAAGAGATGACCGACGGTTTCTTCTTCTTCGATCTGGAGGATGACTCTGGTTGAGGTGATGGTCGGGGCATTGGTTGATGTCGGGGCACGGGAATGTCATGATCCTTACCACCGGTGTTGTGAAGTGGTCACTGGTTTTCTGCTGTGGTGGTGGGATTCTGTATCCTGAGGTTGATCAGATGGTGGTTGTTGGGTTGCTTGTTGTGGGGGTGTGGTGGTTGTCTTAACAGGTGGTGGTGACATGGATGACGACGACTCACCGGTCTTCTTTTGTCTTTTGGCATTCGGATCCTCATCCTTGTCGTCATCATCTCTCGGTCTCTTATCTTGCCCAGCAGCTTCCTTGCAAGTTGTTTTGAGTTGTTGTTCCAGAAGTAGATCATATAGCTTTACATCATCTGGAGTGAAAGATGGAGCTCGAGTAGCCATTATGTTCACCAATTCTGAAATTAACTCATCTTCAGTGACGACTGAGGGCTTGATCGGTTTTGTATGCATGACCACCGGTGTAGTTTTAATGACCTGTTGAACCATTGTCTTAACCATTGGAAAGAATTGATTCTTGAACATCTCTCTAGTGACACCAGGAACCATGTTGAGAAGAAAGGTGTGAGTGTAGTTCCTGAGTTGTTCATTAATTTCACCTTGAATGTCCTTAGAGAGAAACTCCTGAATCTGTTCTCTTTCACCTTGAAATGTGTCCATCTGTGTTGTGAGATCTGTGACCACGTCGGCCGGTATATTCATTCGGGATTCAAGAAAGTTTTGTTTCTTGGTCTGAGATTGGTGCACAGCTTTCTGGATCCTAGCTTTAACACGAGACGTCCACCTGTTGGCTTTCTTCTTGACTGATTTTGACGTTGACTTTGTTGTTTTCTTTGTTGGTGGTCATGATGAGTGTGAAGATGATTCGGGTTTGGAGGTGTCAAGAGGTGTGTCAGAAGACTGCTGGGGTTTATGAAAGGGATTCTCAACTATATAGTTGTCAGCTTCTTCTTTTAACCTTTGTTCCTCAGTTCTACCAGCTTCTTCTGCAGCCTTTTGCTTCTTTAGTTCCTCTTCAGCTTCCAAAATGTAATCAACTAGGACTCTCTCATCCTTATCATGATCATCTTCTCCATAATCGATCATTTGCTCATCATCTTCTTGTTGTTGTTCTTCTGCTATTTTCTCTTCCTGAAGGGTAGTTGTGGTGATTACACCCGTGCCCTTACCGGGTTGATTAACCGGATCGGTAACGAGTAGAGTAGTGAGTGGAGCACCAGTGCACCACTGCTGGAACCACCTGGCCCTTCGGGTCGATTAAGTGAAAAGTCAGCTACTGCTTTTTCCATTCTTTGTTGCTTCAGAGTTTTCTGCAGTTGCTTCTCTTCAGCTTTTGGGTCATACTCCCATTCTGAGTCTTCTTCTTCTTCTTGTTCTAGAGGCTTCTTCCCTTTGTCAGATTTATTTTCTTCATCAGAAGGTACGAAGCATCAATGTCTTGATCAAGTTGTTCATACGTAGGACTTTTAGGTTTGTCCTCTTTCTTCTCCTTGACAGTTGAGTCATAAGTACGATCCTCACTGTAGACAACAAGCTTATCTGACTCTGTTTCTGAATCGTCATCATAGAGTGATGTTTGCACTAGTTCAGGTTCTGGTTTGACGATGTTGGTGGGAAGTTTCCTCCTGATATTTCTGCTGGTTTTCATTTTCTTAGACTTTGTAGAGCTTGCAGAGCTACCAACTTTCTTGGCCCTTGTCTTAACTGCTGGAGTGGTTTTCACATCCATGAAACCAATGTGCCTTGCAATCAGAGCTTCCCTGTAGAGTCTGTGTAAAATCCTAAAAATCTAAAACGTATGAAAAAACTATTTTACCCCTCAAGCATTATATTTGTAAAATACGTATAATACGTCAATCTCCTTAACTACGTCATAACCTAACATATATATATATATATATGTAATTAACATGTAAAAGAAAATTAAATCAATATACTCTATGACATATAGATATCACATATTAAAATGACTTCTAATGTACCAAACCTTAGTAAAAACATGTAACAAATTCACTTGTACACAAAATGGTCTAGGTTCATCACACATTTGTAATTATGGAAAATTGAATAAGTCTTGATTACGCCCCCTATACTCGGCTGAAATTTAATTCCCATAACTCCCCAAAATTCTCATTCAATCCCATTATTCCTCTCATTTGGTAACTTACTTCCATAATTCAAAAATCACACATAGAAACCCTAGACATCAATAGTGACGGCAAACAACCATCTTCATCATCCCATTCGACCCAAATAAGGTGCAAGAGGCTGTGATAAGGGGTGGTAATCGTGGGTTCGTGGCTAAAAGATTGGCGTTTGGTCGCGTGTTTCTAGGTCGAGGGTTGGCATCAATTGGCCGTGGGCTGTTTCCTTGGCTTCGTTTTCATTACACTCGATCATCTAGGGTATTGTATCACCTCCCTTTTCAATCCTTTTCTTTTATGTTTACAAGTCGTGTGAAATGACTTTCCATTCGAATGCATGTTACACGTTAAATCTCTCACATGAAAAGACAAGATAATCACATGAAATAATAACATATGTCACATAAAACATCAATTTCGAATTGCTTTATAATCGACCCATAAGTAATCTGTTGGAACCCTTTCGACCATCATTTATATACACATCACATACATGTTTATCTATTTTCTTGTATCGAGCTAAATGGTCTTATAAATGCGAATATATTTTGGGTATTCTTTTGATGTCGACAATAATTTAAATGGACATAGGGTCCTTGTTTGTGTCGTATGAAAATGGGGTTTGAATAAATGCATGTCGACCTAAATAGACTCATAAGGGAGTCATTGTAATCCTAGTTAAGGTTGGTTCGATTTATATGAAAGGTAAATGGATATCAAAACTAAGTAGGGTTTTAACAAGAGTTTTGATTCTATAAAAGTTAAAGGTTGATTTGGAAATTATAAAACTTGGAAGGTAATTCATTAATATGGTGAATAAATGGACTAAATGAGTAAAACAAGTAAACTTATGACATTTACACTTTTGACCCTATACTTTGTGATACTTACACTTCAGACCCTAAACTGTTACAACTTGTCATAAATGACCCTTAAACTATGATAATACTCATGTTCACCATTTTAACCTAATTTGACATTAATTACTTCATAAATGACTAAACCTGCTAATTATGGAAACCTACTATTTTTAGAAAGTTACTTAATATAGAAACCTACTAATTATGGAAACTTGCCTAAAATCGAAAGTTACCTAAAATGGAAAGTTACTTAAAATGGCTAAATTACTTAAAGTGGAAACTTACTAAATAAGGAAAGTTACTATATTTGGAAACTTGCTAAAAATGGAAACATTCTTATAAACCCTAAAAGAATTAATCGGGAATAAAACACTTTAACTACGTCTAATAAATGCATATCCTTTCACTTCTTTAGATCCCTCAAAGGAGTAATCTTCCGTGTCTTGTGTTTCATCTATTTGTTTATGTCTTTGCTGTTGAATGAGGTACATATATTCTGACCTTATCTCTTAAGGTTTCTCATGATTCGTACACATCTTTTAATATTAGCTTTGAATTGTTATGCCTTTACTCTGAGCCTTCTTATTAGGGCTTCCCTATGACCTTGCTATGCACCTTTTGATTATGAACCTTTTGATTATGAACCTTTGTTATGAACCTTCTGATTATGGAACTTCATTATGAACCTCTGATTATGAACCTCTGAATATGAACCTTTGCTATGGACCTTTGATATGAACCTCTGACTTTTGAACCTTTGATATGAACCCTTATGTTATGACTTTGCTTTGACCCTTCAGTTTGATACCCGAGCCAAATATGTTTCCCTAGCCATGAAGGTAACATGGCTGTGTCATTGATGAACCAATGGCATGACTCTAGTGTGGTTGAGTGATGTTCCACACCGTCCCTTTTCTGTTATATGATTATGAGCTCAAGATATATGTTTGGCCACTATGATTTTGTAGGGGCGTATGGATGCATCCTAGATATGTTATGTTATGATATGTTAGGATATGATTTATACGGTGAATGAGTCGTGTGCAATACGCGTCTTCACATTCTGGGAGCTGATCACTCCATTGGTTACTTGAGGTCTCCCCTCCTATTATATTTGGTATTCCGAGGTCACCCCTCCGAGTACAATGGTTACTTATGATATGATATGATATGTTTCTAGGCTCGTGGTAGATTTCTGACAACCTTTACACTTTTGATACACCTATATTGTACCTTCTGTTATTCCCCAATGCACCATATTCTGTATTCCTCATCCTTCGTTTCTGTTGATTACTCATTTATTCAATATCCTTATGTGATTCATTCTATTACCATACTATACTCTATTTCATTTGATATGTCATACTCTTATTCCGTTTTGGTTGACTATCAAGCTTATACTTCAGACTATCATTCCATTCATGTACCGAGCCATTATATGATTATTGGATTCATGTGCTGATTTTGCTATTACATGATTTATGTGACTACCCGTTTACTCTGCTACTATATGATTAATATGTAACTATCTGATTCACTTGTTATCATGCTAACATCTGATCATCCGTTTATCATGCTATTATGTGACCCTTTGATTTGTTTGGTTGCCTTGCTAGTATATAATCAATTGATTATCTGTTTATCATGTATACATTCGTTCAGTTATTTTCGTGGGCTATGATTATCCGTTAGTATTCTTATTTGATAATTGTTCACCTTCCATGTTTACACTTCTGTTTATGCTACTGTTTGATTATGTAAATGGTTCAACTTACGTTATCTTCCTAGTTGACTTGTTTAACTTACCATGCTATGTTCTTGTTTATTTAATCCATTCAATTATGATGTTCGTTTGGTATTCCTACCTGATACATGTGGCTATCATGCTTCATTTGCTTTTAGTATTTCCGCTAGTTATTATTCTTGACCTATTTATTAGTTGTAGGTTATCTGGCTTGTGTGATTTCTGTGCTTGCATTCAATTTAATTGCTTCCGCCTGCTTATAGATTCCCGCTGAGCTTATATGTAATCTAATTATCTGATTTAATTGTGTACCATATTTATGTTTAGCTTGATACGTTGTCTGCTATGCTTGATCGTTGTTTGGTTACGTGTTTTGCTTATGATATTGTTCATCAACTCCTATTTAATTATGTTTCGGTGCTTGTATGTTTGGTTAACTATATGTACTTATATATGTCATTGATGCGCTGCTTTGCCTTGGTCTCCTTTGAATTCTGTTTCTCCTAGATATCTGTTAATATTGTGTTCTGCGGGTTCCTCATTGACTCATTGTGCTTATTTCGTTGTGACCTAATATTTTGTTATGTCAGCTTTCCTTTTGTTATATCTGTTCACTGGGCTTTTTAAGCTCAGCCGCATTTTCTTTTCCATGCGGCAGGTACTAAGTAGGATGCTGGGTTTTATTGGGCTGAGAGTAAGAGCATTTGAGTGATCCAACCCTAGTTCCCCTTATCATTTTGGACTTATTTCGAAGAGTAATTGTTTTGTTATTTCATTTCATTTTTTACATGTTGGATTTTGTAAGTTTCCTTGTAAGTCATTCGTTTATATGACTTGGGATTTTATTTTATAAGACTTCCGCTTGCACAATTTTATTAATATGTTTTGATATGATTCCATGATGTGATACTTCTACCCTTGCTGGGTTGGGGTGTTACAATTATGGTATCAGAGCCCAGGTTTTGTCTTGTTGACCTTATTGACCTGTGAGAACGTGGGTAGACATTAGGCTTTCGTATGTTTTGATCTTTTCCGATTCTTTTGATTTTCGTTCAGATTTGGTCGCGATATTCTTTTGTATTCACTGATTTGACCTTCTTCTTTTCGCATTTGATTTTGTTTATTTTATCTTCGCGCATTCGTTTGTCAATCGTTTAAATGGAGACTACTCGTAGAGTCGAAGATGATGGTGCCGATCCTGCGTTGCTGCAACAGTTTCCTGAACTGGAGAATTTCGTGAAGCAGAAGCCGCACCCGACTGAAATTACTACCAAGATTCGGACATATTGGTGTCGACATTCCAACCGCTAAGATGTTGAGAAGATTCATCTGCTTCATATGATTGGGCACGACTTGTGTTACTCTGATTTGTTTGTCACGCGTTTCGAGGCGGTTTGATATTTTGTTATGTGATTTTGATCGGTATTACTTTTCTTTGAATTGTTCAAAACTCGGTTAGAATTGTGAAGTTTATGATTTAGCATTTTTGGTAATATTTCAGCTTTATGTCATATCTCATATCTCTTTAAGAGATTTCGATTATCAACTATTTTGTTTATGTGATTCATACCAGCGAGATCAAATTCGTGATTTTTGGCACTATTTGTGCACCTAAGGTTATGTTTGGATCTTCATAAATGAGTCATGAGGAACCGTTTCGAGCAAGTTGGTGGCCTTCTTTCTTTTGTATATTGGTAAGTTGGTTTGATGTTTTATATGTTGCATGTGTGTGAATCTGGTTTGATTTGGTATGCTACTTGCTACCTATATGTGTATCTATTTTGTTGTGATGTTGATTATGTTGTTCGTCATGACCTGGGACAGAATATGATGACAATAAGATGGAAGATGGAAGATCTTTGATAACATCAGTGAACAGGCATGTAGGGAGTTCCACTCCTTGTTTGCGAGTGGATGTTCCCATAAACCTGATTGCATTGAAGGTGTGCTCATCTAGCATAGTATGCTTGTTGGGATCATCCAGTCTGTTTGGGATACTTTCGTGCTTCCCGAGAAGGTAGTAAATTAGTAACTTTGTGTAGCGAACGAAAGGAACCTTGGAGCCTGGTTTCCTGAGATGCTACATCATGTCTTCCCAAATGAGGCTTGCATAGTCTATGTGAAGTACATGGACCATTCCCCATAAGATTTGTAAGTGCATCAGCTTTAGGTGTTCATGACCGCTATCTCTTCCCGTGACTGACTTAGCGATCATCAGATAAAGAGTTCTCCATGGTTGTGGGATATTCTTGAAGTCGACTCTGGAGTGTGTAGCAATGACCCCAGATTCTTCGTCATACCCAATGTCGACCAAGAAGTTCATGACCTCTATCTCAGAAGGAGTCCTTCTGTATTCGACAGGAGAAATAGTTGGTAGCAGAAGAATGGTGTGAAGATCATCAACCGTGACTGTGACTTCCTAAGTGTCAAGGGTCACTTTTACAACGTCTTATCCATCAATATTCTCCATAGTGTGCCAGAACTGATGGATGTAAAATTCTGATGCTGTGGCTGAGTTGGTGAGCATGAGGTTGAAAGGGTGTTGCTTAAGAATGTCCACAGCTACACGGCAAGATGACTCTAAGCAGGGTGAAGTTGTGGAAGTTAACTCATAAGTTGTTCTTGCCTATGGTTTTGTTGTAGTCAGCCGAGAAAGTGTTTGCCATTGTGAGCTCAGCTGGGGCATCGTTGTTTTCTTGATTTGCAACCATTGTGTGATCTGAAAGTTATTAGACAAAGAAACAGACATATGGAAACACATTGTGTTAGTTTTAGTCTGATTTATTATCTAATGACTTATTTGATGATAACATGTTTAATAGAAGTCCTAAGTCACATTTGTCCAATTAACTGAAGTTGATGTGATAAGTTACGTGAACGTGTTAATATTTAAGTTTTAAAGTCCATTTTTCACTTAACACACAACATTATTACTTTTGTAAGCTTATGCGTAAACTTGATAATAGTGACTTATGCATAACATTCAATTAGTAGCTTATGCGTAACAGGCTAAAGCAATGGTGAACAGTAGCTTATGAGTAACATGGATCCTTATTCATAAGAAAAGGGAGCTTATGCGTAAGAGTAAGCTAAAGCTTAAGACCATGCTTATGCGTAAGAGTTTCTTACGCGTAAGACATGTTCAAAGGCTTTAGGCTTACGCGTAAGGATAAGCTAAATGTTACGCGTAAGTTTTACTCATAAGAGTAAAGCTTATGCGTAAAAACATTTGTTTACGAATATCTTTCCAAGATATTCATAATCCATTGTAGACCTCTTATGCGTAAGAGTTACGCGTAAGATTTCGCATAGGCGTAACGTTTACGCGTAAGAGTTTTCCTTAAGCATAAGTGATAACATCAAATTATCCTGAATATTAAATGTCAATTTTCCCCGATAATGCTTGTAATTTATATCATTTATATGGATTTACGCTTGTTTTCCATTTTATTCCACTTCCAGGTACATTACGAGTATTGGAGCTAAAGAGACGCGGAATTGGAGAATTATCAAAGATTTATCATAGTATGCTCACTTTGAAGAAGTTACGGCGTAAATCATCTCTCACATTACGCCGTAACTAAAGCGTGACTCATAAAGCCAACTCATCAGAAGATTACGGCGTAACTCTCCCAAAAGATTACGACATAACTATATTAGGTCAAAAGAGGATCCGTGCCGCTGATAACTACGCCCTAACTCTTGCATAAACTACGACGTAACCAAGAATTATTGAAGATACGGCGTAACCACTTCTAAGGTTACGCCGTAACTAGCAGATCTAGTGCATTTTACGAAGAAATAGAGAATTACGGCGTAACTATTTTATTTGTTACACCGTAACCCAGATCTGGCCTATAAATACCCCATGATTTCCAGCATTTCAAAGCATCCCATTTCATACACCACAACCAAAGAACGTAGGAAGAAGCCAAAGGCAGGTCTAGAGGAGCATACGGAGCTATCTCCAAAGGAGAAATCACTCCCCTACGATAAGCATTAGCATTTTATCTTTTCTTTACTTTCGATTCATGTATTTCGTAACATTAAAATTGAATTGATTTGTATGGTTAATATGAGCGGCTAAGCCCCTTTTGGTGCTGGCCTAGTTATCATTTCTTAATTGTTTTATTTGCATTTATATTACTTCCGCATAATTATTTCTAAGTGTATGCATGCATAGTTTATTGGTAGCTACCCTTGTTTCGGTAGTTTTGAATGGCGGTAGAGGCTAGTTGCTTAGGAGATATGACCAACTGACCCTAAGTGAGTAGACTGAGACGGAAAGGGTAAGATATGACTAATTGACGACCCTTTCTACTTGTGCGATTTGACCAACTAATCACCTACTGTTTAGATGAACTTAAGAACTAAGGGGTGAGTGTTTAAGTTGCTAACGCCCGGGCACTCACTATTATAAGTCTAGCATGTAGCGGTACTTAATGACTCGGCTTAGGGGACCAGGAACAACTGGACTTATGAGGGGACACCTGACTTCTCCAGTGGTGGCATCTTTGTTGATAGGATAGGGCGAATTGACCAAATGTTGTCCTCTCGACTTTGACCCCACCTGAAGTAATTGGAAGTAATTAGACTTAGACATTACTAGCTAGGATGAATGACTAGGTTAGCATCACTCTCCGTTATTGATCACAACCTTTGCCTTTAATATGCTTTTGTAGTTAATTAATTAATTCCTTATCAAAATCCTATTAAAATCCGTGACACCTAGACTTAGTAATAATCCAACACACATAGCTCTTGGGACGACCTCGGTTTTACCGATTACTACACTACACACGACCGGGTACACTGCCCGTTAGTGCATTAGGGTATACCATAGGTATAATGAGACATTATAAATATTAAAACCTGGTCAGTAAAACCTGCATCAAGTTTTTGGCGCCGCTGCCGGGGAGCTATTTTAGGATTTTTCATTAAGTCTATTTTTAATTTTCTTTCTTCTCTTAAATGTCAGCATACAAGACGGTAAGTGGTGATGACTTGGTTATAGATTTAGACTATCTGCTTGATTTTCATTTTACACCATTTATATATCCCATGTCTTATCCTACCCTTTAGTCATGAAGCATGTCTAGGTGATGCAGCGAGCAATCTTTGGTGTCTTGGCCATGGATTTGGTCATGTATCATTGATTTTGTCCACTTCGCCATGACATGTTAGTAATGACGAGTCACCCCTTAACCTTTGTCGTGTCTACCCATATTGCCTTCGAAAATTGTTTAGCCCATAACTCTAGTGGTGGAGATTTGTGTAACCGCCAAGCTTATGATAGAATACATGCTATGACTGTGCGATTGAGTGATCACCCCGAAATTGACACTTATAATAGTTGAGAGATTTGAGTGTTTCATTCCCATTTCGTGAGGTGTTCAGCTTTGTTTTATTCTAGCATAAGGGATGTGTAAACTTATATTTTCCAGGTTATGAGAGATATCTTTTTAATCTATCTAATAAGGTCTAGTTGAGGGCCAGTAGATTTCAAGTGGGGGGATATTTGATAACATCAAGATATCCTGAATATTAAGTGTCAATTTCCCCTGATAATGCTTGTAATTTATATCATTTATATGGATTTACGCTTGTTTTCTATTTTATTCCACTTTTAGGTAAATTACGGGCATTGGAGCTAAAGAGACGCGGAATTGGAGAATTATCAAAGATTTATCATAGTATGCTCACTTTGAAGAAGTTACCGCGTAACTCATCTCTCACATTACGCCGTAACTAAAGCGTGACTCAGAAAGCCAACTCATCAAAAGATTACGGTGTAACTCTCTCAAAAGATTACGACGTAACTATATTAGGTCAAAAGAGGATCCGCGCTGCTCATAGCTACGTCGTAACTCTTGCATAAACTACAACGTAACCAAGAATTATTGAAGATACGGCGTAACCACTTCTAAGGTTATGCCGTAACCAGCATATCTAGTGCATTTTATGAAGAAATAGAGAATTACGGCGTAACTATTTTATTAGTTACGCCATAACCCAGATCTGGCCTATAAATACCCCACGATTTCCAGCATTTCAAAGCATCCCATTTCACACACCAAAACCAAAGAATGTAGGAAGAAGCCAAAGACAGGTCTAGAGGAGCATACAGAGCTATCTCCAAGGGAGAAATCACTCCCCTACGATAAGCATTAGCATTTTATCTTTTCTTTACTTTCGATTCATGTATTTCGTAACATTAATTATTGAATTGATTTGTATGGTTAATATGAGCGGCTAAGCACCTCTTAGTGCTGGCCTATTTATAATTCCTTAATTGTTTTGTTTACGTTTATATTACTTCCGCATATTTATTTCTAAGTGTATGCATGCATAGTTTATTAGTAGCTACCTTTGTTTCGGTAGTTTTGAATGGCGGTAGAGGCTAGTTGCTTAGGAGATATGACCAATTGACCCTAAGTGAGTAGACTGAGACGGGAATGGTAAGATATGACCAACTGACGACCCTTTCTACTTGTGCGATTTGACCAACTGATCACCTACCGTTTGGATGAACTTAAGAATTAGGGGGTGAGTATTTAAGTTGCTAACGCCCGGGCACTCACTATTATAAGTCTAGCATGTAGCGTTACTTAATGACTCGGCTTAGGGGACCAGGAACAACTGGACTTATGAGGGGACACCTGACTTCTCCAGTGGTGGCATCTTTGCTGATAGGTTAGGGCGAATTGACCAAATGTTTTCCTCTCGACTTTGACCCTACCTGAAGTAATTGGAAGTAATTAGACATAGACATTACTAGCTTGGATGAATGACTAGGTTAGCATCACTCTCCTTTATTGATCACAATCTTTGCCTTTAATCTGCTTTAGTAGTTAATTAATTAATTCCTGATCAAAATCATATTAAAATCTGTGACACCTAGACTTAGTAATAATCCAACACACATAGCTCTTGGGACGACCTCGGTTTTACCGATTACTACACTACACACGACCAGGTACACTGCCCGTTAGTGCATTAAGGTAGACCATAGGTATAACGAGACATTATAAATATTAAAACCTGGTCACTAAAACCTGCATCAGTAAGGTTGAACACCTTTTGATTCTTTATGAGTAAACAACCTGTTAAACACAAACATGAAAAATTGATTACAATTCATTCCAAACATCCTCTAGATAACATAACAAGGATAAGAACGCACCAGTTAAACACTGAAAGACTTAGGCGTAAAATATCCTTAAAACCTAAACCCTTAATTTACGCTTAACAGATTTAGCCATACAAATCAAGCAAGTTTGTTTCTGGGATATCCTTGAAGTCATTTGAGTGTTTTGCAACAAGTTTTGACATTTTTCCACCACAGAATCAAAAGATTCAAGTGGTACGAACCCTAAAACCCTAAAACTTAATTCTTGACTAATTTGTTGTTTCTGGTTTAATTAAAGGTTGAAATCATGTGTCTAAACTATTTCTAACACTTTTTTGAACATCTAATCACAACAGATATCACAAAATAGAAAATCCCCAAAAAGTATGCATGAACCCTAAAATCATAAAACGTTCAATTGATGATTATGGGTTAGTTTTAATGATTGAAACATGTTTAATAATCACTAAGAAACATTTTAACACAATCCATTTCAATCCTAACACCCTTAGGCGTAAACCCCTAATTCGTTCATATGAACGCTTTGAACAAAATCATTTTGAGTAAGATTAAACCGTTGGATCAACAAGATTTTTGAAACCAATGTTTGTAAATATAATCAAAACATTTTACAACTTACAAATTATGAAAATGAAGGAAGAATTTGAAGATTAATCGTGGGTCGTGGATCAAGGTGGTTGGGAAGGAGTAAATGCAAGTTTGAATGCATTGAATGTGGTAAATTTTTGTTTTTGTTCAAGTTAGTTTTCAAAATGTACACATTCAGCCCCTTAACCTCAAAGAAGTTCCAACCAAGATCCTTAAACTCACATTTTGGTTATGCAAAACACATTTAGGTAACCTCGACTTTTGAAATAATGAATTTTATAAACATTTGAGTTCGAGGAGGGTATTTTTCATGATAAATAACCATCACTTTTTAAGAAACAACATATTTTTGTTAACATGCAAGTACAAGATTTTATGAAACGGAAAAATATTTACTTTCTCCCCCTCAAAACTTGTTCAGAAAAAATGGTTAAATGTTTTGATGGAACACTGTGTTGATGGAAGTTTTGTACTTGCAATGTTTGTTTTTCAGAAATATTTTTTGAAAAGAAAAATATTTTTGGATTTTATAAAATTTTATATTTTTGTATTTTGTTTTTGAAATATATTTACAAAAGAGGTTTTGGTGTTTGAGTTTTCAAGTGAGTTTTAAAATTTCATCCAGTTCTTCTTGAGTCAAACACCTCATACCAATTCGGTGAACCAAGTCAGTAAATCTTGCGGGAGGCAAGGCTTTAGTGAGAGGGTCCGCCAATTGATATTCTGTACCTACAAAATATAATTCAACTGTACACTTTTTTACATACTCTTTAATGAAATGACATCGAAGATCGATGTACTTTGACTTTGAGTGTTGAACGGTGTTGCATGATATCGCAATAGCACTTCTATTTCGCAGTACACCGGAATCTTATCGAATACAAAACCATAATCCTTGAGTTGTGTTCTCATCCAAATGACTTGAGCACAACACGCAGACATGGCTACATATTCTGCTTCAGTTGATTACAACAATGTACAATATTGCTTCTTCGATTGCCATGACACCAATTTATCACCAAGGAATTGTAAAGCTCCGGAATTACTTTATGTGAGTCTAAGCATCCTACGTGGTCAGCGTCTGAAAAAGCAATTAGTTCAAAACCAGAATCCTTCGAATACCAGATCCCCAAGTTAATGGTTCCCTTGACGTATCGGAGGATTCTTTTAGCCTCAGAGAGGTGTTTTTCAGTTGGCCTTGACTGATAACGGGAGCAAAGATACACAACAAATACTATATCGAGTCTACTGGCTGTTAGATACATGAGAGACCTAATACTACGGTTATGTTCGAAAAAACTAGTTTGACAAGTTGACAATTCAATTTTGGTTTTTTGAAGTTTAAAACTGAGATTTTCAACTTGTTGTTTATGCTCTAATTTTTCTTGTTCCATTTGAGAAATCAAGTTATTGTTGGAAGCGACTAATTCTCTTATTCGATGTTGTAACTATTGTTCTTTGACATGCGCCTTTTGAAAAGAAACTTCAAAACTTTGTTCTCTTTTAGTTTGTGTTTCAAAATATCTAAGTTGGGTTTTGAAGCACTCAAGATCCGCAGTCAATGATGCAACTTTTTCTTTTATATTAGTGTTGATTTAATTGCATTTTTCAACTTGGGATGGGGTGGTCATAAGCAAGGTCATGAGTTCTGGATCTGGATCAGGAGAAGTTTTAATTTGTTCAACTTGATCATTACGATACTCATCAATCAGATCAGCAAATGTAACAACAGGATTAATTTGATCATTGTCTTGAAGAGATATTGACGAATCATGTTGAACATCTTGCACCTTGTCTGATGCAGAGGCAGATGGAGATACAATATCATTATGAGACACGTTTTTGTATTAGGTACCTGAGACAAGCCATCAATATCATAAATTGGGCATGTGTCACTCATATGAAGTTCCTACATGTTTGCCATTAACATCACAACTGCATTAGCTTCCAAGTCCTCCATGTCATCATCAGATTCTGCATTTCCATTAAGTTGTGTTCTTTGTCAATGAGAGGGTTGTCAGCTTCATCTTTGTGTGCGAGAAATAATGCTTTCTTGTGATATTCACTTCCTCTGGTTCGTAGTCTTGGACATGCATTTGCCAGATGACCTTGCCGTAACAATTGTAGCAACGAATATGTAAAATATTAGATTTCACAAACACATCATATCATAACATAAATGGGGCGTATGGTTTAAGAGTTTAGAGAGAGAAAGTAGAATGGGAGCCTTTCTAGAGAGAGAAAGTAAACAAAAGAGAAAAGGTTAGATTAGAATGAAAGGTCCAACCCTCTACCTTGGGAGGTAGAGGGTATTTATAGTTACATACTACACGTCCTCCTGTCGGACTGTGGATCAGGCATACAGTGGGTAAATACCCGTCCTTACTCCACGGTGATACACTAAACTATTCTACGCTACAAACTAACTAATTAACTACTAAATAACGTAAATAACGACACGTCTACGAGCTAACATATGTTAGACCATAATTGGGGTGACCGACACTTTAACATGGAATTTCCAATTCCTAACAATCTCCCCCTAAGGGAAGTCACCCCATGAAATACATTTTGCATCCTAGCATTCTATCTTTGTCTTTAGTTCTGAGCTTGTAGACTTTTATTCTTCAAGTTCCGCATTCTTTGTGCTTTAGTAGCGATTCTTCAAAGTCCGCATTGATTCGTACTTTTAGTGGAGGCCCTTAACTGATCCACATCTTTGATGATCTTTGAGCTTTCATTGAGATCATCAGCCACAGTAAATCTCTGGATCACCCATTGTAGTGTTGCCTTCATGTGATGTTGTGACTTTCGGACCGACATGCTCACACTTTTGGATCATGACATCTTTCCATCAGAGTAGCGGAAGCTTTACTGGTTCATGATATTTGCAGCAGCATAGCAGAAGCATAGTATAAAATCAGAGCCAGGTTATAAAGATATGCACTAGTCATGATTTCTTCAATTAAGTGTGGATGCCGTGAGCATGCGGCTTTGGATTGACTTCTCAATTATGATCAGCTGCAACCGTCCAAATGTACCTGTAAACAACAGTTAGCAATAAAACACACGAAAGTGTCTTTGATCACTTTCGTTGAATTGAGGTACACGGCCCACGGTTCCCCGTTGATCAGTACAAGTACTTCCTGTGATCAGGTAGAATTCCGAAGAATCTCCTTGACAGGGTTTCACAGCTGTTCTAGCTGTTCTCAAACCGGAATGTCTCAAAGAAGACAACACGGAGTGAGTGAACCAGCAAATTGAGATTCACTGATTGATGAAAAATGATTTGAAAAACAATCGCGTATTGCTTAGAAGAAAGAGTTTTGCAATACGACGAAGGTTTTATGAGAAAGATCAATTTTCAATCAGAAATACTTTTTGTATTTGAAAATAGTACACATTCGATGTGCTAGAGAAAAGAAGAGATTCGTACATTGAACGGTTTTTCCAAAAGTATTTTTTTTCAATCAAAGATACTTTTTGAATTTGAAAATGAATACTCATTCGATGTGCTAGAGAAAAGAAGATTTGCACATCGAACGGTTTTTCCAAAAGTATTCGTCAATTCATTTCCTGGACCAAGGTTGATTCAAGAATGAATCGCCCCATTGTTTCTATCCAGTTGTCACAAGCTTGATCTTTTGAAAAGATCTCACATGTCACCCACCAAGAGCTTGTATGATGTTGGCTCTAGAAGGATTTCCATCTTCATCGTGAACATTTTTACATATCACTCAGATGTTCTGGCAATACCACAAGGATAATGCGTAGGACTCTCAATATATACTTACTTTCCACATTGTCTGAAACAGCAAGTCTTCATTAATTTTGTGTCCTAATGAGATATTGTGGATGATCTCTTGGCTCTAGACTCAATTGTGCACATTTGGTTTCCTATGTCGGAGACTAGGGAGAGGGTCTCCTTATTCAATATCAACAATCTCTAAGAGAAAGTCGATAGATAATGTAGGTTCCCCGTGAGAATGAAACAAGTCCTTTTAAGAGGAACTTGAGTAGCTTGGGAAGTTTAGTGCAGTGCGTCACTGGGTCCATGACGTCTTGTCTTCAATACCAGTGTTACCTTAGTAAACACCAGTAGCATATGTATTAAACCCGGTTACGATCATCCATTAGACAACATCATTTGAAATCCCTCTCGTCCAGTATCCACACGGAAACAACTTGCAACCGATGGCTTATGGTGCTTCTTCAACTCCGTACTCTCTAAGATCGAACCAAAAGAGGTTAAAACCGCCATGAATGAAGACAGCTGGTTCAATGCCATGCAAGAAGAAATTCATGAGTTTGATCGACTTGATGTATGGGAATTAGTACCTGCTCCAGATTGTGCTATGATCATTGCTCTAAAATGGATCTTCAAAGTAAAACTTGATGAGCATGGTGATGTCTTAAAGAACAAGGCTCGATTGGTTGCTAAAGGATACCGTCAAGAGGAGGGTATTGACTTTGAAGAATCATTTGCTCCTGTTGCTCGTATCGAGGCAATCAGAATATTTTTGGCTAATGCTGCTAGTAAGAACATGGTAGTCTATCAGATGGATGTAAAGACGGCATTTCTGAATGGAGATCTTAAAGAAGTCGTCTACGTCAGCCAACCCAAAGGCTTTGTGAATCAAGAGCATCCTACTCACTTTTATCGTTTGAAGAAGGCTCTGTACGGTTTAAAGCAAGCTCCAAGGGCATGGTATGATACGCTATCAAAGTTTCTTCTATCTACCGGTTTCAGTAAAGGTGCAGTTGATCCTACATTGTTCACCAGGAAGTCAGGCAAACATTTAATTCACGTCCATATTTATGTTGATGATATCATCTTTGCCTCGACTGACCCCAATGAGTGTGACCGTTTTTCAAATGAAATGGGTTCTAAATTTCAAATGTCAATGATGGGACAAATGTCATTTTTCTTGGGATTACAAATTTCACAAAGTCCCGGTGGCATTTTCATAAATCAATCTAAATATGCAAATGAGATTTTAAAGAAATTTGGATTCGATTCTAGTGACACTGTTGACACTCCCATGATTGAACGTACTAAACTAGATGAGGACCACTCAGGGATCATGGTAGACCAAACGAAATATCGTAGTATGATTAGATCCCTGATGTACCTCACAACTAGTAGACCAGACATCTTATTCGCTGTTTGCATGTGTGCTAGATACCAGGCTAAGCCTACTAAAAAGCACCTTGAAGCGGTTAAACGGGTCTTTCGGTATCTCCAAGGAACCATCAATATGGGACTTTGGTAGCCGAAGGACACCGGTATGTCACTAACAGCCTATGCAGATGCTGATCATGAAGGATGTCAGGATACTCGTCGAAGTACGTCTGGAGGTGCTCAGTTTTTGGGTGATAAGCTTGTGAGCTGGTCTTCAAAGAAGCAAATGAGTACTTCTATTTCCTCTACAGAGGCGGAATACATAGCCATGTCATCTTGTTGTGCTCAAATCCTATGGATGAGATCCCAATTATCTGACTATGGCTTTGAATTCAACAAAACCCCTCTGTACTATGATAATAAAAGTGCTATTGCTCTCTCATGCAACAATGTACAACACTCAAGAGCAAAGCACATCGACATTCGACATCATTTCATCAGGGAGCAAGTTGAAAACGGTGTGGTGGAACTTTACTTTGTGAGGACTGAATACCAGTTAGCAGACATCTTCACCAAAGCTCTTCCTAGAGAACGTTTTGAGTTTATTCTTCCACGACTGGGTCTTAAGAGCCTACAACCAGAAACTCTCAAATGTCTTCAAGAGAAAGAAGAGGAGTAAAAGGTTTCCTTCATCTATCTCGTGTACATATTTATTCGAAAAACAAAATACAAATTGGGAGAAAGTGAAATTATGGTTTTTTTTGTCATTTCAGGCAGTAATCCGCTTTTCAAAGATAGAACAGAGCCATGCTTTATCTTGATTTTCAAATTTCTTGCTCTGATTCTTTAAACTAATCCTTACTATCTAATGAAAACTAGTTATTTTGAAAAATAACTCGGACTCTATTTTTGATAATCATCTGGACTTAAAAGTTTGTCAAAATATCTATCTCTCAATCAACAACTTATGTCATTGATTGAGGGGGAGAATGATTTCAATTAAATCAAAAAGTTATTTGTCATACAATTATTTTCAAAAGATAATCATGCATGTTTAATCAATGGAGTTTAAAGTCTCAAAATCCGATCCTTATCAGCTAAAACGTTTTCATAATCAAGTCACAATTCTCCTTAAAAGCTTTCAAATTCAATTTAAATCTACAGAGATCACAAATCTCAAATGATTTGATAATTGTGATCGGGGGAGAATTTGTGATTTAAATTGGATTTAAACTGATAATTTGGTAAATGGTTTTATAAGGATGTACAAGCTCTCCTTCCCACATGTGCCAAACGATTTCAAAATTTCCATGCACATGTTGAGGGGGAGCATCTATCTTAAACCAAAAATATTTGAAACGTGATCAATTTATCTCAATGTGCAGTCTTTTCCTAATATGTGCAAAACATTTTCAAATATCTATACACATATTGAGGGGGAGCAAGCTTATGAAAACCTCATCCTTCCCCAAAATGCTTTATCTACTTGATTTGATTAGGAAAGTGATGTTGATATTTTTTAGAAAATGGTAATCAAAGAAGTTAATTCTTTCTCTTGCCTCCGTGTGCAAAACGATTTCAAACACTTGATGCACATGTTGAGGGGGAGCTCTTGTTCTAAAAATATCAAAAACAATTCAGGTACAAAATGCTTTGATAATATATCATAAGTATCTGGATTGATTTTCAAATGGTTTTCAATTGGTTCCAATGGCAGATGAACAATACCAAATAGACCGACCAACTTTACTTTATGTATGGTGCTATAAGGATTATAAGGTTAGGTATTTGTTCCCATGATCCGCCAGAACCGGAGGGATCTACCCAGGGACAATCCACTAGATAGTATAGAAGTCCTTAGGTATATTGAAAAAAGGAGAAAAATGAGATATGGGAAGAGTGTGGACTGAGACTGAGCTAGTACTGGAATAAACCCAACAAGGTTCTAGCTATGAAGTCTCGGTAAGCACTGAAGGGGTTGAAGAATGAAAAAAAATTGAATGAGAATAGGGTGAAAACAAATAGCCCTCTAATTATTCAACCTTAGGGCAGATACCGGGTTTAATTCATATGCTACTGGTGGTTACCAAGGTAACATCGGTATTGAAGACAAGACATCATGGACCCAGTGACGCACTGCACTTCAACTTCCCAAACCACTCAAGTTCCTCTTAAAAGGGCTTGTTTCATTCTCACGGGGAACCGACATTATCTATCGACTTTCTCTTAGAGATTGTTGATATTGAAAAAGGAGACCCTCTCCCTAGTCTCCGATATAGGATCCAAATATGCACAAATTGAGTCTAGAGCCACGAGATCATCAATAAATCTCATTAGGACACTTTCAATGAAGACTCTCTATTTCACACAATGTGGAAAGAGAGATTATATCTTGAGTCCTTCGCAATATCCTTGTGGTATTGCCAGAACATCCGAGTGATATGCAAACATATTCACAATGAAGATGGAAAGCCTTCTGGATCCAACATCAAACAAGCTCCTGGTAGGTGGCATGTGTGATCTATTCTATAGATCAACCATGTGACAACTGAACAGAAACAATGGGGCGATTCAATCTTTTGAATCAATCCTGGTTCAGGTTATGGATTGACGAATACCTTTGAAAAATCGGTCGTTGTGCTGAAAAAACTCTTTTCTTTAGCACTTCGACCGTGTTCGAATATTTCAAATCAAAAGGTGTTTATGATTGATAATTGATTTTCATTAAAACCTTCGTTGTATTGCGAAAACAATTTCTATTGAGCGATACACGATTGTTTTTCAAATCTCTTTTCATCAATCAGTGAATCTCTATTCGCTGGTTCACTCACTCCCTGTTTTCTTCTTTGAGATGTTCCGGTTTGAGAACAGCTAGAGCAGCTGCGAAACCTTGTCAAGGAAATTCTTCGGAATAATACCTGATCACAGGCAGTACTTGTACTGATCAACGGGGAACCGTGGGCCGTGTACCTCAATTCAACGAAAGTGATCAAAGACACTTTCGTGCGCTTTATTGCTAAATGTTTTATGCAGGTACGCCCTACGTTTGCAGCTGATCAGAATGATGCGGTCAATCCATAACCGCATGCTCACTCAAAACATTCATCTCAAAAGAAATCATGATTAGTGCATTAATGACTCTGATATTATCACTCCATGTTTCTGCTATGCTGCTGCCAATATCATGAATCAACGAAAGCTTCCGCTACTCTGATGATCAAATAGGCGTATTATGAGTTTTGTCATGATTTTCTCAATTCGCCTATTTGATCATCAGAGTAGCGGAAGCTTTCGTTGATTCATGATATTGGCAGCAGCGTAGCAGAAGCATGGAGTGATAATATCAAAGTCATTGATGCACTAATCATGATTCCTTTTGAGATGAATGTTTTGAGAGAGCATGCGGCTATGGATTGACCGCATCATTCTGATCAGTTGCAAATGTAGGGCGTACCTGCATAAAACATTTAGCAATAAAGCGCACGATAGTGTCTTTGATCACTTTCGTTGAATTGAGGTACACGGCCCAAGGTTCCCCGTTGATCAGTACAAGTACTGCCTGTGATCAGGTAAAAATCCGAATAATTTCCTTGACAGGGTTTCGCAGCTGCTCTAGCTGTTCTCAAACCGGAACGTTTCAAAGAAGACAAGATGGAGTGAGTGAACCAACGAATAGAGATTCACTGATTGATGAAAAGAGATTTGAAAAGCAATCGTGCATCGCTCAATAGAAATTGTTTTTGCAATACAACGAAGGTTTTAATGAAAATTAATTATCAATCATAAACACCTTTTGATTTGAAATATTCGAACACGGTCGAAGTGCTAAAGAAAAGAGTTTTTTTAAGCACAACGACCGGTTTTTCAAAGGTATCCGTCAATCCATAACCTGAACCAGGATTGATTCAAAAGATTGAATCGCCCCATTGTTTCTATTCAGTTGTCACACGGTTGATCTATAGAATAGATCTCACATGCCACCTACCAGGAGCTTGTTTGATGTTGGCTCCAGAAGGCTTTCCATCTTCATTGTGAATATGTTTGCATATCACTCGAATGTTCTGGCAATACCACAAGGATAATGCGTAGGACTCAAGATATAATCTCTCTTTCCACATTGTGTGAAACAGAGAGTCTTCATTGAAAGTGTCCTAATGAGATTTATTGATGATCTCGTGGCTCTAGACTCAATTTGTGCATATTTGGATCCTATATCGGAGACTAGGGAGAGGGTCTCCTTTTTCAATATCAACAATCTCTAGGAGAAAGTCGATAGATAATGTCGGTTCCCCGTGAGAATGAAACAAGCCCTTTTAAGAGGAAATTGAGTGGTTTGGGAAGTTGAAGTGCAGTGCGTCACTGGGTCCATGACGTCTTGTCTTCAATACCGATGTTACCTTGGTAACCACCAGTAGCATAAGAATTAAACCCGGTATCTGCCCTAAGGTTGAATAATTGGAGGGCTATTTGTTTTCACCCTTTGCTCATTCAGTTCTTTTTCATTCTTCAACCCCTTCAGTGCTTACCGAGACTTCATAGCTAGAACCTTGTTGGGTTTATTCCAGTACTAGCTCAGTCTCAGTCCGCACTCTTCCCATATCTCATTTTTCTCCTTTTTTCAATATACATAAGGACTTCAACACTATCTAGTGGATTGTCCCTGGGTAGATCCCTCTGGTTCTGGCAGATTATGGGAACAAATACCTACCCTTATCATCCTTATATCACCATACATAAAGTAAAGTTGGTCGGTCTATTTGGTATTGTTCATCTGCCATTGTAACCAATTGAAAACCATTTGAAAAACAATCAAGGTACTTGTGATACGAGATCAAAGCATTTTGTACCTTAATAGTTTTGATCATTTAGAAAACCTCCCCCTCAACATGTGCATATGATTTAGAAATTGTTTAGCACATGGAGGCAAGAGGACTTTGAAATATTTTATTTGATTACAATTTTCATAGAAAAAGCCATTTGATTTTCTTGGTAAATTTCTCCCCCTCAATATGTGCATAGGATATATGAAATCATTTATAACATAGAGGAAAGAGTTCTTTTTGAAGCATAATCACGATCACAAAAGCCATTAAGAAACCATTCACTCCCCCTCAATATGTGCATCAATATACGAAAGAGTTTAGCACATATTAGAGAGAACAAACACATTGAATCAAATGATCACCATTTATCAAATTTCATATTAAATCACAAATTCTCCCCCGATCAAAAATATCAAACCCTTTGAGATTTTGGATCCCAAGTGATTTAATGAGGTTTAGAAAACATGGGAGAAAATGCGCCTGGTTTAAATACTTATCTTGTTTTTGGATAAATCCTCCTCCTCAACATGTGCATTGTGTATTTGAAATCGTTTGGCACATGGAGGCAGGAGTGCCTTAAAAGGACTAAAACAGATTTAAGATTTAAATCACGATCTCTCCCCCGATCAAAAATTTCAAACCAATTGAGATTTGTGATCCCAATTGATTTAAATCATTTAGAAAAGTTTGGGAAAGACGTGGCAAGATTTAATTTTGAAAAATGACAGATAGGAACAGATTTAGACATTAAAGATTGTTAGTGTCAGGTATGATAATTTTAAGAGATCTTTAAGTAAAATAAAACAATTTCACAATCAAACAAGAACAGAAAAAATTTCATTTTGAAAGACCTTGATTCAAAAGAAAAATCATACCATGACATAACATTAAATCTTTAGATCACCACGTTATAACGTACAAAACGGAACTTTTGTGAAGAAATATCATTTGAAAATATTTTATTTTAAATCACTCTCCCCCTCAATCGATGACCGTAGTCGATGATCGAGTGACTCAGGTTTTGATAAAATGAAGTCCGGTAATTTTCAAAATTAAGTCCAATTAATTTTCAAAACAATATTTTCCATTTTCAAAACAATTTAATCAAATTATTCAAAATTGTTTAAAAATGGTATCCTACACAAAGATACGTTAGGTGGTTGAGAAGCTTCCGTTGTTGCTGTAGGGCTTAGAAGAAAACCGTCTGCAGATGCAGTGAGACTTCTTCTTACGTTGCATTTTGAATGCCAACTGAGGTCAAATTAAGCTCTGTTTCTTCAATCACTTAGAAGAAAACCATCTGCTGATGCAGTGAGACCTCTTACGTTGCATTTATGCCAACTCTCCATTGAAGTCCAATTAAGCTCCGTTTCTTCATTTGTCAACCCAAGAAATAGTTACCCTTTCCGTTTGGCATCCAATCATCTTAAATGGTGGGATCTGGATTGGGAACATTCTTATATCCATGATATCTGCATACGTTAGTGAACATACATACAAATATATGGTGGTCGACATCACCCAAACAGCAATCGACTAATAAAAGTCAATCCAACATATCAATCAGATCATACAAATGCATGGGAATTATGTGTTTATCAAACTCTAATCATCTAATCCTAACAATCATATCCTAGGCACCTAGTCCTTCAACATAGGTTAACATCATTTTCAATTAAGCACGAGGATAATTAAGAAAGTCCGTTAGAAGATATAAATTTGAAAACATTCTCCCCCTCAATCAATGACTCATTTTCTAAAAGGTTTAAAAGCACTGAAGTCATTGATTGAGTTTTCAATTATTACTAAAACTCTGAATCAGAATGATTTGTAAGCAACTCATTTTGCACCATTTTGTAAAACACCAAATATTTTTCTGAAGAATTTTAGACGGAAAAACATTTGTGTAGGAACAACAGTCTTTTTGACGACATGCTTTCCTTGTTTTGTTTATAGGATAAGTGCACGAAATATTTGAAAATTTGGTTTAGCGCAACACTTTCCTTTCTTTAAAAGAGCGGGTTGCTATCTGAAATAATAGCAAGCCATTGTTTAAGCACGGGTTACAGTCTGAAGTAACTGTAAGCCATATTTTTAGACATGTTTTGGAAAGAAATATTTACACCTTCTGCTCGAACTTCATCTATGGTCCCGTGCCATTATTGAATGACATTTCTAAGACCGTAGATGTTATCGATACCAGAAGACATGTCTTGAGAAAATATATTTTTGGTATTTTTTCAATTTTCTGATTTTTATGGGCTTTTGTTGATTTTATATTTTTCTATTTTCTTTTTGCTGGTTTTATATTTTTGTATTTTGTTTTTGATGGTTTTATATTTTTGTATTTGATTTTTCTGATAAATATTTACACAGATAGAGTAGATGATATAATTTAAGAGGATGATGATACGAGTACCGAGATAAGGATATCAAGCAGCACGTCGTAGAAGATAGAATACGTCATCTCTTAAACTTCTACCACCAAAGCTTCCGAGGCTCCAGAATAGAATGTAGAACATGAGCTTTTGAGAAAAAGAGACTTTGGCAGCTTCCCCCCAAACCGAAAATCCATAAGATGAGCAGATTCAAAGCTTTCTTTCAAGCTTCCATTAGCCAGGTGCACAAAGAAGCACACCATTATCATAAATCCTGTTGCTCCTTTTAAAAATAATCACCGTGATTCTTCGTTCGAGGTTATATCATCCAATAGAACAACAGCAACGTATCATCCCACATATGAATAATCTTCTCATATTTCTTTTCTACTGACGTCTGAAGCGATCCATTCCAAAAGGTGTCAAGAGAACAATTCCCCCAAGTAGTTGAATTGATGCAGTCAGTCTCTTTGTATAACGCTCAAGAACTCTCCCAAATACACATCATGAGGGTAATGAAGAACACCTCCCCTATGTTCACATCTTTCGTCCCTGATGAATGTGTATGAAGCTCAAGAACCCGAAGTACACAAATATCCAAGAACTCTCCCGAATACACATCATGAGGGTAATGAAGAACACCTCCCCTATGTTCACATCTTTCGTCCCTGATGAATGTGTATGAAGCTCAAGAATCTGAAGTACACACATTCCCAACGAGAGAATAACTGATAACACCTCCCTCATGTTACACATTTATCTTCCCTGAATATGTCGTACTTGTGTACCTCATTTATCTTCAGAAACTTTCACTAACATCACTTCCCCCACGTAGTTGGAATAATAACACTAAACGCCTTGATGAGTAAAATCTTGAGTTTCTCTGCGGTCATGACATTTGTTTTCCCGGGATAACTTCAATCACTTAGAAGTATTAAGTCCATCAAGTTTACTCGCCATGAGTCAAACCTTGAGTTTCTCTTCGGTAATAACATTTGTCTTCCCGGGATATCTTCAATTACTTAGAAGTATTAAGTTCATCAAGTTTACTCGCGTTTAGATACGCGTCTCCTTCCCCCTTGCTGGTTTTGACACTTCAGAATCAGCAACTCTTGGAAAGCCTAAATACTAGAAATCTTTTGAGAAGAACGCTTAAAGTCTTTGTGAGAATCAACATGCTGAATAATGTGAGCAAGTCTAATTGGGGATTAAATCTGACATTTCAGCCTCCCCCAATTAGTGCTCTCCCCTAAACTGACAATGCCCGAAATATGAAGAAGTCGTTGGATAATCAAATGCAACTCGTCTTAAGTCTTCTAACATGCAGCAGAAAATGTAGAACAGACTGTAGACTCGACCTTCTTCAAGATTGTGCAGTTGGGGAAAAGATAGTTAACATCTTCAACTCACACCAAAAAGCATCCCACCAAAAAGCATCCCGATTAACTTACATCTTGCAAATCCCCTTAACTAAAATCCCTCCCAATCAAAGAAGAACAGAAAGATGTTCATTAAGGAAATCAGCAATCAGGCCGCAACGAACACACAAGATGGTAACACCAAACTACCAATCACATCAAACAAGAACAGAGAGATTGTTTGGAATCATCATGTTGATGTATACGTGAAGCATTAACCGGAAGCACTTTGTCGATAAACTCATCAATCCGAGTGAAGATGTCAACCAACGACTCTTAGAAGAAACTCCATGTAAAGATGACCCGATAAGAAGAAGCTCGGTTCTTACATGAGTTTGGAGCCGTTTGACCATTTATTCTCAGATAACAATCAACCATGCAGAATTATCATACTTCTTCTCCCTCTTAAGAATTGCAGACGAAGTTGCCATTCTTGACTAAATAAGTGAAATCATCCAAATGTATTCTATTCACACTTCTCCCCCGCAAAATTAGCACAGGATGTCACCATCGTCATTATAGTTGAGCAAGTGGAATAAGAAAACAATCAACAACATCCTGGTTCACTTGATAATCGAAAGCACATGAAAAAGCATGAAGCATGTTGATGAGAATGGTCATAATAGAGAAGATTTCTCTTCTTCAGAAGATAAAGTGCTTTGACACGTACAGTTTTCTTTTCTTTAGAGTACGAGGCATGAACTGTAGCGTTCATACTCATAATCTCTCTCTTTTCAACTCTCTTAGCAAAACATGTAATCATCCCCATTATCATTATGTAGGCTCTTTGTCGTAACAGCTGATGGAGAAAACCCAATATGATGAATTTGACCCTGAAGTAAACTGCCCCGAACTTGTGACTTAAACTTGCACATATGAAACAAAGAGCGGTGCCGATTTCCATTAGCATCTCTAAGTACTCTCTATGTACTCTATACTCTTCAACCAACCAACCATCAAGTATAAGACGTACATTACCTCTTGAAAATCCACAATTGAATGTGACACTGAGCACTACAACGTAACTCCTTAAAGTGATAGTTATTTTGTGGTGGTATGAGCCCAATTCCCCCAAGTGGTAAAAGAAAAGGTAAAAGACACCCAACAATAACTAGATTAACAAGTCTTTGTTTTTGATAAGAAGCTCGAACAAGGATCTTGAAGAATCTTCATCCAACCATCCCCGATACCTTCAGATACTAAGTACACTCGCTCGTGATACTTCACTTCAACCTCAAATAAATAATAGTGAATTAACCCCGTTGTCACATCTTCTGGATAAACGTTCAAATCTAGCCTCCTTTGACGTTTTAAGTGAACTATGATAATGGTTTCATCCCGACCATGGTTAAAAGCACGTAACCCCGTAAAGCCATGTAGTAACCAAACTGCCATGAGGACAATCCAAACACATACCCAATTCATGAAGTACACCCTTTTATCCATTCATCGTAGTAGAAACCGTAGCACCAGCATCAAATAAGATCCCAAAATACGCTTTCCTTTCTCCAGGATGGTTCCATAAATACGGGATTTTACTATTCTATGGTTTAAACCGAGAAATAGTTTCTTTTGCGGGATTTTATAAAACCAAGAATAAACCGTAAGATAGATCCGGAAATGCACTTTATAATTATTAGGATGTTTTCACTGTCACGGGATTTTACAAGTCTATGATTTAAAAATGAAATTTGTAAAGAAATTTAAAATTTTTTAAATTTTTATAACATATTGGATTTAAAATAAAATGATTTAAAAATTTTAATAAATCTAAAATCCCCCCTTTAAAAATTTAAAAATAAAATCCCGTAACATATTGGATTTCACAAACACACTAAACCATAAGATCAAATAGGCGTATTATGAGTTTTAGAGAGAGAAAGTTAGAGGTTTGGGAACTTTAGTGAGAGAAAGAAAAATCTTATTATGAGCTCCAACTCTCTACGTTGGGAGGTAGAGAGTATTTATAGTCATTACATAAATCGCCACCTATCGGGCTGTGGATCAGGCATACAGTGGGTAAAGACCAGTCCGTCCTCCACGGTGTTACTTAAACTAAATACTACTTAACTTATAATAATCTACGACTACGAGCTTTCTAACGATTACATATACTTGAGGTGACCGACTCTTTAATAACTGGATTTACTAAATCCTAACAATCTCCCCCTAAGGGAGGTCACCTCAAACACACATTAAACATACATTGAATACAAACAGATATTATATTAAAAGATTGTTCTTGCATTCGTGATGTAGTACTTTTCTCCGAAGCTCGTAGTCATTGATTCTTCTTATTGCATGTTTGGTTAATCCAAGTGGAGGTCTTTTACTGATCCACATGATAATAATTTTGAGCCAGCTTTTGAGATCATCAGCTAACAAAAAATCTCTGAGACATCCATTGTGATGTTGGTATTATGTGACGTTGTGACAAACGGACCGGCATGCTCACATTCTGGATCATGATATATTCTCATCAGAGTAGCGGAAGCTTTTGTTGATTCATGATATTGGTAGCAGCGTAGCAGAAGCATGGAGTGATAATATCAGAGTAATTGACGCACTAATCATGATTTCTTTTGAGATGAATGTTTTGAGTGAGCATGCGGCTATGGATTGACCGCATCATTCTGATCAGCTGCAAACGTAGGGCATACCTGCATAAAACATTTAGCAATAAAGCGCACAAAAGTGTCTTTGATCACTTTCGTTGAATTGAGGTACACGGCCCACGGTTCCCCGTTGATCATCACAAGTACTGCCTGTGATCAGGTATAATTCTGAAGAATTTCCTTGACAGGGTTTCGCAACTGCTCTAGCTGTTCTCAAACCGGAATGTCTCAAAGAAGACAACACGGAGTGAGTGAACCAGCGAATAGAGATTCACTGATTGATGAAAAGAGATTTGAAAAACAATCGTGTATCGCTCAATAGAAATTGTTTTTGCAATACAACGAAGGTTTAAATGAAAATCAATTATCAATCATAAACACCTTTTGATTTGAAATATTCGAACACGGTCGAAGTGCTAAAGAAAAGAGTTTTTTAAGCACAACGACCGGTTTTTCAAAGGTATCCGTCAATCCATAACCTGAACCAGGATTGATTCAAAAGATTGAATCGCCCAATTGTTTCTGTTCATTTGTCACATGGTTGATCTATAGAATAGATCTCACATGCCACCTACCAGGAGCTTGTTTGATGTTGGCTCCAGAAGGCTTTCCATCTTCATTGTGAATATGTTTGCATATCACTCGGATGTTCTGGCAATACCACAAGGATAATGCGTAGGACTCAAGATATAATCTCTCTTTCCACATTGTGTGAAACATAGAGTCTTCATTGAAAGTGTCCTAATGAGATTTATTGATGATCTCGTAGCTCTAGACTCAATTTGTGCATATTTGGATCCTATATCGGAGACTAGGGAGATGGTCTCCTTTTTCAATATCAACAATCTCTAAGAGAAAGTCGATAGATAATGTCGGTTCCCCGTGAGAATGAAACAAGCCCTTTTAAGAGGAACTTGAGTGGTTTGGGAAGTTGAAGTGATGTGCGTCAATGGGTCCATGACGTCTTGTCTTCAATACCGATGTTACCTTGGTAACCACCAGTAGCATATGAATTGAACCCGGTATCTGCCCTAAGGTTGAATAATTGGAGGGCTATTTGTTTTCACCCTTTTCACATTCAATTCTTTTTCATTCTTCAACCCCTTCAGTGCTTACTGAGACTTCATAGCTAGAACCTTGTTGGGTTTATTCCAATACTAGCTCAGTCTCAGTCCGCACTCTTCCCATATCTCATTTTTCTCCTTTTTTCAATATACCTAAGGACTTCTACACTATCTAGTGGATTGTCCCTGGGTAGATCCCTCCGGTTCTGGCGGATCATGGGAACAAATACCTAACCTTATCATCCTTATATCACCATACATAAAGTAAAGTTGGTCGGTCTATTTGGTATTGTTCATCTGCCATTGGAACCAATTGAAAACCATTTGAAAATCAATCCAGATACTTATGATATATTATCAAAGCATTTTGTACCTGAATTGTTTTTGATATTTTTAGAACAAGAGCTCCCCCTCAACATGTGCATCAAGTGTTTGAAATCGTTTTGCACACGGAGGCAAGAAAAAGAATTAACTTCTTTGATTACCATTTTCTAAAAAATATCAACATCACTTCCCTAATCAAATCAAGTAGATAAAGCATTTTGGGGAAGGATGAGGTTTTCATAAGCTTGCTCTCCCTCAATATGTGCATAGATATTTGAAAATGTTTTGCACATGTTAGGAAAAAACTGCACATTGAGATAAATTGATCACGTTTCAAATATTTGTGGTTTAAGATAGATGCTCCCCCTCAACATGTGCATGGAAAATTTGAAATCGTTTGGCATATGTGGGAAGGAGAGCTTGTACATCCTTATAAAACCATTTACCGAATTATCAGTTTAAACCCAATTTAAATTACAAATTCTCCCCCGATCATAATTATCAAATCATTTGAGATTTGTGATCTCTATAGATTTAAATTGAATTTGAAAGCTTTTAATGAGAATTGTGACTTGATTATGAAAACGTTTTAGCTGATAAGGATCGGATTTTGAGACTTTAAACTCCATTAAATAAACATGCATGATTATCTTTTGAAAATAATTGTATGACAAATAACTTTTTGATTTAATTGAAATCATTCTCACCCTCAATCAATGACATAAGTTGTTGATTGAGAGATAGATATTTTGACAAACTTTTAAGTCCAGATGATTATCAAAAATAGAGTCCGAGTTATTTTTCAAAACAACTAGTTTTCATTAGATAGTAAGGATTAGTTTAAAGAATCAGAGCAAGAAATTTGAAAATAAAGATAAAGCATGGCTCTGTTCTATCTTTGAAAAGCGGATTACTGCCTGAAATGACAATAAACCATAATTTCACTTTCTCCCAATTTATTTATTTATTTTTTTTTTATTTATTTTTTTTTTGAAAATTCGAACAATATCTAAAGTCCCGTTTCATTCTTTGAATGACAGCACAAAGACCGTAGATATAATAGAATTAAGAAAATCATGACAAAATGACAATATTTTTTGGAATTTTTTTCAAGATTTTTAAGATTTTTAAGTTTTTTTTTTTTTTTTTTTTTTGAAAATTTTATAATTTTGTATTTTGTTTTTCGAATTAATATGTACACGAGATAGATGAAGGAAACCTTTTACTCATGTTCTTCCTCTTGAAGACGTTTGAGAGTTTCTGGTTGTAGGCTCTTAAGACCCAGTCGTGGAAGAATAAACTCAAAACGTTCTCTAGGAAGAGCTTTGGTGAAGATGTCTGCTAACTGGTATTCAATCCTCACAAAGTAAAGTTCCACCACACCGTTTTCAACTTGCTCCCTGATGAAATGAGGTCGAATGTCGATGTGCTTTGCTCTTGAGTGTTGTACATTGTTGCATGAGAGAGCAATAGCACTTTTATTATCACAGTACAGAGGGATTTTGTTGAATTCAAAGCCATAGTCAGATAATTGGGATCTCATCCATAGGATTTGAGCACAACAAGATGACATGGCTATGTATTCCGCCTCTGTAGAGGAAATAGAAGTACTCATTTGCTTCTTTGAAGACCAGCTCACAAGCATATCACCCAAAAACTGAGCACCTCCAGACGTACTTCGACGAGTATCCTGACATCCTGCATGATCAGCATCTGCATAAGCTGTTAGTGACATACCGGTGTCCTTCAGGTACCAAAGTCCCATATTGATGGTTCCTTGGAGATACCGAAAGTCCCGTTTAACCGCTTCAAGGTGCTTTTTAGTATGCTTAGCCTGGTATCTAGCACACATGAAAACAGCGAACAAGATGTCTAGTCTACTAGCTGTGAGGTACATCAGGGATCCAATCATACTACGATATTTCGTTTGGTCTACCATGATCCCTGAGTGGTCCTCATCTAGTTTAGTACGTTCAATCATGGGAGTGTCAACAGGGTCACTAGAATCGAATCCAAATTTCTTTAAAATCTCATTTGCATATTTAGATTGATTTATGAAAATGCCTTCGGGACTTTGTGAAATTTGTAATCCCAAGAAAAATGACATTTGTCCCATCATTGACATTTGAAATTTAGAACCCATTTCATTTGAAAAACGGTCACACTCATTGGGGTCAGTCGAGGAAAAGATGATATCATCAATATAAATTTAGACGGGAATTAAATGTTTGCGTGACTTCGTGGTGAACAATGTAGGATCAACTGCACCTTTGCTGAAACCGGTAGATAGAAGAAACTTTGATAGCGTATCATACCATGCCCTTGGAGCTTGCTTTAAACCGTACAGAGCCTTCTTCAAACGATAAACGTGAGTAGGATGCTCTGGATTCACAAAGCCTTCGGGTTGGCTGACGTAGACGACTTCTTTAAGATCTCCGTTTAGAAATGCCGTCTTTACATCCATCTGATAGACTACCATGTTCTTACTAGCAGCATTAGCCAAAAAGATTCTGATTTCCTCGATACGAGCAACAGGAGCAAATGATTCTTCAAATTCAATACCCTCCTCTTGACGGTATCCTTTTGCAACCAATCGAGCCTTGTTCTTTAAGACATCACCATGCTCATCAAGTTTCACTTTGAAGATCCATTTTAGAGCAATGATCATAGCACAATCTGGAGCAGGTACTAATTCCCATACATTAAGTCGATCAAACTCATGAATTTCTTCTTGCATGGCATTGAACCAGCTGTCTTCATTCATGGCGGTTTTAAACATCTTTTGGTTCGATCTTAGAGAGTACGGAGTTGAAGAAGCACCATAAGGCATCGGTTGCAAGTAGTTTCCGTGTGGATACTGGACGAGAGGGATTTCCAATGATGTTGTCTAATGGATGATCGTGAGTCCATTTTCTGAGGTGTTCATGTGGCTGTTGTTGAGAGACTGAAGTAGCAAAGTCGATGTCTCCTGAAAAAGATGGTTCTGATGATGATTCAGGAGCAAAGATATTTTCAAATGGAGCATCTTCGGGAGTAGCAAAGGGATTAACTTTTTCATTGATGCCAGAAACAATTCCATGATGTACATTCGAAGATTGAAGATTTGTTGATGAGACTGAGTGATCAGCAGCAGGCGCTTCTTGACTTAATGATATTGAAACTGAAGGGTTGACTTCATTCACAGGGATATGAGTAGCCTCTGTTGAAGGAGATGACACATCATTAGCACTTGGCTCATAGTGTTGATCAAACATAGGATCAAACAATTTCTTTTAATCATCTTCAGATGGAAGTACATATGGAGTTGCTGGAGAGAGGTTTGGTACAAGGGATGAACCAATGGGACTATTTTGAAGTGCGGGTCCAGAACTGGATTCTCCAGGAGCCATTTGACCGGTCAGCTCATCGATCGTAACGTGAATTGTTTTCATGATATTTCGGGTTCTCTTGTTGTAGATTCGGTAACCCTTCTTGTTTGGTGCATACCCAACAAAAACTCCAATATCTGCCTTTGCTCTTAATTTACCTAAATCTTGACCGTCATTTGCTGGATAGCACAAAGCACCAAACACACGAAGGTAGGAGAGATCAGGTTTTCGTTTATGAACAAGTTCATATGGAGTTTTTCCATGAGAGGTGTGTATAAGGGAACGATTTTGGGTGTAGCAGGCAGTGGCAATGGCTTCAGCCCATAGAAACAGTGGAACCTTCGAATAAATAAGCATTGTTCTTGCGGCTTCTACAAGAGTTCGATTTCGTCTTTCAACTACACCGTTCTGTTGAGGAGTTCGTGGAACACTTCTTTGATGACTGATTCCAACACTTTCATAAAACTTAATTAAGTCTTTGTTGACAAACTTGGTGCCATTGTCTGTTCGAACAATTCTGACTGTATTGTTGAGTCGAACCTGAAGCTGTTTGATTAGTTTGATGATGACATCTGGAGTTTCATCCTTTGTCCTCAAAAACTTTACCCAAGTAAATCGAGAGTAGTCATCAACAACTACTAGAATGTATTTCTTCCCATTTATCGTTTGCACTCTCATTGGTCCGCACAGATCTATATGAAGGGTATGAAGAACTTCCATTACTGATTTTATGGGTTTTGGTTTGTGGGCATATTTCGTGCTTTTACCCAGTTGGCAAGCTGAACAAAGATGATCTTTTTCATATTTTAATCTGGGTAAGCCTCTGACAACATCCTTTCTGGAAAGGTTATTAATGGTGCCGAAGTTCAAGTGATTGAGACGACGATGCCATAACCATGACTTTGTTTTAGAAGCCTTTGACAGCAAGCAGATTGGAGAAGACTTCATCATGTCTTCGATAGAGATGGTGTATAGGTTAGAACCACGAGTACCTCTTAATAATTACACACCATCTAGTTCTCTAACGAAGCAAGTATGTTTTCTAAAGGCCACCTCTAGATCGGAATCACAGAATTGACCAACAGAGAATAGATAGTGACCAAGACCTTCCACATAATATACCATGGAAATCACACTTTTCCGAACCACATAACCTCCATAACCCATAATAGCTCCAAAATGGTCGTTCCCGAATCTAACTGTCCCGATGAATTTGCTCACAAGTTCATGAGCCGCTACCGGTCTCCAGTCATATGCTTGGAACAGCCTGAGTCCAGGTACCACAGAACGATTTAAACGATCTGCAGTTGAACACATACAAGAATGGATAACTGGATAATTGGGATCCCCATGCAAGAATGGGTTCCATTTGGTTAGTAACAGTGATTGGAACACCCACATCAGAAATAGAAACATCCATATCAGAAATAGAAGCAATGGAATCATTATGAATAGATGCAGTACTAGTGTCCGTATTTTCCCTATTCAAAGTATGTTCACTTCTTAAGGGAATAGTTCTACCAGTAGGCATCCATTTTCTAGTGGGGATAGTCTGATTAACCTTATGGCCAACAGGTATCCATTGATAACCTATCTTACTAAATGTTCTTCCTGTGGGTTTCCACTGTTTTCTAACTTTCTTTCGCCTTTGCCTTTTAGCCTTCTTAGAATGATATTTTGCATTAACAATATTAACTGGGGATATGACCGAATTAGACAAAGCATTTACACCACAATCATGATTAGTAACAGAATTCACGCAAACATCATTACATGGTTTGCAAATAGTATTAGAATTCGAATTAATTACAGTACGCTTATGGCTAATACTAGAATCAACATGATTCGTTTTATTCCAAATCTCCCTACGGTGATCTTCTACTTTCTTCCAATGCACATTATTAGCTTGCGAGGCCCTATCATTTCTTGTATTGCCTTGAGACTTTGACCTGCTCGCTTTAATGTCACTGATTACTCCTGTAGAGGGAACGGGAACATTAGTTGGTTCTGCTACTTTTTGCCTTTCCTGTTTTGATGTGCTGGGATGTGAACTATTCGAAGGCACATTGAGTTTCACTTTCTTAACACTAGAGGTGCTGGGATCTGAACTATTTGAGGGCCTACTAAAGTTCACATTCATAACATTGGGCATTGAATGATTTGTATACTTGGCATTAGGCATAGAACAGGGTATCAAGGGGTTGACTTGCTCACCTAGGGATTTAGGGCATATTGTAATTAAGCATTCTAGAAGTTCTTGAGATCGTTTGGCATATAAGCATGCATGGCCAATTGCATTATCAAGTGGTTTCTCTAACATATCCTCTTCTACAATCTCACGGAGACATTCTAGACTATCCTTAAGGTATGAAAAATATGTTTGAATGGCAAGTTTGTTATTCCTAAGGTGAGGAGGAACATAATTCACAGACAAAGCATATTTATTACAACCATGCACCTTTGATGCACCATTCTCCCCATTGGTCATTGGCATTTTCCCTTTTACCTGAGTCTTCAGATTCTCAATTTCCTTTTGCAACGAAGTTATTTGTTCATTATTTTTATTACGAGTGACTTTTATTGATTCAAATAACTCATTGAAATGACGTTTAACCTTTTCATTTTCTTCTAGAAAACTCTCATTTTCCTTTTGTAAAGCATTGACCATGTTTTGAAGATGAAAATTTTGAGAATTCCGAGAATCTAAAGGAGGAGGCATTTGGGAGCCAGTCACATTGTTCATTTCACCCTTTAATTGAGAAATTTGGGCTTTCAACTTTCTGATCGTGTTACCATGAGCTCGAATCTGTTCATCACGTTTGCTAATTTCAAAAACTGCATCAAATTCAGGAACATCCAAAGATGTCTTGATATTTGAGGTTTTAATATTTTCTTTCAGATGTTGATATTTTATTGCAAAGCCAGATGGTCAACTTCTAATTTAGAAAACTGGTTTACCAGGTTATCATGATCATCATGTTCAACTTTATCATGCAGTTTAGAGTTAGTTTTTTCAAGCTCAATGACACGATCATGGGAAACTTTCAGAGCAACGGATAATTCATGAAATCGAGAAGCATTAATGGAACAATTCATAGCAGTGTAAAACACATCTTGAGTAATACATTCAGAAATAAGAGTCTCATTCAATGTATGCAAGTTCTTCCTCTCAATCTCATTATGTTTTAGTGCTCGTTCATAGTCACTAACCTCAACTATCATAGCATCAAATTCCTTTTCCATTCCTTTAATATCTGAATCTATCCCCTTTTTAAGACTCTCAAAATGATCTTTTAGTTGTTTAAAGAAAGGCATGACCTCAGTTAAATAGCATTCTTTTGTTTGTTTAAAACCCCTTTCCCCTTCAGTTATCCTAGTGGGTGTGATCCTTTTCTTACAAGTTTTCTCAAAATCAACAAATAGTTGAAAGATAACATATTGACTGATTAAGGTCTTGCTTTTAGTGGCAATAGTCCTAGGAACTAAATGCATTAGTGTATTGGGAGGATACACAGTCGCTGAAGGCATTTTCCTAAAAGGGGGTTTGTTACAACAAGATTCTCTGCTTTTTGCTTATCTAAATCCTTTTTCCAGAATACTTGTTCGGGTGTTAACAATGTCTGAGGCTTAAACTTGTTCAAGGAAATCTAATTCTCCTTCTTGTAATCATGGGGTGTGATATTTATTTTCTTCTCTTTACATTTAGGATCATCTAGTTTCTTGTTCATCTTTTCCCTAGTGACTTCATCTGATTTCTTATCTTCCTCAGTGCACTCAGCGCAACTAGGTTTCTGTCTAGGCTTAAGGATTTCATTGCCATCATAAATTACCTTATGGGCAGCTCTAGCCTTTTTAACAACCTCTGGATTTGGTTCCTCAACAAGGGGAGTACTATGCTTATCACTCAAAACTCTATGCTTAGTGATTAAGTGAGCAGTCTGAATGGTATTTCCTTGTACGTACAACTTATTTTCAAGCTTGTTTTTCAAGGTTTTTAGATTAGAAAAATCATTCAAAAGTTTTGATTCCTTAACACTGAATTCTTGCTTAAGCATTTTAACATTTTCTTGAAGTTCTTGTTTTTGCTTAGCAGTTTTAGAAAGCTTTTCTTGTAAGGAGTTTAACTCTTGTTTTAATACTTCTTCTCTAAACCTACTTTTTCTAATAGTTGTACGCATTTGGTCATCCATTTCATGCTCACGGGTGGTTAATTCAAACTTAGCACGTTGTTCATAAATAGCAACACGTTCTTTATAAGCATTAAGTTCAGAAATAACAGAATCATCAGGGGCACGTGCAGTGTATTCGTCAAAAGCATAGTCATCATTGACTGCATAAGATACATCACTTGGTACAATCTCACTTTCACTTTGTTTCACATATTGATCATATGGGACAACATTGATATTACCCATATTTTCAATATCTGACTCAATAATTACAGTTGATTGTACTTCGTTATGTATCTTTTGCTCATCAACTTCATCGTATAATTTTAATACCTCATAAATGATTTTGTCTTTGGATGGACCAGCTTGTGGTGAAGAAGAGACTTTAGGAGAGACCATTGGAGAAATGCTAGCCATGAAAATGGTTTGTGCAGTGGGTTATTCATCAACATCAGAGTCGTATGCATCACAATCAGCTACTTGAAAGGCATTCTGATGATTATGGCCTATCTCCTGAATTGGTTGCTCATCCACATCTGCATCATATGTCTTAGCATTTCCCTCAGCCAAGAACAACAACTCCTCTTCATCCAAAGCTGCACCATTATCCTGAGCTTGCACAAGCAACATCTTATCCCTGAAGTACTCGGCATTCTGAGGGAATTTTGGCGATGTGCAGTTCCTTGCAATGTGTCCCTCACCTCCACAGTTGTAACATTTGATTGGCTTTGCTTGACCCTGGTTTCCATTCCTTCCCCTATTCTGATTTGCAGCATAACCTCTACCACCTCCACCTCTTCCTTGTTCGTACTGCCTTTCTTGAACTGGCTGCACCATAACCTTTCCATCTCTGACAGTTGCTTGATTGTGTGGATTAGATGCTGTTCTTGAGTTCATGTTTTGACTGATCATGAGAGCCAGTTGATTAATGAAGTTTCCCACGTGTGCATCAGCATCAACTTGTTTGAACATTGGATCGGGAATAAGTTTGTGATTACCATTACCCATGGGTATGACTTGTGAGGGTTTGGTTGTGATTCCAATGTTTGAGTAGAAGGCAGTTGAATCATTCGATGAGCTTGTCTCTCCCTGGTTGGTTTTGAGCTGATTAAGAATCCTTTTTTCAAACATAGCATGTCTCTCATTCTGAAGAAAGAAGGCATAGAGTTGCTAACAGTTTGTATTCTTCAATCCTTTGGTTAGCTTCACAGAGGTGACAAACTTGTGCCATTCGGGATTCATGTTGTTCACAAACTTTGAGTTCAGCTGAATGTTTGGCATAGTCATTCTGCTGTTCCTCATATCATTAACAAGCTTGTGAAATCTCACGTAATACTCATAGACACTCTCATCTAGTTTCATCTTGAAGTGTTCAAATTCATCATAGAGTTGTGATTCTCTGTCTTTCATAGTTAATTCAGAACCTGAGAGAAGCATCTTGACATTATTCCACACTACCTTGGCTTCGGTGTTGTGATTGATCAGCTTGTAGATATCTTTTGGAAGACCTTGAACTACGATGTTTGAATCCCTGATATCAACATCGAATCTCTTTTTCTCCTTATCATCGAGCTCATCATATGTCTTTGGTCTGTCTATTCCATAGATCATTGTTCCATCTGCAGCTGTATCAATTAATCTCTTGTATTCTCAATCTGTTAAGGTCCTTCATCAATTGATTTGAGAATGTTGACCCCATTTTCCTTTCCAAGACAGTACAATCTGATTCTTTGAGCCCAAGAGTCGTAGTCAGTTCTGTCAAGCATGGGCGGACGAGTATCTGAACCAGCTGCTTGAACATCCTCGGCAACAGTGGAGATGATTGTAGGAAGGTTGGTAGACATGTTAACAGATTAAACGGGATTTTATAACTCTATGATTAAACCGGGAAATAGATTCTTTCACGGGATTTTACTAAATCAAGAGAAAACCGTATTACATACAGAATCAACCAAGTCGCTAAGAAACCCTGAACCAAGTCGCTAAGCACCAAGTCGCTAGCAAATTTTGACAGTAAGTCGCTAAGCACCAAGTCGCTAATATGTCAAGTCGCTAAATAGCAACTCGCTAAGCACCAAGTCGCTAAGATGTCAAGTCGCTAAATAGCAACTCGCTAAGTACCAAATAGCTAATACCAAGTCGCTAACACACTTAAGTACAAGTCGCTAACTTTCACTAAGTCGCTACCCCGTAGTGGAGAATCCACTAAGTGTACTGTTTGTCGGCTTGTCTCAATAAACAAGTCACCAGCTCAACTCGCTAAGACCTTCAACTACAACTCGCTACCAAATTACAAAGCAAGTCGCTAGCAAGACAACTTATCCGTGGCTCAAGTCGCTAGCTAGAAAAACACATAAACACCACTTTTCAATCCAAAAACAACCCAACCACGATGATTCAAGCTTACCAAATCAAAACCCAAGCACATACAATGATTCTAAACACAAAACTACACCCAAGATTCAAACTTTAACACTAGAAATGATCCAAATGATGTAAAAACCACTAAACTTTTTTCAAACTCTAAAACCACCTAAAAGTCGCTAGAAATCCAAAGATATGTAAGATATGATCAAACCATGGCTCTTGATACCATTTGTAACATATTGGATTTCACAAACACACTAAACCATAAGATCAAATAGGCGTATTATGAGTTTTAGAGAGAGAAAGTTAGAGGTTTGGGAACTTTAGTGAGAGAAAGAAAAATCTTATTATGAGTTCCAACTCTCTACCTTGGGAGGTAGAGAGTATTTATAGTCATTACATAAATCGCCACCTATCGGGCTGTGGATCAGGCATACAGTGGGTAAAGACCCGTCCGTCCTCCACGGTGTTACTTAAACTAAATACTACTTAACTTATAATAATCTACGACTACGAGCTTTCTAACGATTACATATACTTGAGGTGACCGACTCTTTAATAACTGGATTTACTAAATCCTAACAAAAGAGTTCTTTTGAAGTACTTTTCACGATTGCCAATAGAGACCATTCGCTCCCCCTCAATATGTGCATCGATATACGAAAGAGTTTGGCACATATTAGAGAGAACTTGCACTTTGAGTCAAAACGATCATATTTTATCAAATTTCATATTAAATCACAAATTCTCCCCCGATCAAAAATATCAAACCCTTTGAGATTTTGGATCCCAAGTGATATAATAAGGTTTGGAAAACATGGGAGAATATGTGGCCTTGTTTAAATAATCATCTTGTTTTTGGATAAATGCTCCTCCTCAACATGTGCATTGTATATTTGAAATCGTTTGGCACATGGAGGCAGGAGTGCCTTTAAAGGACTAAAACCAATTCCATTTAAACAAATTTGAGATTTAAATCACGATCTCTCCCCTAATCAAAAATTTCAAACCATTTGAGATTTGTGATCCCAATTGATTTAAATCATTTAGGAAATTTTGGGGAAAGACGTGGCTTGATTTAATTTTTGAAAAATGACTGATATGGACGAATTTCGACATTAAAGATTGTTAGTGTCAGGTATGATAGTTTTATAAGAGATCTTTAAGGAAAATAAAACAATTTCACAATCAAACAAGAAAAGAAAAAAATTCATTTTGAAAGATCTTTGTGTTTTAAAGAAAATCATACCATGACATAACATTAAATCTTTAGATCACCACATTAATTCGTACAAACGGACTTTTATGAAGAAATATCGTTTGAAAATACTTAAGATTGAAATCACTCTCCCCCTCAATCAGTGACCGTAGTCATTGATTGAGTGACTTATGTTTAAAATGAAGTCCGGTTGATTTCCAAAATTTGAGTTCAGTTTATTTTCAAAACCAATATTTTTCCATTTTTCAAAACAATATTATTTAAAAATTGTTTAAAAAATGGTATCATCACAATTATCCTGCACAAAGATACGTTAGGTGGTTGAGCTGCTTTTATTTTTGTTGCTGGAGGTTGGAAGAAAACCATCTGCAGAAGCAGTGAGACTTCTTACGTTGCATTTTTTCATGCCAACTTAGGTCAAATTAAGCTCCGTTTCTTCATTTGATGATGAAGAAAACCATCTGCTGATGCAGTGAGACCTCTTACGTTGCATTTTTTCATGCCAACTCTCCATAGAAGTCAAATTAAGCTCCGTTTCTTCATTTTTCAGCCCAAGATATAGTTACCCTTTCCTTTCGGCATCCAATCATCTTCATTTGTGGGATCCGGATCGGGAACATTCTTATGAACCATGATATCTGCATACGTTAGTGGACACACATACAGATATATGGTGGTCGGCATCACCCAAACAACAATCGACTAATAAAAGTCAATCCAACATATCAATCAGATCATACAAAGCATGGGATTTATGTGTTCATCAAACTATAATCATCTAATCCTAACAATCACATCCTAGATTCCTAGTCCTTCAACATAGGTAATTATCTTTTTCAGTTAAGCACATAGATGATTATATAAGTCCATTAGATGATATAAATTTTGAAAACATTCTCCCCCTCAATCAATGACTCTTTCAATAAAAAGTTTTAAATAATCTAAAGTCATTGATTGGGTTTTGTAAATTTATGAAGCTTTGATTCTGATTGATTTTCAAGCAACTCATTTACCACCATTTTGTTAAAACAAATATTTTTCTGAAGAATTTTAGAAGGAAAAATATTTGAGTAGGAACAGCAGTCCTTCAACATACTTTCCTCATTTTGTTTTAGGATAAGTGCACGAAATATTTGAAAATTGGTTTTAGCGCAACACTTTCCTTTCTTGAAGAACGTGTTGCTATCTGAAATAATAGCAAACCATGGTTTAAGCACGGGTTACAGTCTGAAGTAACTGTAAGCCATAGATTGAGACATGTTTTGGAAAAGAATATTTACACCTCCTGCTCGAACTTCATCTATGGTCCAGTGCCATTATTGAATGACATTTCTAAGACTGTAGATATTATCGATACCAGAAGACATGTCTTGAGAAAACATATTTTTGGTATTTTTCAATTTTCTGATTTTTATGGGCTTTTGATGATTTTATATTTTTCTATTTTGCTTTTGTTGGTTTTATAATTTTGTATTTTGCTTTTTGAAAAATATTTACAACGATAGAGAAATAGTTTAAGAAGATGATGATACGAGTATCGAGATAAGGAAATCGTTCAGCACTTTGTAGAAGATAGAAGACATCATCTCTTAAACTTTCACCACCAAAGCATTCGAGGCTCTTGAATCGTCGCAAGAACTTGAGCCTTCAAAAAGTGAATTTTTGGTAGCTTCCCCCCAAACCGACAATCCACGTAAAAAGACCATTTCCCCAAGAAGAAGAAGTGAAGCAAACAGTCTAATTGTATGAAGCTTCAAGAACCCGAAGAAGACGATAACACCGAAGTAACAAGTTAACACGGATCATTTCTGTGGTTATCAAACCCGAAATAAATGATTAAGCCCGATCACATGAACTTGTTGTGCGTCCCCGATGTACACATAACTATTTGAGTTTGAGGAGTTGTCAATTTAGGAGAACAATATATCAACACCTTCATTTCACCAAATGCATTCCATTTATCTAACATATAACCAATCAGCCCATAACGTACACATGTACCCAACAAGATAAGAGACAATGACATTACAATAACTGATTGAATCACTGATCTTCTCTGCGGATGTCAACTCTGGAATAACTGATTAAGCTCGATCATGTGAATATGTTGTGCGACCCAAATGTATACATATCTCTCCCTTGATGGTTGCGATCTCATCGAAATCATCATTACATTTTGTACATGAAGCACTAACCGGAAGCACTTTATCATAAATCATATAGAAGATGTCGATAAGCAATATCAACTCACGCTCCACATATTCTTCTCATATTTCTTCCTACTGAGAGCTGAAATAACACATACCAAAAGTATCCAGAGACCACTTCCCCTAAATGGTTGGAATAATACATCCTCCCACCAAATAGTTGGAATAATATATCCTTCCCCCAAATAGTTGGAATAATACACCAGAAGCTATGAGTAAACACTGGGTATCTCTACGGTTATGACATTTGTCTTTCCCGGGATTACTTCAATAGAGAAGAAGTATTAGGTTCATTATGTGTACTCGTTGTGTATTTAGATGTATGTCTCCTTCCCCCTTGCTGGTTTTGATACCTCAGAATCAGCAACACATTATACATACCAGATATTCTTGAAATAGAAAAGAACAAAAATTAGCTCAAATGAATCCTGTGAGAATCAACTGCTACAGAAACTCTCCCTGACTATCTTTACCAACCCATATGTAAACAATTTGAAGTGACCACTGAAGAAGAAAAACCCGATATACCAAACTTGAAACTGAAGTCGAATTCCGCACATTTGTATCTTAAGCTTGCACTTAATGATGGAAGAACGATGTCGAGAATCTATGCTTCAAGCAAATCTCTAAGTACCCAATACTCAACCAAAGTAAGAGACAATAACACCTCTTGCGATTATCCACAACGACATAAGCGTGTGTCACTGAGTAAAACAACGTAACTCCTAAAAGTGATAGTTAACCAGGTCTTCAACCATCCACCCCGACTGCTGGTAACTAGATAAACCAAGTCTGCAACTCAAATTCTTAAGCCCGAGCAAGTTATCAAATAAGAACACGCCTTTGTGAAAGTCAACTTCAATCTCAAATGAGTGATAAATGATTAACTCCAAAGTAATCAACTTGTGTAAAATGCCCAACACGTGAATAAACATACAATCGGATGTACATTGATCCACTGAATGAACTGGAACAAATGATTCCTCAACATCAATTCCTTCTTCCTAAAGGTATTCATGTAGGGACTGATCTGGAAGACTCACCAATAATATCTTCGAGCGGATGAGGTAGTCATTTTCTTTAAAGTTCATGTGGTTGATTTATAGCGTGCACAATGTGAGGAACAATAATCTATGAAGATTTGGCAAAGGAATACCAAAGAGCGGATCATTATTTATGAGTGCAACTTCAATACTATGATAGTCATTATCAACGCCTTGAGAAAAACTGGAGATAAGGTTTCTTGAGAATTCCGAGAAGTACTTCTTAGATGGTGAACCAGTTGAGTCAGTAAGAACCGGAGCATGAGCTTCAGAAACTGGATGATCAACATTCGTTGGAGGTTGGAAGTACTCATCAAACATATCATGAAAACAATGAATCCCAAACAATGAATCCCAGTTATCCTTAGAAAGTGAAGCATTAGGCGTTAAAGGAGAGTCATATGAACATAATTCAAGCATCCATCAACATGTAGTATATGCACTCTTCTCCCCCTCAAAAATTGCATCCGAAGTTTCCATTTTTGATTTGAACAAGTGAATAAGAATATACACCAATGAACGTAGATCCACTTGAGGGTTGAAAGAGTGTGGAAAAACATGAACCTTGTTGATGAAGAATGTCGATGAGAATGGTCATACACATGAAGATTTCTCTTCTTTTGAAGATAAAGCGCACTGAAGCGTACACCTTTATTTTCTTTGAGGAACGGGGCCTGAAGTGTTATCTGCAGATGCCATAATGATGAAGTACGAGGCCTGAACTGATGTGAACAGACGTCATAGCCGAATGAATATCAAGAATGAGTTACTTGAACCCGTGAGTTATGAGATATCAATCCATTTGTAATCCATACTTTAAGCCAGTCCATGTAGTGAAGGATCGAAGTATCTGCAACTGAGTAAGGACTACCTGCACTAATATTACAAACTTGATTGCATATATTTTGGTTAGTGACATTAGTATCCAAACCCTTTGGGGTTTCACGGTCAACCTTGATTATGTCATCGGTAAACAGCTTTCCGGTAGGTATCCACCTAAGTCCAACATCCTTAAACATTTTACCAGGCGGAATCCACTTATGGAAAGGTCTAGGATTGGTGACATTCTTATGCAAAGTGGAAGACTTATCGTTATTCCTAGACTCCAAAGATTTAGCAGTTAGAATCCATCTAGGCGAAGTTTTAGGTTTGTTTTGCATCATAACATGTTGAACCTTAGCCATGTTATTAGTCTTAGTGGATTGTACCTTAGCATGTGAATTAGGAAAATGTTTCTTATTCGGAAAAGACTCAGAATTTCTTGTATCATTTTCTACATGCTTAGCATTCTTCTTCATATAACTACTCTTAGATGCAAGCCAACCCCTAGTTTTTTGAGTGTTCCTAGGTAATGGTTTACAACTACTAGCAGTGCCTTGAAATCTCGTGGAATGCATCACCCTAGGTCTTGCACCTAAAATTCTTTCTTTTTGAATCTGTGCTATTTTCCTAGCTTGTTCTAGATAATAGTTCTTCTACAAGTCATTCATATCATATGAATTCTGGGTTTTAATGCTTGATTTTGACACTGTTTTCGAACTATTCCTAGAGGTGCTGGGATTAGAAGTGGCTACTTGTTGAGGGTTAACTGAACTAGAAGCCTTATTCTTAGGTAACTCAGGTGAAGTGACTGGTTGTGACAAAACTTTTATCGCATCAACTTGGGAGGCAAGCCTTGTCTTTAAAGATTTTGTTCTTTCAGATATGAATGCAGTAGGCTGCCTAACAACGGACCGGTCTCTAGTGGGATGAGAAACTGGCTTCCCCAAGGTTGATGGTTTTGTAAACTTAGTGTTCACACTTTTCCCTACGGTTTTTCTAAGCTCATTCTTTAAGGCAACAATGGCGAAACTCTTTTCCTGAAGTTGAGCTTTGAGTTCATCAATTTTTGCTATCAAAGAGTTTGTTTGTTCTATTGACTTAGTTCTAGCTTCTTTGACAGAGTCACTTAGTTATATGTGATGCTTTCTCAAAGACTCATTTTCCTTTAGTAATTTAGCCACATAAATTGACGGTTCATTATTTCTTGTTATAGTAGCATCAATGTCTTGTGTATTCATGACTAAATTACTTTTCACATTCAAGACAGAAATATGTTTCTTTAGATTGTAAATGGTTGAGTCTTTGTCTTGAAGCTGAGTTTTCAAAGTGTTAATTTCAAAACGTTCACGGAATTCAGGAAGTTCCGGATTTTTACATGGTTTGTTAAGTTGAAAACTTTCTTCTTTACTCTGTATCACAATTTCAAGTGAAATACAATGTTTTTCAAGATTTGAGAATTTGTTTGAAAGTTCATCAAAAGCCTTTTTATCAACCATATCTTTTATTTTGAAACACTTAATCTCAGACTCAACATCATGATCAGTTTGTTTAAGTACTTTAGCAGATGCATTGTGCTGAACAATAAAGGGTACCTCATTACATGACACCTGCTCAATTTCTGGTCTGATATCTGTATCCACATCATTTGTAACAAGAGTCACTGGACCGGTGGATGTGTCAAGCTTATCTATATCTGATCCTATGTATTCATTTTCAATTGATCCATCATCTGGTGCTTTACCCGACTCAACAGTAAAATCTATTGATTGTGCCCGACATTCATTCCCATTTCTGATTTCTGTATCCACATCTTGTCTGACATGAGTTACTGAACAATTTGTAACATCATTCTTTGTTGTCTCTGTTATTCTGCATTCAGCAACATCCGATCTTTCAACTGATACATTACCCAACTCATCACAACAATCTCTTAACTGCACCAGATACACATCTACTTTTTCATCTTTCTGAGTAAATTTCTCAATATACTTCTCCACATTATGCATGAGATGAATAAGTGTCTCAATGAACATGCTAATTTCCCTTCCAGTGTGTCTCTTGAAAGATATTTCAGTCAATTCTTGATCATAATCTGATGAATATTCCCCATTGATGAATGGCTGAAATTGATTGTGGATTGCCTGGAGTGCAGCATTGGAATCATCCTTTAATACCTTACTTTTGGTAAGTTGAAGCTTTAGTTGTTCTAAGTTCAGCAGCAAGGTTCTCGTCAATGTAGGTAAGTCCTGGCGGAAGGGAGCACTACATGTTCGATCCCCAGTTGTGGATAACAGTTGTGTGAGGTGCAGATGAAGTAGCTGATAGGGCTCAATTCTGCATTCCATTTGCTTTGCATTCTGTGGCATTAGCAGGTGCAATTCTTTCTCATTGTATTCAGAACATGAAGATCTCACATCCTCATTGATTAATTCAATCATCTTAAATCGTTCAGTGTAGCATACATTATCATTGTTGTCCAAAGCATCATACAATTTAATTACTTCTGAAATTACTGGGTCAGTAGTGTAAGACATGATGTTGTAGTATACACGGGACTTTACAAGTCTATGATTTAAACCTAGAAATAGATTCTTTCGCGGGATTATACAAAATCAAGAAGAAACCGTGATGTAGTGACCAATAGAACCTGTTAAGATAACTGATGGATCGACACAATGATAGACAATTGTGTGTTAGGTCTTATGATTGTTTGTAGGAATAGCATAGATGTTGTTTGGTTGTGATTTGGGTTGTTGTTGCATGATTTTACGGAGAAATTTAGGTCTAAAAGCTTAAAAACCTCAATAACTTCTGTTCGGAGCGGATTTAGGCCTAGAAGGTGACTTGTTCTCACGGTCGTTTTGATGGGTAGAACGCTGAAAACGGAGTTACGATTCAAAAGTTATGGCCGTTTGAAGTTTTGTCGGGAAAAGTCAACAAGTCGCTAGTAAGACAAGTCGCTAGAGTGACAAGTCGCTAAGTCACCAAGTCGCTAAGAAACAACTCGCTAAAAGCACAAGTCGCTATGAAACAAGTTGCTAAACACAAGTCGCTAAAGCAACAACTCGCTAAGTTGACAAGTCGCTAAAGAACAACTCGCTAAGTGGGCAAGTCGCTAAGGAACAACTCGCTAAGAGACCAAGTCGCTAAAGAGCAACTCGCTAGTCATAACAAAGTCAAGTCGCTGAAAATAGTAAAGACAAGTCGCTACGTTGAACAAGTCGCTATCCGAAGTGGTACAACCACTACTTTGTACTATTTGTCACTTTGTCTCAATAGACAAGTCGCTAGTGCTCAAGTCGCTACCACCACAACTACAAGTCGCTAATAATTATAGAAGCAAGTGGCTACCAAGAAAACTAATCCGAGACTCAAGTCGCTACCAAGAAAAGTTCAAACACAACACTTTTCAATCCAAAACTAACCCAACCACAGTGATTCAAGCTTTCCAAATCAAAACCCAAGCACTTACATTGATTCTAAACACAAAAGTACACTCAAAATTCAAACTTTAACACAAGAAATGATCCAAATGATGCACAAACCACTAAACCTTTTCAAACCCAAAAAACCATATAAAACCACTAGAAATCCAAGGACATGTAAGAGAGATGATCAAACCATGGCTCTTGATACCATTTGTAACATATTGGATTTCACAAACACATCATATCATAACATAAATGGGGCGTATGGTTTAAGAGTTTAGAGAGAGAAAGTAGAATGGGAGCCTTTCTAGAGAGAGAAAGTAAACAAAAGAGAAAAGGTTAGATTAGAATAAAAGGTCCAACCCTCTACCTTGGGAGGTAGAGGGTATTTATAGTTACGTACTACACGTCCTCCTGTCGGACTGTGGATCAGGCATACAGTGGGTAAAGAACCGTCCTTCCTCTACGGTGATACACTAAACTATTCTACGCTACAAACTAACTAATTAACTACTAAATAACGTAAATAATGACACGTCTACGAGCTAACATATGCTAGACCATAATTGGGGTGACCGACACTTTAACATGGAATTTCCAATTCCTAACAGAATAACCGTATTCCCAGTCTGTGTATTCCCATTTTCAACAATTTCAACCCTTCGCTGAGGAGCACCTACACTGTTCCTATTTCCACTAGTAGCATTAACACTTGTCCACTTCCTGAATTTTCCGCATAACCACCAGTTCCCATAGAACATCCATAATTATGATTCTGTACTTCAACCCTTCCATCTTGTATAACAACTTGATTCCTTATGTTGGATGAATTACGAAGACAATTGTTAGATTTTTTGCAAATTTTCTGAAGGCAAGAGCAATTAGAGCAAATCGTTGATTCAATGTGTTGGATGCTTCCTCTTCTTCATTACGAGTTTTAGTATAGAGTGCTGAATTTGAGTTGTTATATAGAACCAGTTGTGTATCACTTGAATGTGGTGGAGAATCATATTGAGTGATTTGGGGTGACGGTGATTGTTGACGATAGGTAAAGTGATGTTGTTTTTGGAAAAATGCATGATTATGGATATGGAGCAGGATAAGATTGAGCCATCAGTGTAAGTGAATTTGGAGGTGTAGAAGGTTGATACATTCCACGGAGAGCTTGATATTTGTCAACTTTAGATTGATGATGCTTCAGATAGTCATACAACAACTCATACTTCGCATCATGAAGATTCTTAGCTTGACGAATGAACGTGACATATTTCTGGCAGTCAGGACCTAGACAATTGAGAAACTTCGTGTTGATAGCAATCTTTGGTAAAATGATATTGTGTCTGTCCAGGTTATTGATGATGTTTGTGAATCAATGTCAATAAGACTCCAATGACTCCCCTGGATCAATCATGAACATTTCATATGATAGGTAAAGTTTGCATTCCATGTATTCTTGGTTAATTTTAGTGCATTCCATCAAGAGATGTGCGTGTTCCCACATATCCTTAGATGTTTTCTATGTATCAACGCTTCGAAGAATTGGATTAGGTATTCCCAAAAGAATATACTCCATTGCAAGTTAATCAGCTTCAAGGTGAAGTATTTGTTCTGCTATTAGTTGATTCTCACGAATAGTGGTTACCGTTTTGAGTCTTGGAGGAACAACTTTTGGATCTCCAGGAACTGTTATTGTTGTAATTTTGAAAGGACCCTCAAGGATAACCTTCTTCAGATATTTGCTATGAGTTTTCTTGAGTTCGATGAACCTAAAGAATAGACTTGCCCACTGGACATAATTTCCAGGAGTGGGTATTGGAGGTCTATCAAGTGATCCAGCTTCATGAATGGATTGTTGACTGCTGATAGCCTCACACATTTGAGCAAATAAGTGAGGTTCTTTTTGTGGAAGTGTAGTGAATGATTGGATTGCATATTATGGTGGAAAGTATGGTTGTTGTTGAGGATATTGTTTTTGTTGAATGAATTGTTGTTGTGGAAAGGATTGTAGTTGCGGTTGCTGAGGATACTGTTGTTGCTGACGATACTGCTGAGAAAGTAGTTGAAATAAGGTGGTTGAGACATTGTTAAACTTGTGTATACGATGGATCTTGTAGATAATTGAAACGTATGTTATTGATTTAGTAAAGTTGGTCTTTGTTGAAAACTGGTCCTTACTCGTAATATTTGGTCTTACTCGTAAACTTTGGCCTTACTCGTAAGATTTAGGTCTTAGTTGTAAAATCTGTCCTTACTCCTAAGATTGGGTCTTAGTCGTAAGATTAGGTCTTACTCGTAAGATGAGGTCTTATTCGTAAGATTTAGAAAAAACCAATAAAATATTTCAAACTTATCCAAGCTTAAAAGATATCACAATTCGAAGTATTCCACAAGCTTATCCAAGCTAGAGAAGTACTGAGTACACCGTAAATGTTGAAGAAATTGAAGAACTTGTCTTACTCGTAAACTGACCCTTACTCGTAAACTGCTACTTACTCGTAAACTGGATGCTTGCTCGTAATATTAGGGTTTTTGGTAGCCTTACTCGTAAACTAAGGGTTTTGACTTCGTTACTCGTAAACTAAGTGTTTTGACTTCCTTATTTGTAAACTTTCCTTCTAATTCATAAAAGTACCAAAATTTTCAAAGTACGTTTTAAGCTTAAAAGACACGATTTCCACAAGTTTCTTTTGATTAAATCTCTTCAAAAACAATAAAAGAACAATAAATTTTAAACCTTTAACACCACAAGTGGAATTTGAAGAAGTTCGTAAAATGGTATAAAACTATAAACGAGTAGAAAACAACTTTTAAACTACAAAGTTCTAAACTTTATGCTATATCTAAGCTTTTAACCACTATATCAATCTTAAAATTTTCCAAGCTTCAAGATTTGAGTGAAAGTGTCACACCCCCAAATTACCTGTTTTGCAGCGGAATGGAATTCCTGGGGATTGACTGTCACAGCATCACAGTTACAGATATATTGAACGACCTAAAGTGTCGTTTGAAAAGAACATCGTTTGATATAATAAAACATTCAGAGTTTACAAAAGATAGGTCCCAAATTAAATTAGACATGTGCGGAAATAAGTTTGTTATAAGCCAAACGATGTTTTAAAGTGCATAAATCCCATGTGTGGTGCGTCGTCACCACGACTCTACGATAAGTCCACATGCATGCCATGAAGTGTATGCCTTAGATACCTGAAAATACATTGCTAAAAGTGTCAACACAATGGTTGAGTGAGTTCATAGAGTTTATGAAAATGTTTAATACGACTACCACAAGTATAGGCCATGTAAGACAAATATGTCACATAAAATGTTACAATTGCTCTAAGCACATGACACCGAAGCTGGACTGATGTTCGCCCCAACAGAGTGTTTTGCCAAACAACTCAATAATGATAAAAATGAAATGCATCCGTTTGACCAGTTGGGACCACCAACCCGGATGGAGGAGTCACCCTCAATAGATCTATTCACTCACCCTCGCTTCTTCCGGAATTAACGGTTCATGATTTTTGAAATGGGGACATTCAATTGGCAATGAATTAACTTAAGCAATGTAAATGAATGTGATATACTTGGTATCGTAATAAAAATTTATGTGCAATGTATTCTCCCCCGTAGGTTTGAAATAATGTATAAACTTGAATAAAATCGGGGCTATGAAAACTCACCTGTTGCAATGATTATGATGACAAAAGTGGATACACTGAAATGAGGCGCAGCCTCTAACCGTGACCTATTATGAATGATATGTTCTATAATATAATTTATGATGTAATGTTATGCATGCAATTCGTATGATATCTATACCACTTGTGAATTTTTGAAAATAACACTTATCGTCGAAAAATAATCTTATAATGTCTTGACAATTTATGAATTACTTTACAAGTATTTATGTTGAAATGATATCCTACGATAGTCATTTAGTGATTTATTATGAAATTATAACTTTTCGTCGTAAAATAATGTCATTTGACAATTTCATGAAAGTGACTACACGGCCTTGAAAAGCTAGCCGTAAAATGGTGCACATCGAGTGTTAGGAAACAAACTCAACGGTTTTGGAAGGCTTGTATCATTATCTCAAAGTTTTAGCTTTTAAGTTTTTATCATAGAGGTCTCGATCATGGAGAAAAACATAGGTAAAGTAGGGTACTTGTATCCAAAATATTGTTTAAGGGTGGTTTTCGGCAAAGTTTGAGTGACCGTATTTTACTCGTTACAACTCCGTTTGATGAACGGTTGGACATTTTAGAAAATAGGCTAGGCGAACTTACTTTTACTAGAAGACATCATTTTATAAAAAGTAAACATCTATGTTAAAAACGACCCTCAACATGGTCATTCGCGGCCGTAATGTTTGTCTATTAGAAAATATATTAGTTATGCTTATATAAAATAGTTACGGCAACCTTGTTTAAACGCGTGTAATTTAATCGTTACAAGTCCGTTTTCTACGTTTTATATGTCCTTAGCTTCGTATTAAAGTATACTAATATATTTTTGATAAATCGACTCATTTAATAACGCTTAAGACTCATTTTTGACTCGTAAAAGTTTGGGATAACATGCTGAATTTTCTGAAAATATAGTTTTCGTCGTTAAACTTGAAAATAGCATAACTTCTTCGTTATAACCCATTCAATCGGCCATGTTTTCGTTTTAAAGTATATTTTCTAAATATCTAGCCCAAAAATTTTTACCAACTGTCGAAATTTCTAGAATTCACAGAAATGATCAGACCCTTATATATAGTTGTCGAAATGGATTTTTCTCGCGTAAAGCTTATTCTAACCACTTCAAACCAACGCCAAAGCTATTCTAAACCTACCATACACCTTATTAGGGTGTCATGGGTTCCTAGAAATCATCAAAAATGATATGTTTCAAGGGATAATTATAGGATGATATATATTCATTTATAGTACTTAAAAAGAAATAAAGTGGTATAGATAATCATATAACTTGCATGTTTTTCTCAAGCATGATAATATGACCAAAGTATGAATATGAAAGATGAAAATGATCATGAAATGCTTACTAGTTAATTGATGAGGTTTAAATAACAAGGGTTTATCCTAAATACCCTAGGTTTTTATTCCAAAACCTTGCTTAAGAGTATGCTAAGGTTGTGAAATTAGCTTGACTTGAAAAAAAAAATGATCTCCTTGCTTGTGATCTTCCTTGGCCGGTTGATATGAAGAAGAAATGAGAGAGTATGTTTTTTTTTACACTTTGATATATTATGTTGTATGTGTAGTGTAAATAATATAATAAGTATACTAAAGTATATTATGTTGTATGTGTAGTGTAAATAATATAATAAGTATACTTAGGATATTTGTACTCAAAAAGTGGTGTGTCACCTTATGTATGTCGACATACATAGAAATATAGAAGGCACGTGTATTTGATCACTTAAGCATGTATAGGTAGAAGTAAAGGTGTAATTGTTTAAGGATAAATGGGTAACTTGTGTACATATTTAAGCATTTAGGGTAGCGTTAGTTAAAAATAAATTTTAACGGAACAAAATAAAATATATTGAAGTCATAAAAATTATAAAATTACATTTCTCGCAAGAATTGAATGAAATAATAATTATCGTGTAGTATTTACGAAAACCGTCGTAATTATATAAATATAACAACTTATATACAAAATAAATTTAAAACACCGGGTAAACTAATAATATTATTTTTATAATCTTAATATGAGTATAAAAATATATTAGAATAATTTTTTAGAAGTCTCGGATCAAATTTTCAAAATAAATGATTACGCGATAGCGTTTATTTAATAGAAAATTATGCGTTGAATGTAAAATGCAAAACCATGCATGAACTAATATGACGATGATGTTACTAATGATATGTAGACTAAATCTAGTCTATATGAAATGTCCTCGATGATATGTTCATGAATTCGCAGCTAAACCATTAAGGTTACGCGAATTTGATACTCGTAAACCTAGTTTACGATAAATGATGAATAGTGAACCATGAATAGTGATTTTTCTCCGGGAATGAATAGTATTTCGTGAATAGTAAAATTTTGAAATACGTTCTCAGAATATCATATCGACTTCAAAAATGATGAATAGTAAAACGATGAATAGTAAAAATTTCTAAAGTTTGTAAAATGACCTGAAATTACGAGTTGTCACAGAAAGAAACAAAGAATAACACGTAAAAGTTGAAGAAAACTATAAAGAAGTCACGAGTAACAATAAAACACACACTCCAAGTATCTATTAGGTGATTGATACCACTGTTAGGTCACCATGATTGTTGTAACATAAGTGTAGATATGATAGAAATGAGATAAAGAGATATAAGAGTGGTCGATTACTTCACAAGAGAGAATAACAAAGGTTTACTTGCATATATGAAATAACCAACAAGAATAAGAGTAGTTTACATGTTCTATTTATAGAAGAGGATGCTAGGGCAACACACCTAGATCCTTCCTTCCATACATTTGGACCTAAGCATAGGATCATGGGCTTACTTCATAAGCTTAGACATATAAACTAACATATAAGCCTAATAACTAAGCAACCTATTACATAATTAAATGACCGACACTTGATAATAGTTACATGCGTTCCCAAAAATCTCCCCCTAAGGTTTGGTCATCAAAGGTTGCTTGATGTCTTCTTAGCTTCTTTAGCTTGACGTCTCATGTATCTTTGTTCATCGTTCTTGTTTGTTGTTGTTGTGATCATATGTTGTTGTCAACCTTTCATCAATGTCTTAGTCTCTGGTGTCTTTATGTCTTTCTCTAACATGCTCATACTTCTTTTGACTTTGAATCTTTAGCTTTGGTCATTGGTCTTTAAACTTTGTAGATTCAAGACTTTGAAGTAGAATCATAAAATGAGTGATCCGTTTTTTAAAGCATTACAATATTTCAGCCCAATGCAAAATTGATGCTCGATCCAATCTACAACCACGATCCCGTCCAACGTCACAAATACAATTTAATCTCAAATCCCATCTATAATCTTCTCATGTAGTTTTACAAAAACGGATAACAATTTATTTGAACATTAAAATCAATCCATAAAAAATACACGCTAACCAATATTGGATCCCGAAATTACTTTCACTAAAAGAATGTATTAACCCGTGGTCTACATAAGTGATTATCACTAAGGCCCAAAAACCAAATCCAATAGCCTACATGAATGTTATACAATGGCCCGTTCCAAATGCAAGTACCCGATCCAAAAAAAAAAAAAAAAAAAAACACAGTACTTGATCCATGCCCTAATCCTAAATGCTTAGAGATATAAATGTAGCACTCATACCCTAAAAATTAGGAACCCTAACCCCAATCTCATTCTCATCCACCCCCTTCATCTCTCTCACCAAAAATTAGATCTGAAAACATCTCATCACACATCTGTAGACATTTGATCTAATCTAACATCACAAACAACAATACCAACAACAATCAAACACGCACCTTAACCCACTATGAGCTTCTTCTTTATTTGTATTTCAGATTTGTTTGAGCTCGCCACAGGGATGGCTTGAGACTCATCATCAAGGTTTCGGGTAGGTTTTATTTGTGTTATGAAAGTTTTGTGATATGGGATTTGTTTTCCAATTAAACGAACGAAAGAAAGAATAAGACTTTCAGTTTTGTTCTTTCTTAAATGTTCGGATATTAAAAACAAAAAGTGACGCTTCTTTATAGATCAGTGATGTAAAGGAATAAAAAACCGAAGAATCTTTTAAGATTAGTAGCAAAGTTGATCCAAATCTGATATTTACGAGAATAACTAATTGAGTCTTGTTTGAGTCCTTGTTTCTTCTCGTTTTCATTACTTTAACAAACCTTGAATGGTCTTGATTGATCCTTGAATGTCATGAAATAAAAAGATCTGAGATCCTTAGAATAGGTGTAACATATTGTTTTGTGTTTAACTAAAAGGAAGAATGAATGAAACAATTTGTTTTGTTCATTCTTTGACATTTTCGGATAGTGACAAAAAGTTAATCTTCTTTACAGATTTGTGATTATCATAGTTCAACCATAAAATCTTTCACAAGATTGGAAATAAGGTTGAAATAGACTGAGATCTATGTGTATTCATTTAAGTTTGAGTCTTGATTGATTGATGAGAGTTGAGGAGTGATGGTGAGGGTTTATGGTTGCGTCTAGGTTGTAGGATTGATATTATGGTTGAAATTTTGGACATGGTATGGCAGTTGTAGCTTTGATTAATCATCAGTCAGTTTTGTGATTCTACTTTGGTTTTGATTCAGTCTTAGTCTAGGTTTTATTCATCACTTACTGTTTTAGCATTCAAGTCGCAGTTTTGATCATCATCTCCACTTTTTCTTAGAGTCAAGATGCAACAGTTTTGGGTCAAAATGCAGTTGACCGGTCAACACGCATTCATTTCAGTGTCAAAACACAGTGGTTTTCAAAATAGTTTTCAAAATGCAGTCTACTTACTGATCAGAACGCAGTCTCCAAATCACACTGGAGACAAAACGCATCATGTACTTTCCTAAATAACCGGATATGGGTTTTCTCTTTCTTCAAAACGCAGCCAAGAATACCTTCAAAACGCACTGAAGAACACCATCGTTTTAGACCCAGAAAATACTGATAAGACTTGATCATTAGAAACAGTTCACCACAAGAACGATTTGAACTTTTTAAGACCACAACGCGATTAACAGAAACAGGTTAACCATAAAGATAATTTGACCACCAAACTGTATGCAGAAACTCTTAAAACTGTTATAAGAACCTGTTAAACAACTATTTGACCACATCAATCTTAAAACCAATAAACGACTAAAAAAAAGTAACCAACTTAAAACCAGATTCAAAATCAGCATAAAAAGTCATTAAAACTGAATCAAACCACATCAAATCATAATACAATATCGTGTATCTAAACGCATAAAAAACAAGTACAAAACCATGAATCGAACCACACGAATCAACACAAACAACATAGCTTTGGCTCTGATACCAATTGTATGATCTATATTTTATGTTGTTCATATGATTCGGGAGGTCTAGGATTATGGAAGAACAAGTTAGCCATTTTAGAGAGAGAAAGAGTAGAGAGAGTAGTTTCTTGAGAGAGAAAACACTATGTGTGTATTTATTAGAACGAAAACCACCAACCCTTCCCTTAGAGGGAAGGGGTATTTATACAACTTACTACACGCCACCTACCGGCTGTGGATCACGCATACAATGGGTAAAGACTCATCCGTCCTCCATGGTATTACTAAACTGACTAAATAACTAATAAATAACGATATGTCTACGAGCTAATATATGCTAGACTATTGTTGGGGTGACCGACACTTCAATATGGATTTTCTAAACCCCAACAACTAACTACATCATGCTTTGTGTTCTTGATGTTTGGTTTAGGATTTCATATCCATTAGACACATTGTCTTGGATCTTGTCTTGTATCATCTTCTTATATCTATAACTAGATTATATGGTTTATGTGTTTGTGCCATAAAACACAAGGTTTGTTATGTTGGGCCACAAGACATAATGGGTGTCATAAATGTGTCGTGTTGGTCAGGTACTGGTTTCTCCTTTGTAATGGAACTCGGTATCTAGACTTTTACCGGATAAAGTGTAGGTGCCGTAGTGATAAGGTTTGGTTCCACCTTGTGTGAAGGACTCGATATTTAGCTTTGTACTGGATAAAGTGTTAGCATTTTTGTGTACGATTTTCTCCACCGAGAATGGAGCTTATTGATCAAGTGAAGTAACTCTCGAGTCGGGTACTCGGGGAATGGAGTAGGGCGATGAGGAGCTTCGTGACCGAACTGCTATAAATCCCAGTGTTGGTTTGTGTATCCTTTTACTTATCGCTTTACCTTTATTCTTGCTTTATATTGTCGATTGTCTATGTGGTTGATGTTTATGATTGTGATGTATACTTGGTCTTTTAAGTATTAATATAATCATAAACTATATTTAACACTTTACATATTATGACACGCTTGATCAAGTAAAACAAACCGTACTAATAATGGTGGAACTTTATTTATAATAAACCATTAATCTTGCGGAATCTTATGTGATACTAAGGGGTTGGCCTTACATGTCGTAATGCGTTAAATGCATCCTCGCGTCGAGATTAGAAAATGCAATGGTTTTGTTAGGAATTAGAAATTCCCGGTATTAAAGAGTCGGTCACCTCAAGTATATGTAAACGTTAGAAAGCTCGTAGTCGTAGTTCTTTTAAGTTAAGTAGTAATTTAGTTAAGTAACACCGTGGAGGACGGACGGGTCTTTACCCACTGTATGCCTGATCCACAGCCCAAAGTGTGGCGAGTTATGTAAGACTATAAATACTCTCTACCTTCCAAGGTAGAGAGTTGGAGCTCATAATAATATCTTTCACTTTCTCTCACTAAGTTCCCTAAACCTCTAACTTTCTCTCTCTAGAATTCCATCTATATGCTACTTTGTGTTATGGTTTGATGTGTATGTGAAAAGTTAATATCTAACAATTGGTATCAAGAGCCATGGTTTGATCATATCTTGCACATCTTTGGATTTATAGTGGTTTTTAGGTGGTTTTTGAGTTTGAAAAGGTTTAGTGGTTTTTGCATCATTTGGTTGATTTCGTGTGTTAAAGGTTGAATTTTGTTGGTACTTTTGTGTTTAGAATCATCAAAAGTGTTTAGGTTTTCATTTGGTAAGCTTGAATCATCTTGGTTGGGTTGTTTTTGGATTGAAAAGTGATGTTTATATGGTTTTTCATGCTAGCGACTTAGTTCACGGATAACTTTCTTCATAGCGACTTGCTTCACAAAATTGTAGCGAGTTACAGTTTTAAACCTAGCGAGTTAGATCTAGCGAGTTAAAGTACAAGTAGTGGACTCTCCACTACGAGTAGCGACTTGGTGGTAGCGACTTGGTCTGTAGCGAGTTGCTCTTTAGCGACTTGTATTTCTAGCGACTTGGGTAGCGAATTACTGCCAAAATTTTGCTAGCGACTTGAGGGGTAGCGAGTTACTACTTAGCGACTTGCTTTTTGTCTAGCGACTTGGGAGTCTAGCGACTTAGTTGTCTAGCGAATTAGTTGTTAGCGACTTGGTTCAAGAATTCGTAGCGACTTGGTTGATTTTTCCCGTCAAAACTTCAAACGGCCATAACTTTTGAACCGTAACTCCGTTTTCAGCGTTCTACCCATCAAAACGACCGTGAGAACGAGGAGAATGGCACGCCGAATAAACGGGTCAACCTTCAAGGTCTAAATCCGCTCCGAACAGAAGTTATTGAGGTTTTTAAGTTTTTAGACCTAAATTTCTCAGGAAAAACGGGCATAAACCAATCCGAATCACAACCAAACAACATCTCTGCTAATCCTACATACAATCATATGTCCTAACACACAATTGTCTATCATTCCATTCGTCATTGCTTAACGGTTTAGTCTTGATTTTAGTAAAATCCCGCCAAAGATTCTATTTCTCGGTTTAAATCATAGACTTGTAAAATCCCGTGCATTCTACCACATCATGTCTTACTCTACTGACCCTGTGATTTCAGAAGTGCTTAAATTGTATGATGCTGTGGATAATAATGATAATGGATGCTACACTGAACGATTAAAGATGTTTGAATTAAACAACGAGGATGTGAGATCTTCATGTTCTGAGTACAATGAGAATGAATTGCACCTGCTACAGAATGCCATGCAAATGGAATGCAGCATTGAGCCCTATCAACTACTTCATCTGCACCTCATACAGTTGTTATCCATAGTTGGGGATCGAACATGTAGTGCTCTTTTCCGCCAGGACTTACCTACATTGACAAGAAGCTTGCTGTTGAACTTAGAGCATTTAAAGCTGCAACTTACCAATAAAGAAGTTCAAAAAGATGGTTCCGGTGCAGCTCTTCAAGTAATCTACAAACAATTTCAGCCATTCATCAGTGGGGAATATTCAGCAGATTACAATCAACACTTGACTGGAATTTCCTTCAAAAAACATACTGGAATGGAGATTCAGGAATTCATTGAGACATTTATCCAACTCATGGATAATATGAAAAAGTTCATTGAAGAATCTGTACAAAAGAATGAAGACGTGAATGAGTGTCAGGTGCAGTTGAAAAATTGTTGTGATAAGTTGGGTAATGTTTCTGGTGAAGAATCGGGTGGTGCTGAATGCAGAATGTTAGAGAAAACAAATAATGATGAGTCGGACAATGCTAAAATAGAATCTTCATGCTCATGTCCACAAGAGAGAGAGGTGCACCAGTCACAACCCGTGCAAGCTAATGCAAAGGAACGCTACATGGAAGCTTCGGATGTACCCAAGATAGAGATGCACCGGCCACAACCTGTGCACGTTAATGCAGAGGAAACTTGCATGAAAGTTTCTGCAGTACCTAGGTATGCATCTTCTTCTCAAAATGATGATTATGGATTGCATAAGTACACTGCATTTGTGCCTGATGATTCCTTGACCACTGAACTCAATACCTATAAGGATCAAGTTGCCATATACGAACAACGTGCTAAGTTTGAACTTACCACTCGTGAGCAGGAGATGGATATCCAAATGCGTACAATTATTAGAAAAAGTAATTTTAGAGAAGAAGTATTAAAACAAGAGTTAAACTCCTTACAAGAAAAGCTTTCCAAAACTGCTAAGCAAAAACACGAACTTCAAGAAAATGTTATAATGCTTAAGCAAGAATTCAAAGCTAAGGAATCAAAACTTTTGAATGATTTTTCCAATCTAAAAACTTTGAAAAACAAGCTTGAAAATAAGTTGTACGTACAAGGGAATACCATTCAAACTACTCACATGATCACTAAGCATCGAGTCTTAAGCGATAAGCATAGCATTCCCCTAGTTGAGGAACCAAATCCAGAGGTAATTAAAAAGGCTAGAAATGCTCATAAGGTGCTTTATGATGGTAATGAAATCCTTAAGCCTAGGCAGAAACCTAGTTGCGTTGAGTGCACTGAGGAAGATAAGAAATCTGATGAAGTCACTAGGGAGAAAATGAATAAGAAGTTAGAAGATCCTGAGTGTAAAAAGAATAACATAACGATCAAACCCCATAATTACACTAAAGAAAATTGGATCTCCTTGAACAAGTTTAAGCCTCAGACTCTATTAACCCCTGAACAAGTGTTCTGGAAAAAGGATATGGAAATGCAAAAAGCTGAAAATCTTGTTGAAAAGAATCCCCCTTGTAGGAAACTGCCTAAATCAACTGTGTATCCTCCTAATACACCAATGCACTTAGTTCCTAGATCTCTTGCCACTAAAAGCAAGACCTTAATCAGTGAATATGTTATCTTTCAACTATTTGTTGATTTTGAGAAAACTTGTAAGAAAAGGATCACACCCACCGGTATAACTGAAGGGGAAAGGGGTTTTGAGCAAACTAAAGAATGCTATTTAACTGAGGTCATGCCTTTCTTTAAACAACTAAAAGATCAATTTGAGAGTCTTAAAAAAGGGACGCATTCTGATATTAAAGAAATGGAAAAGGTATTTGATGCAATGACTGTTGAGGTTAGTGATTATGAGAGAGAATTAAAATATAATGAGATTGAGAGGAAGAACTTGCATACACTGAATGAGAATCTGATTTCTGAATGTATTGCTCAAGATGTGTTTTTCACTGCTACAAATTGTTCCATTAATGCTTCTTAATTTCATGAATTATCTGTTGCTCTGAAAGTCTCCCATGATCATGTCATTGAGCTTGAAACAACAAATTCAAAATTGCATGAGAAAATAGAACAGGATGATCATGATAACTTGGTCAAACATTATTCTAAATTAGAAGTTGAACATCTTGCTTTGCAATTAAAACATCAACATCTCAAAGAAAATGTTAAAACCTCAAATATCAAGACATCCTCTGATGCTCCTGAGTTTGATGCAGTTTTTGAAATTAGCAAACGTGATGAACAAATTCGAGCTCATTATAACACGATCAAAAGATTGAAAGCCCAAATTTCACAACTGAAAGGTGAAAAGAAGGATGTGATTGTTTCCCATATGCCTCCACCTTTAGATTCTCAGAATTTCCAACTTCAAAACATAATTGATAACTTGCAAAAGGAAAATGATTGTTTTAAAGCTGAAATTTCAAAGGTTAATGATCAAAACAAAGAGTTATGTGATTCATCTAAAGTTAATCATGATAAACAAATTGAAAAGATAACTTCTTTACTTAACGATATTGAGAATCTGAAGCGTGAGGTGAAAGGAAAGTTGCCAATCCCAAATTGCAAATACTCTGTTCCTAAGGTTTCAGCTTGTGATAAATATGCTATCGATATGTTATATATTCCCCCGCCCATTAGGAATAATGAACTTGCACATAAAGCATATCTCTCATACCTTAAGGAAAGTTTGAAGGGTCTCCGTGAGATTGTTGAAGATGAAAGATTAGAAAAACCTTTTGATAGTACTATAGCCTATGCCTGCATGGATGCCAAACGATCTCAGGAACTCTTAGAGTATGTAATTGTCACAAGTCCGAAATCTAGCAATAGGCGAGATAGAATAGTTGTGCCTTGTTCTATGCCTAAAGCCAAGCATGTGACCCTTGATATGCCTTGTTCCATGTCAAAATTCAAGCAAGCAACCTTTGATGTGCCTCCTAGAACTTCAGATCCCAGCACTTCTAGACCAGAAATGCAGAAAGTAGTGAAGCCATGTAATGTTCCCATCGTTACTTCTACAGATGTTAAGATTGACACTAAAGTTAGCGGGTCAAAACCTAGAAGCAATGCAAAGAAGGATAGGATTACGCAAACTAAAAGTGTTCATGATAAGGAAGTGAAAGAACACCATAGGGACAAGAATTTTGATTTGAACAAAAAGAATCGTGTTAGTTCTAGTATTAGCTCTAAGCTTACTGAAATTAATTCGAGGCCTCATGCTGTCTGCAAAACATGTAAAAAATGTTTATTTTCTGGTAATCATGATAAATGTGATGTGTTATTTTTGAGATCTAAGATTCATAACCCAATTAAGAAAGTTTGGAGAGCGAAACAGATTAAGCAATCTTGGAAACCTACAGGGAATATGTTTACAAATGTAGGATTTCAGTGGAAGCCCACAGGTCGAATATTAACGAATGGCAAACCTTACCCCTTAGCTAGATCCACTATGCCTAGAATAGTGCCTGTTAAGGTTTGGAAGCCAACTGGTAGAATAATCCCATTAAGCACAAAATGTCATTTGACTAAGTCTGATGCTTCTACTAGTTCAGCTCCTAGGGATAATGCCATTGCATCTAGGGTTTCTGCTGATTCAAAGACTGTTTGTGCTAACCAAAAGGAACCCATCAGCACGTGGGGATCTAATGTTTCCAATTCTCTGTCTTCGTCTGTTGTCCAAAGCAGGTCGTACAAATCGTCCCTTGGTATTTGGATTCGGGCGGCTCTAAACATATGACAGGGCTCTTAACAATGACGTCTGTTCAAATCAGTTCAGGCCTCGTACTTCATCATCATGGCGTCTGCAGATAACACTTCAGGCCCCGTTCCTCAAAGAAAAGAAAGGTGTACGCTTCAGTGCGCTTTATCTTCTTAAGAAGAGAAATCTTCATGTTTATGACCATTCTCATCGACATTCTTCATCAACATGCTTCATGCTTTTTCCATGCGCTTCAGTCATCAAGTGAACCGGACTACTGATAATTACTCTTATTCCTCTTGCTCAATATAATGAAGATGGCGACATCATGTGCTAATTTTGCGGGGGAGAAGTGTGAATATAATACATTTGGATGATAATCACTTGGTTAATCAAGAATGGCATCTCTGTATGCAATTCTTGAGGGGGAGAAGAAGTGTGAATTTTTTGCATGGTTGACTGATATTTGAGAATATATGGTCAAACGGCTCCTAACCCATGTAAGAACCGAGATTCTTCTTATCGGATCATCTTCACATGTAGTTTCTGCTAAGAGCCGTTGGTTGACATCTTCACACGGGCTGATATGATTAAATGACAAAGTGCTTCTAGTTGCTGGGCTGATTTCTTTGATGAACATCTTTCTGTTCTTGTTTGATTGGGAGGGATTTTAATTAAGGGGATTTGCTATTTACAAGTTAACGGGAATGCCTTTGGTGTGAAGAAGATGTTAACTGTCTATTTCCCCATTCGGATAATCTTGAAGAAGGTCAAGTCTACAGTCTAATCTACATTTGAAAACTACATGATTAGAAGATTAAAGACGAATTGCATTTGATGATCTAAAGACTTCTTCTTAAATCCGGGCTGAGAAGAACACTTGAAAATCTTCGTCAGTTTAGGGGAGAGCACTAATTGGGGGAGATTGAAAAGCCAAAATTTTATCCCCAATTAGACTTGCTCAGATTCTTTAGCAATGATTCATTGCTTGACTTTTGATGACACTCCTCCAACGCCTAATGCTTCAATTACTAAGGATAATTGGGATTCATTGTTTGGGATTCATTGTTTTTCAAAGATATGTTTGATGAGTACTTCCAACCTCTAACGAATGTTGATCATCCAGCTTCTGAAGCTCATGCTCTGGTTTCTATTGACTCAACTGGTTCACCATCTAAGAAGTACTTCTTGGAATTCTCAAGAAACCTTATCTCCAGTTACTTCACAAGGCGTTGTTAATGACTATCATTGCAGTTGCACTCATGAATAGTGATCCGCTCTTTGGTACTCCTTTGCCAAATCTTCACGGATCATTGTTTCATTTTTCTTCTGCTAATGTGCACTCTGTAAATCAACCACATGAACATTAAGGAAAATGACTTCCTCATCCGCTTAAAAACATTATTGGTAAATCTTCCAGATCAGTTTCTACATGTATACCGTAAGGAAGAATGCATGGATGTTGAGGAATCATTTGCTCCGGTTCAGTCAGTGGGTCAATGTACATCCGATTGTATGTTTATTCACGTGTTAGACATTTGACACAAGTTGATTACTTTGAAGTTACACATTTATAACTTATTTGAGGTTGAAGTTGACGTTCACAAAGGCGTGTTCTTATTTGATAACTTGCTCGGGCTTAAGTATTTGAGTTGAAGACTTGGGTTATCTAGTTACCAGCAGTCGAGGTGGATGATTGAAGACCTGGTTAACTATCACTATTAGGAGTTACTTTGTTTTACTCAGTGTCACACGCATATGACGGTGTGGATAATCGCAAGAGGTGTTAATGTCTCATACTTTGTTTGAGTAGTGAGTACTTAGAGATTTGCTTGAAGCATAGATTCTCGACACCGTTCTTCCATCTTTAAGTGCAAGCTTAAGACACAAATGCGGGGAATTCGACTTCAGTTTCAAGTTTGGTATATCGGGTTTTTCTTCAACAGTGGTCACTTCAAATTGTCTACATATGGGTTGATAAAGATAGTCAGAGAGAGTTTATGTAGCAGTTGATTCTCACAGGATTCATTTGGGCTATTTGAATTCTTCTCACAAGATTTCAAGTTTATGGATATATTATGTTTTGTTGATTCTGAGGTATCAAAACTATTTGGGGGAAGGATATATTATTCCAACGATTTGGGGGAAGTGGTCTCTGGAGACCTTTGGTTTTTGTTACTTCATTGTTCAGTTGGGAGAAATGTGAGAAGAATATTTGGAACGTGAGATGATACTGCCTATCGACATTTTATATACGGTTTATTGGTAAAATGAAGATGTTGATATATTGTTCCCCTAACTAGACAACTGGTCAATCTCGAAGAGTAAGGTGTACATCGGGGATGCACAACAGGTTCATGTGATCGGTCGTAATCAGTTAATCCGGATTTGATAACCACTGACACGATCAATGTTTCAACTTGTTACTTCGGTGTTCTCGTATTCTTCAGGGTGCTGAGCTTCAATCAATGAGACCGCTTTGTATTCAACTCTACTTCTTAGGGAAATGGTCTTTATTCGATGTTTGTCGGTTTGGGGGGAAGCTACCAAAGATTCAAATTGAGAAGGCTCATGTTCAGACGATTTTCTTAGAAGCCTCGGATGCTTTGGTGGCGAAAGTTTAAGAGATGTTGGTTCCTTTCTTCTACAACGTGCTGAACGATATCTTTATCTCGGTACTCATTTCATCATTCTCTTAAACTAATTTATCTCTTGTATATATCTATTCGAAAAACAAAATACAAAATTATAAAACTTTCAAAATCCATAAAAATTTGAAAAATTCGAAAAATCTTCAAAAAATATTGTCATTTTGTCATGTTTCTCTCGATTCGATAATATCTACGGTCTTGATGTTGTCATTCAAAGAATGACACGGGACTTTAGATGTTGCTCGAATTTAAAAAAAAAAAAAAAACAAAAAAAAAAAAAAAAAAAAAAAAAATCAAAAAATCAAAAAATATTTTTGGGAGAAAGAGAAATGGTTTTGTCATTTTCAGGCAATAACCCGGTTTTTAAAAGAAAGAACAGAGCCATGTTTTAACATGTTTTCAAATTCCATGCTCTGATTCTATAAACATTTATCTGCTGAAAACCAAATGCTTTGAAAAATAACTCGATCTCTATTTTTGAAAATCATCAGGACTTATTTGTCAAAATCTCTATCTCTCAATCAACAACCTATGTCATTGATTGAGGGGGAGAATGATTTCAATTAAATTAAAAAGTTATTTGGCATTAAATTGTTTTCAAAGGATATTCATGCATGTTTTATAAATGGAGTTTAAAGTCTTAAAATCAGATCATATCAGTTCAAACGCGTTCATAATCAAGTCACAATTCTCCTTAAAAGCTTTCAAAATCAATTTAAATCTATAAGAGATCACAAATCTCAAATGATTTGATAATTGTGATCGGGGGAGAATGTGTGATTTAAATTGGATTTAAACTGATAAATAGGTAAATGGTTTTATAAGGATGTACATGCTATCCTGCCCACATGTGACAAACGATTTCAAATTTTCCATGCACATGTTGAGGGGGAGCATCTATCTTAAACCTTTGATTTGAAACATGATCATTTATCCCAATGTGCAGGTTCCCTCTAGTATGTGCAAAACTCTTTTCATACCTCGAGGCACATATTGAGGGGGAGCAAAATTCATGGAAACCTCATCCTTCCCGGAAATGCTATACCCACTTGATCTGTTGAGGGAAGTGATGTTGATATCTTTTAGAAAATGGTAATCAAAAGAAGTTAATTCTTCTCTTGCCTCCGTGTGCAAAACATTTTCAAATACTTGATGCACATGTTGAGGGGGAGTTCTCGTTCTAAAATATCAAAAAAACAATTCAGGTACAAAAAGCTTTGATAATATATCACAAGTATCTGAATTGATTTTCAAATGGTTTCTATTGGATCCAATGGCAGATGAACAATACCAAATTGACCGACCAACTTTACTTTATGTACGGTGATATAAGGATGATAAGGTTAGGTATTGGTTCCCATGATCCGCCAGAACCGGAGGGATCTACCCAGGGACAATCCACTAGTTAGTGTAGAAGTCCTTAGGTATAATGATAAAAGGAGAAAAATGAGATTTGGGAAGAGTGCCGACTGAGATAGAGCTAGAACTGGAATAAACCCAACAAGGTTCTAGTAATGAAGTCTCGGTAAGCACTGAAGGGGTTGAAGAATGAAAAAGAAATGAATGTGAAAAGGGTGAAAAGAAATAGCCCTCCATCAATTCAACCTTAGGGCAGTAACCGGGTTCAATTCATATGCTACTTGTGGTTACTAAGGTAACACTGGTATTGAAGACAAGACATCATGGACCCAGTGATGCACTGCACTAAACTTCCTAAACCACTCAAGTTCCTCTTAAAAGGGCTTGTTTCATTCTCACGGGGAACCGACATTATCTATCGACTTTCTCTTAGATATTGTTGATATAGAAGAAGGAGACCCTCTCCCTAGTCTCCGGCACAGGATCCAAATATGCACAAATTGAGTCTAGAGCCACGAGATCATCAATAAATCTCATTAGGACACTTTCAATGAAGACTCTCTGTTTCACACAATGTGGAAAGAGAGATTATATCTTGAGTCCTACGCATTATCCTTGTGGTATTGCCAGAACATCTGAGTGATGTGTTTACATATTCACAATGAAGATGGAAAGCCTTCTGGAGCCAACATCAAACAAGCTCCTGGTAGGTTCACTCACTCCGTGTTGTCTTCTTTGAGACGTTCCGGTTTGAGAACAGCTAGAACAGCTGCGAAACCCTGTCAAGGTGATTCTTAGGAATCCTACCTGATCACAGGCAGTACTTGTACTGATCAACGGGGAACCGTGGGCCGTGTACCTCAATTCAACGAAAGTGATCAAAGACACTTTCGTGCGATTTATTGCTAACTGTTGTATGCAGGTACACCCGACGTTTGCAGCTGATCAGAATGAAGCGGTCAATCCATAGCCGCATGCTCACTTTACACATTCATCTCAAAAGAAATCATGATTAGAGCATCAATGACTCTGATATTTTCACACCAAGCGTCTGCTACGCTGCTGCCAATATCATGATTCAACAAAAGCTTCCGCTACTCTGATGAGAAGATTTCATGATCCAGAATGTGAGCATGTCGGTCCTAAAGTCACTACATCACATAATACCAACTCCACAAAGGATGTGTCAGAGATTGTTGATAGCTGATGATCTCAAAAGATGGCTCAAAATGACTATCACGTGGATCAGTAAAAGACCTCCACTTGAAGTAACCAAACATGCAATGTGAAGAATCAATGACTACGAGCTTAGGAGCAAAGGACTACATCAAGAATGCAAGAACAATTTTAATGTAATATCTAGTTGTATTCAATGTAATTTTGGTACATGATTGAGGTGACCTCCCTTAGGGGGAGATTGTTAGGAATTAGAAATTCCCGGTATTAAAGAGTCGGTCACCTCAAGTATATGTAATCGTTAGAAAGCTCGTAGTCGTAGTTCTTTTAAGTTAAGTAGTAATTTAGTTAAGTAACACCGTGGAGGACGGACGGGTCTTTACCCACTGTATGCCTGATCCACAGCCCAAAGTGTGGCGAGTTATGTAAGACTATAAATACTCTCTACCTTCCAAGGTAGAGAGTTGGAGCTCATAATAATATCTTTCACTTTCTCTCACTAAGTTCCCTAAACCTCTAACTTTCTCTCTCTAGAATTCCATCTATATGCTACTTTGTGTTATGGTTTGATGTGTATGTGAAAAGTTAATATCTAACAGGTTTATACTATATTTGATACAAAAGTTTTAAGTTTGAAATGGAAACGTATTCATACCCCCCTTATGTTTTCCATAATTTGTTCTACTGTACATTGTCATTTGAAATTTCTAGAACTTGTCAGTACAACAGCTTCATTCAAACCATGCTCATAGCTTTGAATACTTTAAGTTGTATGCTTATTTAAGCTTCAATGAGGTATGTGTAAAAGATCAATGAAATATAGATTTTTTAGTGTAATTGTTGGAATCACTCCTAACATGTATTTCAAGTGTTAGTCACTTATATGTAATTGGTTGCTTAAATAGGCTTTTATGTTAGTAATTAAGGCTAGGCTCACATACAAAGCCCATGAGCCTATGAAAAAGCCCATGTGGCTAAGGAAGGGACTAGAATTATTGCCCTAGCTCCCTTCCCCTATAAATACATTGTATCCTCTCATTTGATTGGTTGGTTGTTCACTTTCATATCCTACGCGTAACCTTTGTTCATTCTATCATGTGTTTGTGTTCAACCGATCATCTCTACCTATATTTCTATCATATTGATGCTTGTGTTAACTTATGGTGACCTAACAGTGGTATCAATCGCCATCTAGTTGGGTGAAACCTTTTGTTTTTGAAGTTACGATTTGTACACGTAAGGTTTTCTCGTTTTCCACTTATCTCACGCTTAAAACATTCATTTTTTTACTTGTAAACTCAAGATTCTTATGGGTTAAGGTTTATTTAGTGTTAAAGTTTCTATTTTTTGCAAAACGTTACAAACTTTACGTGTTTAACTTAGTTTTTAAGCTTGGTTTTGTATCGTAACATTAGTTTATGCGTAAGGAAAGAAATCACTTTGGATCATCAAGTTTCAAACTTTCTTGTTATTTTGGTGCTTTTGAAGCTGTTTTATCCTTAAAATCAAGTTTCCAAAACGTTTAGTGCATAAAAATAAAGCTTAGTTAAAACTGTCCTTTTTACGCATAGCAAAACCCTAGATTCCTACGTATAAGTCTCAGTTACGCCTAAGCTTCTACGCATAAGGATTTTCTTCATCGATCTTCGAAGCTGTTGGTTAACTTAGTGTTTTCTTGCTTGGATAAGCCTGAAAACACTTCGATTTGTGGATATCTCTTATACTTGGATAAGTGTAAAGGATTTTGGGGTAAAACCCTAAGTTTACGCTTAAGCTTAAACTATTACGAGTAAACACTTTACGCCTAAGCTTGCTTACGCTTAAGGTTCTTACTTCTAAGCTTTTAGTTTACGCATAAGCTTATGTTTCACCTAAAGCTTACGTGTAAGAAGTATTTGCGCCTAAGCTCTATTGTTTACGCGTAAAAGGAAGTTACGCGTAAGATTGTCTATTTACGCCTAAGCTGTGTTTTACGCCTAAGTGTACTTCATCAACAAACATCAAGTTTCATTCGACTACAAAGATCCATCATCAACACAAGTTTCAAGATGTCTCAACCACCATACTCCAACTACTTTCCTCATGATTATCCTCAACAACAACAACAACAACAACAACTACAACAACATCCTCAACAACAATTTCAACAACCATCATCAGTTTACTTTTCTCAAGGAGCACAACCTCTTCCACCACAAATCCCTCAACCAAACCCTCGTCAATAATATCAACATGCTAACTACTTCCAATATCAGTTTCCAGCTAATTATGCTATGAATGTCACAACACAGATGGAACCTTATTGGTTTGCAAAGATGTGTGAAGCTTTAAGCAGCCAACAATCCATTCATGAAGCTGGATCCCTTGATAGACCTCCAATGCTCACTCCCAGAAACTATGATCAATGGGTGATAAGGTTTTTTACGTTTTGTAATCTCAAGAAACCACATGGTAAGTTTTTGAAGAAGGTCATCCTTGAAGGTCCTTTTCAGATGCCTGCTATCACAGTCCCCGGAGATCCAACTGCTGAGCCACCAAGAGATGATGTAACCACCACTCTCAGAGTAGATAAACTAACTGCTGAACAACTACTTCACATGGAAGCAGATGAACTTGCAATGCAATATATACTTTTGGGTTTACCCAATCCGATTCTTCGTAGTGTTGATGCTCAAAAAACTACAAAAGCTATGTGGCAACAAATTCATCTTCTAATGGAAGGCACTGAACTCAATCAAGAAGACATGGAATCCAAACTTTACTTATCATATGAGAATTTCATGATTGAACCAGGGGAATCATTAGAGTCATACTATCATTGGTTCTCAGATATCATCAATGACTTGGACAAACACGACATCATTTTGCCAAGGATTGCAATCAACACAAAGTTCCTCAGCTGTCTTGGTCCTGATTAGGAAAAGTATGTTACATTCATCCGTCAAGCTAAGAATCTTCATCAAGCAATATGCGGATTGTTGTATGACTATTTGAAGCACCATCAAAAGGAAGTAGACAAAGACAGAATTATCCGTGGAGTCCCTGCTTCTCCAACTCTACCGGATAATCAAACTCTTGCTTTGTACACTCAAGCTTGTTATCCTCAATTTCCAAATTTACCAACTGTCTTCACAAATCCACCACAACAAACTGCTCAGATTACACCATATGATCCTTCACAGCAATCACATGAAACTCAACTGGTTCCTTACAACAACAACACTGATTCAACACTTTACAGTGAGACATCAGATGAGGATGCAGCAGCGTTCAATTCATTGAATCAAGGATTTTCCTTAATTGATCGAGCTTTCGGGAGATTTGATAACAAATCCAACAACTGTATTCGTACCTCATCAAACACAAGAAATCAAGCTATTGTTAACAATGGAAGAGTTGAGGTTCAGAACCGTGGAAATGGTCGTCAGATGGGTAGTCGTCAAGGATTTAATGCTAATGGAAGGAATAACATGGGTGCTCCACAACAACGGGTTCAAATGGTTGATCAAGGAAATGTTCAAACTGGGGTTAATGGTCTTCGATGCTACAACTGCAATGAGAAGGGTCATATGGTTGATGCTTGCCCAAAGCCGAGAACAAGAGGTAGCGCTTATCACAAGGAGGCTTTACTCTTGGCTCTCAAGGATGAAGCTGGTGGAACACTTACCTACAAGGAATAGAGCTTCATGGCTAATGTAGAATCTGATGATGACATGGAGGACTTGCAAGCTAACGAAGCTGTAATGTTAATGGCAAACATGCAAGAGCTCCACATGAGTGACACAGGCCCAGTGTATGACACTGATGGCTTGTCTCATGTACCGAATCCTAACATCTGTCTCATACATGATCTGATATCTCCGCCTGCTTCTACATCCGACGAGGCACAAAGTGTTCAACATGAGCCTTCTACATCTCATCACGAAGAGAATCAATGGATCCCGTAGTTACATTTGACAATCAAGATGACCTTATGGTTAATATTGATAATCAAGTTGACTCCTTTATTATACTTGAGGATCTAAGTAATGATTATGTGGAGACTCAAGTTGAACAAAATGAGCCTCTGTCTAATCCAAATCCCGGGCTCATGACCTTATTTCAGATCACCCAATCTTAATTAGAGAAGTGCAATGAGATTAATAAGAATCTTAATGCTAAGATTGCACTGTTAACTAAGGATAATGAATGCTATGAGTTCAACTTAATAATTTTGAAACAAAAGAGAAACGTGAATACAGTTTTGAAGTCACTTTTTCAAAATCATACCAAAATGAAAAATCTTTGGAAATAAAGATACGTGATCTAGTCGAATCCAAGAATGAATTGATTTCTCAAATAAAACAACTAAAATTTGATCATCAACAACAAATTAACGCTCTCACTTCGGAAACTCAAAAGGCCAAGTTTGAGTTGTTAACATGTCAAAAACAGTTTTCTGAGTACAAAAAACATTCAAGGATGAGAATTGATCAGTATCTTGACAAAATTGTCGATTTACAAAACAAAATCAAAGAGTTTCGAAATGTTGTTTATAAACATGGTGAGTCAATCACAACAATTAAAAATTTTACTTTTAAGCCAAATCCAGATAGATATGGGCTAATTCTTGCTGATTACAAACCATGTTTTTCACGTAGAGCATTCAAACCAAATCCTCAATTGTATAGTGCAGAACATAGAATTGATGATTCCATTATGAGTTTTGTTGAATATAATCGTGAAGAGGAATTCGATGCAGATGATGAGAGTCGATTGAAAATGGAAAAATTTGAATATAACAAACCATTTGATTATTCAAAAATGACTTTTGTCAAACAACAAGATAATACAAATACACCGTGGGTCATTGCACCAATTTATGAGCCCTCTTCTAATGTGGTTCCCGTCCAACAAGTTGCACAAATAAATGGTCCTTTACCTTCTTTGAGTAAAATCACACCATCACCCGAAAAATGTCAATTACTTAAATATTTTAATACATTTATGTCTGACATTAATATTTTGGAACAAGAAATTGAACGTAATTCGGAAATAAAAGTTGAAACTTTTCAATCGCCTTATGCGCGAAAACAAAGAGATATTTTCAAAAACAACTTTTACCCCATGTTCGAAATCTTCGTATGTGTGCAAAGTGTTGGGAACAGGATCTTCAGAAGGAGATTGGGAACTTGAAAACAATTTTCAATGCAAACGAGGCATGGACTTTGAAAACCAAACAGAAAAACAAATCTTTTTGAAACCATGTCGATTGACTCTTGGAAGATGTTATTTGTGCTGATACCATGTCTATTGTTTTGTATCATACTGTTGTTTTTGCATCTGATAATATTGCTGTTAATTCTATTGGTGATAATGTTGAAAATGTGTCTCAAATCGAGTCTTTGAAAGCTTAAAACGAGCGTTTGTTAAAAGAAATTTCAAATGTTAGACGTCGTCTTCAATGGTGTCAAAAAGATTGTAATGATCGAGAACTTGCTTTGCAAAACAAACTCAAACAGTCGAGTGCTCCAACTTTTGAAGTAAAACTTGAACGAATGGATGAGGAAAACGTGTCTTTAAAATGTCAAATTTCAAAATATGAACAAGAAATTGCCAAAGTCTGATTTGCTATAAAAGACTCGTGCTAAAGCATCACAAGAACTTGATAATCATCTTGCATACACTAAAGAGGTCTTAAACGTTAATGGAAACATTCGCTCTGAAAACCAAGATTTGTTACACACTATCGTAGAGTTGAAAGAGGAATTGGTGAAACTTAAAGAAGATAAGTCTAGTAACAAAAATGTCCTTGCACCTAGAATGTTTAAAACTGACACTAGGAAGCCTAATAACAAACCACAAGATACTAATGTGCTTCCTTCCACTTCTACAGGAGTAGTTGCCTCTAATCCTAGCATTAGCACTTCACAGCTTAAGAGCAAAAACAGGAAGAATAGGAAGTTGCAACGTAAGAGAAGATCAGTAAAGACCCCTGAAGTAGAAGAACACACTAGGACTTTGAATAAACTCATGTTGCACCCACTTTAGACATTGCATTAGACAAATATACTAGAGAAAGTGATGTAACGAATGCTGAATCTTTAAGTACCTTGAATTTTTTTTTGAAGCATCTTGTATTGGTTGTCGTAAAAGCATGTTTTCTGGTTGTCATGATAAATGTGTTGCTAAATATATCTTATCTCGTAAGCGGAAACATAGAAATCGAATTACCTCTAGGCCCACTAATGCTTCTAAGTCTGTGCTAGATAAACCGCCTTCTAGTGTTTCTGCAAATATCATTGATGTACCCACCCTCCTAGGAAGAAAATATCACCTAGTGCATTCACTAAGACCAAAGCACAAACTAGTTGGACTTGGCAGAGATGGTTACAAAATACACCAGGATTTAAATGGATTCCTAAAATCATAAATATGTGTGTTTCAACTGTAACTGTAATGGAACCCTCTAACTCTTCGGGTTCTACCTCTAGTTGTATTCCACCTGTGTCGTCTGTGTGTAATGCAGGTGATACATATCATCCTTTAGATTGTTGATAGTGGATGTTCCCGGCACATGACAGGCAATCTCAAACTTTTATCAAACTTTGTCTCAAAGTTCATCGGCAATGTCAGGTTCGGGAATGATCACTTCGCAGCTATCATGGGCTACGGAGATTACATCAGTGGGAACATCGAAATTAGCATGGTTTATTATGTGGAAGGTCTCGGTCACAATCTCTTTTCAGTCGGTCAGTTTTGTGATGGTGATTTGGAAGTTGCTTTTAGGGAGAAAACTTGTTTCATTCGTGATCTACAAGGAAACGATCTTATGTCTGGAAACCGCACATCAAGCATTTACACAATATCAATGCAAGACATGATTGCTTCATCTCCAATCTGTATACTTTCTAAGGCGACATCTACAAAATCATGGATGTGGCACCGCAGACTCTCACACTTGAACTTTTAAACCATAACCAATCTTGCACGACACAAACTAGTTGAAGGTCTTCCAAGGTTTAGGTATTCAAAGATCACTTATGCTCAGTGTGACAATCCGTACTTTCAGGTCATTTCTCGACACCGTTCATGTCTCATTATGTCAACATTTTTAGTAAACTTGGTTTACTTGTTTCAAATTCGCGTAACCTTGGAGGTTTAGCGGCGAATTCATGATCATGACATCACGTACATTTCATATGGACTATGATTAGTCTACATTTCATTGACATCATGTGCATCTCATTAGTACATGCACGACATTTCATTTCACCCTTCAGCGCGTAATTGTTATGTTTTATAATTTTTATCGCGTGAGTTTTTATTTTGATTATTTAACCCGTTACTTTCAAAAATGATCCCGAGGTATTTTTAAACTCACATTTAGTTCATAAAAACTATATTTTTAGTTTTCCTAGTGTTTCAAATTTAATTGGTACTTTAATCGTTAACGTTTAATTATTACGTCGTTTTTCTTAAAAATTTGACGATAATTATTTTATCACCCGATTTTCACAAGGAAAGTATTTTTACAATTTTTATCACCTCATTACAATCTATTTTGAGCTATTAAAAACTTACTTTTACCAAAACTTTCCAATTTCCTTTAATTGTACATTTTACTTACATTTTACTTACTTTCTTCTACAAATTATTACAAATATCTACAAGTATACAAGTTTGAAAAAAAAAAAATATATATATATATATAATGGGAGACAACCCTCCCCCAAAAACCGGCCAAGGGGGAGGGAAGTCTTAATTGTTGGTATGGTTCTCTTACTAGTTTGTCTACTCTATTATTAACTCATTCATGAACCAAATTTTCACATAGTTACAAGTGTTATACAAAAAAAATCTCTCTTCTTCTTCCTTGGGACTCCATAACCGGCCACTTCAAAGACACCAAAGGGATCAAGATTTTGCAACTTCAAGTGTGTTTTACAACCTAGAACATATCCTCTTCATGGTTTTGAAATAAAAACCAAGGATATTTAAGATAATCCTTTGTTACCTACACCTCTTCACTTGCACTAGTAAGCATATTCTTGTCATTTTTATGTTTCCTCTTCATTTTCATATGCTTCTTATCATTCTTGGAGCTTTTATGCATGTTATGTAGTTTATACCATTTATTTCATGATTTTTAAGGTTTTATATACTTATTAGTCATCCTATAATTATTCCCAAGTTATTCTTTGGTCTTGATGGTGATTAGGAACCCATGACACCCTAAGAAGGTGTATGGTAGGATTAGATTAGTTTTGGAGTTGATTTGAAGGGATTAGAATAGGTTTTGTCCGAGAAAAACTATTTTCGTAAACTATATTTTACGTTCTGTCCTTAAAATGAATTTCTGGAAAAACCCACTGATGGTACGACATTTTGGCCTTCATAATTAGAAAATATACTTTAAAACGAATCCGTGGCCTTTTGAACGGATAAAAACGGAGTTATAACGAAGCCGTGGTGAATTTTTAAAGTTTGACGACGAAAAATATTATTTTCTGAAAAAGACAGCATGCAGTTTTTACACATTTCGGGTCAAAAACGAGCCTTAAGCTTCACAAATTATTTCGACTAGTCAAAAATATAGTAGTTTACTTCGATACGAAGCTAAGGACATATTTTACGTAGAAAACGGATTTAAAACGACAAATATATGGCCGTTTTCATAAAGTTGCCGTAAATATTATTTTCTGAATAACTATATTAATTTTTACGTAACAAGTTTTTCATTAGCTATATCGTCCATGTTTGCGGCAGTTTTTAACTATGATGCAAAACTTTTTATAACGAAGTGTCTTCTAGTAAAATCAAGTTCATCGGCCATATTTTTCAAAACAAAAAGCCGTTTGTCAAGCGGAGTATTAGTGATTTAATTACGGATGTTCAAACATTGGCCGAAACTCATTTTCTGCACACCATTAACAAAAACCACCATCTTTAGCCTTTGATATCTTTATGATCGAGACCTTTTGGACGAAAACTCCTGAACTGAAACTTTTAGATATCGATACAAACTTTCCAAAACCGTCGAGTTCGTTCTCTAACGATCGACGTACACCGTTTTACGACTACTTTTCCGGAGTCATTTTTGTTGATTTAATGACTTTTCCGACTACATTGTTTTGCGACGAAAAATGGTAATTTCACCAAAAATCATTATAAAACCATTGTAGGATGACATTTTGACGTAAAAACATGTAAAGTCATTTTTGAAGGGTTAAGACGTCAAAAGAGTATTTTTCGTCGACGAGTAATATTTTCAAAAACCCGTAAATGGTATAAATAACATACGAAGTGCATGCATAACATTACATTGCAACTCATGACATATCATATCATTGATAATAGGTCCCGGTTGACGCATCATTATAAACCTCAGTGTACTCACATTTGCCGTTATTCCAGTTTATACAAGTGAGTTTTCATAGCCCCGTTTTTACATGCTTTCGATTATTTCAAACCCACGGGGGAGAATACATTGCACTACATTTTTTTTGTACGATACCAAGTATGTTAAATTCATTACATTGCTTAAGTTACCACATATGCCAATTTGAAAGTCCCCAGTACATGAACATGAACCGTTAATCTTTGAAGCGAGGATGAGTGGATAGATCTATCGAGGGTGACGCCTCCATCCGGGTTGGTGAATCCCAACCAGGCAAACGGATGCATTTCATTTGATGGTATTACGGAGTTGTCTGGCAAACACTCTGCAGGGGCATACATTATTGAACAGTCTAGTTTCGGGGTCATGGGCTTAGAGCAATTGTAACATTATTTTTACGTGACTGGATTGTCATGCATATTCTATACTTGTGTAGTCGTATAAAACATTTACATAAACCTATGATTTCTCACCAACATTATTGTTGACGTTTTTAGCAATGTATTTTCAGGTAACTGAGGCATTCGCATCATGACATGGTTAGGAACCTATATTTTGAGTCGCGGCGTCGACTTACATTATGTACATTATGGCTCTTTATTTCAAAACATCGTTTGGATTTGTAACATATTTGTATTTTGGCAAACTTGTTAAACCTTTTGGGACCGATGTTGTACTCTGAATGTTTTTATGAAATATCCAACGATGTGTTTTTAAAACGACACTTTAGGTCGTTCAATATAACTGTGATGTGGTGCTATGACAGTCAATGCCCCCAGGAATTCCATTCCGCTGCAAAACAGGTAAATTGGGGGTGTGACACTCAGCTTGTGAACAAGGGAAAAGCACTCGTGCTCACTTTCCTTCAAAGAGGGAACACAGCTCTCAGCATGTTCTTCATCTTCTTCACATAGATTTGTGTGGCCCGATGCGTGTGCAGACGATTAATGGCAAACGCTACATACTAGTAATTGTTGATGACTACTCAATATGTACTTGGTTTTATTTTATTTGAGTAAAGATGAAGCTCCACAAATGATCATCACCTTTCTCACGAAAATTCAAGTTCAGCTCCGGAACATAGTTAGACAAGTCAGTATAGACAAAAGAACTGAATTTGTGAACCAAACTCTTCGAGATTACTATGAGAAAGTGGGAATTGAGCATCAGACATCAATTGCATGGACACTATAACAAAATGGAGTTGTCGAAAGACGAAACCGTATATTAGTGGAAGCTGCAAGAACAATGTTGATCAATGCAAAACTTCCAGATACTTATGGGCAGAAGCCGTGTCAACTGCATGCTACACTCAGAATCGTTCTATGATAACCAAATGCCACAACAAAACACCTTATGAGCTTATCCATAACAGAAAACCGAATCTCAAACACTTTCATGTATTTGGTTCTCTTTGTTACCCGAATAATGATAGTGATGACTTTGGAAAGCTCAAGGCTAAAGCTGACATTGGAGTCTTCGTTGGATACTGTGAAAACTCAAAGGGATACCGAATCTGGAATCATCGTACAAAGGAAATTATGGAAACCATTCACGCTAATTTTGATGAGCTCACAGAAATGGCTTCTGAGCAAAACAGCTTGGAACCCGGACATAACCGTCTCAACTTTACCCAATCATCAGCTGATAAATCATTTCAACTCACTGTCGTCAGATGGAAACATTGTTTGCTCCTTTGTTTAGGGATGATTTTGATCAACGTGCTCCAGATGTATCGAAGTTTCCGCTGCTCAACCTAATAATATTCCAATACCTGATACACCTGAAACAACAACAATTGTTGCTGATGCACCTCCGATTGAATCCACAACAACAGCTGAACAAACTGCTTTTAATGACGCTGATCCAGCTGATGATCCTTTGAATCAAGATGCACCTGCACCAGCGGATTTTGATGGAAATGTGTTCTTTAACCATTTCGCTACTGAAAATGCAAACTCCGATGTTGCTGAATCATCCATCAGCCATCTGAATTAACCAAATCTGCACAATGTATATCAACATCAACCCTCCACACATTGATAGACTAAAGACCATCCTCTTGTTTATTTATTGGCAACCCGAACCAACCTGTCGTAACTAGACAACGCCTTCAGACTGACAGTGAACATTGCATTTATGCACTCACCGTTTGTCAAACTGAACCCAAAAACATCAAAGATGCAATGACCAAAGACAACTGGATTGAATCCATGCAAGAAGAGCTGAACCAGTTTAAACGTTTAGAAGTATGGGAATTGGTTGAAAGACCAATAGGGGTCTCGTCATTGGTCTCAAATGGATTTGGAAAAACAAGTTAGATGCTGAAGGTATGGTTATCCGAAACAAGTCACGTCTGGTGGCTAAGGGTTATAGACAGGAGGAGGGGATTGACTTCGAAGAATCATTTGCACCGGTAGCTAGACTTGAGGTTGTACGAATTTTTTTGGCATTCGCGGCTCACATGAACATCACTGTTTATCCGATGGATGTTAAAACTGCTTTTCTGAATGCTAAACTGAAGGAAATAGTGTATGTTAGTCAGCCAGAAGGATTTGTTGATCCAAAGTTCCCTAATCACGTCTACAAACTTAACAAGGCTCTCTACGGTCTCAAACAAGCCCTTCGGGCGTGGTATGATAAGTTTTCATCCTTTCTCCTTGAACATAATTTTATCAAAGGATCGGTCGACCCAACATTTTTTATTCAATATCATGGGGCACACATTTTAATTGTTCAAATTTATGTGGATGACATCATTTTTGGTTCTACCCACAGAAAGTACTCAAATTTTGAAATGTCAATGATGGGTGAACTTACGTTCTTCGTAGGACTACAAGTTCATCAATCACCCCATGGTATTTTATTAAGTCAGTCCAAATATGCTTTTGAAATATTGAATAAACATGGAATGCAAAGTTGTGACACCTACGAAAAACCAATGGCACATACAAACAAACTGGATGCTGATTTACATGGGAAATTGGTTGACCCTACCAAATACCGAAGTATTATTGGGTCTCTCATGTATCTAACAGCTAGTAGACCCTACATTGTATTTTCTGTATATCTTTGCTCCCGTTATCAGTCAAGACCAACTGAAAGACACCTCACTGAGGCTAAAAGAATCCTCTGATACGTAAAGCGAACCATTAATTTAGGGATCTGGTATCCGAAGGATTCTTGTTTTGAACTAATAGCTTTTTCAGACGCTGACCACGCAGGATGCTTAGATTCACGGAAAACTACTTCAGGAGGTTTACAATTCCTTGGTGATAAATTGGTGTCATGGCAATCGAAGAAACGAGATTGTACATCGCTGTCCTCAACTGAAGCAGAATATGTAGCCATGTCTGCGTGTTGTGCTCAAATCATTTGGATGAGAACACAACTCAAGGACTATGGTTATGTATTTGACAGAATCCCGGTGTATTATGACAACCGAAGTGCTATTGAGATCTCGTGCAACACCGTTCAACACTGGAAGTTAAAGCACATCGACCTTTGATATCATTTCATCAAAGAGCATGTGGAAAAGAGTACCGTTGAATTATACTTTGTAGGTACTGAACACCAATTAGCGGATCTTCTCACTAAAGCCTTGCCTCCCGCAAGATTTACTTATTTGATTCACCGAATTGGTTTGAGGTGTTTGACTCCAGAAGAACTAGAGGAACTTTTAACACATTCTTAAATACAGTCAAACACCAAAACCTCTTTTGTAAATAATTTTTCAAAAAAAAAATACAAAAATATAAAATCAGATCAAATCCAAAAATATTCTTCTATCTAAATTTCTATCAAAACCAAACATTACAAGTACAAATATTTCGTCAACACTGTGTTCCATCAAACCTTTCACCATTTTTCCCGAACAAGTTTTGAGGGGGAGAAAGTAAATATTTTTCAGTTTCATAAAACCTTGTACTTGCATGTTATCAAAAATATGTTGTTTCTTCAGAAATGGTGGATATGTTTCTTGTTAAATACTCTCCTCGGACTCAAATGTTTTAAAATTTTATTATTTCAAAAGTCAAGGGGGAGTATCGTTAAGTTTCTTTCCCAAAATGAGTTTTGTCTAACCAAAGTGGAAGTTAATGGGTCTTTGTTGAAAATGGTTGAGGTGGAGGGATTGATCTTGTCAATATTGAAAAGTTAATTTTAACAAAACCTCTACCTAACATAATCAAAGCATTTACTCTTTCACATTTAATTTTTCAACAACCAAGATCCACGGCTCACACTCATTCTTCAAATCCGCTCTACAAAATCACAAAATGTAAGTTGCAAAAGGTTTAGATCATGTTTACAAACATTGGTTTTAAAAATCTTTCAAATCCAACGGTTCAAAATTTCAAAATGATTGATTTTGTGTGTTACGCATATGCGTAAGATAAATAATCTACTAAAGTGTGTTTGTGATGTTATGGGTTGTGTCTAATCTTTCATAAACTTGTTTAACACCCATTTGCATCACTAATTTGTACCCATAAACACGATTTGATAATGTTTGAATAATTAGGGTTTATGTACGAATTAGGGGTTTTCGCATAAGCTTGTTTTGATGCAATTAGTTGGTCATAATAGTGTTAGAACAATGTTAATTTCATAAAATTGGCCTTAGATTTCACCCAGAAACATCAAGAAGTTGATAATTTGATTTTAGGGTTTATAAGGTCGTAGCATATGAATCTTTTGATTCGTTGAATATTTTGTGTTTAAACTTGTTGTAGCCTACTCATATGACCTCTAAGAACATGTTAATAACAATCTTGATGATTTTCTGAGGTTGAATTTGTTATGGGTAGGATCTAAGTTCAGGGTTTTAGAATTCTTACGCGTTGACTGCTTGTAGCCTATGAGATTAGATGTTATGCCTATTTTGTGGTTCTGGAAGTGTTAGAATTGATTTGTAATCATGTTATTATGTTTATCTGTTACAGTTTATTTACACGTAAAGGATCAGAATCAAGGTGTTCATGTGTTATGCTTATGGAATACCTTATGCGTAAAGTTTACGCATAAGAGCAATCTTACGCGTAAAATTTATGCATAAGGGTCTACAGTGGGACTACGCGTATCCTGGAAGGATATGCGTAAACTTGGATGTTTACGCCTAAGGGCTACTCTTACGAGTAAACCTTACACGTAACTCCGTTTGCCAAAGCTTACGCGTAAGCATATAAGCTATGGGTATGCTTTTAAGCGTAAGAAATTCTTACGCCTAAGGGTTGCCCTTACACTTAAGCTTACGCCTACGCCTAAGGCTCCTGGTTTACGCATAAGCTCACATGTTTACGTGTAACCCAACTTTTCACTTTACCTTGAAATGTTACGCATAAAATACTTGTAATAGTTACTCATAAGTCACAAAAACCAATATGTTACTCATAACCTATCAAAAGTTAAAATGTTGTGTGATTAAGTGAAATTTGGACATTAAAATTCAAAATTAATATACTCACGTAACTTATCACTTCAACTTCAGACAATTGGACTTAATGTGACTTTGGACTCGTAACATTCATAGACATGATAACATTCAATCAAATAATTGGACAATAAAATCAAACTTAGACTAACATAATGTCTTTCAATATGTTGGTTCTTTTGTCTCAATACCTTTCAGATCGCGAAATGGATGTCAATCAAGAAAATCTCAATGCCCCTAATGAACTCACGATGGCATATATCTTCCCAGCGAACTACCACAAAACTATTGGAAAGAACAATCTCAGAGTCGACTTCGAAAACTTCACCTGTTTTGAATCTTCGTGCAGAGTTGCAGTTGAAATTCTCAAGGATCATCCATTCTGACTCATGCTATCTAACTCTGCTTCAGTACTAAAGATCTACATCCATCAGTTCTGGTACACTATGGACAAAATCGATGGTCAAGATGCAGTGAAAGTGACCATTGGCACCAAGGAAGTCACGGTTACAGTGGTGGATCTTCATGTCAGTCTTCTTCTACCAGTCATTCAGTCTACCGAATACGTTCCAACTCCTAGTGAAGAGGAAATATTGCAATCTATGGTTGAAATTGGATATGACAAAGTTGTTGGCATCATCTCTAAGCATTACAGTGTTGATCTCAAAAATATCCCTCAGCCTGGAAGAGTATATACATCATGATCGCCAATTTTGTCTCCAGGAGAGATAGTGGTCATGAACACCCAAAGCTGATGCATCTCTAAACCTTTTGGGGAATGGTTAATAGGAAACACATTGACACATGCAAGCTTGATATGGGAAGACATGGTGCAATATTGCAGGAAGCCTGGTTCCAAAATCCCTTTCATCAGATATACAAAGTTGCTGATCCAAAATCTACTCGGGAAGCACCAGGACATCCCAATGAGAATCAATGACCCCAACACACACTCAATGTTGTATGAGCCGACCTTAAATACTGTCAGATTCAAAGACTCCTCAACACAAAAACAAGGTGCAGAACTACTTGATTGCTTGATCACTGATGAAATCAAGGTTCTTCCGTCATACCTTCGTTATAAGGAAGTTGTGCATGCTACGAAAGGTGGGTTCATGGATGAAAAGACAACTTCAGTGGCTACCATAAGGGCAAGGAGAGCAGGAAGCACTGGCAGCACTACTAAGTATAAGAAAAGGCATCCAAGCCTAAAGAAAAGAGTTCCAGCTCAGATTGTTCGTCCTAAAGTTAAACTGGAACCAATTCCACATGATGACGATTCTGAAACTGAATCAGATGAGGTGACTATCTATTCTGAAGAGCAAAAATATGATACCTCTACCCAGAAGTCAGAGGACAAACCTACCAGTCCCTCATCTGACAAAGGGAAGAAGCCAGTGGAAGAAGAAGAAGAAGAAGAAGAAGACTCAGATGTTGAGTATGATCCTAAAGATGGAGAAAAAGAATACCATAAAACTCTAAATCAACTCAGAAAGGAGCATGCTGCTAAAGAGTTTGAACTTCAACTAAAAGGCCCTGGAGGTTCCAGCGGTGGTGTTCCTCTTACATCAGTTCTTGATATGGTTAATCAACTCGATAAGGGAACTGGTGCCACCACAAAGGAATCTACGGAGCAAGAGCAGCAAGAGGATCAGATGATATTCGACTTTGAACATGACGAACAAGATACTGAGATAATAACAGAGAAAAATGTAGAGGAAGCTGCAAAAGAAAGGGCTGCTAAATAAGAACTTGCCAAGAAGTCAGAAGAGGAAATTGCTAAGAAGGCCGAAGAAGAAAGGATCAGAATTGAAACAGATAACTACATTCAAGAAAATCCTGAACACAACCCTGAGCAATCCTCGGAGCAACCCCATGACACTTCCACAACAGAATCATCTTCTCACTCATCACCACCACCATCCAAAGAAACAACAACAAAATCATCGTCATAATCAGTCAAGAAAAAGGCGGATACATGGGCATCTCGAACCAAAGCCAAGATCCAGAAAGCCTTGCATCAATACAGAAAACGTAAACAAAGTCTTCAGGACCAAAAATTGAACATGCTAGCTGACAGGGTCAATGAGCTTTTTTAAGAGATGAACACGTTTATAGAGGAAAGAGATTAGATAAAGTTATTCCTCAACAGAGACGTTAAAGGAGAAATGGATGAGCAGATCAGGAACTATACTCATCATTTCCTTCTCTAAACAGTCCCTGGAGTGACTAAAGAAATGTTCTCAAGACAACTCTACCAACACTTAAGACACCGGCCAGGCAAACAATTACAACAACATCGGTGGTCATGCAAACCCGACCAGTCCCGCCTCCTAATGTCACTGAAGCTGATCTGATATCATATTTGATTACACAGATGTCTCCTCGGTCTCCTACTTTTACATCTGATGAATCAATGCTTTTTGAGGTACTTCTTGCATATCAACTGAAGACGACGTGCAAGGAAGCCGCTGGTCAGGATAAGCGACCAAGAGATGATGATGACACGGATAAAGACCCGTATGCAAAACGTCCAAAGAAGACTGGCGATTCATCATCATCCATGTCACCACCACCGCCTAAGACCACCACCACATCAATAGGTCAAGCTTCTCAACAACCTCCATCGTTTGATAAACCTCGGGATACTGATTCTTCACCATCACTGGAGAAAACCGGTGATTACTGTACCTATACCGGTGGTGAAGACGAAGAAATTCCTGAACCTCAACAACAACCATCACCTAAACAATAACCAGAATCATCCTCCCAACCAAAGAAGAAGAAACCAAGTTCGGTCTTCTCCTGGTTAGATGAAGACGACACAGAGGAGTATGATTGGTTCAGTCAGATGGTTGATGCAACGCCTAGGTTACCTGAAGGTCAAGAACTAGTAGACGGTCGTACAATGGAGCAAGTAAAGATTATCCAAGATCAGTTCAAGGTTAAAAAGATGAAGAAAGGGGAATTGTGCAGAATAAAGAATGGCGCGTTCAACTTGTTGTAAGACAAATCAAGCAGTGCCATTGAAGTCGAATATCATCTTGACAACATCGCACGTGCAATGTCTAACATTGACTGGCTAAATCTTGAATCGAATATCGATGTCTCAAAAAAGGATAACACTCCATACTACACCGACTGGACAAAACCGCTACCAACCATTGGCTGACCCGAGCAACCCAAGATTCCATACCACTTCTTCTTCAACAACGACCTTGAGTTTCTCCAACATGGAAGTAGCATCAGCAAAAAGTATGCTACATCACTCACCTTCAATATTCCAGTTGCAGTCTTCTCTACTAATGTTGCCATTGAAGAAGATGCCACCAAGTTGTATGTTGACAACATGGTGGACTATGATCTGGATGCTAAGTACGGAATTCATCATTGTCCACCAAGGAGAAGATTGTATTACAGAAGCTGCCAAGTTCAAAGGTCGAACAAGGAGGTTTATAGTGATAAGAAGATCGTTGCTATCATGAAGGTCACATTGGCAACTAAATGGGGGATTCTTGTCAGAGATCAAGGTCAAGCAACAAGATGAAAAAGAATATGACTTCACTAAAGCAGATTTCTCGAGATTGTCTCACAACGACATAGATGATATGTTCCTTGCAATGGTACAATGAAGGATGAGACAATTCTCCACAGATGTTCAACTTCAGTACATCACAGCCCTACTGATCTTCATCCGAAGCAAAGTGATTCAAGAACGTGTTGAAGATTTACAACAGGCGGTCGAATCATACCAAAAACATATAAACCTTACACAACCATTGCTACACTTTCCCAACATTAATCAACTACCTCAGTACACTATATTGAAGAAACCAAAATTTGGGTCGTCTACCGCAATGAACTTCATCATACATGATTTATGGCATACAACAAAATCCACAAATTTTGTGATCATATGTTGAAGATGGTTCATGATGGGTTAGCTTACCGGTTAAAGGACATCCAGGAAGGTATTGGGTCGAAGAAGAGGTGGAATTCAGAAGAAAGAAAGGAAGCTCGCAGGATAATTAAAAGGCTGGATGAAAGGATGTTCCATAGGGATCAGATGAGTAGATTGGAAAGCTATGTTGGAGGACGACATAGTTTCTCTATTGCAATGTTTCAACGTGAAAAAAGCGTCCCGAGTCATGTGTAATTATTGGGTACTCCTTAAACAACTCTTGATTGTATTTTTGATTGATTGATTTATTTATTCATAATGGCTTGTGCACACATAACAGTGTACAACCCATTCTTGTAATGAAAGGACTCTGTGGTACGCATCAGTGCCACAATCCTTATAAAAGGAGCGAAAGCTTCTTAATTTTGAGTAAAATTTATCAAACTTTTAAAAAAATTCAAAATTTTGCTCAAAAGAACAAGTAATTCCTCTCGTGTTTTCAAAACCTCAAAAGTTAGTATTACTTGTTTAGGGGGAGAATTTGCAAAATATTTTTGTTCACAAAATGTTCTTCATGGAAATCTTTCCACAAAACTCGAAATGGTCATATTAGATATCAAAATTTCATCAAAAATAACATTAATATGCCCTTTTTGAGGGGGAGAAAAAAATTGTGTGATACAAATATGTTGAATCGTGATTGAATCTTCGTGTGATTAGACTTAACCAACGAATTGACGAGCTTTGAACTGTCGTAAATCGAAAATATTTGTCTTCCAAGACTTATCCGAGTAGATTGTACCTATTCGAGAAACTCTTGATAGACATGAACTTTGACGGGTTTGACAAACTTTTAAAGGTTTGTCCACATCTTCAAGGTAGTTATTAGAGCTAGTTGTCACCTAAAAGCTGACAATGTATCTCTTTAACTATGTGATAACATCAAATAGTCCTGAATATTAAGTATCAATTTCCCCCGATAATGCTCGTATTTTATATCATTTATATGGATTTACGCTTGTTTTCCTCTATATTTCACTTTCAGGTAAATTACGAGCATTGGAGCTCAAGAGACGCGGATTTGGAGAGTTTATTGAAGAGATATGATAGTATGCTCATTTTGAAGATGTTACGGCGTAAATCCCCTCTCACATTACACCGTAACAGAAGCGTGGCTCATAAAACCAAATTAACTGAATATGACGGCGTAACTCTCTCCAAAGATTACGACGTAACTAACTAGGTCAAATGAGGTTTCGCGCCGCTGCAAGCTACGCTGTAACTATTGTCTCAACTACGGCGTAACCAGGATTTATTGAAGATGCAGCGTAATACGCCGTAACAAGCATTTTCAGTGCAAATTACGAAGATAATGGTGTTACGGCGTAATCTCAACTTAAGTTACGCCGTAACCAGATCTGGCCTGTAAATACCACTCGAATTCCAGCATTTCTAATTATTCCATTTCACACACAACATCAGTAAACGTGAGTAGAAGGTTGAAGGCATATCTTAGGGAGCATATGGAGCCATCTCCAAGGGAGAAATCACTCCCCTACGATAAGCATTAGCATTTTATCTTTTCTTTACATTCAATTCATGTATTTGGTACTGTTAAACATTGAATCGATTATTTTAGTTAATATGAGCGGCTAAGCACCTCTGTTTCTAGCCTAGTTATGATTCCTTAATTGCTTTGTTTATGTTTATATTGCTTCCGTATAATTGTTTCTAGTGTATGCATGCATAGTTTGTTGGTAGCTACCCTTTTTTTGATAGTTTTGAATGGCGGTAGTGGCTAGTTACTTAGGAGATATGACCAACTGACCATAAGAAGGTAGAATAGGTGGGAAGGGTAAGATATGACCAACTGACGACCCTTCTTCGCTTGTGCGATTTGACCAACTGATCACCTACCGTTTAAATGAACTTAAGAAGTCAGGGATGAGTGTTTAAGATGCTAGCGCTCGGGCACGCATTATTACAAATCTTGAATGTAGCGGTACTTAATGACTTGGCTTAGGGGACTAAAAACAACTGGACTTTCGATGGGTCACCTGACATCTCCAGTGGAAGCCTTTGCTTATAGGTTAGGACGAACTGACCAAATATTGTCCTAGTTACTTTTACCCCCACTTGAAATAATTGGAAGTAATTAAACATGAACTTAGCTTGATAGGATGATTAGCTAGGTTAGCACACTTCTCCTATATTGATAACAACCCTTGCCTCTACTTGCTATCTTTTATTTTCTTAGTAGTTAATTAATCATTCCTTCCTTAAAACCTTAAAATCTGTGACACCTAGACTTTGTTAAAATCCGCACACATAGCTCTTGGGACGACCTCGGTTTTACCGAATACTACACTACACACGACCGAGTACACTGCCCGTTAGTGCATAAGGGTAGACCATAGGTATAACGAGACAATATGTTGGGAATAATCTGTTATCACTGATAGCTGTGGAAGACACTGCTAAGTATTGCACTAGCAGTGGAAACGTATTACCACTGCTGTCACATTATTACCACTGCTATTAGATAATTATTAAGAAAATATGTTTAGATAAGTATAGAAAAGATCTTTTGTATATTCTATATTATTAGCTTTATACTTATCTTGTAAAGGACTCCTTGTACTATAAAAGGAGGTCCTAAGTCATTGTCTTAGGTACAAACCTACATACGTATTATTTACATAAGCTTCAAGGTGTAACCCTAGTGATAAGCAAGATCACTCATATTATTCATTAATAATATTGGAGCTTAGTTTTGTGTTTAATCTGTGTTCACTTACAATACATCATATAATCTGTCTTCTAAGTATTACTAAGTAAATTTCGCGTGCTTATTAATATAATACAAAATATCACTGACACAAGGTGTGTGTCTAGATCCATCAAGTGGTATCAGAGCGCAAGGTTCTGATATTTTGTTTTAGAAGATTCAAGGAATACTCTTAACCTGTTCACTCAATGGAGATGGAAAACAACCAGTCCAACGCTTCTACTCCAAGACTTCCTAAGCTCAAACTTAATGAGTTTGAGATGTGGAAAATAATGATTGAGCAATACTTTCTCATTCAAGACTATGCTCTATAGGAGATCATCTTAATTGGTGATTCTTTCAAGCCTGTGACTAGTACTTAGAAGGTTGGTGACACAGAAGTTGTGACAGTTTCTGTGCTTGAGACTAATATTGAAAAAACACTAAAGAAGAATGATCCAAAGGCTAGAAGTTTGTTGCTGATGACTCTTCCTATGGACCAGATCATAGCTTTCAGCAAGTTCAAGACTTCTAAATAACTTTTTGAAGAATTTTGCTCAGTGTTTGGTGGTAATGATGCTACTAAGAAGACACAAAAGACATTGTTGAAGCAAAGTTATGAAAACTTCTTTGCTTCAAGCAATGATTCACGTGACAGCATCTTCACCAAACTTCAGAAGATTGTTACACAACTGACTGTGTTTGGCATTGAGGTAGAAAAGGAAGACCTCAATTTGAAGTTCCTAAGAAGTTTGCCTTCAGAGTTTCAAACTAATGTTACTGTCTAGGAAAACAAAGCAGATATTGAAACAATGAAGCTCAATGATCTTTACAAAAACTTCAAACTCATTGAACAAAGATTGAAGAAGGCTGGGAAACTTGGTACAAGCTCAAGCAGCTTGGCTTTGATGTCAACCTCTGTTGACAGTGATGATTCTGAAGACGACAGTGATAATGATATTGCCACTGCTGGTTCTACAGTTTCCACTGGTAATGTTATCGTTACCACTGCAGGTTCAAAGAAAATGATATTGGAGATCCTACCTTTTATGCTTTTATCTCCACTCAAGTTAATGGCTCTATATTAACTCATGAAGACATAGAGCAAATTGATGAAGATGACTTGGAGGAGATGGATATTAAATGGCAAATAGCTCTTCTTAGCATGAGGGCTAGGAAATTCTACAAGAAGACTGGAAAGCCAATTCACATCAATGGTGGTGAAACTGCAGGGTTCGACAAAAAGAAAGTAGAGTGCTTCAATTGTCACAAGTTGGGGCATTTTGCTAGGGAATGCAGAAGACCAAGGATGAAGGACAACAGGTCTACTTGGTACAAGAAAAAGAAAGAACCAACTGTGGAAGAACCAAAGGAAATGTTGTCAATGATGGTGTGAGCTATGATTGGAGTTTCATGGCTGATGATCAAGAGGAAGAACCTTCAGATGCTGCTCTTGTGTCTACTGAATTTGCTCTCATGGCTTTCTCTGACTCTGAGGTACAAAACTTTGAAAGTTGTTCTAAAACATGTAGGGCTGCTAGAGAAGTTGAAAGGCTTAATGATCTATATTCTAATGAAAGACAAGAGTTGTATACTGCTAATTATACTGTGTCAAACCTTAGGAGAGCTATAGCAGTATTAGAAAAACAAATAGAGCACTATAGAGAAAATGAGTCAAAATATAATGATGATATGATTCTTCTTAGGAGAGACGTAGATCATAAGACAACTGTGAATGAGGCATACCAAGAAGAGCTTGAAAAACTTAAAAAGATAAATGAAATGTCAATTTAACTATAGAAACCTGTTATTATCAGTCTAAGTCAATTGATAAAATCTGGAATGCTCAAATCCATAGTAAAGTTAAGTCTGGTATGGGTTATAATATAGTGCCTCCTCCACTAAGAGGTGTTCCATCACCTCCAGGTATAGATTTAGCTCATACAGGCTTAGAAGATTTTAAGGAACTTCAACGTGAATATGGTCCTCTAAAGGACACATCTGTAAAAAGTGAGGAAGGGGTTAAGCTTGATAATGATGTTTTTGAAAGTGCTACTGACTCATCAGTTGTTGATGAGAATGTTAAAAAGAATGTAGAGGCTTCTATCCCAAAAGTTGTTAATGCTATTATAGAGGAACCTAGGAAACAAGCTTATAAACCTAGATCAACTGTAAGGTATGCTGAGATGTATAAGAACAAGCCTACAGCTCCTAGGGGTAACCAGAGGAGATGGAATCATGTTAAATCTTAACAACTAGGTAGTGATTTTGTGATGTACAATAAAGCATGCTATATATGTGGTAGTTTTGATCATTTACATGCTTATTGTGACTATCATGTTGGGAGAAGGGAAGTCCATGGGAATAAAAGGGTGGAGTCTAACAGGTTTCAAAACAATGTACACCCCAATCCACATAGCAACATGATCCCAAGAGCAGTTCAACTAAGAAGTGGCCTCAAAACTTTTGCCACTGCAAAGACTGTTAACACTGCTCACCCTAAGTCACCTGTTACAAGTGCAAAATCCAAAACAACTTTTGCAAAATCTGCACAAACAGGAAAAAGAACTTTTCTAAGTAGAAAGGTTCATTATAACCAACAGTGGGTACCTAAAATCAAACCAGCAGTTTCCACTGGTTATTCAAAAGTTTCCACTGCAAGGGTTGTAAACAAGAAAAAGGGGGAAATGGAAAATGCTGTGAAGGCCTCAGCACGTTGGGAATGGAAATCTAAAGGAATAACCTCATCAACCAATCCCAATGGTGTATCAATGACCTTTGATTGATATAACTATATTGATACACGAGGCAGATCCAAGTCAATTATGGCTTGGGTCCCCAAAAGAAACTAACTCTTTACTTTAATGTGCATGAACATCCAAGGACAAAAAGATCAGATCAAGGCTACACAGATAGTGGATGTTCAAGGCACATGACTGGCAACAAGTCCTATCTCTCAGATTTTGAACATTTTGATGGACAGTATGTCAACTTTGGAGGTAGAGTTAATGGAAAAGTTGCTGGTAAAGGAGTAATCAAAACTGGTAACTTGGACTTTGAACCTGTGTACTATGTAAAAGAGCTTAAGTATAATGTTTTTAGTGTGTCACAAATGTGTGACAAGAAGAACAATGTTCTTTTTACCAAAGATATGTGCTTTGTTCTCTCTAAGGATTTTAAGATTCCTGATGAAAGTCAGATTCTTCTTAAAATTCCTAGAGAAGGTAACCTATATAGCTTTGATATGAACAACATTGTTGCTAAAGATGATTATGCTTGCTTGCTTGCAAAGGCCACAGTGGATGAATCCATGTTATGACATAGAAGACTTGGTCATGTTAATTTCAAAACCATTAATAAGATTGTCAAAGATGGTTTGGTGAGAGGCTTACCTCAGAAAAGATTTGAAAATGATCAAACCTGTGTGGCTTGTCTTAAAGGCAAATAGCACAGAGCTTCTTGCAGGTTTACACGGGTTTTCTTTCTTAGTACAAAGGATGAAACAACTGGCATCCTTAAGACCTTTATCACACAAGTAGAAAACCAATATGATTTCAAAGTGAAAATTATCAGGTGTGACAATGGGACAGAGTTTAATAATAGAGTTATGGATGATTTTTGCAGAGATAAAGGTATTAAAAGAGAATTTAGTGTTGCTAGAACTCCTCAACAAAATGGTGTTGCTGAGAGGAGGAACAAGACACTTATAGAGGCTGCTAGAACCATGTTGGCAGATTCAAAATTGCCAATCACTTTTTGGGCTGAAGCAGTTAACACTGCATGTTATGTGCAAAACAAGGTTTTAGTGGTAAACACAAAGAACAAGACACCTTATGAGTTATTTAGGGGTAGACCACCTATCCTTGACTTTATGAGACCATTTGGATGTCATGTATCTATTCTCAATACCATAGATTATCTGGGCAAATTTGAAGAAAAAGCTGATGAAGGGTATTTTGTTGGGTATTCCATGGTCAGTAAAGCTTTCAGAGTATTCAACTTAAGAACCCAAAAGATTGAAGAAAATATGCATGTTGAGTTCCTGGAGAACAAAGTGAATGTCAAAGGAACTGGTCCAGAAAGACTGTTTGATCTTGATACTCTAACAAATACTATAAATTATGTGCCTATCTCTACAGGTACATCTTCTTTTGATTTGGCAGGTTCAGAAGAGTTTCTTGATGATGATGAACCCAGCAAAGATCAAGGGGAAGATCAAGATGAATTCAGTCTGCCACTTTGGGACTATGCAGACAATAATGTATTTCAAGGACTGGAGATGCTCATCCTTCTAATGATTCTGGTAAAGAAGAAGATAGCAACATGAACACTAAATATCCTAAAAGCAGTGGAAATACAGATTTCACTGCTAGGCCAGAATTTTCCACTGCAACACCAGAATTGGAAATTACAACTCTAGTTACAGAAGAAGCTCAAGCCAATGATGTTGAAATCTCAAATATGCCAAATGAGATTGCAGTTCCTCAGACTCCCCATACTTCAATTCACAAATCACATCCCCTTGAAAATGTGATTGGGGTAGTCAATTCACCCGTAAAGACTAGAAGACAAACAAAATTGCCTGATATTCATGGATTCATTAGTGAAATATATGAATCTAAGACTCATGAAGGCAAGAATGAATGTCTCTTTATGTGCTTTCTGTCACAAATGGAGCGAAAGAATGTATACAAGGCACTTGAAGATGAAAGTTGGGTGGAAGCAATGCAAGAAGAGTTTCTCCAATTCAAGCTTCAAAAGGTTTGGGTGCTTTCTGATTTGCCTTCTGGCAAGAAGGTAATAGGAACTAAATGGGTGTTCAGAAACAAGAAGGATGAAAGAGGAATTGTTATCAGAAACAAAGCTAGGCTTGTGGCTCAAGGATACACTCAGGAGGAGGGTATTGACTATGAAGAAGTGTTTGCCCCAGTTGCACGAATTGAAGCAATCAGGCTGTTCTTAGCCTATGCATCCTTTATGGGCTTTAAGGTCTATCAAATGGATGTAAAGAGTGCTTTTCTATATGGGCAGATTGACAAGGAGGTATATGTTTCACAACCTCCAGGCTTTGAAGACCCTGACTATCCTAATAAAGTGTACAGGGTAGTTAAAGCTTTATATGGCTTGCATCAGGCACCAAGAAAATGGTATGAGACCTTGACTACTTATCTACTTGATAATGGGTTTCATAGAGGCAGAGTGGATCAGACTTTGTTCATCAAGAAAGACAAGAATGATATATGGTTGGTTCAAGTGTATGTTGATGATATCATTTTTGGATCTACAAAGACTGAGATGTGCAAAGAATTTTAGAAGCTAATGAAGGAAGAATTCAAGATGAGTTCTATGGGTGAACTCACATTCTTTTTGGGACTTCAAGTACAACAAAGGCCAGACGGTATTTTCATCAATCAAGATAAATATGTGACTAAGATACTTAGGAAGTTCAAGTTCTCTGATGCAAAGTCATCCAACACCCCTGCTGATAAGACTACACATCAACTCTTGAAGGAAAATAGTGGTGAAGCAGTTGATGAACACATGTACAGGTCTATGATTGGTTCTTTGATGTATCTTACATCATCTAGACCAGATATTATGTTTGCAGTGTGTGCCTGTGAAAGGTTTCAAGTCACTCCCAAGTTCTCTCACTTGACTGATGTGAAGAAGATTTTCAAATATCTTAAAGCATTTCCTACTCTGGGATTGTGGTACTCTAGAGATTCTCCTCTAGATTTGGTTACTTACTCAGATAGTGACTATGCTGGAGCTAGTTTGGATAGAAAATCTACAACTGCTGCCAATTTCTTGGCAACAAATTAGTGTCATGGCAGTGCAAGAAACAAACAACGGTGGCTAATTCATCAACTGAGGCAGAGTATGTGGCTGTTGCAAGTTGTTGTGCTCAAGTTCTATGGCTTCAGAATCAACTTTTGGAATATGGGTACAATTTCATGAATACCATCATTCATATTGACAATAGCAATACCATTTGCATTATTAAGGATCCAGTTCAACACACAAAGACTAAACATATTGAAATTAGACACCATTTCATAGGAGACTGTTATGAAAAAGGACTAATTCAAGTTGTCAAAATCCACACTGATGACAACTATGCTGATTTATTAACAAAAGGACTTGATGAGGGTAGATTTCAGTACTTGGTAACAAGTATTGGAATGCTAAATCCATAAATTTTTTGTATCTAATGGTCTTTGGTGTTGAGTGGAAGACTCTGGTTACTAACATTGTTGTATAAGTTTGTATATGTTTTTGTGCTTGTGTTTTTGCTTGTTCAATAACTTTTATGCAGCATGGATGGGAGTTGATCTTAAAAGGTGTATAACTGAGATACACAACAAATGGTTATTGATTCATTATGTCTAATCCACATAAGAATCAACTAGTATAGAGCAAACGGCTACTGGTAAAGACTTATCAAATCCGTTTATGGTTGATAGTTTGCCAAAAACTATATGGTTATCAACTCACCGTATTCTATCTGATTAAGAGTTGGCTAGTCCATAGCAAACGGCTCATGGTAAAAACATATCAAATCCGTTGATAGCTGGTAGTTTGCTAAAAACTATGATAAGGGCAATCCAATTTTAATATGTTTCTTTACCACTGCTCTTTGAAAATCTTTATGAAAAATTCCCACTGCTAGTTCACAGTTTCCACTGACAGTGTTATTTTTACCACTGTTGATCTAGCCGTTACAACTGTTGTGTCAGTAACTATCTTTTTACTAGCCGTTGTAGAAAAATTGCTTTCCATATATATAGGGTAACTTTTTAGAAGATTATATACTTTCCTATTTGATATTTATCCCCTAAAGATAAATAATTTCCTTAGATAATCTTTCTTACGCAAAACTCTTAAACCCTACCTCTATATATCTTTTGTCTCAATTGGCTAGTTATTCCTTCAATTCTTACTGACATAATATCTTTTTCATCAAAAGTTTCTATGGCACCATTAAAATTTGCAGATGAGCACAACCAAGTGGCCTACTTACAAAGTCAAATGAGAAGAGTGGCCCTGTTTTTCACCAGATTGTGGACTTTCTTAACACTACCCATATAAGGTATGCTTTACTTTTAAATCCCACAATCTATATCTCTCAAATCAAATAGTTTTGGACTTCTGCTCAGTCCATAACACTTGAGAATAGAGATACACATGAAACAGTGGATGCTCTAAGAGTCACTGTGGATGGGGTAACCATTGATGTTACTGAGGCATCCTTGAGGAGAATTCTCCAATTGGATGATCTCAATGGTATCATCACATTACCTATGCCAGAAATACATGAAAATTTATCATCCATGGGGTATGATACCACTGATAAAAAGGCTACTTTCAAAAAGAGTGGTTTTTGTCCCCATTGGAGATTTTTGATACATACTCTTTTGCATTGCCTGAGTCCTAAGAAAACTTCTTATGAACAGTTCAGTTCAACCATGGCTTACCCTTTGGTTTGTCTAGCTTTAGATAGGACTTTTAATTGGTCAAAATATATTATTCAAAGTATGCAAGGCAATGTAAAGAGTTCAACAAAATTTTTAATGTATCCAAGGTTTGTGCAAGCAGTGCTAAATGAGTTTCAACTGCAACCCCATACTGGAGTTTATAAAATCCATTGCCTTAAGCCTAAAGTTTTTCAAAATATGAATAAAGATGGAAATATGGATTTTACACCTCTCTTTCCTGAAATGCTTGCAAAGATTTCACAAGTACAACCTACACCCATAATCACTGTTCCACACATTGATTATACTCCACCAGTTTCTCACACCTATGAGAGGAGGCAAAAACAGCCAACTCCTCCCATTACTACACAGCATGTACCTGATCCTTTTGGTTTAGGCACAAGCAGTGGCGATTCCAGACTTCAATCTAGTCTAACTAGGGAGGAACCTGAACCAATGCCCTATGATTCACCTCTCCCAACAGGTCACACAGTTGGAAGTGTTGAGGGCAGTGGGCAACCAATGAAATTGATGGAAATTTGTACAACATTAGCAAAGCAGGTTAAATCTCTGAAACAAGACTTGGCACAACTTAAGGAGCAGCATGCCAAGGATATTACTTCTTTAAAAGAGGAGATTCAGACCTTGAAAGAAGAGTTGCAGGGGTTGAAAACGAAAAAGAAAACTGTAAAAATGGTAATCTCATCTCCATCCTCACCTGATCATGGTGCTTCAGCTGATTTTAATCAAGATTTGGGAAATTCTCCCAAACAGGGGAGGAAAACAGATGCTGAAACTCAGGGGAGGAAAATTGATTTTGAAGATGAAGGTGTTTCTAGTAAAGGTGCAGAGGAAGCTGATACTCATGAAGAGCAACTTGAGCAAGATATTTTTAGTAATGCAACTGATGATTTTACCACTGATCCAATTTTCACTGCAGATCCAACTATTTCCACTGCTGAACATGATATTGACACTGCAAGTGAAGAAATTGATAAACTGAAGAAAGACAAAGGTAAAGTTGTTATGAAAAGCAAGGAGCAAACAAGAAGAAAGATTTCAAAGAAAGAACAAGTTCAGATTGCTCATGATGAAGAAGTTGCAAGAAAGATTTATGAAGTTGAAGTTGCTGAGAAGAAAAAGCTTGAAGAATTGGAGATTGCAAGCTTTATGGAAGCTAAAAGGATGGATAGAATGAAAGATCCACTTTCCATTGTTCAACCTACAATATTCAGAGAGAAGACTCCAGAGTTCAGCTATGTACCTACTGAAGAAGAAATTGAGTTCTTGATTGCACATGATCTAGTAATCAAGAAGAAGGCAATTGACCTTGTAGCAGATAAGTCTTTAACTGAAGAACAAAGAACAGCTCAGTTAAATGACTTTATTTAGATGAAGAATAATCAAGCACTTCAAGAAGTAATTGGTTCAGTCAAAAAAGGTCAAAAGAAACCAAGGCAACCAACTAAAGCACAAGTTATTGCATACATGAAGACTTATTGTTGCAATGTTGGTGGCTGGAAAAGACATCAATTCAAAGGAATGCCTGATGATAAAGTTGAAAGTATCTACTACAGAGTTCAAAGACAAGATAAAGATTTCATTCCAATGAACTCTGAAGAAGAAGCAAGAAGGTATCCTGGTTTGAAGAGAAAGGCCAAAGACAGTGATTCTCAGAATGTTAAGAAGATAAAGTTTGCTAAAGAACAAGAAGTTCCAACTGAGAAATTTACTGAAGAACAGCTGACTGATATGATTGTGATTGAATAAGAAGATTTTTATCCAGAACCACTGCAAGTCAGACATCCTATCATTAAATGGGAAGTATACACTGCTAGCAATTTTGCTCCAACAGGGAAGATCACAAGGCTAGGTGGTGAAACTCAATCATTTATTCAATTTGAAGATCTCATCAAAGCTTTTGACAGAGATGATCTTGATACACTATGAAAGTTATTTCAAGAAAGGTTTGATGCTGAAGCTCTCAAAGATATGAAGGAGATGCAGTTATGGGTTAATCTTAGAAGGCTCTATGATCCAGATGTTAATGATGATTTCTGTAAATTCTCATGTTCATGTCCTGGTAGTAAATGGTTCTACTATGATTCATGCGAAGTTCATCATGTTTCTACAGCAAATAGAGTAGATGCATTCATGCTTGCTGAGAAATAATATCCACTCAGAGCTGGAACTCTCACTGTGATGTTGTGTACTACTATAAGAGTTCATGAAGATAGTGAGAAAGTTAGAGCATTGTTACTTAGGCTTCAAGATCAATGTTCAAGAGCTATTCAGAATTTAAGGAAGAAGTAAAGTGTTTGGTAGAATTCCCCAAATCCTTGAAGATGATGCAGATTGAAGAAACTTATTGATTTGCAGAGAAATCATAAGTTTAGGGGAGGATTGTTGGGAATAATCTGTTATCACTGATAGTTGTGGAAGACACTGCTAAGTATTGCACTAGAAGTGGAAACGTATTACCACTGCTGGCACATTATTACCACTGCTATTAGATAATTGTTAGGAAAACGTGTTTAGATAAGTATAGAAAAGATCTTGTGTATATTATATATTGTTAGCTTTATACTTATCTTGTAAAGGACTCCTTGTACTATAAAAGGAGGTCCTAGGTCATTGTCTTAGGTACAAACCTACATACGTATTATTTACATAAGCTTCAAGGTGTAACCCTAGTGATAAGCAAGATCACTCGTATTATTCATTAATAATATTGGAGCTTACTTTTGTGTTTAATCTGTGTTCACTTACAACACATCATATAATTTGTCTTCTAAGTATTACTAAGTAAATTCCGCGTGCTTATTAATATAATACAAAATATCACTGACACAAGGTGTGTGTCTAGATCCATCACAATATAAATATTAAAACCTGGTCAGTAAAACCTGCATCAAGTTTTTGGCGCCGTTGCGGGGGAGTTATATTAGGATTTTCATTAAGTCTTTTAATTTTGTTTTGTTGTATAGTTTTATTTCTCACTATCTCTTTTCAAGTTTCAGGTACCATGGAAGTTGTTAACATTGATGACCTCACTCTTGAGGAACATTTGGCGTTGACAAGAGAAGAACAAGGGTCGGGGATCGCTAGGCCAATTACTGGGGAGGATATTGATTTTGAGATAAGACCACAATTCATGAGGGAATTAAGAGTAAATCCTTTTTCTGGAAATACTTCAGAGGATGCTTACGAACACATCGAAAATGTAGAACACATTACTAGCCTGTTCAATACGCCAGGAGTCTCGAAGGATGCAGTTATGTTCAGAATTTTTCCAATCACACTTATTGGAGATGCAAAAAGATGGGTTAATTGATTACCAGCAGGGACAATTGATACGTGGGCCATCCTAAAATGATACTTCATTCAAAGATATTGTTCACCTTCTAAAATATCAAGACAACTCGCGGAAATACATAATTTTAAACAAGATGACAATGAGACGTTTTATCAAGCCTGGGAAAGATACAACGACCTCCTCTACAAGTGTCCAACTCATGACCTAAACAGCCAGAAAAAGGTCAACATCTTTTACAAAGGTATTAACTTAACTACGAGACAGATGCTGGATTACCAAAAACCAATTCCGGGCATGACTCCTACTCTCGCCATTGAAGCCATTCAAAAACTGGCTGATCACTCTCAAAGATGGCATAATAGAGGAAGCAAACAAAGCCTGGACAGAAATTCCGAAGGCATTACTGTAACACCCCCGAAAATCTTAATGATAGCGGAAGACTAATTTGGGTGTTACTCGAATAGAGATCATAGTCAATAATTATAGAAAACGAATCGAAAGAGACGTTTTATTAAAAGTAGTTATCATTCATCGAAAACTCATAGTTGTTACAAAACATTGTAAATTGTTCAAGTGTTTTTCCCAAAAGAAAGATCATGAGTTTGAAAAATGATAACTTTATGTTTTACACCACCAGATAAGCCTTGCCAAGCCCCACTCCGTGCCTTGGTCATAATCTTCACGGATTACCTGAGGTAACATGCTTAAAAAGGTCAACAAAAATGTCGAGTGAAATTCATAGGTTTGAATAAATTTGAACACAAGTATAAGAGCATGATCATTGTAAACTAACAATATCATAAGGAAAATCACAGATTATTATGCGCTAAGCTCATGCAACCAAGACTCAACTGCATACACCGAATTACTGCCGTACGTAAGTTTGCCCCAAAGGAGGTAATAGCCAATTACCTAAAGAAATTCAAATATGGTGCGCCCCGGTTATTTCTCTATAACTAAAACGGGGTCGTTAATCCCCATAGTACTATTCACAATATCTGCGTTCACTCACGGTGACCAATGGTTCATGATACAGGGGACTTATGGCTAAATACTTAGGTAGTACCAATAATCAAGAGGCAAACATTTATGAAAAACCTTGTGTTGTAGTTTAGAGCATGTATCTCCCTCGCGGGGTTTGCAAATAAAAGTAAAAGCGAGGCTATGAACTCACCTTGATGATATGAACAAGCACAAACAGATCAAGCACAATGTAGCGGAGGTTCCAAACCGAAACCTAAAAATGATGAGATGGCGAGTCTCAGTATGATGAATATTTTGGTTCGCGACCAAAATAATAGAGCATTAAATATTCTTATTCAATAGATCATTGGATTGTCCAATTCAATAGTGTGCGTTCGTGCTTAACGTTTTAAGTTAATTTACTTGCTACATTGCCTTATTTAATGATCCTCACTTACGCATAAGTGAAATATTTTCCCCCTCATTGTGATCTTGATAGGTTTTTGAGTATTTTAACTTGTTTAGATTCCCCGTGCGTTTTATCGGATTATATATATATATATATATATATATATATATATATATATATATATATATATATATATATATATATATATATTTATTTATTTATTTATTTTCTAATAATATGTGTGTATATAAATATATATATATATATATATATATATATATATATATATATATATATATATATATATATATATATATATTGTATCTTTATTTTGAGAACCCTGTTAAGTGCGAGAACTGCGAGAACTCCCATTGACCAATCATAATTTAGTAAACTCCTTTTTTTTAAATAAACATATTAAAATCGGATTGGCAAAGATGGTATTTTACATAATACAATTTTGAAACTGATAACTTACATTCTCCTAAAATCATGCAAAAATCTACGGTTTTTATTTTAGGCTTTTATTTTTTTGATCTTCTTATTCAAAAACACGATTATAACATAAACCCTATTACGCTATTACAACTTAATCGATTCATTCATCATTGATATTGTCGTATAATTCACAAAATCTAAAACATGGTTGATATCGTTGATTTTGTTAATGACGACAGTGCTACTTTTCCAGATGATATCGTTTTACAAGTATTCCCATGAATCTGCAACTCAATGGTCCTTCCATCTGCGTTAATACATGAATCTTCAACTCCATGTTTATTTTGATATGAATTTTTTGTATGGAATTGCTTTCGTAATATATATGCTCAGATCTAACTTTAGTATGAATTTTTAGGTAACAATATGCTCAGATCTGACTTTACCATCCGGTCCTTCCATCTGCGTTAATACGATTCATGGACCAATCTTCTTGGTACTTCCCTTTTGTTTTTTTTGTTTTTTTAATTTCATGAGTTGACTACACTTATAAATTTGTTATGGTCTTATAATAGTTTAAAGTTTGATCTTATATGCAGACGGAAAATTAAGTTTATATGCTTTAATTCTAAGTTGTATTATATTCTCTTTTCAGATTGCAGATTCATGGGAATATTTGGAGGCATGGTTTGATGCTCTGCGGCTAGTTTACACAGCATTGTGATTGTTAAGGGTTGAATATTGTATGGCTAGAACTTAAGGGCATTGAAAAGGGAGATTAGCGGGGATAGTTTTAATGAGCAGAATATATGCCAATTGATGGATCATGCCATCACGTTATAAAAGAAATTCACTACTATCCAAGAGGGCAAGGTAATACTTTTGCTTTCTGATTTTTTATATTATATGTAGCACATGTGTGTTTCTAAAGTAGAACATTAGACATAATATTTCTAAGCACATGCGTGTTTTTTTTAAATAACATTGTTTTGTTCCTTCACGTAATCACGTTATGGAAAGAAATCCAAAATAGTGTTGTTCCTAAGCATGAATCCAAAATATTAGTGTGAAGAAATTAATTGTAAATAAAGTATTGCCGATCCTAAGCATGAATTCAGATAAAGTATGGCCGATCATTTAAAACAGGCTAAGATGTAAGTATGTTTAACACATATGTTCTTGGTTTAACATGTATGTTTTTAACATGTTTGTTCTTGGTTTAACATATATTTAACACGTATGTTCTTAGTTTAACATGTATGTTTTTAACGTGGTTATACAAATAATTTTAATTTAATGGTTATAGCTTCTTTATTTTGCATTTAACATGTATGTTCTTGATTTCTGATAAATTTACATTATCTAGAAAACACATAGGCACTTTACTATTTGAAAAACATAAATTGTAAAAATATTATTCCAAAAACATAAATAAAAAAATAAATTTAGGCCCTCATACACGTATTTATACGTGTATATATTAGTTTGTGTTTATTTTTCATAATTTTTATACTTTTCTTTGTATCAGATGTAGCTGAATTAAAAGAATGATGACAACGCGTGTGCACATTTGTCCGTCTTTTGAAACATTGAAAAGGAGCGTGCACATATGTCCAACTTCAGAACTTTGACGACTACGAGTGTACATATATGTCCGACTTCTAAAAATGTTGATAACAATGAGTGTGCACATTTATCTGTTTGCGTTAAATATTACTTGTACACACGTGTATAGATCGATTAGATTCATGTATTTCTGCTTCTTAGAAATTTGTATTTAATTGTATATCAATCGATATTGGATTTTGTATTTAACATGTATGTTCTTGGTTTCATATAAACTGGCTTATCTAGAAAACATGTATGCACTCACTATGAAAAACATGTATGTCGAAAAAAATATTCCAAAAACCAAAATAATAAAATATATTCATAAAAACACATATGCACTAAATCAGTTTTATAACATGCATGTTCAGAAAAAAGCCAAAAAACGCAAAAAAAAAACAAAAAAAAAAACGAAAATTTAATGTTTTTAAAAAATATTATTTATTTATTTTAAAAAATAAAAAATAATATAAAATTGACTTTTACTATTATACCCTTTTGGATTAAATAAAAAGGTTTAATAATTCAAAAATGCTATGTTGCATTGATATGTTGCACAAAATGCATTTCTAGAAGTACATAAAGGGTTCTCGCACATCTCGCACTTAACAGGGTTCTCAAAATAAAGGCCCCCTATATATATATACATACATACGTATATATATATATATATATATATATATATATATATATATATATATATATATATATATATATATATATATATATATATATACATATATATATATTCATATATGAAATATGTTTACTTATATATATTCATATATATATATATATATATATACTTATATGATCAAAATACTCGTTTTTACGAAGTTACGATAAGATTATAAGTTTTTCTAAACTTTTCCCGAATTTACACTTTTTAACCTCAAGTTACGAAAAGGACGAGTTTAGTCCTCCAAGTTTGGTAAAACTGTTATTACGAAAACAGTCCTCCAGGTTCATTTTTATACGTTTATACCTTAACTTTTCCAAATGTACACTTTTCACCCAAAACTTTAATTATACTAGTTTAGGCTAATTACAGAACTGGTCCTTGGGGTTTTATACGTGCGCATGCACGTGATTTCCTACCCCTATACTTTCGAAAATGACCATAACAGTCCTTGTACTTATCATATATGTTTGTCACTCGAAAATTAGGACCCTTTATCTTTAAGAAAGGTTACAATTTCAACCCAAGGACTAAAACATTTACAAATTAGGTCCGAACACATTTTAGGAAAATGAAAACTTTGTGTAACTAGTACAAACTTATTTCTAGCTTGTTTCTTAAGCTTATTAGCTTATTCTTATCATATTGGGTCGGGTTGGGTTTTACTTGGACACGTTGTGGGCTTATTGGGCTCATTAGTTTGGCTTTAGGCCTATTAATGCTTCGTGTGCGTTTTTAAGGTGTACGAGTGATCCTTATAAGTTTGTGATGTGTTCTCAACATGTTAGACTAGTGTTAACGTGTGACTATGTGTCGTGATCAAGCAGACCATACAAGTTGTATTGAAATGGTGCGCATAACATATTTAACGTGCGATAACCAAATGTAAATGAGGAAATGAAATGGAAACAAGTTGAAAGGGACTTACTACACTCAAAATGAGTGGTGATGATACGTGTGAGAAGTGAACGAGAAGAAGTGCCCAATGAGAACCCCCTTGTTCTCCAATAATGTTAACCGAACTAGTACTTTACCCAAGTCTTCCTAGTTTCTTGTATTGCAACATTTTTCTTCTCTTCCTTTTCTTTACCACAGTGAACACTTTATGCTTAGAGAGCGCAAGTGTTTGAGTGATTTTGTGATGTTGTGAGTTTGGCCAAGTCTTGTGATGGTTTATAAAGAAGAAAGGTAGCATGGCTTCTATATTAGTTTAATCTCTTCCTACAAGTTCCTAGATTTTTATTCAACATGTGTGAAATTGGTTTCATGGGCGTGCAAGATATGGCAGCCGATTTCTAGGACCTTTCATGTATGTCGAGTGTATTTTTGGACTTGGAGCACATTACACATTGGATCTTAAAGTCTCACTAGGTCAAGGGTGGCTATTCATTATTTAATGGTGTTTAGGAGCTAATGAGACATGTTTTGTCTCCCTTTATCACACACACACACGCGCGTCGTTAGGGGCATGAGTGGGGGTGAACTTAGTCTAATCTTGTTGCTTGGTTTGGTTACTTAGTTGGTTTGGTTTCTCCTTTTTTTTCGACCGGTTACATGATCACAAAGCAATAATATTTCCAAGTTGTTAATCTTACTAATTGGTGTGTGTTGGGCTTGAAGGCTTAGGCCCAAAATTTAATAAGGGTGCGTGGGCTCTTTTATTGGGTCGTGTAAAATGGTTAGGCCCAAGGGAAGTATTAAACGATTTGGGCTTGTTTTAGTGGGTTCGTGTACAAGCTAGGCCCAATGAAATGATTAAACGAGTTGGGGTGAGGCCCACAGATAAAAATAGTATGGGCTTGGTTCAGATATGAGGCCCAATGATATGTTGGGTTGGGTCGTGAGGTGGTATAAAGTCCAATAAGTTCCGAGGCCTAATACGAATTTAATACATTTTTATTATAATTTATTTCGTATTTTTTTTACAAATTTTTACGTATCCGTTACGTATTTTAAGATTATCAGGATCGTGAGGAATTTCGTTCTGATCACAACGGTATATTTATGAACGCTCAAGCTGCGTTGATCATGCATATGCCAAATGATATGCAAACATGATGTTTAGAAAATTTCATGATGACATAAATCGTGCTTAATTTCTGATTAAGGTTTTAAGTACAATGAAATTTTCTGGGAGCTTATAGTACCTACCCCTTAAGAGAACTGCGTCCCGCGGTTTAACTCGCAGAGGTTGTCATGGGTGGTTAGACGAACAAGTGGGGATACTTGAAACGCATTACATCCTCGCGCTCCCAGGTGAACTCTGCACCTCATTTCTTGTGATTCCATCAAACTTTAACGATAGGAATGCGGCTTTGCTTAAGCCTCTTGACTTCCCTGTCCATGATCTCAACGGGTTCTTTGACAAAGCTAAGTTTGTCAATGAGCTGGATGTCCTTGAAGGGTACGACTAGAGTTTCATCCGATAGACACTTTTTAAGATTCGAGACATGGAAAGTGTCATGTACTCGACTAAGTTCTTTGGGAAGTTCGAGTTTATATGCCACTGGACCAATTCTTTGAAGAATTTTGAACGGTCCAACGTATCGAGGTTTGAGTTTTCCTCTTTTTCCAAATCTGACCATTCCTTTCCAGGGTGATACTTTGAGCATAACTCGGTCTCCGACTTGGAATTCCATTGGTTTCCTTCGGACATCTGCGTAGCTCTTTTGTCTATCTCAAGTTGCTTGCAGTTTTTGCCTAATTTGCATTATCTTTTCAGTTGTCTCTTGGACAATTTTGGGGCCTGTGATTTGTACTTCTCCAACTTCTGCCCAGCAAACTGGCGATCGGCATTTTCTTCCATAGAGTGCTTCAAAAGGAGCAGCTTTAATGCTGGTGTGGTAACTTTTATTGTAAGAGAATTCAGCCAGAGGTATGTGCTTATCCCATCCTTTTTCGAAATCCATCACACATGTTCTCAACATGTCTTCCAGAGTTTGGATCGTTATTTCACTTTGTCTATCTGTTTGAGGATGGTACGCGGTACTCATATCCAAGTTGGTACCCATGGAATTTTGAAGTGTTTGCCAAAATCTCGAGGTTAATCGGTTATCACGATAAGATATGATAGAGATTGGTACACCGTGACGAGAAACAATCTCTTTGATGTACAGTCTAGCGAGTGTAATCATCTCGTCATTCTCCTTGATTGGTAGGAAATGAGCGGACTTTGTGAGACGGTCTACAATGACCCAAATTGTGTCAAAACCATTAGAAGTTCTCGGTAACTTTGTGATGAAATACATTGTGATTCTTTCCCATTTCCATACGGGAAGTTCTGGTTGGATTAACAATCCTGATGGCTTTTGGTGTTCAGCTTTGACTTTCAAACATGTCAAGCATTTACTGGCATATTTGGCGATATCAACCTTCATGTTTGGCCACCAGTACAAAATCTTTAGATCTTGATACATCTTGTTGGGACCAGGATGTATGGAATACTTCGATTTATGTGATTCATGCATGATGAGTTCTCGGATACCTCCGTAGAGTGGAATCCAACTTCTATCTTTGAAACATAGCGTTCCGTCCGATCTCTTCACAAATCCATTCTCATTCTCTGGCATGCCATAAATCATCTCATTCGGCCTATTTTCTTCTTTAAGTGCTTCGATTTGAACTTCTAGAATTTTCGATGGTAGGGGTGAATTGATTACCATACCCAATGATCTCACTCTAAGTGGCTTAGGGAGATCTTTTCTGCTCAAGGCGTCGGCAAAACGTTCGCCTTTCCAAGATGGTAACGAATTTCGCAGTCATAATCACTGAGCAATTCTAGCCAGTGACGTTGACACATATTCAGTTCTTTTTTATCTAAGATGTGTTGAAGACTTTTGTGATCAGTGTACACTATACACTTGGTTCAATATAAATAATGTCTCCATAACTTGAGTGCAAATACCACAGCGCCAAGTTCGATCGTGAGTAGTATAATTCTTCTCATGAGTTTTGAGTTGTCGTGATGCGTAAGAAATCACTTTGTTCCTTTGCATGAGAACAGCGCCTAAACCCATGTGTGAAGCATTGCAATATACTACAAAATCTTCTACTCCTTTAGGTAGTGCCAAGATGGGTGCTTCGCAAAGCTTGTTCTTTAGGAGTTGAAAAGCTTATTCTTGATCGTCTCTCCATTCGAATTTCTTCGTTTTATGGGTTAACTCGGTCAATGGTTTGGCTATCTTCGAGAAACCTTCGATGAATCTCCGATAATAACCAGCAATTCCTAAGAATTGACAAATTTCAGTGGGGTTGGTGGGTACTGACCAATTCTTTACGGATTCGATCTTTGCGGGATCCACGTGGATTCCTTCACTGTCGATCACATGACCAAGAAATTGGACTGTCTCAATCGAAAAATCGCATTTGGAAAACTTTGCGTACAATTCTTCATCCTTGAGTAACTTCAGGACAGTTCTCAGATATTCCGCATATTCTTCTTTGTCACGAGAGTAGATAAGAATATCGTCGATGAACATAATGACGAATTTATCCAGATATGGTTTATAGACTCTATTCATGAGGACCATAAATACAGCGGGTGCATTAGTTAAACCGAATGGCATTACATGGAATTCATAATGGCCATATCGAGTTCTAAACGCGGTCTTGGGTATATCTTACTCTTTTACCATTAATTGATGATATCCAGATCTTAAATCAATCTTCGAGTACACACTCGAGCCTTGTAACGGATCAAACAGATCATCGATTCTTGGTAAGGGATAACGGTTCTTGATTGTGAGCTTGTTCAATTCTCTATAATCGATACACATCCGAAATGATCCATCTTTCTCCTTAACGAATAAAACTGGTGCTCCCCAGGGTAAGGAACTTGGTCTAATGAATCCTTTATCAGATAGCTCTTCTAGTTGTTTAAACAATTCTTGCATTTTCGAGGGTGCTAAACGGTATGGTGCTCGTGCAACGAGAGTAGCTCCAGGAAGAAGATCTATTTGAAATTCGACTTGTCGAGCAGGTGGGAGTCCAGGAAAATCTTCTGGAAACACCTCAGGAAATTCTTTGACTACAGGTACATCCTCTAGTCGTTTCTCTTCCGACTTCTTTTCCGTTACTTGAGCTAAGAAGGCATAACATCCTTTCTCCATATACTTTATCGATTTCGCACAAGATATGATACTTAAGTACTTTCTACTTTGATCTCCTTGGATAACTAAGGTTTTACTGTTGATTGGGATATGAACGGTTTTCTCCTTGCAAACAATCCTGGCACGGTGTTTGGACAACCAATCCATGCCAATTACGACATCGAAACTACCAAGTTTGATTGGCAAAAGATCTATGAGGAACGAGTGGTCTTGTAAAAGAATAGGGCAATTACAGATTACGGTGTTGGTTCCTATTATCTTTCCATCAGCAAGTTATGTCTTATAAGTTGTATCTAAGGCAATTGGGGATATTTCAAGTAATGGTGCAAAGGTAGTAGATACAAAACTCTTATCGGCTCCAGAGTCAAACAAGATTTTTGTAGAATGATTGTTAAGAGAATACGTACCCGTCACAACGTTAGGGTTTAACGGCACATCTCCATCTCCTAGCACGTACGCCCTTGCACGCGCATTGTTCGGTTGAACTGCATTCATCTTGGGGCATTGACTCTTGAAATGACCCTTTTCTCCACATCCATAACAATTCATGTTTTCCACAGTGTTTCCCCCTCCAGGGTTTAGGCAATACTTTCCTTAATGACCTACCTTGTTGCACTTGTCACACTTCACAGTCCAAGGTCCAGAATGGTGCATCAAACATTTGTTACACTGGGGATGTGGTCCGACATACCCTTTTCTGGCAGTGGGTGCAGCATAAGCCCTTGCGGCTTCTTGTCTTCGCTTTTGCCGATTGTGATGATGGTTTCTGTTGCGATGATAATGGTGGTTGTTCCGATTGATGTTGTTGGACTGATTGTGGTTGGAATTTGAGCTTTTCCGATCATCAAGCTTTCTTTTGATGTCACTTGAGCCTTGTGCATTTGCAAGTTTTAATATCGGCTCCATAAGGCGGTGGGATACAATGACAACTTCTTCAACAATCTTTGGATTTGAAGCGATGACATCTCCTTTAATGCTCCGGAGTAGACCTCCGATCAAAGCTTCCAAAATATTTTCATTGGTGGGAAACAGATAAGGACACATAGCTCTCAGCTCATGGAATCTCTTGAATTATGTCTTGAGATCATTACCTTTAGCAGCCAGGTGGTAATACTCATCTTCGAGCTTCTTGATCTCAGTTCTCGGGCAATACTGTTTCATTAACAGTTGTTTCAGATCTGACTATGAAATCTTACAAGCTTCTTCCATTCCAATTGGTTGAGCAATCCACCAAGATAACGCATCTTCTAGCAAAGTTCCAGTTGCGAACTTGACTTTGCAATCATCTGTGCAGTTACTTAGCAGAAATACAGTCTCGGTTCTCTCAAACCAATGAAGTAAACCAATAGCACCTTCAGTGCCCTTGAAGAATGTCGGCTTGCAGTTCATGAACTCTTTGTAGCTACACTTACGAGCTATGGAAGACTCACTTTGATTTGTCGGAGTGTTAGTTGCATTTGAGTTTGCCATTTCGACAAGACGTGCAGCTTCTGCGACACGAGTTGCTTCAGCTAGATGAGCAGCTTCAGCCTCACGTGCTGCTTGGGCAACACGCTCAGTTTCAGCTTCTCGAGCGATCTCCGCTTCTTGGGCAATCTCAGCTTCTCTTGCAACTTCAGCCTCTCTTGCAATTTCGGTTTCTCTTGCAGCAACTTCAGCTTCACATGACTCTTGGGCAATTCGTTCAGCTTTAGCAATGCGTTCAGCTTGGCTCTAGCAGTGTCAGCGGCATGCTGAGCTATAGCAGCGCTAATGCTTTCAGCGACCAATTTACAAACAGCTGCGGGAGTGATGGTGGATGAGGTAGCTTTCTTCTTGACCATTTTTCTAAAATTACCAAGAAATAAACACCAAGATTAAGAAATCATTGATTGATAATAAAAGTGATTACACATTATAAATATCATAATAGTCAAGATCACCACTGTAAATCAATGATATGATATCGTTATGAATAGCAACAAGTGAATCATGATTCTTCTCAACAAAATCATAACATGTATACAAGGACATAAGGATTGGTCCGGCATACATTACCGAAGAATAATATCACAACACACGAATATAAGAAATACAACCATAGGATACATAGAATACATCATTACATAGTAATTGTTCACAACCATAAGTTACAACATCATAATTCTTGTTCGATAGTTACAAACCAAAAGGATACAACCCTTAATGCCTCATATGGCGGCTTTATGATACATACTAAAATAAAGATGACTAAATATACGCATCTCCCGATGCGTCATCATGACGACGGAAAATCTCCTCAACCATGACTGTCAATCCTCTGCTCTAGGATAGCAGTGTGAGCATGAGCGGATGCAAGCTCGTGATGCAAGGCTCTCTCTCGGCCTAAGGCAGTGTCTCTCAAAGTACTAGCATCTCGAACAGTAGTCTCAAGCCTCTAGGTCAATCTGGTCACGGCCTCTCTCGCCTCCACAATCTGAGCGCTCATCATGTCAAACACAATCTCAATGGAGCAGCGACCTATCACGAGGTTCTCGACCTCCTCCTCCAAGCTCTGTATCCTAACCAGTGGAATCTCATCATAATGCGCCAGGAGCTCACTCAACTGGTCCTCGTGTCTAACGAGTCTCGTAGACAATAGAGGAATGGTGTTGTGTACAGGCTCACCGGTAACAGGCAGAACTGGAGCTGGTGCAGTGGTTGAGCTCTCCCCAAACTCGAATGAACTAGGTGATCCCTCCTCTTCTCTCCAACGATGAAGTAGTGGTATCAGGAATGACCATCGCCTAGCACCGGCCTTCTTCCTTGGTCCGATCTCAACGTCCACTTGAGTAGGCATGTCATGATCAGATAGTGATGGTGGGTAACACTTAATGCAAAGCGGTAAGGATGGCTCACTTAAAGTGTCCAATGGAGGTGATGCTGTAGGCGGTGATGAAACAAGAACAGTGGTGGTCTGATGGTAGAATATAGTAGGTGGCAGTGGTGGTGAAGTAGCAGTAGGTGGAACAGTAGGTGTAACTGGTGATGACTGAGTAGATGGTGACTGAGCTGATGGTGACTGAGCTGATGGTATCACATGAGTCATAGTGATGGATCGCACATGCTTCCTAGCTGTGTGTTTGAAGATCGTACCCTTAGGATGTAGTCTATAACGCACTCCAAACGGCTCAGGATCATAAGGCTTAAGAACATGGATCCTACATCGGCGACGACGGATCGGTAGAGAGGATGATACTGAAGATTCTGATGAAGCAGAATCAGTGCTCTCGGATGACTTGGATGATCCATCATCCACAGCGACATCTGAAGCAGGTACCAATTACTGCGACTCGTAATACTGATCTAAGGTCATAGTAGCAAAAGCATTATGCTCTTGAGAGCGAGCAATCATAGCTGGAACAGTAGGAGTTCGGGCAACTTCACCTTCCTCAAAAGGTTCAGTCTCTTCCGAAACAGTGGCTGGTATGACTGGACTAGGACGAGCTGGAATATTGACAGTCGTAGAGGACATAGTGTCTTCCATCTCAGTGTCTGAGGACAGAACAACCGGGTGGGAAGCAGACATGGTACTGTAACAACCCATAAAATAATGTAAGTAAAATGCCAAATAGTATGATTAACAAGATTTTAGTTAGTTACGCATATCTGCCAAGCAAATCTCCATGCCTAACTAAAATGAATGCAATTTACTTATGATCTAGTGATGCATCAATCCTAATGCATAGAGCGGTCACGGAAGGGCTAAAGGCAGTGGTGTAAAATAGTCCCGTTTTAAAAGTGCGGTTATAGTCCAAATGTTTTTGAAAAACTCTTTGGTTCTCTATAACCTTGGCTCTGATGCCAATCTGTAACACCCCCGAAAATCTTAATGACAGCGGAAGACTAATTCGGGTGTTACTCAAATGGAGATCATAGTCAATAATTATAGAAAATGACTCAAAAAAGATGTTTTATTAAAAGTAGTTATCATTCATCGAAAACTCATAGTTGTTACAAAACATTGTAAATTGTTCAAATGTTTTTCCCAAAAGAAAGATCATGAGTTTGAAAGAAATAACAACTTTATGTTTTACACCACCTGGATAAGCCTTGCCAAGCCCCACTCTGCGCCTTGGTCATAATCTTCATAGATTACTTGAGATAACATGCTTAAAAAGGTCAACAAAAATGTTGAGTGAAATTCATAGGTTTGAATAAAGTTGAACACAAGTATAAGAGTATGATCATTGTAAACTAACAATATCATAAGGAAAATCACAGATTATTATGCGCTAAGCTCATGCAACCAAGACTCAATTGCATACACCGAATTACTAGCGTACGTATGTTTGCCCCAAAGGAGGTAATAGCCAATTACCTAAAGAAATTCAAATATGGTGCGCCCCGGTTATTTCTCTATAACTGAAACGGGGTCGTTAATCCCCATAGTACTATTCACGATATATGCGTTCACTCGCGGTGACTAATAGTTCATGATACAGGGGATTTATGGCTAAATACTTAGGCAGTACCAATAATTAAGAGGCGAACATTTATGAAAAACCTTGTGTTCTAGTTTAGAGCATGTATCTCCCTCGCGGGGTTTGTAAATAAAAGTAAAATCGAGGCTATGAACTCACCTTGATGATATGAACAATCACAAACAGATCAATCACAATGTAGCGGAGGTTCCAAACCGAAACCTAAAAATGATGAGATGGAGAGTCTTAATATGATGAACATTTTGGTTCGCGACCAAAATAATAGAGCATTGAATATTCTTATTCAATAGATCATTGAATTTTCCAATCAAATAGTGTGTGTGCGTGCTTAACGTTTTAAGTTAATTTACTTGCTACATTGCCTTATTTAATGATCCACATATACGCACAAGTGAAATTTTTTCCCCCTCGTTGTGATCTTGATAGGTTTGTTAAGTATTTTAACTTGTTTAGATTCCCCGTGCGTTTTATGGGATTTTATATATATATATATATATATATATATACATATATTCATATATGAAATATGTTTATCGATATCCGAAAATAATATACTCATATGATCAAAATACTCGTTTTTACAAAGTTACGAAAAGATTATAAGTTTTTATAAACTTTTCTTAAATTTACACTTTTTACCCTCAAGTTACGAAAAGTACGAGTTTAGTCCTCCAAGTTTGAGAAAATGACACTTTATACCCAATTATATTTTTATACCAATACTTTCAGTTTTTGACAATCTTACCCCTTGGTAAAACTGTTATTATGAAAACAGTCCTCCAGGTTCATTTTTATACGTTTATACCTTAACTTTTCCAAATGTACACTTTTCACCCAAAACTTTAATTATACTAGTTTAGGCTAATTACAGAACTGGTCCTTGGGGTTTTATACGTGCGCATGCACGTGATTTCCTACCCCTATACTTTTGAAAATTACCATTACAGTCCTTGTACTTATCATATATGTTTGTCACTCGAAAATTAGGACCCTTTTATCTTTAAGAAAGGTTACAATTTCAACCCAAGGACTAAAAAATTTGCAAATTAGGTCCGAACACATTTTAGAAAAATGAAAACTTTTTGTAACTAGTACAAACTTATTTCTAGCTTATTTCTTTAGCTTATTAGCTTATTCTTATCATATTGGGCCGGGTTGGGTTTTACTTGGACACGTTTTGGGCTTATTGGGCTCAGCAGTTGGGCTTTAGGCCCATTAATGCTTCACGTGCATTTTTAAGGTGTACGAGTGTTCCTTATAAGTTTCTGATGTGTTCACAACATGTTAGACTAGTGTTAATGTGTGACTATGTGTCATGATCAAGCATACCGTACGACTTGTATTGAAATGGTGCGCATAACATATTTAACGTGCGATAACCAAATGTAAATGAGGAAATGAAATGGAAACGAGTTGAAAGGGACTTACTACACTCAAAATGAGTGGTGATGATACGTGTGAGAAGTGAACGAGAAGAAGTGCCCAACGAGAACCCCCTTGTTCTCCTTATAATGTTACCCGAACTAGTATTTTACCCAAGTCTTCCTAGTTTCTTGTATTGCAACGTTTTTCTTCTCTTCTTTTTCGTTACCATAGTGAACGCTTTATGCTTAGAGAGTGCAAGTGTTTGAGTGAGTTTGTGATGTTGTGAGTTTGGCCAAGTCTTGTGATGGTTTATAAAGAAGAAAGGTGGTATGGCTTCTATATTAGTTTAATCTCTTCCTACAAGTTCCTAGATTTTTATTCAACATGTGTGAAATTGGTTTCATGGGCGTGCAAGATATGGCAGCCGATTTCTAGGGACCTTTCATGTATGTCGACTGTATTTTTTGACTTGGAGCACATTACACATTGGATCTTAAAGTTTCACTAGGTCAAGGGTGGCTATTCATTATTTTAATGGTGTTTAGGAGCTAATGAGACATGTTTTTTCTCCCTTTATCATACACACATACGCACGTCATTAGGGGCATGAGGGGGGGGGGATGAACTTAGTCTAATCTTGTTGCTTGGTTTGGTTACTTAGTTGGTTTGGTTTCTCCTTTTTGTTCGATCGGTTACATGATCACAAAGCAATAATATTTCCAAGTTGTTAGTCTTACTAATTGGTGTGTGTTGGGCTCGAAGACTTAGGCCCAAAATTTAATAAGGGTGTGTGGGCTCCTTTATTGGGTCGTGTAAAATGGTTAGGCCAAAGGGAAGTATTAAACGAGTTGGGCTTGTTTTGTTCGTGTACAAGCTAGGCCCAATGAAATGATTAAACGAGTTGGGGTGAGGCCCAAAGATAAAAATAGTGTGGGCTTGGTTCGGATATGAGGCCCAATGATATGTTTGGTTGGGTCGTGAGGTGGTATAAAGTCCAATAAGTTTCGAGGCCCAATACGAATTTAATACATTTTTATTATAATTTATTTCATATTTTTTTACAAATTTTTACGTATCCGTTACGTATTTTAAGAGTATCAGGATCGTGGAGAATTTCGTTCTGATCACAACGATATATTTATGAACGCTTGATGCACTCCCAAACAGTCAAGCTAAATCACACAAGCCTGCCACTTGTGAATGGCAGACCGTAACAAGCTTAAAACTGCTCAGGAACGAACTCAATGAAGATCTGAGGAGTATAGAGTCTCCCCGGGTCGTTATGTCCCAGCGAGCTATGCAATGGATTATCAAACGTATAGTGATCGGGAGATTTGAACGGAAAAGAGGATTGAGAATGATATTATAACTACAGGAAAAGCCAACGAATTACAACGGCTTAAATGCAAATTAAAGGAAATTAAAAAGATAAAAACTATTAAATAAACGCTATCACTATATTTAAAATGATGTTTTTGGTTTTATGTTTTTATAAAAACTGAATTAAAAACTACGTAGCGTACAAATAAAAAGGTGAAACTTATACAATATAAATCCTAAAAATATGAAAAATACATTTTTACAATCCTAATGATAAAAGAAAATTTATTGAAAAAGAAAATTATTTTTATAACTAATTATCTAATTATTATTAATTAAAAACTATTTTTAACTATTTAATAATTACCTAAAATGAAAGAAAATATGAAATAAGGTTTGAAAAATAAAATTATGAATTGGAAAAGTCTAAAATATCAAAAGAGAATTTTCAAAACTATTTTTGTATTTTTCTGAATATTTTTCTATTTTTTATGAATTTTAAACTATTAAAAACTAGTTAAATTACTAAAAATTACAAAATAAACTATGAAAAATCTGGAAAATTACTTTTTTTACTTTTTATATTTATCTAAACCTAAGAAAAATGAAAAATTATTTTTTTGAACCTTTTCTGAATTTTTTGTATTAAAAGCTAATTAAAAATGCTTAAAAACTACTTTAAATTAAGAAAAATAGCAAATCAACTTAGAAAAATCTGAAACTTTCAGGAAAACTCTAAATTAATATTAGGAAACTAGGAAAATTGGAAAAACAGGTGCTTATGTGGAGAGATTTGAAACTGCTATAGCAAGTGCTTTAGAATAAGCACTTGAATAAGCCAATTGAACAAAATAAGCTACCAACTGTTTACAGAAGTTCTAAACTGCTAAAATAACTAAAATGAAACAATTAACAACAGACCTTAACCTCTATTTAGCTGAATTCACAGGTTTGATGTTTTTGAGATTAAGAGCTAAAACAGTTTCTGTGGGCTACTTGCAGCCACAAAATAAGCAATCAAATAAGCTAGTCAGCAAAAACCAATTATTGGGACCTAAAGTAGACCTAGCTGAGACCTTACAAACCAATTTTCAGACTTTAACAAGCTCTTATGAGCCCTGTGCCAACCCTGCAATATCTGAGAGAAACTCAGCTTAAGCTGAGTTTGTGGAGCAGGGGAGTTTGGGCCTGAAAGAGAAGCTAGTTTGGAGCTTATACAAAGATTGTAAAATTCTACTAAAATGGTGATAATAAAGAACACCAACTGAAGTTTTCAAAATGCCAAGTCTCACTTCATGTGGCTCAAGAATGAGCTCATGAAAAATCCTTGCAGATGAGCCCAAAACAGAGTTTAGCAATTTTGACTTTTGATAATATTGATGAACTTTGACCAAAATGGATTTTGAATCCAATTTTATGACTGATGTTGATGTAATAAGGTGTAATGAACCTAATGCAAGCAATGTTTAACACTTCTTAACACAAAACAAGGATTTGCAATTCCAAACTCACAACAGATTATCAGTAAGACAGATTTCACTTGATGTTTGACTTTTTGAACTAGCAGGCACAAATTAATGACTCAAATGAGCTCAAGTAAGCTTAATAAACATGAACCAATAGAAACTACCCACTGCATGTACCTCTGAAACAGTATGACAGTTAAAACCAAACACACCTTTCTCACTGTTTTGTAAACTAAATCTATACTAATGACTGAACAAGCTTGTGATTATGATCAAACTAACTTTAACCAATCTAAATACTACTATTTGAACAGGTTTTGACAGATAATGACTACAAATACATATTATGCTAAGAAACTTGAAAATCACTTACAAAGGTCCAAAGCCACTATGGCTTGCCAACTATGAAACCAGGACCTCTAACCTATCCAATTCAACCCACTGCTTCCAAATCAACCCAAATCCTTGTCTGAATCAACCCATTCCATTTCTGCATTATTTGTGCTCCATGTTTGACTTTTATTGACCATATTTCTAAAATGCTTTAAACTTGATTATAAGCTTACAAAAAGCTATTATAAGCTTATATAAGCTTATATGAGATTAAGATTGAGCTGCTAAAAGCTTTAACAAATGAGTTTGAAAGTTAAAATTTCAACAGTGGACACATAATATGGAAATTGACTTGAACTAAAATTGATACTTAAATAAAGTTGAAATACACTTAAAATGGTTCACTTGAATACAATGGAACTTTAAAATACAACTGCAAACCTAATTTAGACTAAGCAACCATAAAACGACATACATTTTAAGAAAATTAACTAAGTCCCCCTCTCTTGTTGCTTCCTCTTGCCTTTTATACACCCAAAGTCCTTGTCTCTCTCCTCTGAACAAATCCCAGCAACTTTATTGACCATTGGATGTCTACAAGTGATCTTGGCCATTCAAGTGTTTTTGGCGCCAAAACCATATTTAACAGCTGGAGCTTGAGTGTGGGGTTAGAGAAGGTTTTTAATGCTTCCTTGGCTTGTTGTGTTTGGAGGGGGGGTAGAGTAGGGGTATGATGGTGGGTGGAGTGTTAGCAGGGAAGGTTGCAGGCTTGTGATGATGGAGGATGTGGTATCTCGTGACTTGGGAGGGAAATGGATAGTCAAAATAGGTTTGACTGGTTTTATTATATTAGAGGGGTCCAAATGGTAGGGTCCAAAAAGGTTGGCACGGGGTCATTTGCAATTTTGACAAGTCCAAAGTAGTATTAAAGGGTTTAATAACATAGGGACTAGTCTTGCCATTTCTGAAAATCAAAGGACCTAATCTGCCAAATTCACAAAGTTGATCAAGGGCTGAAATTGACAATCTCAAAAAGTACAAGGACCAAACTTGACAATTTCAATTTTCCAGGGGCCATTTTTGCCAAATTTCAAAGTTGGAGGACCAAACTTGTAATTTTCTCAAACTTTTTATATTTTTCACCAAAGGACTAATTTTGACAAGTTATGATTTTAAAAGGACCTTTGGTGATTTTTCTTTTGAAATTTTGACTCAAGGACTATTTTTGACAATTTTTGAAACTTGGGGGACTGAAACTGCCAATTATGCAAACTTTGCTCATTTTTCATCTGATTTTAAACATTTTGCATCTGAAACATATAAAATGCAATTTTGGAATATTTTCAGTATTTTGATGTATTTCTGAGCATTTTTAGACGTTTTGCAGTTCAGATTTGACTAAAAATGATGAGTATTTACACACTCATCAACGCTCAAGCTGCGTTGATCATGCATATGCCAAATGATATGCAAACGTGATGTTTAGAAAATTTTATGATGATATAAATCGTGCTTAATTTCTGATTAAGGTTTTAAGTACAATGAAATTTTTCGGGAGCTTATAATTGCCACCATCACAAGCAAATTAGAAAACCTTGGAAGAGATATGAAGAAGCTTCAGGAAAATGTGCATGCTATTTGAGTAAGATGGGATACATGTGGAGGAGGACATTTAACCTGAGATTTCCCTATGAAGAATATAAGCCCCCAAATCGAAAAAGTTATGTATGGAGAAGGAAAACCCTTCCTTCGTGGTTATGATCAGAATCCCTACAAGGCAGAAAAATCTTCACTCGAAGAATCAATACATAAGTATTTGGAGGAAGATACCAAGCGACAGGCCAGCAGGGACGCATTGTTCCAAAAATTTCAAGAAACAAGAGCCACCCTCCTTGCTCGTCATGAGGATTTAGAAGACACCGAAAAGGAATCCGGGATAAAGGAAAATGAAATTAATAAAAATAGCTCAAGTGATGACAATTTCTGTAAAGCCATATTTTCCAATAACGGAAAACCTCTTTACACCCCTTTCAGGTACGATAAAGAGGAGCTTGTTGGGTTCCCCAAACAAGAAATTATTAAAGATGGCGATACAAGCTTTCTGAAGAAAGAACAACATACGAAAATAGAAGTTGTTATGGAAAATGAAGTAAAGTTAAATGCCAGATGCTCAGCAATTTTCCTGAATCAGGTACCTCTTAAGGAAAAAGACCCATGAAGTTTCATTCTCCCTTGCTCTATTAATAATTTTCATAATATTAATGCCTTAGCTGACCTAGGAGCTAGTATTAGTATCATGCCATTTTCCATGTGCAAAAGATTAAATCTTGGTCCTATCAAACCCCTTTGCATGACGATTGAAATGACTGATAGAACGGTGAGCATACCTAGAGGGGTAGTTGAGAATGTGCTCATTAAGATTAATAATTTTACTCTTCCTGTCGACTTTATTATTTTAGACATGGAAGAAGATCTCGACATTCCATTAATTTTGGGCAGACCCCTTCTGGCCACCGCACGGGCAAAGATTAACGTTTCAAAAAAATCATTACATTAAAAATCAACGATAGAAAACTGTGGAAAACTAGAAGGGGGTTGAATAGTTTACCGATTAAAAAACTTTGTTTTGAAACTTATTAAAAGATTAATTGATATTGATCTTAGATATGTTAGTGAAATATGCAAACAATATATATAAAGAGTAGATAAGGAAAGAAACAATCAAACCACAACAAGTTGTTTATAGTGGTTCGGTCTACAAGGACTCTTTTTCCTTGCCCTACTCCACTCCCCAAGTCTCACACTCGAGAGTTTAACTTCACTAGTCAACAAGCTCCTTTCACCGGCGGAGAAAACCTTTACACTTCGCTTACACACAATTTCTGACACTAAGCTAAATGTCGAGCTCTTTTCAAGGGTACAACCACTCCCACACACAATGTATTTTAAGGACTAAAATACTAACCACACACACTCACAAGATTATGATGGTTTGGTACAACAATGAAGTATGAATCAACACAAGATCATACAACAACAAACAAACCAGAATTTCAACTTCTCGTTGAAGCTTGAATGTGCCTTGATCTTCTTTGCTACAAAAGAGATCACTAATATGATATGAAACTGAGTTAGAAAGGTTAGAGTGAAAGAATGTATGAGAGTATGATAGAAAGGGATGAAAAACTACTTGGTTTGGCTTTGCTATTTATAGCCAAAACACTCAGCAAGCACCACGGAACTCTCAAAAGGGTTCCTCCCGTGTTAAATTATGGTGCCGCCGAGGTCTGACAGCAAGATCTCAAAATCTTGCCAAAGTCAACCGTATCTATGCAAGATTGTGTAAGATATGTAGAGCCTAAATCTACACAAAGTATCTTTTGAAATCTTCCAATGATTTCAATGATGCATCACATGATGTCATGTGTTTGTTTTTCTATTTTTAGAAATATGTAAATACATATGTAATGTTTAGTTTTTAAGAAACCAAAACATTCTAAAAACTACTATCATACATTATGGTTTAGAGTCATATAAAGATATGATTAATCACAATGTAAATGCTTGAGTGATGAAGATATTATTTGAAAAAGCTTGTTTTAATATGTATTAAACTTGACAAGCTTTAAGCTTTATAAAAATTAAATTTACTTTTTTCGTTAACAAAACTTAGGTAAAGATCAAAAATATAAATAACGTTTAATGACGATATTTGTATTAACAATCTCCCCCTTTTTGTTGAGGACAAAACATAAATTTTATTTTTATAAAAGATGTAAAGATTGTACAAGAGTTATAAAAATATTTGTTTTTAGAACTTGAAAGCAAAATGATAATGCAAGTATGTCCAATATAGACATGATGTTGACTTTTTCAGAAAGTCAAAGTCTTCACTAGTTGAAGCATGATGTTGACTTTTTCAGAAAGTCAAAGTGTGCAGTTTGACTTTTTTAGAAAGTCAAATATTACCAATGAAGTATCATGTTGACTTTTTCAGAAAGTCAATGTATGCAATTTGACTTTTTCAGAAAGTCAAATATAACCAAGTTCTATATATTTCTCCCCTTTCTTGTCTCAACAAAAAGAGGATGCGAGGCGGAATGTGTAATGAGCCCTTAGCCATTATCTCCCCCTTGACCAATGCTCCCCCTAAATTGGGTGCTAATGGAAAGATACATGGATTGTGAAAAGGCTACAAAAAGAATTGTTAGTAATAAGCATCATCACAAGCATTTCCAAACACTATGTAATAAGCAACAACAATATAAGAAACACCATTCATTCTTTAAAATTTTTCATGATTTTAAGAATCATGAAAGGAGAACACAATCAAGTGTTTAATACAATGATAAAATCTAAAAAAAATTATCCAAAAAAAATAAAATAAATACAAGAGAAATCCTAGAAAATAAAAAATGCTTAAAAGAAATAATCTATGACCCTCCTATTGAGGTGGTGGATGAGCAAGAGCATTTAGTCACTCAAGGATGTGATTGAGGATGAACCTCAATTCCTCTTGGAACTCAAGAACCATCACCCGGGTCCATTCGGTTGTTTGGGCGGTTTGCTCATAATTGGAGCAACCATGCCTAGGAGGGTAGTATGGTTGATGATTTTGTGGTGGTGGAATGGTGGAGGTGTTGGTGTTGGTGTTTGGTGTGTTGATGATGGAGGCTAGCAAAGCACTTTGCATTTGCATAGCATCACTTAGATGAGAATCTACCATATTTGAGAATTGGTGGAGATGTTGGAGTTTGGCTTGAATCTCTTCTCTTGTGGGATGATCTTCCCACATGGACTCCTCAATGTCCTTTATGTGAGGAGACATTGATGTAGGAAGTGGTTGATCCCCATATAAAGGACCATGGATATCCTTGTGGATAGGGTGGAAGAGAAGAGGTCTTGGCCCTAACGGGGCGTTTGGGTCAAATGATGGTCTTGGAGACTCATGAGCAATCCGCTCAATAGTACCAAATGATGGTAGTGGTGGTGGATGGTTGAGCCTAGGAGGAAAATTTTCCAAGTCCTCCAAGAAAGGGTTTGGAGAAGTAGGTGGTGTAGAAAATAACTCCAATGGGATGAGTGTTGGAGATTTCGGAGGTGATGGTGTTTTTGATGTTTGGACGGGAGCCGGTGGTGGTGAGCTTGGAGTCCTTATTGGTGGTGGAGTATTGATGGTAATGGGTGATTGTGGAGGTGATGTAGAAGTAGCTAAAGTGAGGTTTGTTTCATCCCTTATGGGAGATGAGATGGTTAGTGGAGATGACTCGGAGGAAGAGCTCAAGTTGACAAAGCAACAAGGTCTTACACTAATCCTAGCGGTTTTCTTGCAAGGCTTGGTTGATGGTGAAGTTTTTGTCATTTTGACTTAATCTTTTGCTAGTAGATGGTGAGAATTGAGAAGGTGTGAAGATGCTCATGGTAAATGATAACGCTACACGCGTCGTTCAGGGTCAAAGGAACTTCCTTTTCATCGAGCAAGTTTTTCAACACCCTAGGCAGTAAACCTAATCGTTGTAGTTTAGTATTAGGATAAGCCACGGGAATTGATACCGTTCTCTAGGGGAATAGGAATGCTAGTGAAAAGTTACTACGCTAAGGTTGGGGTTGAGGAAGATTATTTTTTTTATCTTTTTATGCTTTTAGGAAATGGAAAGGTACGAATTTCGGGGTATTGGATTTGGGGGTTGGTATTTCTACCGATTACTCTATTCGTCTAACTATCTAATCTAAGGTGTATGTAGTCTATGTTTAATTATTGTGTGCTCGTATGATGATTTAAAGATGTGTTTACTTAGGTTTTATTACTCCTTAATTATCTCTTATTGATAGTTGAATTGTCACGTCCTTATTCTTAATCGCGTTGTGTGGCTAAGGTCGTAGGGTATGCGTTTATCCCTAACTCTTTGAAACTACCAAAGGTTATTGCCTACAAAATCTCTAGGATTTATAAACTTAACACTAAGGTACTCTTCAGATGGTTTAGCCTACAATGACTCTAGGTACTATAAGCTAAGGTTCACAAAGATTAATCAAGCATTAACAACACAACGGATGATCTATCGCAATACTAGATCATTAACAATTAAGATAAGAGACAACCAATCAATATTCAATAATTAAGTTTCATATTCCCTAAGCAAACACACAAGTAAATTAGCCGGACATGGAAAAAATGCAATCATACACACAATTAATGGAAGACATACTTTAATTAATGAAGTAAAACACTTATCTTGATGTAAGATAGGGTATGGAACCCTAAAATACTATACAAGACAGCCTTGGTTCGGTTTAGGTTTTTTACTCCAAAAGACTACACACTGACAACTAAAAAATTCAGATTCTATATATAAGATTAGACATGCGACAGTGTCACCCTTTAATTTGTGACGCCGTCGGGTCGCCGTTATTAGGGTTTCGTCTTGGCCACGTTAGTCTTGCAACGGCGTCACCTTATGCTTGTGAGGCTGTCCCCTTCAATCTCTGACGTCGTCTGGATCAAATCTAGGTCATCTGAGTTGCGATGCCTTACTCTTTTAAAACCTGAAGCCGTCACTTGTAATGAGCAATTTGGCTACTGAGTCGTCACAAAAATTGCCCGACGGCGTCACTAGTTGTGCCTGACGCCGTCCTCTTTAGTTCCAGCAGCCTGAGTGTCTCGATTCTTGACTTTGGCCATTTTCTTCATATATTCGCGCCTTTTCGTCCGAATAAGTGTCATTCTAGCATTTTGCCTTAAAGATACCTAAAAAGTGAAAAGGAACAATATTAAGTAATAACGGATACAAAAGTGATCAAATAAGGGCTTAAATGACCCCTCAAAAAGGTACATTATAAAACCTTATCAGTAAAACCTCTTAATTTATAGGAATGGAGAATTATGGAGAAGTGTGTTTCATTTGATGTTAAACCATAGAAGAGATGAGGTTTCTAATGATTTTGAAGTGGGTTTAATGCTAGTCATATCACCCAAGTCAATCCATATAATAAGGATGGAGTAAAGTGACAAAGATTTGCAATAAATGTGTTCTAATGATTATGAGATCCTAAAAATCAGATTACCCACGGATTGCAAGGAACCAAATTTTTGGTTCCTTCCTTTATGCAAAAGGGCTCCTTGGGTGGATTTTTCAAATTTTTGAATTTTGGTGGGAAATGGATTTCCTATATGCCTAAGTATGTTATACTAGTTCTAATATGGGTAATAACTAGTCAAGATTAACTTACAAGCAATTTATGGTAATTTGGAATTTCGAAATAAGCGAAATTCAGAAAATTACCTGTAGGATCCACGGCACCAAAATTTTACATAGGCGGAACCAAAAAAATGGGGCTGCCTGGTCCGCCTGTACAGGTACGGCGGTACCAAATTCCATAACAGACGGTACCAAATTTTTGGTGCCGTCTGATCCGTGGACACCAGAAAAGTTCACAAAACAGGTTTTTAAAGGCCGGGAACTTTTCCGAAACCTAAAATTTTGCTTAAAACATGTGACATTAATTATTCCTAGTTAGGAAAAGTAAATAACACATGCACAAACATAGTGGAGCATAGACTTTGACCAAGGGCTAACGATATTCACATAAAAGTGAAAATGGGTAAAATTTGATAACACACTTGTGCTATCCCCCTGCATGAAATAGTTAGCATACATCATTTTTTAAGTTATATTATCATCCTATAAAATAAAAAATACCAAATTGTATCATACACCAAAGTTATTGTTTTGTTCCAAACACTCCTTCAAATGGACTTTACTTGTCCAACTTCTTGTAAATCTTGTTCATCATCCTACCAAGGCACTTGAACATCCCTTTGGTTTGCTTGAACTCCACTGATTCATTCTCAATCTCGGGAAGAGATGCATAATACTCATGAGGTGGAAGGCGAGAATTTGGAAGACCATCCTCGGAGCTATTTGATGATGATGATGATGATGGAGTTAGAGGTTTTGCTATTTTGCCTTTAGTCTTAGCCATTCGCTCGTCACTCAAGGGCACAAATATGTGAGGGATAAGCTCATAGTCAAGCTTCAACCCTTTTGGGCTTGGTGGAATTGGTGAAAAGGCTCTATAGAGACAGGTGAGAAGCATCCCGTAAGGAAGAGCAACCGATCCTTGAGTTGGAATGTCAATCATTCTCCTAGCAATGTAGTAGGCTAAACTGAATGGTTGACGGGTGGACAAGTTGTAGAGCATGTGACAAAGGCAAGCATTGATATGGTCCCTATTCCCTATGGTGCTAATGACGTTGGCTCTAAGAAGTTCCTCCCATTTCTTAAATTCGGGCTTAAGTTCATTGAGCTCCATTCCATATTGATCTCGGTTCACCTCCTTTCCCTTTCGGGTGACAAGAGTTGGAGCGACTCTTGGGCTAAAGAGGTGCTCGCGGTTTACATCCTTATCCGCTAGAGGATTTTGGTAGGGGAGAGAGCGGTCATTGAATCTATCAAGGATAGTGAGTGACCACTTATCCGAGTAGACACATGTCCCTCGGTTGGGAATTCCTAGCACTTGAGCAAATTGGGTTAAGGAGATGGTGTAGTCATTTTGATTGATCCTAAACCTAAGGCTAAAATCATCATCCTCATCAATGAAACCGGTGACACTAGCATAGAACTCTAACACAAACCTAGGACAAATAGGTTCATCGATGTCAAGGAGACAATCAAATTGAATACCGGCTAGTTCTTGACGGAGATTGGCATTGTCGACAAAAGAGGAGTGAATGGTTCTACCCTCATGGAAGTACCTTGTTTCTAGACTCTTAAAGATTTCGACTTGTTCCTTGGTGAGTCCCTTGGTTTTGTGATGTTTGGGAATGTAGTTAAGGGTATCCTTGTGATCATAGAATCTTACGGCTACCATGGTTATTCCTATGAGCAAGAATTTACATGTTAAAAATTAGAATAAACTTAACATTTTGGTTCTAGTTTGTGCCTATATGAAAATGATTTGGAGTTGCGGTTATCTCGACTCATTTTATGCATAAAATGGTTTTTAGTAGGGTGTTTGGCAAACGGCATGAGATAACCCAAACGGTCCTAGTTCAATATGGCTTCATTTGAATATACCCGGGAATGCATATTAGTTATGCAATACCTTTAGTATTCAAGAGCATGCAAGTGATGAAAATTTAACGTTTCTATTTGTATTAACAATGAAAAATTGTTTTCCTACAAGTGAGAAGCTTTTCAAAAATTTGACATGGGGTGTTTGGTTATTTGAATAAAACCTTATAGTCATTATCTTTTGATTAGTGGGAAACATGATTTGTTTATGCAATATGACAATGTAGTACCTAATTTCAATGACTAGTTATGCAATTTGCCAATTGAATCCATGTTTTGTACAAGAATATACATAAACCCCATGTAATGATTTTGTGCACAAATTAGAATCCTAGACTCAGATTTAAGAGATAAAATGTAGTTAGGATACTTACAATGATGTTATCTCCAGTGATTAGTGGGTGAGAGGATGTCAACAATGAGTTAGGTCTAATGTTTTGCACGTTTTGGTAAAGTGGGTTGTGAGGAAGAAGATGTTTTGTAGGTAGCATTTTTTCCACTATTGTCACCACAGACCAGACGGCACCAAAAATATGGTTCCGCCTTTGTTTTCGTTTGGTGTCGTGGGAACAGTAGCAGGTTCAAAACAAATTTTGTTTTGTTTTGTTTGTACTAAGGTTTAGACTATGTTTTACCTACATGTTTGGTTCCATTAACCCCAAACCAAGTCTAAGAAGATTAAATGGTTCTCGTTTGAGAGGTTTGGTTAGAATGTCGGCAATGTTGTCTTCGGAGGATACTTTCTCAATTGAGATGTTTCCTTTTTGAACATTGTCGCGAAGAAAGTGATGACGGATTTCAATATGCTTTGTACGAGCATGTTGGACGGGATTTTTTCTGAGATCAATAGCTCCTTTGTTGTCGTAAAATATAACGATATCGTTGAGATGAATTCCGTAATCTACGAGAGCTTGCTTCATCCAAAGAGCTTGTTGACATGCTTTTCCGGCTGAGACGTACTCGGCTTCAGTAGTTGAGATAGCTAAAGTCGTTTGCTTCTTTGCAAACCATGAGGTGAGACAATGTCCGACGAAAGTGCAAATACCACTTGTACTTTTTCTATCGACATAGTCACCGGCATGATCCGAGTCGGCATATACTAAAGTTTCTACACCCGTTCCTCTGGGATACCATAATCCTAAACATGTCATTCCCTTAATGTATCTAAAAATCCTTTTCAAGGCTTCTAAGTGTGATACCTTTGGATTTTCTTGAAAGCGAGCACATAGACAAACACTAAACATAATGTCGGGTCTACTAGCCGTGAGATAGAGTAAGCTACCGATCATTCCTCTATATTTAGTGTTATCTACCGATTCACCTTCCTCACCCTTGGTGAGCTTAGTGTCCGAGGACATGGGTGTCTTAGTTGGTTTTGAGTGTTCAAGACCAAATTTCTTAAGCATATCTTTTATATATTTAGATTGGTTAAAGAATATGCCATCTTCTAATTGTTTAATTTGAAGTCCTAGAAAGAAGTTTAATTCACCCATCATACTCATCTCAAACTCATCGTGCATGATTTTAGAGAAATCATCACATAGCTCTTGACAAGTTGATCCGAATATGATGTCATCAACGTATATTTGAACAATGATAATGTGTGACTCCTTTTTCTTGGTAAAAAGAGTATTATCTACTAATCCCATGGTGTACTTGTTTTCAACAAGAAAAGTCTTAAGTCTATCGTACCAAGCTTTTGGTGCTTGCTTAAGACCGTATAATGCTTTCTTGAGTTTGAAGACATGATGTGGTTTCTCAAAGTCGGTAAAACCGGGAGTTTGAGCAACATATACTTCCTCGCTAATAAACCCATTAAGAAACGCACTCTTAACATCCATTTGAAATAATTTAAAGTCATAAGCACATGCATATGCAAGTAAGATTCTAATAGACTCGAGCCTAGCTACCGGTGCATAAGTTCCATCATAATCAATCCCCTCTTGTTGATTATAACCTTGTGCGACAAGCCTAGCTTTGTTTCTAGACACTACACCATTTTCATCCATTTTATTTCAAAAAACCCATTTCGTTCCAATTATATTTTGATCTTTAGGTTTTGGAACTAATTTCCAAACATCATTTCTAACGAATTGGTTTAACTCTTCTTGCATAGCAATTACCCAAGATTCATCTTTTATTGCTTTATTTATGTTTTTAGGTTCGATGGTAGACACAAAACAAAAATGATTACTTTGATTTTGAGCTTTTGATCTTAAGGTTCTTTGATTTAGTTATCCTATGACTTTTTCTAAAGGATGACTTTTGGATTCTTTGATGTTTATAATCTCATTATTTAATGGTTCATCTTCCTTGTCATTTTCAATTATTTCTTGACTTTCTACAAGTTGACTTTCAACTAAGTCATCATCTACCAAAGGTGATGTCTTAGAGGGAGGTGGACTGTCGTCGAATGTTATGTTCAACAATTCCTCGACTCTCATTGTTTCTTTGTTTAAGACAATGTAAGCTTTACTAGTTTGAGAATAACCAAGAAATACACCTTCATAAGACTTTGGGTCAAACTTGGTGAGATAATCTTTAGTATTAAGAATAGAGCATTTACATCCAAAAACTCTAAAATATCGTAAAGTTGGCTTTTTACCTTTATAAAACTCATATGGTGTTTTGTTTAAGAAAGGACGTATTAAGACTCTATTTAAAATATAAGTAGAAGTGTCAACGGCGTTACACCAAAACTTTTGAGGAATGTTTTGTTCATTAAGCATTGTTCTACTCATTTCTTGAATTGTTCTATTTTTACGTTCTACAACCCCATTTGATTGAGGTGTTCGAGGAGCCGAAAAGTTATGTGTTATACCATTTCTATCACAAAAGTTTCCAAATTGTGTTTCATTGTCAAATTCACGACCATGATCCGTTCGGATAGACACAATTTTAACACCTAGTTGATTTTGAATTTTCTTGTTAAGAATTTCAAATTTATCAAAAGCTTCATTTTTGGTTTTCAAAAACAACGTCCAAGTAAACCTTGAGTAATCATCTACTATGACCAAAGTGTATAATTTGCCTCCATAGCTTCTTATAGCGGATGGACCAAACAAGTCCATGTGCAAAAGTTCTAGACACTTAGATGTGGACACCATGTTTTTAGCCTTATGACTACTACGGGTTTGTTTACCAATTTTGCAAGCGTCGCAAAAGTGTTGGTCATATTTAAGTTTTGGTAAATTCCTAACTAGCTCTTTTGAGGATAGGTTTTGTATACGTCTCATATTAGCGTGACCTAAGTGTGGAAAACTAGAAGGGGGGGTTGAATAGTTTTGCCAATTAAAACTTATTTTAAACTATTTAGATCGACTTATGTCAATCTATTTAGATGTGTGTTGGATGTTGATAAACAAACATATATAAGTACGTAATGAAAAGATAAGAGTAAGAAGCACAAAACCACAACGTAAGTATTTATAGTGGTTCAGCTACAAGGACACCTTCCTTGCCCTACTCCACTCCCCGAGTCACCTACTCGAGAGTTTGTAATCACTACACAACACCAACTCCTTATGGTGGAGAAACCTTCACAACGTTGCCTACTCTTTTTCCGGTACTAGGCTAACCACCGGGTTCTTTCACACCAAGGTGAACCACACCTACTACAACGTCGCCTACCCCTTAACCGGTACTAGGCTAAATACCGAGTTCCATTATAATGGAGGAACTACTACCCAACACTACACCAATGACTAATCCCAAAGGAGACCAACTCCTTATTACAACATCATCAAGGATATCAATATCCTTGGATCCAATACTAATCTATCTTGTACATCGAAACGCACCATATCGAATGTACATCTAAGTCACCTTTCACTAATGCCTTTAACTAGATCTTCAAGACACCCTGCACTAATGTCTTGTGACTTTACTTCTAGGCACCCTTCACTATTGCCTACAATACGGACGATCGACACCTTTCACTAATGTCCTCGTCTAAACACTTGAGACATTTTTCACAAATGTCTTCAACACTACACTTCTTAGAAGAAAGAAAAGAACCGTCAACAAGAGGACTTCAGTAGTCTTGATAATGAGGAAGCATAGCAACTCATGGACTTGAGCTTACTTGACTTCAAAGGTGGTGATCTCGCCTTTAAGAGGAACCTAGAGAATCACACAAAATAAAACTACAAACATAGATCACTTGGATCTGGGGTTAGAGAGTTTTTCACTCAAGGAGAAAGTATGTGAGAAAGGGGTGAGAAACAATGAAGAAATGGCTCACTATTTATAGAGAGAAAATGCTTAATGTTCCCCGGATCCCACGGATCCTTCCCACAAGGGATCCGTCTAGCGTAAAGCTAGGGATCCGTGGGACGCTCCTCTTTGCCCATGGGTATTTTGGTTATGGGTCATGGGTCATGGGTTGATCCATGGGTTTCTTACTAGATACAATGTATCTTATGAGTGCAATGCACCTAGTCAAATGGGTATGGGTCAATATCATGGGTTATGGATATTATCCATATATGATATAAGCATGATGTCATGCAATGGGTTATGGGTCAAGCTCCATAGATATGGGTCATGGACTTTGGGTTGTACCCAACTACATTCAATGTATTTGGTCAATGGGTTATGATACTTAAGTTTCTATCCATTTATATTACCCAATATACTACATACTAGTTATGTGTATATTTTACCCAAAATTGTAAACACTAGTTGTTGTACATATGTAATACTAAATCATAAAATCACTTATACTTGTTTTAGTGTTTTTATGTGTAAACGTAAGTATGTTAGAAGCTATTAGTTCAAACCATTTACGTATTTTATTTGTTTCGTTAAAATGATTTTACGTTTGTTATCGACAAAACATTAGAAGATCGTAAAATATAAATAAACGTTTGTACGACTTATTTGTATTAACAATCTCCCCCTTTTTGTTGATGACAAAACATAAAATTATTTTAAGGAAAAGCTAAAATTTGTAAAAGTTTGAATTTGTAGTTTTTACTTTATTCTCCCCCTTTTTATCGAAACAAAAAGAGCTTCGAAAGCAAACTAACACATTGTTTTAGGAAAAACATGTGAAAAAATAGAAAAGAAAGAAAAAGTAGAGAGCAAGTAACGGGAAAGGATCTTGTCTTTACTCCCCCTTGACGAGTCCATCCCTATGTGATGGCGTCAAGAAAATAATGCTAAGCTAGTTCATTTGCAACTAAGTTTGCAAAATATTTCGTCTATGTGACGAATGTGCTTCCCCTTGATGATTGCAATTTTGCAAAGGGATGTCATGAAATGTAATCCTAATATTGCAAGTAACTTTTCAATGTATTGCTTTGACACAAAGCTCCCCCTAGCTTTAGGGTGTCAAAATCTTCATGTGTAAATTGAATAACTACAAAACAAAGGTTAGAAAACAAGTATAATGCATAATTTCCTGCTAATATGATTCAAGTTAGTAGAAAAATAGTTTTCTATATCACGGATCCCACGGTTCCCTCCTTGTAGGGATCCGTCTAGGAAAATTTAAGGGATCCGTCTAGCTGATGATTAATTTCAGCAATGGTGATATAACACATTATGTTAATATCAAAATGAGATATGTATTATACAACATAATCATATACTCAGAAATATAGCAAGTAGCATGTATTTTCGTTTAATAAAACTAGAGATATGATATATGTCACACCCCCAAATTACCTGTTTTGCAGCGGAATGGAATTCCTGGGGATTGACTGTCATAGCATCACAATCACAGTTGTATTGAACGACCTAAAGTGTCGTTTAAAAACACATCGTTTGATATTTATATAAAACATTCAGAGTTACAAGATAGGTCCCAAAAGTTGATAAAGTTTGCGGAAAATATAAGTTTATTACAAGTCCAAACGATGTTTTGAAAAGAAAACCATAATATAAAATGAGACAAGTCGACACCGCGACTCTTTGAGGGTTCCTTATTCTTGCCATGATGCGAATGTCTTAGTTACCTGAAAATACATTGCTAAAACGGTCAACAATAATGTTGGTGAGAAATCATAGGTTTATGAAAATGATTTATACGACTACACAAGTATAGACCATGTATGACAATAATGCCACACAAAAATGTTACAATTGCTATAAGTCCATGACACCGAAACTAGATTGATCATGATGTTCGCCTCAAGAGAGTGTTTGCCAAACAACTCAAATAATGATATTAAATGAAATGCATCTGTTTAACCAGTTGGAATCCACCAACCCGGATGGAGGAGTCACCCTCGATAGATCTATCCACTCACCCTCGCTTCTATGAAATTAACGGTTCATGTTATATAATGGGGACATTCAATTGGCATGAGGTAACTTAAGCAATGTAAATGAATTTGATATACTTGTAATCGTAATAAAAATGATGTGCAATGTATTCTCCCCCGCAAGTTTGAAAAAAAGTATAAACATGTACAACGGGGCTATGAAAACTCACTTGATGAATTGATGCGATAACAAAAGTGAGTACACCGAAATGTAGCATGAATCTCGAAACTGACCTATTATGAATGATATGATATGTAATAAGTCATGATGTAATGTTATGCATGCAATTCGGATGATATTTATACCACTTATGAATTTTTGAAAATAATACTTTTAACGTCTTGACCATTTTTAAATTACCTTACATGTATTTATGTAGAAATGATATCCGACGATAATCATGTAGTGATTTATTAAGAGAATATAACTTTTCGTCGAAAAATAATGTCGTTGAAATATCCATGAAAGTGACTAAAACGGCCTCTAAAAGCTAGTCGTAAAATGGTGCACGTCGAGCGTTAGGAAACAAACTCAACGGTTTTTTTTTGAAAGCTCGTATCATGATCTCAAAGTTTTAGTACATGAGTTTCCATCCTAGAGGTCTCGAACATAAAGAAAAATAGAGGTTAAGTATGGTACTTATGTCCCAAAATATAGTTTTAAGGATGGTTTTCGGCAAAGTTTGAGTAAACGTAATTAATTCATTACAACTCCGCTAATCAAACGGTCGGTCATTTTGATAAATATACTTGGCGAACTTACTTTTACTAGAAGACATCACTTTATAAAAAGTTCTACATCAATGTTAAAAACAACCTTCAACTTGGTCTCTTTGTTTGCCGTAAAACTTGCCTATTAGAAATTTAATATAGTTTTTCTTATATAATAAAATCACGGCAACTTTGTGAAAACGTGTATAATTTAATCGTTACAAATCCGTTTTCTACGTTTTAAAGGTCCTTAGCTTTGTATCAAAGTATACTAACATATTTTTGATAAGTCGACATAATTTACAACGCCCAAGCTTCATTTTTGACTCGTAGAAAATAAGCAATACATGCTGAAAATCCCAGAAAATTATAGTTTTCGTCGCCAACTTGAAAAATTCATAACTTCTTCGTTATAGCTCCGTTTTAATCCGTTCAAGCGGCCACGGTTTCTTTTTAAAGTATATTTTCTAAATATCTAGGCCAAAATTTTTTATCTACTGTCGGATTTTCTAGATTTAGAAAATAAGGACAGACCCTTTTGCAAACTTGTCGAAATGAGTTTTTCTCACGCCAAACCTATTCTAACCCATTCAAAACAACTCCGAAGCTATTCTAATCCTACCATACGCCTTCTTAGGGTGTCATGGTTTCCTAGGCATCACCAAAGGTGATGTGTATCAAGGATTAATTATAGGATGAATTTTATATATATATAACACTTAAAAACCTTAAAAAGTGGTATAAACATCACATAACTTGCATGTTTTACTTGTGCATAATAAAAATGAACATAGAAATGAATATGAAAAATAATGATATGTATGAAATGCTTACTAGTAATTGATGAGGTTTATGGACAATGGATTTTTCCTAATCACCCAAGGTCTATATTGAAAAACCTTAAACAAAAGTGATACTAGTGTGTTAAAAACTTGATTAGAGATTTTTGATGATCCTCCTTCTTGGTCTTTAGGTTGGCCGGTTTTGGAGAGGAAGAGAGCAAGAGAGATTTTTTTTTTCTTTTACTTGTGAAATGAAGTGAAAGTGTGAAAATGTTTAGTATAATAAGATTATACTTAGGAGATATTATGCAAGTTTAGGTGATTCACCCAAATGACTCACCCCCTTGTCGACAAGGGGGTGTTATCATTTACTTATATGTATTTTTTTTTAAATGTATAAGTATGATTACTTGTAAGTTAATTGAAGACATGTGTTAAGTTGTGTACACATTTGAATATTTCGGGTAGCGTTAGTTAAAAATAAATTTTCACGGGTCAAGATAAAATATATTTAGGTCATAAAAATTATAAAAATACATTTCTTACAAATTTTTGAGTGAAATAATACTAATCGTGTAGTATTTAAGAAAACCGTCGTAATTATATAAATATAACAATTTATATACAAAATAAATTTAAAACACTGGGTAAATTCATAATATTAGTTTATAAACTTAATATGAGTATAAAAATATATAGGGATAATTTTTGGAAGTAACGGATCAATTGTTCAAAATAATTAATTACGCGATAACGTTTATTTAATATGAAATTTGTACGTTTAATGTAAAATGCAAAACCATGCATGAACTAATATGATGACAATGATGTTAATGATATGTAGACTAAACTTAGTCTATATGAAATGTCCTCGATGATATGATCATGAATTCACAGCTAAACCATTACGGTTATGTGAATTTGATACTCGTAAACCTTGTTTACGATAAACGATAAATGATGAAGCATGAATAATGTTTTGAAATATGACCTGAAAATACGAGTTGTCACATTCGCCCAACCAAAAAGGAATTCAGTCCTTGTTGGGTCCTACGGTGTTGTCGGTGAAAAGATGAGGATATTTGAGGCGCATCTGGTCTTCCCGTTCCCAAGTAATCTCAGGACCTCTTCGAGAATTCCAGCGAACCTTCATTATCGGAATACGACTTTGTTTCAACTGCTTGACCTCGCGGTCCATGATTTCTACCGGTTCCTCCACGAAATTTAGTTTATCATCGAGTTGAATTTCTTCCAATGGAATAACGAGTGATTCATCCGAAAGACATTTCTTCAGGTTTGAAATGTGAAACGTGTTGTGTACGTGACCAAGTTCTGACGGTAGCTCAATTCGATAAGCTACAGGGCCGACTCTGCTCAAAATTTTGAATGGCCCAATGTACCTCGGGTCCAACTTCCCGCGTTTTCCAAATCGTACCACGCCTTTCCAAGGTGATACTTTCAACATCACTTTGTCGCCAATTTGAAATTCCAATGGTTTGCGCCTAACATCTGCGTAACTTTTATGTCGGCTTCTGGCAGTTCTGAGTCTATCTCGGATTTGGACTATCTTTTCTGTTGTTTCCCGTACCATTTCTGGACCAGTGAGTTGTGCGTCTCCAACCTCGGCCCAACAAACAGGTGATCGACACTTTCGACCATAAAGTGCTTCGAATGGTGCCGCTTTTATACTGGTGTGATAACTATTGTTGTACGAGAATTCGATCAATGGCAAATGGTTAGCCCAACCATTTCCAAAATCAAGCACACATGCTCTCAGCATATCTTCTAGTGTTTGAATTGTCCTTTCACTTTGACCATCGGTTTGTGGATGATATGCTGTGCTCATGTCTAATTTGGTTCCAAATGAATCTTGTAATGATTTCCAGAAGTTTGAAGTGAATCGACTATCTCTGTCGGAAATGATGGAAATTGGTGCTCCATGCCTCGAGACTATTTCCTTGACATAAAGTTTAGTGAGTTGTTCCATGGAATAAGTCTCTCTAATTGGTATGAAATGGGCTGATTTGGTAAGACGATCAACAATTACCCATATAGCGTCGTAACCTCCCGATGTCTTAAGAAGTTTCGTAACAAAGTCCATTGTAATGCGTTCCCATTTCCATTGTGGAATTTCAGGTTGTTGGAGTAATCCTGAAGGTTTCTGATATTCGACTTTTACCTTAGAGCAAGTAAGGCATCTGCTAACGTACGTGGCAATTTCCGCTTTCATGTTCGGCCACCAATAAAGTTTCTTGAGATCCTGATACATCTATCAGAACCTAGGTGAATAGAATACTTTGACTTATGCGACTCATGCATAATCAATTCTCGTATCCCGCCATAAAATGGTACCCACATTCTATCCTTGAAGCATAATACTCCATCTGCTCTCTTTACAAAGCCATTTGCATTTTCAGGCATACCATAAAGCTTTTCACTTGGTCGGTTCTCCTCCTTAAGTGCCTCGATCTGTGCCTCAAGTATTTTTTATGGTAAAGGTGAACTGATCGTCATTCCTAATGATCTTACTCTTAAAGGTTTGGATCTTTCTTTCCGACTAAAAGCATCAGCCACAACATTGGCTTTTCCCGGATGATACTTGATTTCACAATCATAATCGCTGAGTAATTCCAACCAACAACATTGCCTCATGTTAAGTTCCTTCTGATCAAGAACATATTGTAAACTCTTGTGGTCCGTAAACACTGTGCACTTTGTACCGTAAAGGTAGTGTCTCCAAATCTTGAGTGCAAAGACTACGGCCCCCAACTCAAGATCATGTGTGGTGTAATTCTTCTCATGAACCTTAAGTTGTCGAGAAGCATATGCTATCACCTTCTCGTTTTGCATTAATACAGCTCTAAGCCCTTTATGTGAAGCATCGCAGTATACAACGAAGTTCTCAATTCCTTCGGGTAGTGCCAAAATTGGCGCACTGCAAAGCTTTTGCTTCAACAACTGAAAAGCAGCTTCTTGTTTCTTTCCCCATTCATACTTCTTGTTTTCCTGTGTCAACTTAGTCAAAGCTTTAGCTATCTTTGAAAAACCTTCGATGAATCTTCGGTAATACCCGGCAAGTCCTAGAAATTGTCGAATTTCTGTAGGATTTGTTGGAGTAGCCCAATCTTTTACGGCTTCAATCTTTGCAGGGTCTACTTGTAATCCTTGACTATCAATGACATGACCAAGAAATTGTACTTTACGGTTCCAAAAATCACACTTCGAAAATTTGGCATACAACTCCTCATTCTTGAGTAGTCCTAAAATCGTTCTTAAATGCCCTTCATGCTCTTCTTTCCTCTTTGAGTAAATCAATATGTCGTCGATGAACACTATGACAAACTTGTCCAAATACGGTTTGCATACCCTATTCATGAGATCCATGAATACTGCAGGTGCATTAGTTAATCCGAATGGCATTACTTGAAACTCATAATGTCCATAACGTGTTCTAAACGCTGTTTTCGGGATGTCCTCCTCTCGCACTCTAAGTTGATGGTAACCTGACCTTAGATCAATCTTTGAGTAGATACTAGAGCCTTGCAACTGATCGAACAAGTCGTCGATTCTGGGGAGTGGGTAACGGTTCTTCACCGTTAACTTGTTCAGCTCTCTATAATCTATACACATTCTGAAAGATCCATCTTTCTTCTTCACAAACAAGACCGGTGCTCCCCAAGGCGAGGAACTTGGCCTAATGAATCCTTTGTCTAAAAGTTCTTGCAACTGATTAGACAACTCTTGCATCTCCGATGGTGCTAATCGGTAAGGTGCTCGCGCAATTGGTGCAGCTCCGGGCACTAAGACAATATGAAATTCTACTTGACGTGCCGGTGGAAGTCCTGGTAAGTCTTCGGGAAAGACCTCAGGAAATTCTCGAGCGATCGGTACATCCTCAAGTCGCTTCTCCTCCGACTTCTTCTCGGTTATATGTGCTAAGAAAGCAAAACAACCTTTCTTTATTTACTTCTCCGTTTTGATGCATGATATAATACTGAGTCTAGTTCCACTTCGTTCCCCACGAATGATCAAAGTTTCGCCGTTGTAAGGAAGATGAACAACTTTTTCATCACAAATGATTCTTGCACGATGTTTGGATAACCAATCCATTCCGATGATGACGTCGAAACTACCAAGTTCTACGGGCATAAGGTCTATATTGAAGAGATGATTTAGAAAATTGAGTGTACAACCACGGACAATGGTGTCGGTGCTAATTAAGTTACCATTAGCTAATTCAATGTTGTATGATGTGTCTAATGTGGTTGGTTTGATATTGAGTAAAGGTGCAAATATAGTGGACACAAAACTCTTATCGGCTCCCGAATCAAATAAAACTGATGCATAACGATTATTGATAAGGAACGTACCCGTGACAACATTCGGGTCCTCCCTAGCTTCTCCACCTCCTATGACATAGGCTCTTCCTTGTGCCATTCCACCTTGATTCTTGTTTCCTTGGTTCCTTCCCTTTGGACACTCACTCTTGTAATGTCCCCTTTCTCCGCAACCAAAACATGTCACTGGTGGTTTCTGATTTTCCCCCGTAGTTGGCATCTTGCATTCTCTAGTTTGATGTCACACTTTCTTACAATTCCCACATGGATCTGGACAAAGTCCCTGTTTGTGATGACTCAAACACCTTTTACATTTAGGCAAAATCCCCGTGTACCCCTTTTTCTCCGTTGGGCCTGCAACATAGGCCTTTGCAACCTCCTGTCTCTTAGGTGGTCGTTGAGTAGCATTTCCACCTCGATTGTTGTTGTCCCACTTTCGTTTGTTGTTGTTATTGTTGTTATTGTTGGTGTAATTGTTTCGGTTATTGTTGTAATTGAAACGGTTGTTGGTATTGTTGTTGTTTCGGTTGATGTTGGCGATTTTGCCTCTCTTTACTACTTGAGCCATAAGCTTTTGCGACACTCAAATGGATTCCTCAATCGTTTGCGGATCAAACGAAATCACGTCTCCTTGAATAACCTCGGGAAGTCCCCCGATGAAAGCCTCCAGTAGCTTCTCGTTATCCGAAACCATAGATGGGCATAACGCGGCCAATTCTTGAAACCTCCGAATGTAAGCATCAATATCATACCCAATAGTTACCAGCTCATAGAATTCGGTCTCCAACTTTTTCACCTCCGTACGCGGACAATACTTCCTTGTTAGCAAACTCTTGAATTGCTCCCAGGTGATCTTGTACGCATTTTCCATTCCCATTGGCTGAGCATACGAGTTCCACCACGACATTGCCCCATCCAGTAGTGTACTCGTAGCAAACTTAACCTTGCTATCCTCCGGACAATTACATAACAAAAACACGGATTCCATTTTCTCGAACCATCTAACCATGGCAGTTGCCCCTTCAGTACCCTTGAACTTAGTGGGATCTCCACTTTTGAAATCCTTATACGAACAGCTTCTAACCCCGGACCCTCCTGCATTACCTGCAGCAGCAGCAAGTCTAGCGGCCTCGGCAGTTGCCGCGGCCTCAGCAGCAGCCGCCACCGATGCTCTCTCAGTCCTTAATGCATCGGCTATGCTATCGTTCACATACTTTTGCATAGCCGCTTGAGTCAATTCAGGTGTGGTTATCTTTGGCGCCATTACTCTTCAAAACCATAAGATGAAACAATTATGAGAACTCGTAAGTAGAAACAAACATTATACATATATATCTACAACCACAACATGTATAATATAAATGAAATCACAACGGAACAACCACGAAATATCACAAATAAAATCACAACACACGTGGATAATATACATGAAAATTTCGGCCTTCGTGGACCGATATCATAGATAGTAAAACCATTCCTACATAGTAGATTCAATACTTGATATTTTTGTTTGTACAACAACCAAAAGACAACAAGTTCTTTAAACTATGTCACATACCTTGTGACTAGGATAATAGTAAGAAAAACTATACATGATAAGAGTCTACACTAGGCACCTCCTGGTGCTCCGCCAGCTCGATTCTGAAGATCTCGAGCCTGTGTAGTCAAACACGCAACCAAACTCCTCAACTCGCTAATCTGACCCTGTGCGGTAACCATGCTCTCACGAACAAATGTCAACTCCTGTGCATGATGCTGAAGCTCGTCCTGGGCCATCTCGGCTCTATCATATAACTCAGGCATCTCCTTCCTCAACTCAACAATATGCCCCCTGTTCTCTAACTGTCTAGATTCTAAACCTTGGTGAGCCAAATCAATCGAAACTCTACCTATCACGAGGCCTTCAACCTCCTCCTCAATGTTCTCCACTCGATCTAATGACAGTTCCTCCAACTGTCCTAACATCCTATCAATCTGAACCTATTGGCTATCTATACGTGCCCCTAATGTCTCAGTGGAAGGCTGTCTAGCAGCAGCAGCCTTTGAGCTCTCACCTATCTCGAACCTAGCTGGTGGTTCGGGCTCTGTAGAGGATGATGCAGGGATGTCAAAACGTGCTCGCTTTTTGAGCGGCAAGTCCAGTGTAGGTATAGGCTCCCTAAGATAGTATGATAAAGATGATGATGATAATAGTGGTGATGGTGGATGAATCGGGCCATGTGTAGGGCTAACAGGTGGTGTAGGTGCGACTTCGCCCTCCTCAAAGGGTTCGGTCTCAGTGTCAGTCACAATAAGTGGAAAGTCTGAAGTAGAGCCAATAGAAGATACAACTACAGTGCGTGATAAGGCATCGTTCATGTTGGTGTCGGATGAGACATCCTCCATGTTCGTGTCAGATGATATAGGGATAGGGTCGGAATCTGAAGACATCTCTGTGACAACCGATGTAAAATAAAAGTAAATAACTCGAATAAAATGTATATGAATCCGCATATAAAGTGAATATCCACTCATGATGAAATGATGAGATGCTATGATGATGTAGTTATAGTCTAGGGTCAATGATGCAACCTAGTTCTCTATAACTGAAGCTCTGATACCAATCTGTCACACCCCCAATATACCTGTTTTGCAGCGGAATGGAATTCCTGGGGATTGACTGTCATAGCATCACAATCACAGTTATATTGAACGATCTAAAGTGTCGTTTAAAAACACATCGTTTGATATTTATATAAAACATTCAGAGTTACAAGATAGGTCCCAAAAGTTGATAAAGTTTGCGGAAAATATAAGTTTATTACAAGTCCAACCGATGTTTTGAAAAGAAAACCATAATATACAATGAGACAAGTCGACGCCGCGACTCTATGATGGTTCCTTATTCGTGCCATGATGCGAATGTCTTAGTTACCTGAAAATACATTGCTAAAACGGTCAACAATAATGTTGGTGAGAAATCATAGGTTTATGAAAATGATTTATACGACTACACAAGTATAGACCATGTATGACAATAATGCCACACAAAAATGTTACAATTGCTATAAGTCCATGACACCGAAACTAGACTGATCATGATGTTCGCCTCAACAGAGTGTTTGCCAAACAACTCAAATAATGATATTAAATGAAATGCATCCGTTTAACCAGTTGGAATCCACCAACCCGGATGGAGAAGTCACCCTCGATAGATCTATCCACTCACCCTCGCTTCTATGAAATTAACGGTTCATGTTATATAATGGGGACATTCAATTGGCATGAGGTAACTTAAGCAATGTAAATGAATTTGATATACTTGGAATTGTAATAAAAATGATGTGCAATGTATTCTCCCCCGCAAGTTTGAAAATAAGTATAAACATGTACAACGGGGCTATGAAAACTCACTTGATGAATTGATGCGATGACAAAAGTGAGTACACCGAAATGTAGCGTGAATCTCGAAACTGACCTATTATGAATGATATGATATGTAATAAGTCATGAAGTAATGTTATGCATGCAATTCGGATGATATTTATACCACTTATGAATTTTTGAAAATAATTCTTTTAACGTCTTGACCATTTTTAAATTACCTTACATGTATTTATGTAGAAATGATATCCGACGATAATCATGTAGTGATTTATTAAGAGAATATAACTTTTCGTCATAAAATAATGTCGTTGAAATATCCATGAAAGTGACTAAAACGGCCTCTAAAAGCTAGTCGTAAAATGGTGCACGTCGAGAGTTAGGAAACAAACTCAACGGTTTTTTTTTTTGAAAGCTCGTATCATGATCTCAAAGTTTTAGTACATGAGGTTCCATCCTAGAGGTCTCGAACATAAAGAAAAATAGAGGTTAAGTATGGTACTTATGTCCCAAAATATAGTTTTAAGGATGGTTTTTGGCAAAGTTTGAGTAAACGTAATTAATTCATTACAACTCCGCTAATCAAACGGTCGGTCATTTTGATAAATATACTTGGCGAACTTACTTTTACTAGAAGACATCACTTTATAAAAAGTTCTACATCAATGTTAAAAACAACCTTCAACTTGGTCTCTTTGTTTGCCGTAAAACTTGCCTATTAGAAATTTAATATAGTTTTTCTTATATAATAAAATCACGGCAACTTTGTGAAAACGTGTATAATTTAATCGTTACAAATCCGTTTTCTACGTTTTAAAGCTCCTTAGCTTTGTATCAAAGTATACTAACATATTTTTGATAAGTCGACATAATTTACAACGCCCAAGCTTCATTTTTGACTCGTAGAAAATAAGCAATACATGCTGAAATTTCCAGAAAATTATAGTTTTCGTCGCCAACTTGAAAAATTCATAACTTCTTCGTTATAGCTCCGTTTTAATCCGTTCAAGCGGCCACGGTTTCTTTTTAAAGTATATTTTCTAAATATCTAGGCCAAAAATTTTTATCTACTGTCGGATTTTCCAGATTTTGAAAATAAGGACAGACCCTTTTGCAAACTTGTCGAAATGAGTTTTTCTCGCGCTAAACCTATTCTAACCCATTCAAAACAACTCCGAAGCTATTCTAATCCTACCATACACCTTCTTAGGGTGTCATGGTTTCCTAGGCATCACCAAAGGTGATGTGTATCAAGGATTACTTATAGGATGAATTATATATATATATAACACTTAAAAACCTTAAAAAGTGGTATAAACATCACATAACTTGCATGTTTTACTTGTGCATAATAAAAATGAACATAGAAATGAATATGAAAAATAATGATATGTATGAAATGCTTACTAGTAATTGATGAGGTTTATGGACAATGGATTTTTCCTAATCACCCAAGGTCTATATTGCAAAACCTTAAACAAAAGTGATACTAGTGTGTTAAAAACTTGATTAGAGATTTTTGATGATCCTCCTTCTTGGTCTTTAGGTTGGCCGGTTTTGGAAAGGAAGAGAGCAAGAGAGATTTTTTTTTTCTTTTACTTGTGAAATGAAGTGAAAGTGTGAAAATGTTTAGTATAATAAGATTATACTTAGGAGATATTATGCAAGTTTAGGTGATTCACCCAAATGACTCACCCCCTTGTCGACAAGGGGGTGTTATCATTTACTTATATGTATTTTTTTTTTAAATGTATAAGTATGATTACTTGTAAGTTAATTGAAGACATGTGTTAAGTTGTGTACACATTTGAATATTTAGGGTAGCGTTAGTTAAAAATAAATTTTCACGGGTCAAGATAAAATATATTTAGGTCATAAAAATTATAAAAATACATTTCTTACAAATTTTTGAGTGAAATAATACTAATCGTGTAGTATTTAAGAAAACCATCGTAATTATATAAATATAACAATTTATATACAAAATAAATTTAAAACACTGGGTAAATTCATAATATTATTTTATAAACTTAATATGAGTATAAAAATATATAGGGATAATTTTTGGAAGTAACGGATCAATTGTTCAAAATAATTAATTACGCGATAACGTTTATTTAATATGAAATTTATACGTTTAATGTAAAATGCAAAACCATGCATGAACTAATATGATGACAATGATGTTAATGATATGTAGACTAAACTTAGTCTATATGAAATGTCCTCGATAATATGATCATAAATTCACAGCTAAACCATTTCGGTTACGTGAATTTGATACTCGTAAACCTTGTTTATGATAAACGATAAATGATGAAGCATGAATAATGTTTTGAAATATGACCTGAAAATACGAGTTGTCACAATATACATGACTATAAAAACTAAGAAAATGATTGATACATGACTTGGAATTACTAGACTTTTCTAAGTAACGCTTGAGACTAGGACACCACTAAAACCCTCTAGCTCAAGTTTGTTTAGGTTTAATTTCGTCGAAATGTTCGAGGAGGTGATAGAACATGAAACGTTGGTCTTCTCGTACTTCATCTATCAAACTTTCAACATGTTAACAACGATAACAATCTTTGTCATGGCTAGGTAGTGGTGGTGGAAGAAATGAAATTGCTTGATGCGAAGGATCAAGTGAAGCGGGTTGTGGAGCCTCAAACGACGGAGGGATTGGTGGAGGCGCATTTGAAGATGGCTCGACCAAGAATGATGGTGGTGGTAGAGAAGTGTCAACTTCCATATGGTCGGGTGGTTGACTTTGATAATTTCTCATAATCCAAATGGGATTATATGATGGTGACGGCGAAAAGGAACCCGGAGCTAATGTTGACTCAACACCTTGATTTTATACGAGTATTCCTCCTAATGAGGAGAATGTTGCCGGTGGAGGAGGATGAGACGGCCTTGGAGACAAATCCTCTAAATTGTAGAGGTGTGGTGATGATAGTAAAGTTGTAAATGAGATAGCTCTAGGAACCAATGGTGATCGTTTAGTGGAGATGGGATTGTTTGGTCTAGGAGGTATGGTAGTGTTTGGCATAGGTAGTTTTGTGGGTACTATCCTTTTAGGAATTGGTTTGATTGGTTGAGTTGGTGGAGGAGGAATCCTTGCATTTGTGGACTTGACCGGAGATGATTCGGTTGAAGAGATTTCGTGTACAACACGAGCAATTTTCTTGGGTGGTTCTTTGGTGGATAAGTTGCTACTTGGAGTTTTCATCATGATGAGATGACTTCAAAAGGTTTGTAAAGGTTTATAAGTGCTGAAAATTAGGATGAAGATGATGACTTTAGGAGTCCTAACAATGTGGTTTATAAACCAAAGGATTTGCCAAGTGCATTCAAGACTTAAGCCACTAAAATTCATTAGAATGTGATGATTAACATGCACAAGAGTCAACTTCAGAGTTGTACTGATCTAGAAACTCATTTAAGATGAGATGGAGTGTTTAAGTTAGAAAGATGAGCTTGAAATGATTGTTTTAGCTAGAGTTGGCATGAGTCTGTCATACGGATCCCACGGTTCCCTCCAACGAGAGATCCGCCTAGGCTAATCCTAGGGATCCGTCTATCAGCAGCTAAGAAAAGATAGCAATGATGTTTTTAAGGTCTAATGCCTATTTATTCTTGAGTGTTTCAGTTTATCTTAAGTGTCTTAAATGAAGGGGTGCTTAAGTACTTTAGGGTAATGAGTGATGTAGCTAATGATTGCCTGTTATGGAAGAAGTTGGAACTTTCATGAGTACCAATGAATGAACAAAGATGACACTAAAGATTTTGAGAGTGTCAAATGGAGCTAAATGATCCTAGAGATCAGATAGTGACTTAGGATAATGTTTTGGAGAATATCCTAAAGGCTTAAAATGGAAAAACTAGAATTTGATCAACTTCGACCAATTTTGAGGTAAGGATGATTATGATCAATTTTGCCATAATAGAAAGATTTCCAAAGCTAGATATGAGGGATCATGTGAGAGATGATGAGTGAGCTTGAGAGCGGAAGAGCAACGGATTTAAGTGAAATGATGGATCTACATGCATCTTGAGTGTGATCTAGATGAGTTATGTATGAGTATGAAAGATCTACTTAACTTGATAAGGACTTAATTTGCCTTAAGGCACTATGTCTAACTTAGTGTGAAGTGTTCTAAGGACATGTTTGAAATACAATGATTGTAATTGCATTTTCTGTTTTCCGGATCCCACGGTTCCCTAAGAATAGGGATCCGTATAACACAACCTTTGGGATCCGTCTATCTGCTAAGCAGAACCTTTACTAAAGGTATGCAGTGATTTTGACAATGCATTATATTTCAAGGTTAGTTTAAGAGTTTCTAATATTAAGATATCAAATGTAAGATGTTTTATTTCATGAAGGAAATTAGATTACATTGATAAAGAATGAGTACAAAAGGATTGATCCTATTTGAAAGACTACTAAGTTCCTTGAGCGTTTTCGCTAGAAGGATCATCAAATGGTTGATGAGTGTTGGTGGAATCAAGAATGAAGAAAGTCTTCATGAGAGATGTGTTTAGCGGTTCCATCATCTTGTTCACAAGTACGTACAACGGACTTTGAAATTGAGGATGAAAATGCATGACGTTATGATAGAGGCGCGTCAAGAACATTCTATAAGGGATGAGTTTATTCTTGGAGCCTTGAAGATTTACAATTCGCCTTGCGAAGAAGTAGGCGAGATTGTATGGTTGTTGTGTTAGCAAACAACACATTATGTGAGCACAACAAGCGGGAAGAATTTCTCGATTTCCCCTAAGACTCCAAACATTTTCACGTAGAATGAGTGCAAGAGGTTTGTACTCTTCTCGAATGTCCCGTGTAAAGATAATGTTTGGATCAGAGTAATATGGTCGAGGTTTGCATATTATGCGATTTAAATCCTCCGGGGAGGGTATGTGTGAACAATATGGACTATTTTCTTCACGAATAGAGAGAATCAAAAGACCAATCTTCGGTGAATGCACATTGTCCATGATTTGGAATCCGAAGGATGTGAGCAAATTGGCCAAGGGTTAAAACAAACTTTTGGTGTTTGATCCAAAACCAAAGAGATAGAGAGCGATCCTCGTTACGAACGAGTTCGACTTGACGGAAAAATTCCAATACAAACCTTGGACATATTTTCTCGTTAATTTCGAGAAGACATTCCAATCCTATGGCTCGAAAGGAGGTATTGATACCTTCTTCAAATTGTAGAGAGGTGTCTACAATACGTCCTTTGTGGAAGTGACGGTTTTCGAGATTATTGAACCCACGAACATGATTGCCAGGTGTGTTGGGCTCAAGGGAGATGTTAGGAGTGTAGACGCTAGTGAGTGAAAAATCAAACTCATATTCATGCGACATAGCGAAACCTATAGGAAAGACAAGTTAATAGGATGTGACGTATTATGGGTAAAACAATGATTACCTAACGTTTTTATAAGATGTTTATTAACAATGACATTTAACTAACTTAATGTTTGACATTCTAGTAAAACATTTCTTTTAGGAAGAAAGTGGTTTTTATTTTTTGCATGAAAATCTGTTATCCAGAAGGACGGTTCCCACGGTTCCCTTCTATAAGGGATCCGACTAGTATACTTGCCGGGATCCGTGGGTCTGTAGTAACAGAAACAGATTTGATAAAAACATAGGTTTTACAATTTTATACCAAGATATGTGTTTTAGCCTACATTTTCTTTTAGCATGCATACATGGCTTCTAAAGTATCATGAAATAATACGAAACATATAAATCAAAAGAAATGATAAACACATTATGATAATAATAACCTAGATAAACTGGACTATTAATAATATTTCATTTTAATGCTAAGAATGATATAAAGGATTGGGTATATGATCCCAATGTAGATTAACAACACAAAGTATATTTCTCCGTATGAGAACTTCATCATAGGGAACACAAGAGCGATGAGTGTTAAGGCGATGAGCACGAGGGCTATGTAAACCATGTTGATGACGAACCTTCTTGGTTTTGGTTTGAGATGAGATGAGAGGAAGATGAAGTTTAGAATCAGAGGTAATTTTTGAAAGTGGAAGATTTGAAAAAAGTGGGGATTTGATAGATTTGAACGACGGATGGTTTATTTATAGGGAAGGAGGAATTTTTGAGATTTGTGTTTTGTTTTATTATTAGAAGGATATGATTTTTAGATTAAATGAAATAAAACACAAGTTTTATAAACCACGACTTTAGACGAGAAAGTAACACGTATGTGAGAAAGGCTTCCTAATGAAGCTACATGTAATACATGTATATGCACAAAAGATAATCATAAAAACCTAAGCGAGCATACTTAATTATCAAGCTAATGTCATTTAGAGATAAATAGAAAGTCATACCTCTAGTGCACTTAGGAATGTCTTTACAAATGACACAACAAATGTCAGTAGACAATTCCGGCTCCTTTGTGTTTAAGATACCTTCTTAGGGAAGGTATTCTTGTTACCAAGCGATTCCTATGGCTTGGTAGGTATGAGCTTTGACTAATCAACATGACAAAGAGGATTAGTGCAATTAAATGAAAAAATAAATAATAAGAAAAATGTTGTCATCTAATCAACATCCAACCAAAGAGTTTTAAAATACATGGTGTTTGTTTTTTATGAAAAAAAACCTTCTTTGTAGTTTTCAATTAACCATGGATCGTATCAAGTTTTTAAAGTACAATATACTTCAAGAAACTTGGTAACGAAGCTCTGACGCCAATTGTGGAAAACTAGAAGGGGGGTTGAATAGTTTTGCCAATTAAAACTTATTTTAAACTATTTAGATCGACTTATATCAATCTATTTAGATGTGTGTTGGATGTTGATAAACAAACATATATAAGTATGTAATGAAAAGATAAGAGTAAGAAGCACAAAACCACAACGCAAGTATTTATAGTGGTTCGGCTACAAGGACACCTTCTTTGCCCTACTCCACTCTCCGAGTCACCTACTCGAGAGTTCGTAATCACTACACAACACCGACTCCTTATGGTGGAGAAACCTTCACAATGTTGCCTACTCTTTTTTCAGTACTAGGCTAACCACCTGGTTCTTTCACACCAAGGTAAACCACACCTACCACAACATCGCCTACCCCTTATCCGGTACTAGGCTAAATACCGAGTTCCATTACAATGGAGGAATTACTACCCAGCACTACACCAACGACTAATCCCAAAGGAGACCAACTCCTTATTACAACATCATCAAGGATATCAATATCTTTGGATCCAATACTAATTTATCTTGTACATCGAAACACACCATATCGAATGTACATCTAAGGCACCTTTCACTAATGCCTTTAGCTAGATCTTCAAGACACCCTTCACTAATTTCTTGTGACTTGACTTCTAGGCACCCTTCACTAATGCCTACAATACGGACGATCGACACCTTTCACTAATGTCTTCATCTTAACACTTGAGACATCTTTCACTAATGTCTTCAACACTACACTTTTTAGAAGAAAGAAAAGAACCATCAACAAGAGGACTTCAGTAGTCTTGATGATGTGGAAGCATAGCAACTCATGGACTTGAGCTTGCTTGACTTCAAAGGTGGTGATCTCGCCTTTAAGAGGAACCTAGAGAATCACACAAAAACAAAACTACAAACATAGATCACTTGGATCTGGGGTTAGAGAGTTTTTCACTTAAAGAGAAAGTGTGTGAGAAAGGGGTGAGAAACAATGAAGAAATGGCTCACTATTTATAGAGAGAAAATGCTTGCTGTTCCCCGTATCCCACGGATCCTTCCTACAAGGGATCCATCTAGCGTAAAGCTAGGGATCCGTGGGACGCTCCTCTTTGCCCATGGGTATTTTGGTTATGGGTCATGGGTCATGGGTTATGGGTTGATCCATGGGTTTCTTACTAGATACAATGTATCTTATGAGTGCAATGCACCTAGTCAAATGGGTATGGGTCAATATCATGGGTTATGGATATTATCCATATATGATATAAGCATGATGTCATGCAATGGGTTATGGGTCAATCTCCCTGGATATGGGTCATGGACTTTGGGTTGTACCCAACTACATTCAATGTATTGGTCAATGGGTTATGATACTTAAGTTTCTATCCATTTATATTACCCAATATACTACATACTAGTTATGTGTATATTTTACCCAAATATGTAAACACTAGTTGTTGTACATATGTAATACTAAATCATAAAATCACTTATACTTGTTTTAGTGTTTTTATGTGAAAACGTAAGTATGTTAGAAACTATTAGTTCAAACCATTTACGTATTTTATTTGTTTCGTTAAAATGATTTTACGTTTGTTATCGACAAAACATTAGAAGATCGTAAAATATAAATAAACGTTTTTACGGCTTATTTGTATTAACACTGAGCGTCTATGCCAAAGAGTTGAGCTATCATCTAATGTTGTTAGACAAAGTTTGTCATTAGATGTTTTATCTATTTTCATGACGTATATGTTATTTTTCCTAACTCCTTTAGCTATGGTGATACCATCTTTTAGTATTTTACTACCATTTTCTTCAAATAGTACGTTATACTTTTTTATCACATAGTTGGCTAATACTAAGTAGATTAAATCCTAACCTATCAACATGAGCAACATTTTCAATAGTTAGGGAGTTATGAGTGATCGTACCTTTGCCAATGATTTTGCTTTTGAGATTGCTACCAAAAGTGACATTACCTCCGTCATACTCTTGGTATGTTGAGAATAGGCTTTTTTTGCCCGTCATGTGTCGTGAGCATCCACTATCTTTTATACACTCATCAGGTTCCAATCCAACTTCCAAGCATACCTAAGACACAAATAACTCAAGTGTTTGGTCTCCAATATCTCATGGGTCCGTTTGGGTTAAACATACCATTTACTTGACTCATGTATGGAAATGATGGGTAAGAGTTCCATGACATGTAATCTGGAGTTTGATATGGTCTAGGGAAGTTTTGATTCCAACCGTTATGTTGATAGTTGGGTTGTATGTTGTGGTTGCTTTTAGGAAAGGGGCATTTGGCAAAAGGTGTTTTATGTCGTTGTTGAGTAGTTTTTTATCTAAATTCATTTTTAGCAAGTCCTACTGTTGGATCAATGTACTCTAACCAAACTAACTATATAGCTTGTTAAGGGTTTAATAACCTTGGATAAATCCTAAGTTATTAACAATGAAACACTGAGCAAACTCTATTAAGTATGCGGAATTTACTTAACAAAGCTAAGAAGAATTAACTTTAACTTTCAACGATATTATTAATAACTCTAAATCTGCTTTGTTATGCAGATTCTTGAACAACTCTAAAACTCTAATATCGTACTTCTCTAAAACTCTAAAAACACGTATATTCTAATGCCAATCTAGGGGTCCTTTTATAGGCTTAAGGATAACCCTAGTCGGTTTACAATTTGTAACCTGTACGACAAGTAATCTAAACAAAGAATATTCTAGAATAACAAAGCTTTCCATAAACGAATATAGCAGTTCTTTAGCTTTGCAGTACTTTGACTTCGACAGCAGTACTTTGACTTTCACTTAGCAGTACTTTGAATCTCTAGCACTTTGACTTCTTCAGTACGTTGACTTTCATATCCCAACAATCCTCCCCTAACTTGAATTCTACTTGCTTGATTTCAAGTTCCTTTGTATATTCAGCTTTAATATCTTTGTCTTCAAAGAGGAATTGTGATTTTATCTTCAAATTTTGTCTTTGTAGATTCTGTGCTTATATCATCATCATCAAAGTAACTTTTATCAGTAATTCTTTTCAGCAACATTCAGCAATCTCTTTTCAGCAATATTCAGCAACATATGGCAATTTGTACATCAGTTCTGTTTAAATTTCAGTCTATTCTCATCACTTCCAGGTGTGTAAACTCTTGTGAGAGATGAATCATTGAAATTTTAATGGATTTTGATGTCTCTTTACCAAAGCCATTAACTCTGGAGTAGCCAAATGTTTAGATGTGTAAGACCATGGTACTTTGATAACCATATGATTTTTAGCAAATCATCAGCTATCAACATATTTGATTTGTCTTTACCAAAAGTTGTACCCTTTTGGACTAGTTAGTTCTTACTATCATGGTGAACTAATTACCATATAAATGGTTTTTCCACAGCCTTTACCACAAGCCATTTTCTTGTGGGCTAGCCAACTCTTTACATTTGCTGATATGGTGAGTTGATTACCATACAACTTATTAGCAAGTTGTCAACTATATAACGGATTTGAGATATCTTTACCAGAGCCGTTTGCTCATGGATTAGCCAGTTCTTTTGTAAACATGGTAAACTGATAACCTACTGTTATAACCATCTCAAAAACCATTGTTGCTATTAACTTTTGTTTCAAAATATTCTTTACTTAACAAAAGTTTCTCTTTCAAAAAAAAATATTTACTGGTTTATGCTGCAAGCAGTACTTTGGATAAAGTACTGTTTGTCCAGCAGTACTTTGAATAAAGTACTTACTTTTCAAAAAATTAATACAATTATAAATCATACCAGTATTTATGCTTCATCATCAGCCAATGTTGTCCATCTGATAAACAATTCGATGACCATTAGTGATGTTTCATTCTCCTCTTCCACTTCCATTCCGTGATCTAACATTCTTCTCATAAGATCTTATGTGAGAGGATATCTTCTTTCTACTAACATATGGATCATTGTTCCATCTTCTAGCTCCAAAACATGCACTCCAGATTCATCAAAATATCTCCAACAATTAATTTCCCATACTTCTTGATTATTCCATATAGCATCAGTACTTGTCTCCTCAGTTTCAAAGATAGTTGTGAGGTCTCCAAGTAATACTAAGCCAATTCCTTCTGATGGAATATGTTCAAAATACTCTTGTACTAGTTGATACAGATGAAATCGGTCTTCTCTATTTATCAAGTGCAATATGTCCCACAATGAGTTAAATACTCTAAAGCTTTCATCTTCTTTATGGAACATAAGATAATTTCCATCTTCTGCATTAACAACTTCGAAAGTAACAATCTTTGACTTCTTTTCTGCAACATCTTTAGCCTTAGGATTCTCAAAATCAACAACTCTAATGTAATTTCTCAGCTCATCAACTGTATCTGTTCTCAATTCAACCTTCTTTGATGACTGTTCAGCATATGTTGTTCTTTTTCTCTTTAAGCTTCTTTTAGTATCAACCTCCTTTTGCTTATCATCCTAAAAGAAACAATGCTTTCAACTTGCTTCTGATAAGCTTCTCTAACATTTGTATATAAATCTTTCATCTCTATATAATTCAGCTTTGATAATCATGTATAACCTTGACCTTTCAAGTAAGCCATCATTGCATTTCTTTCTTTAGCCTTACTCATTGGTCTTCTAGGTAAAACTGGTTTTTCTGAGATAACAGCTTCAGCATCTAATTCATCTTGTAATTTCTTAGCTGCTTCTTTATTCTTAGCTTCTTCAATATCAGCTTCAGCATCCAATTCAGCTTGTACCTTTTTAGCAGCTTCTTCATTCTTAGCCACTTCAATTGCTCTAATTTCTGCTAAAGTCAACTTTTCTTCTTCCTTGTTTCCACCAACTTACCTTTTCCTTTATCTTTTGGATCTATAACTGGTTAAGAAAATTGTGGTTGTTCTTCAGTAACACCTGGAATGCTAACACCTCTTGGTTTTGATAAATCGTGCAATATTTCAGCTATAGTTTCATCATCAATTGTAGTGTGCACTACTTTTGGTGTATCAGCTTCCTCTTCCTAAATAATAGTAGAATGACCAGCTTCTTCTTCATGTAAAACAGTCGAAGGACCAGCCTCTTCTTCAAAATCTAACACCCTTGGTGTAATTAGCTCTTGTCTATTAGTTTCTTGAAGACCAGTACTTTGATTAGCAGTTCTTTGATCATCAGTACTTTGAACACCAGTTCTTTCAGGCTCAGTACTTAGAATATTAACATGTACTTCAGTACTTTGAGGTTCATCTTCTTTTTCTTGAAATTCAGCATCTTCTTTCAAATTCTCTTGCTCTAAATTCCTCCCCAATTGGACAGAAGAATGCTGTTGAACCTTTTTGCTCTTTGAAGAAGCCTTCTTGAAATGTTTTCTTTTCTTCCTTTCAGCCTTGATCCATAATCTGTGATGCGTTACCACAGGCCAAACAGACTTCTTAAGTCTTTGAAACTTGATCTTCAACTGTGCTATCTGTGTAGCTTGAGCCTCAGTTGTTTTCTTCAATCTGACTAACTCCCTTGTCAAAAGATAATTATCCGGTATTAATCCTTCAGGGGGTATAGTAGTTGTGTCTCCTCCAGAAGATGATGAAGGAATAGGATATTTGGTTCTGACTCAATAGGTGGAGTATCATGGTTAGATGAGGTAGGTGAAACCACAGTACCTTCATTAACATCAGTACCTTGAGAAGCAGTACCTTGAGTTGAATCAGTTCCATGAGATGCAATACCTTAGGAGTCTCAGCTGTTTCTTTTGAGGTTTCAGACCTAGATTCACCAGTAAGCTTTTTCCTAAACTCTAGATTGTCTACACCAAAACGAGAAACATCTAAGAGGTTGATGACTACCAGTGGGATGAGGGACAGCATGATAACCTTTGTCTTTTTTTATATTCAGGAGGTGTTTCGCTAAGTGAATCCTCATTACTAGATGTGTCTACATAGTTAATGAGTTCATCATCACTAGTTGTTATATCCTCAAAATCAAGGTCATCCTGATTACTAGGTGGGTTTTGTTCTATGCTACTTAAATCCATACCAAAACCTAGTCCAGTTCTAATGTAAGCTCGTCTCTGTTTTTCAACATAACTAACATGAGAGAGACCAGATTGTCCCCAAGCAGCAAACTTTGCTAGCAATTCATCTCTCTCCTTAGTCAGCTTTTCAATCTCAGAAATCTTACATCTTAACTTCCATTCACTTAATTATAACTGATAATCCTGTTGTTCATACTTTTCAGCCCAAGCCATTTCATTATTTTCATGTGTTATTATTTTGGCTTCCATAGATTCTAAAGTAATTTGGTAACCAGCTACTTCAGACCTAGTCGTTCTACACTTATCTCTTTCAGTCACATAATCATTAAGCATTTTTTGATAAAAGTCATGACACTTAGAACATACCTCAAAGATAGGGGTGAACTTGGTGAAGTGGCTACCATAGCAAGCAGAACAGGTTCATCATCATTCTCCATGCTCCAATCAAAGCTTCCTAGACCATCTCTAGATTCCAAAGCAGCAAATCCAGGTTCCTCATCAAACGATGTGCTCCAATCAAACTCCTCCATTGCCACCATACAGTAGGTTACTGGTTCGTCATCAAACTCAGCACTTCAATCAAACTCAGCACTTCAGTAATAGGAATTTCCTTTAGTTCAAGCTTTGGTTTCTCAGTCATCCTGTTTGCCTGATATTTAGCAAACCTGCATTCCCTTGTAAAGTGTTCAGTCTTCTGACAGTTAAAGCATTCAATCTTGGATTTGTCAAAAGTGATACCCTGCTTAGGCTTGAAGTCAATGCCTCGTCCTGTTTTCTTCATGAACTTCTTGATTCTTGCAGTGATCATAGCAACTTGCCACCTAATATCAATTTCTTCAAGAGCATCCTCTTTAATTTGTGACAAATCTTCTTCATAAGTAACAGGTAAGGTAGCTTGCTGTGCAAGGAATGAGCATACGACTTCATCAGAATGGATGGTACTTGATGGTGATGATGTGAGGTTGGTCATAGTTGTGATAGAATGAGCAGGATAGCCAGTACTTTGAGCAACAGTACTTTGAGTAGGGTGAGTAGTACTTTTAGTTGAAGTACTGCCTCTCTTTTCAGAAGACACAAAAGCTATACTGTGAGACTTTGAACTTGTCTGGCCATTCATCTCATGCTCATACACCTTCAGATGGTTGTAGAGATCGTCAAAGTCCATAACATCCAATCCAGGTTTTCCTCTGATCATAGTAGCAATCACATGCCATGTAGATGGCAAACTCCTTAACAATTTCAAATTGGCATCTTCAACAGCATCTTCAACAGATCTTCAACAATGAAAGTTTCAAACTGTTGTTTTAACAGATTTCTGTGCATCTTCTTGGAAGCATCATTACCTCCAAACCTTGTCTTGAGGGCAACCCATAACTGTTTTGCATCCTTAGCATCATGAAACTTGAGTAGGTGTCCATCAGGAATGGCAGACAAGAGAATGTTGAGAGCCTTCTCTTGATTCCTTATTGTAGCAGCTGGCAAGATGGGTTTAGGTGCTTTAGGTTGTCCAGGAATGTCTACAGGTTCATCCACAACTTCATTACCATTGAAAATCACATTCCACAGTGCATGGTCTGTAATTGCAATGTACTGCCTCATCTTCATGCTCCATAGATCATATTCTCCCTTCTTGATAATTGGTATTCTTAGTGAGGTGATTGATTGTGGTGGTGCAGCTTCAGTCGACATCTTTAGGGTTTTGTAAAGTAGGTTTTGAGGGTTTCTTCTTAGTCAGAGTTTCCACACAAGCTCTGATACCACTTGTTGGATCGATGTACTCTAACCAAACTAACTATATAGCTTGTTAAGGGTTTAATAACCTTGGATAAATCCTAAGTTATTAACAATGAAACACTGAGCAAACTCTATTAAGTATGCGGAATTTACTTAACAAAGCTAAGAAGAATTAACTTTAACTTTCAACGATATTATTAATAACTCTAAATCTGCTTTGTTGTGCAGATTCTTTAACAACTCTAAAACTCTAATATCGTACTTCTCTAAAACTCTAAAAACACATATATTCTAATGCCAATATAGGGGTCCTTTTATAGGCTTAAGGATAACCCTAGTCAGTTTACAATTTGTAACCTTGTACGACAAGTAATCTAAATAAAGAATATTCTAGAATAACAAAGCTTTCCATAAACGAATATAGCAGTTCTTTAGCTTTGCAGTACTTTGACTTCGACAGCAGTACTTTGACTTTCACTTAGCAGTACTTTGAATCTCTAGCACTTTGACTTCTTCAGTACGTTGACTTTCATATCCCAACACCTACTCCTGATGTAACAACAGGTTTTAGTTTAACAATATCCTTGGTTTTCTTTGTTACTTTGACAAATTCACTACGATCCGTATCACAAACATTTTGTCCTGCTGCAGTCCCCACGGCACCCATTTTTACAAAGGACGGAGCCCTTATTTTGGGTCCGTCTGGTCCGTGCTGTACTGCAGTAGTTTTGACAGTTTGTTTGTCTTGTTCGGCCGTTTTGTTTTGACTCTTTGAAATTAATACTTCATTAAATCCTAGCCCATTCATATTTCCTGGTGTTTTTTGAATTCTAACTATTTCATCGGCACAAGCGATGTTTCTTGATTCGTTTAAAGTGAGTGGTGAAAAACACAATATCAATATATATCAAATTAACCGTAAAATTTGACAAATTAACCTTTTAGAAAAAGGGTTATCGTACCAAACCTTACGGGTGTGATAAAAGTGATACCGGAAAAGTGATTTCCCGGGTCGTGTCTCAACGAGGCGTGAATGGAAGGATTCGTTGAGTTTTGTGATTTATAACTTGAATTGGTTTTGATGATTTGTTGATTTGAATTATGTTATCTACGAATTAATTAACGGGAAGGTAATTAAAGCAAGGGAAACCTAATAAACTACAAATTAACTATTACTAAGCCTAAGGAATGATAAAAGGAAGCTAAACTAGGTCCTAGGGTGCTAAAACTAAAAAAAACGTAAAACCCGGCAACCACCCGAGCCATAAACGTAAAAGTTTTGAAATTTAAGGGCTACGGGTGTGAAATCAATTGTCTTACGTTCTATTTGACTAAAAATAATTTTAGAAAAAAGCCGGGAATTTTTTCGACTTTTAAAAGAATTACTACGAATTAAAAACTAATTTATACTAATTAATTAATTAAAAATATTAAACTAGTTTGGAAAAATCTGAAAATTTTAAGAAAACTATTTTAACTTTAACTGGTCATAAGAAAATTAAAAAACAGTGGTGTTGTTTTGAGAAATAAGCTCAAAATAAGCTAGATTGAGCTTAAAAGTAAAACTGCCAAAGACCCTTAAAGATTTAAGTGTGCAAGAAAATAATGAGACAAGTCCCAAGGGCAGTTGGTGATGGTGGTTGTGTTGTGTTCTTGAACGGGAAGACCAGGGTTCGAATTCCCTTGGTACCCCTTTTTTCTGAAAGATATTTTTTTTTTCTTTTTCTTTTTGATTGGAACTTGAAGATGGGATTGAAACAGTGACTTTTTTTTGTGAAAATCCTTTTTAAAGAAAAGCTAAAATAAGCTGTAAGCTCAGCTTATTCTCATCGGAATTTTAAAACAAACTTCCTTTTTTAAGCAAATAACCAAATACTCCCTTTTGCAAAACCTGGTCTTAAGCTTATACCAGCAAGATTTTTTAAATGAAAAAGCTACCAACACTACACTTTTAGCTATAAATCTAAGCCAAGGGAATCCAAAATTACACTAAAGATGGGTGAGGGGAAAATCAGTTGGCAAATGAGCTTAAACTAGGGGGAATCCTAAACTATAAAAGGGGAGATAAGCAAATGGAAAGCAAGCAACTAAGGGAATAAGCTCTAAAGGGAATAAAATAAGCTGCATACTAAGTACCTACCCTAAGTTAACTAAAAAAAATTACTCATAACTTTTCTAAATAAGTTAAAGTAGCTACTGATAAGCTATTGTGAAAGAAAACTAACATGTTTTGCTAAGAATGCAGGCTGAAACAGCCTTAGGTGGCTTCTTTGGAGCTTATTTTTAAGCTAAGCAGTGGACTTCCAACCAAGGACAAGCTACAAAGATCAAGTTAGCATACAAGAGATTACAAATCAACTGATTAGGAGCAAAAAGAAAAACTTTTAGTAGCTTAAAATGAGGCTGCTATCAACTGTTTTGGGCCACTCTTGACTGAGACTGAACATGAATAAACTTGCAAAATGACATTTTTACTATGAATGTAACTAAGCTAGAGTTAACTTTAAGACGCAAAACTGAAACTAAAATGAGTTTGGCATAAAAGGGTTTAAGGAAAACTAATTTTTGCCAACGTTGAACTTTAAATAAACTAAGAAAAGGAGCTAAGATCAGCAGCTGTTGCTGCTCAGTTCTGAAAAAAAAGGGCTTTTCTTGGCTAACTAAACCTTGAGACACTTGATAAAACAGATTCTAATAGACTATCTTCTCCGAACTTGCAACAATAAACTTGACTCAACAAGTCAGATGGGTTAGAAGTTCATTCTGACCCGTTTGAAAAAATAAGCCAAACACCCCTTTAAGGGATGAAAAGCTTGAAGCTGCTTTTGAAAAACTACCTTGACCCCTTTTTTTGAGATTATTTTGCTACTTGAACTTAAAACCTTTAACAACTTCCAAATAAGATTAGAACATTACCTAACAGTAATCTATAAAACTTGAAATTGAAGTAGAAAAATGCTTTTCATTGACTTAAAAATAAATTACAACAGAACTTAAAAACAAAGAAGCTGAATTTAAATTAAAACTAGGGGTGCCCTATAACTTGGCTACATCCACTCTATTTATACTAGAGATCCTCGGTCTTCACTTCTTCAAGTGTGCTTGTTATGTGAGGGGAAACTTGAGAGCTGAGGACTTGGATCACTTTGTGCTTCTTTGCTGATCATCTCAGCCATCCAAATGCCTTGGAGAAGTATCCACTGATCATAGCCATTAACATCTATGAGCTCCAATAAGATAGTAGAGGATTGCCAAGGTGTCTTGGTGATCTTGTGAAGTATGTTTGGCTTGTTCTTGAGCAGCTTCCTAGGGTTGAGAGTGATGGGGGAAAGTGGAGAGTGACTAGGATGTGAGTAGGATTCTTGGCGGGCAAAAGGTTTGCTGGGATTGGTTTTTTATTCGATTTACTGGTTTTGGGAAGGAAGAAGAAAAGGGGTAAGGGTAGTGTGGGATGGTGGGTTTTAAAAGGGAAAATGGTTTATTTTGTAAAAGGTTTCAAGGTTTAAAACAATTTTTGTAAAATGGTTTTTAAGTAAAAGTATTTTTGTAGTTTTTTTTTTTTTTTTTTTTGAAAATAAAAATTTGTTTTAAGAATAATAGAATTTTTACAAAACGGTTTTTAAGGTGAAAATAGGATTTCGGGATTAAAAGGTGTTTTGGTAATTATCGGTATCGGGAAAGGGTGAAATGAGATTTTTGGGTTTGGGATCGGATTTTGGTTGTTTTTCCCCCTGATCACTCTCAAAACGTGTCTCGGGCTTCAGAAATGTAGAAAATTTTCTTCCCGGCTACGTCTTGACTGCACTTTTCCAGATTCAGCTCGATTTTTCCCGTTTTCGCTCTGTTTTCAATCCTTTTGTACCTGAAAGACATAAAACACGCTCCGAGGATATTTTTAACATATTTTGATCATATTTGGGTGTTTTTAGTCATTTTTGAGGTCTTAGGCGGGTAAAAACGATGAGTGAATAAGCACTCATCAAATTCCACCACACTAGGCAATTGCTAGTCCCTAGCAATCAATCATATGAAGTAATGAAAGACTCAAGATTAACAAGACTACCCCGTTTCGACTTTTTATTTGATGCGAGAAACTTAAACTGAAACGTAAACAACATGCTTGATTATCAAAAAATAAGCGGTATCATGGAACGGGATTCACACAAAATGGGTGTCTCCAGGGAATTGTAATCGTCATCCTCTTTTTTATACTCCCAAACTAAGTCTAGACTTATTGTGCAAATGTTTTTGTAAAATGCTAACACTACTTATACAAATAATCTATGTAAGTCGAGACTTAACTTTTTTACTCCCGCAATTTATACAGTTTAAGTGTGTGTGTTGTTTTCAAAACTTTGATCATAAAAATCGACACTCATCACGGTTGTTATCTATTCAAGTTTGATATTAATTCACCGGAAATCTAAAAACTTAAGGTTCGAAAAGGGCCTTTTCCATGTAGCGGCTTTCTTCTCGGCACATCCCAAACCAGTCGGCTTTAGGTGACCAGGCTTTTGACACCCCACAGAGAATAGTACCGGAATCAGCTGGATTTCGATTCCAAAGGTTTAGAAACTTCCGCTAACTTAATATTAAGACTTGAATGGACAACAACCACCGATTATTTAGAGATTGAAAACTCAAAGGACAAATCACTCCATGTAACGGCTTTCTTCTCGGCACATCCCAAAACATAAGTTTTAAGTGACCAGGCTTTTGACACCCCACAGAGAATACTACCGAAGCTTTCTAGACCTTTGAAATTAATAATCTCTAAATTCCCGTTGCTTTTTAAGATAAAATTGACGAATCCGAGTTCAACTCCCGATTTAAATCTGAGAAAAAGCAAGTTTCGCACATTTATTCATAACTTTTTTATTTCACCAACATTTTTTTTTCATTTTTCATTCACTTTTTTCACTTTTTTTTTTTTTTTTTTTTTTTTTTTTTGACTTGCAATTTTACTTTCGCATCATTCAAGCACTTTTACGATACTTTCATTTTGCAATTTTATTCAGATTTTAAGAAAGTATGCTTTCCCAAAAATTTAAACAAAAAGTTGAACTCTAACTCTTTATCAAAATCGCTTAAAAGTTTTATTGCATAACAAAACGATTTTTATGTTCAAAGGTTTGAAAACGACACTATATTAGGTTCAATTAAGAGCTACTGGGAGAAAAAGCCATAGATTACTTATATAAGCTTTAAAGAGAACCAACTACTCCATGCTTAGCATTTTCATTTGCACAACTCGTAAAAACTTAGCCTAATCGTTAAGGAAGCAGCTAGATCAACACTCTAGCAGAGTCGGGATTCCCTTTGTTCTAACCTAATCAAGACTAAACTTTTATCAACACCGAAGTGTTAACACTTTATTTTTGTGCAAAGCACTTCTTTTTCATGCAAATTTTTTTAAATTTTGGGTCAAAACGGGGGTACTAGGGACTAAAGGGTACAAATGTGACAAAATTTGACAAAATTCCCCCCCACACTTAGAATTGAATATTGCCCTCAATATTCAAAGTCCCGGCCGAAGCCGATACTATCGAACGGAAAAAGGTAATACCACTAACCAAGTGTGTGGACGAAATCTGTTATTTTACATAAAAAGGATTTTTTGAAAACATATCCCCAGATAAACATTAGTAAAATTGATCGGATATTGGGCGGCTGGATTGAAAACAGGCGCATCAATCATCACGATCAAAGGGATTCCTGAAAACAAGAGCAAACACACAAGAAGCAAACACAGTGGAGGTTTCCCCCCACACTTAGTTGTTAGAAAAGAGAAAGAAGTCAGAAACATGGGTGAAAACCCATGGAATGCTACTGTTTTTGTTAACCGAGTCGCTAGCTTGACTCGACCCCGAATTCATTGGTTCGTGGGGAAGGTTTGGAGATCCGGAACAACCATGGATGGTATGTCCCCTCCAAAATAATGCTTCAACCTATGTCCATTCACCTTGAAGTTTGGCCCGTCGGTTTGAGATAACTCGACGGTGCCATATGGAAAAACTTTGGCAACGGTGAATGGACCAGTCCAACGGGTCTTAAGCTTCCCCGAGAAGATTTTCAATCTAGAATTGAAAAGAAGGACTCGGTCACCAACGTTGAAAACGCGGTTCTTGATCTTTGAGTCATGGATCTTCTTTGTCTTTTCTTTATAGATCAATGAGTTCTCGTAGGCTTGATCACGGAGTTCATTTAATTCATTGAGTTGAACTTTCAGGTGATCACCCGCGGACTTAAGGTCAAAATTTACATGCTTCAAGGCCCAATAGGCTTTGTGCTCGAGCTCGATCGGGAGATGACACGCCTTTCCGTACACAAGCTTGTAAGGAGTACACCCGATGGGTGTTTTGTAAGCGGTACGGAAGGCCCAAAGTGCATCTTCAAGTTTGTCCGACCAAGAGGCACGGTTTTCACCTACGGTCCTCTCCAAGATTCTTTTCAAACCCCGATTCGATACCTCCACTTGCCCACTAGTTTGGGGGTGATACGCGGTCGAGAGACGGTGAGTGACACCGTACTTAAGCATCACTTTTGCGAATTGGTCGTTGCAAAAGTGCGTACCACGATCACTAATGATGGCACGTGGAGTTCCAAAACGGGAAAAGAAAGACTTTAAGAACTTCACAACTACTCGGGCGTCGTTGGTGGGTAGTGCTTTCGCCTCGACCCACTTGGACAAATAATCGACCGCCACGAGTATATACTTGTTCCCTCGAGAAGACGGGAACGGCCCCACAAAGTCGATGCCCCACACGTCAAAGATCTCGCACACTTGAATGGCATTTTGAGGCATTTCATCTCTTTTCGAGATGTTGCTATGACGTTGACAAGCGTCGCAAGATTGGACTAAGTCGTGGGCATCTTTGTAGATTGTGGGCCAATAGAAACCGGAGTCAAACACCTTTTTGGCGGTGTAGTTCGGGCCATGATGTCCCCCCGTGGGTCCATTATGACAAGCCTTGAGAATTTCAGCGGCTTCTTGGCCGTGAACACACCGTCGGATGACTTGATCCGCACAGATTTTGAACAAGTAGGGGTCGTCCCAGAAATAATGCTTAACATCTTTGAAAAACTTGTTCTTTTGTTGGGACGACATCCCTTTCACAACAAAGTTACCCACATGATAGTTTGCAAAGTCGGCAAACCATGGGGTACTCGAATCTCTACGATGAGATACCACATTAAGTGTCTCAAGAGGAAACGTTTCATTGATTTCCTTTTTCTCGAGCACATCTTGATGTGGATTTTCAAGACGAGAGAGATGATCAGCCGCTAGGTTCTCGGCTCCTTTTTTATCACGGATGATGATATCAAATTCTTGTAGGAGGAGAATCCATCGGAGCAACCTCGGCTTTGCATCTTGCTTAGCAAAAAGATACTTGATGGCCGAGTGATCCGTATACACTATGCTTTTTGACAAGATCAAGTATGGCCGAAACTTCTCGAAAGCATACACCACGGCTAGTAATTCTTTCTCCGTCGTAGTGTAATGTGCTTGAGCTTCGGTCAAAGTTTTGCTAGCATAATGTATAGGCTGGAAATGTTTTGATTTTCGTTGCCCCAAGACGGCACCTATGGCGAAATCACTTGCGTCGCACATAAGTTCAAATGGTAATTCCCAATCGGGGGCAACTAGAATCGGTGCTTCCGTGAGCTTCTTTTTAAGAGTTTGAAAAGCTTCAATGCACTCACTAGAGAAGACGAAAGGAGTGTCTTTTTCAAGAAGTCGGGTCATAGGCCGGGATATTTTCGAGAAATCTTGAATGAAACGTCGATAGAATCCGGCATGACCAAGGAAACTTCTAACTCCTTTGACAGTAGTGGGAGGAGGTAATTTTGCAATGACATCAACTTTAGCTTTGTCAACCTCAATCCCGTTCTTAGAAATCTTATGGCCGAGGACAATTCCCTCTTTAACCATATAGTGACATTTCTCCCAATTTAGACAAAGATTCGTGTTTTCACAACGTTCAAGCATCTTGTCCAAATGGGAGAGACATGTTGGGAAAGAATCCCCAAAGACCAAAAAATCATCCATAAAGACTTCCATTGTCTTTTCGATCATGTCATGAAAAATGGCCATCATACACCTTTGGAACGTACCGGGAGCATTACACAAGCCAAAAGGCATGCGTCGGTAAGCAAATGTTCCATAAGGACACGTGAATGTGGTCTTTTCTTGATCTTGTGGGTCAATGGGTATTTGGAAGTAACCCGAGAAACCATCGAGAAAACAATAGTATTCGTTTCCCGCTAATCTCTCAAGCATTTGGTCCATGAAGGGTAAGGGAAAGTGGTCTTTACGGGTAGCTTCATTTAACTTTCGATAGTCAATGCAAACACACCATCCCGTAACCAATCGAGTAGGAATCAACTCGTTTTCATCATTTTCAATAACGGTTATGCCACCTTTTTTGGGCACACAATGAACGTGGCTCACCCAAGGACTATCCGAGATAGGGTAAATCAATCCGGCATCGAGAAGTTTTATGACTTCTTGTTTGATAACCTCATGAATTTTAGGATTCACCCTTCTTTGTTGTTGGACCGCCGGTTTGAAGTCATCCTCCATAAGAATCTTGTGTGTACAAAATTCTGGGTTAATACCCTTGATGTCGGAAAGTTTCCAAGCGATGGCTCGCTTGTGTGACTTCAAAACCTTTATGAGAGCGGCTTTTTCATCCTCACTCAAGTCTTTAGCAATAATGACAGGCGATTTATTGTCACCCTCCAAAAATGCGTACTCGAGATGAGGTGGTAAGTCCTTAAGTTCGACCTCGGGAGGATCATTAGATTTTTCAATTGTTTTAATTTCCTCTTTATGAAGTTCTTGAAGAGGGAGTGATGAAGGATCATCATTGAGCATCTTCTCGATGAGAAGAATATCTCCCTCGATGTCGATGGGAGCGTGATCAATTTCCCATGAAACAGAATCACTAGACACGTATGCTTCAATCTCTTCCAAAATAAAGTCACTTTCCTCAAACGGAGTGAGGGGAGGGGAAGAGAGAGCGACGATGGGATCAACCGAAGTGGGATTGCCACTCGAGAATCCAAGAAGTTCTTGAGAATACTCCTCCGACACAATGTCAAGGACATCAATTTTGTTGACGGAATTGTCTTCATAATTGGGGGAGTATCTCGTAACTTGATCGAGATTGAAAGTAACGGCTTCCTTGTTTACCCTCAAGGTGATTTCCCCTTCATCAACATCAATCAATGCACGACCCGTTTTCAAGAAGCACGTCCCAAGGATGAGGGGCACTCGGGGATCGGCATCAAATTCGACAACAACAAAGTCGGCGGGGAAATGAAACTTGCCTACTTTCACAAATACATCCTCGGCTATACCTAGCGGACGAGAATTTGTGCGGTCCGCAAGCTCGAGGATCATACATGTAGGTGTAAGCGGGGGTAACGAAAGCTTCTTCCACATGGAGTGTGGCATCAAGTTAATGCTAGCGCCAAGATCAGCCAAAGCGGAGCATTGAACTATTCCTTGAAAATCACATGGGATGAGGAATTTTCCGGGGTCTCCTAGCTTTTCGGGAAGCTTTTTAAGGATAACCGCCGAACAATTCTCGTTTAATGAAGTTTTGGCCATTTCGGAAATCTTTTCTTTGTTATTCAACAAATTCTTGATTGTCGGACTGAACTTGGGCATAAGAAGAAGAGCGTCCGCGAAACTAATCTCGAAGTGCAAATCTTGAAAGATTTGGATAAGCTTCTCCATTTGTTGACTAGTTTTATCACGGAGCTTTTGGTCATTAAGCCTTGAAGGATAAGGAAGTGAAGGCTTAGGAGTATTCATCGGAACAACGGGTTCCGGAATTGGAGGTAGGACAACCGGAGGTTGGACTTGTGCGGTACTTCGTGGGCTTGAGATATGCACCTTGTCCTTTGGCTCCTCGGTTTCTCGTTCCACATCCCTCACCGGAGAAGGAGTAGGCATCGAGGGTCCCTCATAAGATTTACCACTACGAGTAGCAATAGCATTCAACTCTCCCTTTGGGTTGGGGACGGTGTTACTCGGAAGAGCTCCCGAAGTTGAAGCTTGATTGTTTTGACTTATGAGACTAGCAAACATGCTTTCAATCTTGCTATTAGATTGATCAATTTTGTTGCTAGTAGCTCTAAGCTCATAAGTGAAATCATTTTTCAAAGTGGTAATCTGATTTTGCATAGACACCATCTTAGCATCATTGTTCTTGATGTAGTTAGCAAGTTCAATGGAAGCTTGAGGAGATGAGGCTTGCACGTTTTGTTGCGGAGCTTGGAATCGGTTTTGATTAAAATTTCCTTGATTTTGAAAACTTTGATTTTGAAAACCATGATTTTGAAATTTCCGATTCTGACTCTGATTTTGATTGAACTGATTATTTCTGTTTTGCACATTCTGATTGTTCTGATTTTGATTGAACCCGGGTGGTCCAAGGTAATTGTTAGAACGATAGCTTAGAAGGTTACGGTCTCCTTGCGGTTGGTAGGAATTACCTCCCGTATTGTAGGAACCCGAAGCGGCATATACGCTCTCTTGAGTGAAGCCACTGGAGGCTGGACACTCGAAATAAGGGTGTGGACCACCACAAGTTTCACAACTTTTGTTCACGACATGCACTTGTTGATTATTATTATTTAGACTCATTTTAAGCACAGCAGTGGATATTTCTTCAATCTTTTTGGTGAGAGTCGTGTATTCCGAAGATGGAAGGGTGGTAGATCTCATTGAATCACTCCTCTCGGCTGAGGAATCCCAATAATTGTGGTGGGCAGTCATGTTTTCAATGAGATCATAGCACTCTTCGGGTCGCCTTTTCATAAAGGTACCACCGGCAGCAGCATTGATTGTGTCACGATGTCTCAATGTTAACCCGTTATAGAAAGTATCTATTTGGGTGACAAGCAACATATTGTGGTTCGGACATCGATCAATCGAAAGTTTATAGCGTTCCCATGCCTCAAATAAGGACTCATCGGGTTGCTGCCGAAAATTACTGATTTCATTCCGTAGTTTCGTCACCATCGACGGTGGAAAGTATTTTGCCAAGAATTTGGAGATCATTTCGTCAAAACTATGGATTGAATTTTTGGGAAGACGATCAAACCATGCGGTGGCATGAAGCGTCAAAGAATAAGGAAAGAGGTATAAGCGAAGGGCGTCATCGGTGACCCCATTTTGCTTCATACTTTGGGTGACGGTGAGAAATTTGTCAAGATGCTTGTTGGCATCGTCACCCGGTGATCCGTGAAATTGGCAAAAGGTTTGGACTTGTTGTATCATGTGATGCTTAAGTCCAAAGTCCGTGGCTTCGATGTTAAGCGGGGCAATTGGACCGCCCCGTCCATCCATCGTGGGTTGGCAAAGCTCCTCCATCGTTCGGAGATCGGGAGCTTGATCTTGTGGACCAGGTACTGGGACTTGAGGTCCGTTCCCTTGGTTATGTGTCATTGTGATTTGTTCGAAGACACGTATCTCGGGTACGTTTGCTTGGTTACGGTTACGTCTACGAGCTTGTGAGCGAGTGCGCATGCACTTCCAAAAACAACACTTTCAATTAAAACAAGACCGAGGCAAAACACAGTGAACTTAAACCAATAATCCCAAGTGAATTGATCACTTCTATAAGATAAACGCACAAAGGAGCGGAGAAGCTTATTAGGTCAGCGCGAAGCTTATTAAAAACCCGCCTCTTTTCAGCCGCAATTTAATGTCAGGCCGTCCTTATACCCCTCACACAGTTTGTTTATCCGATAGAAATAAACCAAATCACGAGCGACACAAAGGCAAGTTTTAAATCTTTTGTTCGGGAACTTATAATGATAACACCTCAGTTGAGAATGTTATATTGATTGTGTCTTCTATATTATTTAAAACAACAAGGAAAAATCTTTTTGTATTTTTAATCTTTTACATATATATACAAATAAAAGAAAAATATTTTTGTATTTTTGTATTTTTTGAAAACAATAACTTCACAAGGAAGGTTCTTCAGGTCACTAATCGCAAAAACTTCACGATATTGTCGCAACACACCTCCCCGGCAGCGGCGCCAAAATTTGATTCGTTTAAAGTGAGTGGTGAAAAACACAATATCAATATATATCAAATTAACCGTATTATTTGACAAATTAACCTTTTAGGAAAAGGGTTATCGTACCAAACCTTACGGGTGTGATAAAAGTGATACCGGAAAAGTGATTTCCCGGGTCGTGTCCCAACGAGGCGTGAATGGAAGGATTCGTTGAGTTTTGTGATTTATAACTTGAATTGGTTTTGATGATTTGTTGATTTGAATTATGTTATCTACGAATTAATTAACGGGAAGGTAATTAAGGCAAGGGAAACCTAATAAACTACAAATTAACTATTACTAAGCCTAAGGAATGATAAAAGGAAGCTAAACTAGGTTCTAGGGTGCTAAAACTAAAAAAAAACGTAAAACCCGGCAACCACCCGAGCCATAAACGTAAAAGTTTTGAAATTTAAGGGCTACGGGTGTGAAATCAATTGTCTTACGTTCTATTTGACTAAAAATAATTTTAGAAAAAAGCCGGGAATTTTTTCGACTTTTTAAAGAATTACTACGAATTAAAAACTAATTTATACTAATTAATTAATTAAAAATATTAGACTAGTTTGGAAAAATCTGAAAATTTTAAGAAAACTATTTTAACTTTAACTGGTCCTAAGAAAATTAAAAAACAGTGGTGTTGTTTTGAGAAATAAGCTCAAAATAAGCTAGATTGAGCTTAAAAGTAAAACTGCCAAAGACCCTTAAAGATTTAAGTATGCAAGAAAATAATGAGACAAGTCCCAAGGGCAGTTGGTGATGGTGGTTGTGTTGTGTTCTTGAACGGGAAGACCAGGGTTCGAATTCCGTTGGTACCCCTTTTTTCTGAAAGATATTTTTTTTTTCTTTTTCTTTTTGATTGGAACTTGAAGATGGGATTGAAACAGTGACTTTTTTTTGTGAAAATCCTTTTTAAAGAAAAGCTAAAATAAGCTGTAAGCTCAGCTTATTCTCATCGGAATTTTAAAACAAACTTCCTTTTTTAAGCAAATAACCAAATACTCCCTTTTGCAAAACCTGGTCTTAAGCTTATACCAGCAAGATTTTTTAAATGAAAAAGCTACCAACACTACACTTTTAGCTATAAATCTAAGCCAAGGGAATCCAAAATTACACTAAAGATGGGTGAGGGGAAAATCAGTTGGCAAATGAGCTTAAACTAGGGGGAATCCTAAACTATAAAAGGGGAGATAAGCAAATGGAAAGCAAGCAACTACGGGAATAAGCTCTAAAGGGAATAAAATAAGCTGCATACTAAGTACCTACCCTAAGTTAACTAAAAAAAATTACTCGTAACTTTTCTAAATAAGTTAAAGTAGCTACTGATAAGCTACTGTGAAAGAAAACTAACATGTTTTGCTGAGAATGCAGGCTGAAACAGCCTTAGGTGGCTTCTTTGGAGCTTATTTTTAAGCTAAGCAGTGGACTTCCAACCAAGGACAAGCTACAAAGATCAAGTTAGCATACAAGAGATTACAAATCAACTGATTAGGAGCAAAAAGAAAAACTTTTAGTAGCTTAAAATGAGGCTGCTATCAACTGTTTTGGGCCACTCTTGACTGAGACTGAACATGAATAAACTTGCAAAATGACATTTTTACTATGAATGTAACTAAGCTAGAGTTAACTTTAAGACGCAAAACTGAAACTAAAATGAGTTTGGCATAAAAGGGTTTAAGGAAAACTAATTTTTGCCAACGTTGAACTTTAAATAAACTGAGAAAAGGAGCTAAGATCAGCAGCTGTTGCTGCTCAGTTCTGAAAAAAAAAAGGGCTTTTCTTGGCTAACTAAACCTTGAGACACTTGATAAAACAGATTCTAATAGACTATCTTCTCCGAACTTGCAACAATAAACTTGACTCAACAAGTCAGATGGGTTAGAAGTTCATTCTGACCCGTTTGAAAAAATAAGCCAAACACCCCTTTAAGGGATGAAAAGCTTGAAGCTGCTTTTGAAAAACTACCTTGACCCCTTTTTTTTTAGATTATTTTGCTACTTGAACTTAAAACCTTTAACAACTTCCGAATAAGATTAGAACATTACCTAACAGTAATCTATAAAACTTGAAATTGAAGTAGAAAAATGCTTTTCATTGACTTAAAAATAAATTACAACAGAACTTAAAAACAAAGAAGCTGAATTTAAATTAAAACTAGGGGTGCCCTATAACTTGGCTACATCCACTCTATTTATACTAGAGATCCTCGGTCTTCACTTCTTCAAGTGTGCTTGTTATGTGAGGGGAAACTTGAGAGCTGAGGACTTGGATCACTTTGTGCTTCTTTGCTGATCATCTCAGCCATCCAAATGCCTTGGAGAAGTATCCACTGATCATAGCCATTAACATCTATGAGCTCCAATAAGATAGTAGAGGATTGCCAAGGTGTCTTGGTGATCTTGTGAAGTATGTTTGGCTTGTTCTTGAGCAGCTTCCTAGGGTTGAGAGTGATGGGGGGAAAGTGGAGAGTGACTAGGATGTGAGTAGGATTCTTGGCGGGCAAAAGGTTTGCTGGGATTGGTTTTTTATTCGATTTACTGGTTTTGGGAAGGAAGAAGAAAAGGGGTAAGGGTAGTGTGGGATGGTGGGTTTTAAAAGGGAAAATGGTTTATTTTGTAAAAGGTTTCAAGGTTTAAAACAATTTTTGTAAAATGGTTTTTAAGTAAAAGTACTTTTGTAGTTTTTTTTTTTTTTTTTTTTTGAAAATAAAAATTTGTTTTAAGAATAATAGAATTTTTACAAAACGGTTTTTAAGGTGAAAATAGGATTTTGGGATTAAAAGGTGTTTTGGTAATTATCGGTATCGGGAAAGGGTGAAATGAGATTTTTGGGTTTGGTATCGGATTTTGGTTGTTTTTCCCCCTGATCACTCTCAAAACGTGTCTCGGGCTTCAGAAATGTAGAAAATTTTCTTCCCGGCTACGTCTTGACTGCACTTTTCCAGATTCAGCTCGATTTTTCCCGTTTTCGCTTTGTTTTCAATCCATTTGTACCTGAAAGACATAAAACACGCTCCGAGGATATTTGTAACATATTTTGATCATATTTGGGTGTTTTTAGTCATTTTTGAGGTCTTAGGCGGGTAAAAACGATGAGTGAATAAGCACTCATCATTTCTGTTAAACCTTTTAAATTTAGAATTATGTTCGATTAGAACATCTTGTGTGAGCTTTAGTTTTTCTATTTCAAGATTAAGCTCTTGACATGATTTACAATCATCGTCTTTTGCTTTTCCCTTTTCTAATCGTTTTGCCTTTTCTTTTAACTCATAGACTTCATTTTCTAAAAATTCCTTTTTAGTCTTTAAAAATTTATTTTTAGTTATGATTTTTAGACTAAGCTCACACAATTGATTATATTTTTTTTCAAGGTGTCATCATCAATAGAAGAATAAGATGAGTCGGAATGTACCTCGTTTGACTCATGAGCCATTAGAGCGATCTCCTCCTTGCTTGACTCTTCATTATCTTCACTATCACTCCAAGCACCACTTACGAAAGCTCGTTGATTTTTGCTTTTAGGTGGCTTGGGACAATCTCCTATTAGATGGCTTGCATCACCGCGTCTAAAGCACTTTCTTTCACCTTTACCCTTTTTGTCATCCCGATCTTTTCGGAATGGCTTCTTTTCTTCTTGAGGTTGTCTTACAAACCTTCCTCTTCTTCTAAAGAACTTTTTGAAATCTCTAACGGCCATGGCATACTCTTCATCTTCACTACCGGAGCAAGATTCGTCATCATCACTTGATTCCGTTCTTGCTTTTAGAGCAACAGATTTGATTTTCTCTCTTTTTCCTTTGATGATTTCCGAATCTTTCTCCATCACCATTTCATGTACTTTGAGATTTCCGATTAGCTCGTCTAGTGACATTTTTGAGAGATCTTTTGATTCTTCAATGGCCGTCACTTTAGCTCTCTACTTCGGATGGAGTGCTCTAAGAAATTTCCTGACAAAGTTCTTACTACGAAAAGATTCATCAAGTGCTTTAAGTGATGTAATAATAGTATTAAAGCGAGCAAAGCCACAATCAGTGGTTTCATCTTCAGGGATAACAAATTGTTCATATTGTTGAACAAGAAGATCAATTTTTTTATCCTTGACTTGTGAATTTCCTTGATGTGTAACAATCAAAGATTCCCAAATATCTTTGGCGGTTTCACACATAAAAATTCATTCATATTCTTTTCTAGGCGAAGCATTATAAAGCATCATTTTAGCTTTATTATTTTTAGCAATTAATTTCTTTTGTTCATCAATAGAAATATCTTTTGTTGTAGAACTAAAATCCCCTTTAACAATAACAAACCAAAGATCTATATCTTTTGATTTTACATATGTTTCAAAACGGTTTTTCCAATAGATAAATCCATTGGTTTCAAAGAGTGGTGGTCTTTGCATAGATTGCCCTTCTTTAAAGTTTTCAGAATCCATAGATCGTTTCAAGTTTATAAACTACAATATATTTTAGAAATTCTTGAGCAACGTGGCTCTGGTACCAATTGTGGAAAACTAGAAGGGGGGTTGAATAGTTTACCGATTAAAAAACTTTGTTTTGAAACTTATTGAAAGATCAATTGATATTAATCTTAGATATGTTAGTGAAATATGCAAACAATATATATAAAGAGTAGATAATGAAAGAAACAATCAAACCACAACAAGTTGTTTATAGTGGTTCGGTCTAAAAAGACTTTTTTTCCTTGCCCTACTCCACTCTCCGAGTCTCACACTCGAGAGTTTAACTTCACTAGTCAACAAGCTCCTTTCACCGGCGGAGAAAACCTTTACACTTCGCTTACACACTATTTCCGACACTAAGCTAAATGTCGAGTTCTTTTCAAGGGTACAACCACTCCCACACACAATGTATTTTAAGGACTAAAATACTAACCACTCACACTTACAAGATTATGATGGTTTGGTACAACAATGAAGTATGAATCAACACAAGATCATACAGCAACAAACAAACAAGACTTCCAACTTCTCGTTGAAGCTTGAATGTGCCTTGATCTTCTTTGCTACAAAAGAGATCACTAATATGATATGAAACTGAGTTAGAAAGGTTAGAGTGAAGGAATGTATGAGAGTATGATAGAAAGGGATGAAAAACTACTTGGTTTGGCTTTTCTATTTATAGCCAAAACACTCAGCAAGCACCACGGACCACGGAACCCTCAAAAGGGTTCCGCCCGTGTTAAATTATGATGCCGCCGAGCTCTGACAGCAAGATCTCAAAATTTTGCCAAATTCAACCATATATATGCAAGATTGTGTAAGATATGTAGAGCCTAAATCTACACAAAGTATCTTTTGAAATCTTCCAATGATTTCAATGATGCATCACATGATGTCATGTGTTTGTTTTTCTATTTTTAGAAATATGTAAATACATATGTAATGTTTAGTTTTTAAGAAACCAAAACATTCTAAAAACTACTATCATACATTATGGTTTAGAGTCATATCAAGATATGATTAATCACAATGTAAATGCTTGAGTGATGAAGATATTATTTGAAAAAGCTTGTTTTAATATCTATTAAACTTGACAAGCTTTAAGCTTTATAAAAATTAAATTTACTTTTATCGTTAACAAAATTTAGGTAAAGATCAAAAATATAAATAACGTTTAATGACGATATTTGTATTAACAAAAACTTACCCTAAATATGGATGAGGTTGGAAAATGTCAGCCTATCGAAAATGTTTGTGTTATCAAAAAACGAAAAAAAATTGCTCCTACCACCATCACATACAAGCACTGTACTGCTAATGGTCGTAATATGTAAGGAAGGAAAGTTGAAGAATACAACAGTGGAAGAGTACATCGTAACCACTTCTCAAAAACAAAGGACAACATCAATCCAGTGCTAGAACTTGAGTCTAAAGACGATTGGCCCGAATTTTAGAAAGTTGATTACAAGTACTTTCCCAAATTAAAATACCATTGGTGCAAGGATATCCCTGTTGACAACGATAAAGGATATAATCTTTGGGGTTCATGTAACCCCTATGTGGACGTCTGTGACGGTGGTCATGACAAAGAAAGAGTAAAAAACAAGTACTTGTGGTCCTCAAATAATGACAAAGGAATAACATTCGAAGCTTGGGTACGGATTGTGTATGGGGAAGTTGGCAATGATGATAAAAGAAAAATCTTGACTAATCTTAGCCGCAGTGAAACCTCTGATAATGATGCAAATCATGAAGCAACAAAAAACTCAATCTCGGATTATGGGTCCATTGATTACGACAACACCTTTGCTCGAAAGCATTGGTGTGAAAAAATAAAAACCATTGATGGGGATTCTAAGGCTTCCTGCAAACCGTATGATGACAACTGTAATGGGGGAAGTAGTGCAGTTAGAGTAGGAGATAACGAATTTTTATGGACTTCAACCAATGACGATAGAATAACCGAGATACAGTGGTCAGATAGGTTAAGATGTAACGATTGGATTAAAATCAAATATGGAAAAGTGGATGCTTCCACTAAGAATAAAATTTGGAAGGATTGCATGAATGAAGATAACCTATGTGAAGAGACTCCTCAAGATGCGGGTAACTTAACAAATGATGACAAGGAGGACACAAGAGAAGAATGTGAACATGGGCATACTGATAAATCAGTTGATACCAAGCCCAATGATTATGACATAAAAGGAATCATGGACCACCTTGAGCCACAAAGTAAAGCAGAGTTAACTGACCTAGAATATGAAGAATATGAGCAAAGGAGGTGCAAGCTTCTTGGCATTCCATATAAAAAACCGCCACCAATTACAGCAGAAAAGTATGAGTTTACTATATACCACTTGCGGCCGGAAGAAAAGTTTTGCAAAATTCGGAAGTTCGAGACTAAGGAATATATCTGCACCGCTACAAATTTCGCCTGGATCAGACATAACTTGATGACGGATATAGAGGTTGTTGTCCAAGTCCAAAGGCCACCATAAGCCCCGAGGCTTTGAGTCTAACTTAAAGACTCGTAAATAAAGAAAAGTTCTCTTTCGGGAGACAACCCGAATTATCCCTTTCATTTGTTTATTTCCATTTCTGTTGGGTTTTGTGTTTTTAACCATATTTGCAGGATTTCAGAGAAAAGTTGTTGCAGCATGCTGAACGGGGACCTGATTTGTCCATAGTTACGGCTTAACTCATTCTTATGGTTACGCCGTAACATACTTTTTTGCAGCAGTCCTTCTCAGAGCATTAGCAACTACGACGTAATCCCATGCAACGGTTACGCCGTAGCTACACTCCTGTAGCGTCTGCCAGGTTTTGCACTAATTACGGCGTAACTCCTTATAAGAGTTACGACGTAACTATCCTCTGTAACACTTCTTTCTTTTTAACACAATAACCTTGCATTAGTTTTCAAATGAACTTTGTGGGTATGCTCCCTGTAAGCCCTCACGAGACTACACTCATCCACTTGGGACACCAAGTGGTTTAAAAGGCTTGTTGCATACGCTAAATGCAACCGTGATTCCTACGAAAGTGAGTTAGGTTTATTTTTCATTTTTCTTTTTCTTTTTTAGAATTATGCTTGTCGGTAGTGTGATTTCAGGGATTGAAGTTTGCTCGTGGATGCTTATGCGAAGGCACGATTCACTTCGTTGGCCTTCTTTCTTTTCGAATCAAATTTCAGTGAAGTTCTCGCTCTAATTCTACTTTTCTCTTCACCATTATTTAACTCTTAGTACAAAAGGGACTTTGTACATTTCAAGTGGGGGGACGGGAGTAGAATTGTCTCTTGAACTTTATTTTGCTCTCGTTTTCTACTTTATTTTGAAAATTTATGCCATTTTTAAAATTTTGACATGTTTTTCTTAACCTAACTAGATTAGACCTTAGCCGAGCACATTATAACCCTTGATATTATATGATGAGATTAGCCTTATCCGTTTCAAAATTTTACCCCCAAATTCACCAAATTATGAGTGTGCCGGTAGCTTGTAAACTTTAGAACTTGGCCTTTACATCATTTTGATACCATAGAAGAGGTATGTTGAGTTAGCTTGATGTATTTGGACTTTTCAGTTTAAGAAGTCAGTATTATAGGATTATGTAGCAACTCGTAAATTTTCATAAGGCAAAATGACTAAATTGCCCTTTGACTTTGACTTTTGACTATTTGACTTTTACCGTAACGTAAAAGCAAATACTGTAACGGGTAGTAACCAGTAATTTCCCAAGTTAAATAATTCAATCTGTTTTGAATTATTACACTATGAACATTTTGTTCACCTATGGCTATAAAATAATTATTTAAAGTTGTGACTTTAATAATTACGAAAATTTAATCGTGTAAACTTTCCTCGTGGTCAACACAAGACTACGATAAGTCTAGGTGTTCAAAATACTCTATTTTCACCAATAGTCATATTTTATATGAACTATTGCCACTTTGTTTTTCTTACGTAAATATTTTACTCTTTACGTAATACGCGTGCTCAAACCTACGTTATTAGGCTTTAACAACGTAAACGCACTCCATTAGACTTATCACACTTTTAATATACTTAGTTGGAGTATACTGATAAGTTTAGACATTTTCATAAGTATTATATTTTTACGTTACCCGGTTTAAGTTTTGTGACTTAAGAGCTTAACGTTAGTAATTACCGGGATCAAACTATATCCTCTAAACACTAATACAACAAAATTTAACACAAATCTTACAACAACGCACTTCATGTGCCACGCCTATAACATATGGCATGATATGGTACTAACTTAAACATGCATAGCATAATTATCCTTAACCATTTGCATATTTTTATTTCATTTGAGTAAAATCTCTTTCATTAATTCACAAGCAAACCACAAGACACTCTTCCTCTCTTGTCTCTTGTACCCAAAGAACCAAAACAACACCCTAATCACACATTTATTTTGATATCACTTGCTCTTTTCATATTTAAGTGGTTATGTAGTGTTACTAGCAATTGTTCTTGATTTATTTCTATCAAAGATTCTTCATCTCATGGGTAAATTAGAAGATCATCAAGGGTTCAAGGGCTGAATATAAGAGTATTATTGGGTGATTATAAAGGGTTAGAATCCAGTGGTGAAAAGGTTCAAGAGAAGTGTTGAAGATTAGAGGTGATTAAGATTGATTTGTATATGTGATGCTTGTATTTCTCCAACCAAATCATTGTAAGGTTTGAGTATATTTTCATATTCATTAAATATGGTTATAATAATTTATATTCATTGGATGTAATTTGATATAAGTAGTATATGTAATATGGCATGATTGATGTTGTACATGAAGTTTGTAACATAAAAAGAAGCTAGAACAAGCCTTAGGTAGGTTTTATGAACCTGAAATTTACAACAGTCCCAAAGAATGATTAAACTGATCATCTCAGTAAACTTTGAGATTAATTCAATAACATAGGCTTGTAGATCTACGTCTTATGGTCGTTTTGCCGGGTGGCGCAACTCATAACTCCTCCCGATGAGTAAATGAGAGCCAAAATGGCAAAACATGTCAAAATCTGCACACCAGATTTCATTTCGGAAAAGCCTATAGTTCTGTTCATTTTTGGAAGTCAACTCAGTTTTATGAAATGTATCTAAGACATAAACTTGAAGTTTGGCGAAAGCCGCGTGTCAAAACAAGTTGTAGAACTCAACTTATGGTCATTTTGGCAGGACTAAATGTGCAGCCAAACTTTCTGCAATGAAATATAAGTAATTACTTGTGATTAGACTATTGATATAAGTAATGTAAAACCCTAAAAATCGTGAACGCATTAAATGACTATAATACCCCTCAATCAAAACATCCGTAAAATAAATCGAGCTTGTTAATTACGTTGGAGATTTAATGTTTTCACAAGACATTGGAAATAAAACTTACTCTATGCCACTAAATAAATATAACACGTTAAAAGAGTTGCATAGACTAGATAAATGCATGTATTAGACTTTTAAAATAAATTTAGCAAGGTAAAGATGGAAACTATATAAAAATTGATTTCGTTCCCCTTTTGATTGGCCTAAGAAAATGCCTAGCACCATAAAATTTGTCCCCCCTTTATTTTCCTTATTACTCTCATTATAATTTACCATCTCATCCCAAAATAACTCACAAAATAATAATAATAATAATAATAATAAAACCCTAACTCCCTCAACTCATAAGTGACGGCACCTTTTTTTCTCCCTATCCCGTTCGACTTCAGGCAATCACAAGGTGATTCATAACGTGTACAAAGGAGGCTGAGGTAGGTGGTGGTGCTCGTGGTGTTTGGTTTGAGGCTGCTGTGGATCATGCATTTGTCGATTCGAAAGGATAGTCGTGGGTTGCTGCTGTTGTCGTGGACTGTTAGGGGATGGGGTTGGCTGTTTTCTTGGCTCGATCGCATCTTGTTCCTGGTTTTATTCCACTCGATCATCAAGGTATTGTGTCGTCCAATCTCATTCAGTTTATCCTCCTTTTGTGTTGCTGTCGTGAGGTCTTTGCCAAGAGCATGCATGTTCATAAAATATAACCTCACATAAAGTGATATGTTAACCTTCACATGGAATGATAAATATTGTCTCAGATAGTCATAGCTGTATTCACGTAAAATATCGGATATAGATGTTGTACATGTCGACCCATTTGCGCGTTAATGTGAATCTGTTTGGCATCACCTTGCACGACCCAAAGGTAATAAGTAGTGAACCCTTTTCGACCTTCATATTCACGACGTAAACGTGTTTCGTTATAATGACACATAAAAACATAAATAAATATTTCATGAAATAGCAAATGATGAAGGCCATGTCATCCAACCCATATAGAAACCATCTTGAATCTGTTCGATATCAAGCATATGTAATCTGTTTTGTTACCATTCAACATATGATTTCATGACTCGTTAAACTAGCATGGGTGAGTCTCATTTTTTTTGGTCTGTCGAATGGTATGGCTGCATATGGGTTTTGAGTTTTGGTCACTTAAATGTCTAATGGTAAGTCAATATTGAAGGTAGTAAATTTATGCATATGGGCTTAGTGTGTATGGTTGCGTTTAAATGCATGCATGTGCATATATGTTTTCTTTTGGACAGTTACAACATTTAAATGATCTCTAAATTATAGGTATAAAGGTGCGAATAAGAGGTTTTAAAAAAACTAACTTGTAATACAAAACTTAATCTAAACGAGCTGGAATAAATATGGGGAGAAGTATGCATGATTTGCTTGTGTCTCATTGGATGTGTCAATATGAGTCTAAACATGTATATGATCTAACATTTAAGTTATATGTTATAAAAAGTATTTACACTTTAAACTTTGAATTTTGATAAGTGTCGCATGCAAACATTAAGTTTTTATGACTTGCCATATAAAGCTCTAAAATAAGATATTTGTCATATTAAACCTCTAAGTTTACCATTTATCATTAGTAACCCCTAAGTTTGGCTAATTAATGGTTAATACCCTAAAGTATTTTAATTCGGTCAATTACTAAAAATGAGAATACGCTTAATAACTCTAAAAATATAAATACGGTTTATATAAGCAATAAATCCGTTATGACTTAAATGAGCTAATAAGTATTATACGAACCGTAATCCGTGTAGATTCATTGAAGAAGACGTGGCGTTGTTTCCGTGTGTTCACGTTTGCTTTCCTTTCCTTGGCGATAAGGTACAGATATTCTATCCCTTTTCAGTAGGGATTTCTCATAACTTTTCGATCCTTGACTTTACTTCACTTATGATATTCCTTTGCTATGATTTCCTTATGCTATGATCCTTTTGATATGATTCTGACATAATCCTTTGATATGATTCTGTTCGCTAGGATATTCGTTTGTTATGATTATGAACCTTATGATTATGAACCATCTGATTATGAACCTCTGATTATGAACTTATGTTATGAAAATCTGATATGAACCTTTGACTTCTGAACCCTTGATATGAACCTTTATGATATGATTATGCTTTGACCCTTCAGTTTGATACCCGAGCCAAATATGTTTCCTAGTCATGGAGGTACCATGACCATGTCATTGATGCACCAATGGCATGACTCCAGTGTATACGAGTGATGTTATACACCGTCCCCTTTCTGTTATATGATTATGAGGTCAAAATATATGTTTGGCCAATATGTTTCTGCGGGGGCGTATGGATGCATCCTAGATATGTTTTGATATGATATGATATGATTTATATGGTGAATGATGTCGTGTGCAATACGCGTCTTCACAGTCTGGGAGCTAGCTACTCCATTGGTTACTGAGGTCTCCCCTCCAATTATATATGGTATTCCGAGGTCACCCCTCCGAATACAATGGCTACTTATGATATGATATGATATGTTTCCGGGCTCGTGGTAGATTTCTGACAACCCTTACACTTTTGATATACCTATATTGTACTTTCCGTATTCCCCAACGCACCATAATCTGTATTAATTGTTCATTACTCAGTACCCTTACATGACTCACTCTTACCAAGATATAGATACTCGATTGCATTGATATGTCACACTTCCATTCCGTTATTTCAGACTATGGTTCCATTCACGTACCGGGTTATTATATGTTTATTGGATTTGATTATGTTATTCATGTTTTATATGACTACTGATTACCCTGCTGCGATATGATTAATATACGATTATCTGACTTACCTGCTGTCATCTGTTTATATGTGATCTCACTGTAATGTGACCCTCTGATTGTCTGTTGACCATGCTAGTGTATAATCGATAGTTTTTGTCTGTTTATCATGTATACTTTGTTCAGTTAATTTCGTGGACTATGATTATCCGATAGTATCCTTATATGCTTGTTGTTGACCTGCCATGTTTGCATTTCTGTTTATGCTACGGTTTGATTGGGTAAATGGTTCAGCTTGTGACGTCTGGCTTGTTAATTTGTTTAGTTGCCCTGCTATATCTTTAATTCTATTTAATTATATCGTTTATACTATATTCCTACTTATTACGCGTGACTGCCATGCGTTCACTGCTGTTAGTACTTCCGCTGTTATAATATTGGTTATGTTTTCAACTAAGGGTTTTGACCTGTGTGAATTGCCATGCTCACTTATTAATTAATTGCTTCCGCTTTCCTGTAGATATCTGTTTGGCTTGTATGTCTTCTGATTTCCTGAATTGATTGTATGACATATATGTTGTGTGGATGCGACGCCTTCTATGCTTGCTTATGTTTTAGTTCTTGTATGTCTGGTTTGTACGTGCTTGTTTATATGCCATCGATGCTTTGCTTTGCTTCGTTCTCCTTGTTATCTGTTCGTTTGGGATATCTGTATAATTGTGTTCTGCAGGATCCTCATTGACTCATTGTTCTCATTGCGCTGCGAATTTGTTATCTGTTTCCTTTGTTTCATTTTGCATTTCAGATTTTATTTAGCTTTCGTTTTGTTATATCTGTTCACTGGGCTTTTTAAGCTCAGCCGCATTTCTTTTCCTGCGGCAGGTGTTAGGTTTGAAGATGGGTTTTGATGGGCTGAGAGTTGGATTATCTGAGTGGACCAACCCTAGTTACCTTATTATTTGGATTTATTTTGTCGGGCTATTGTTTGGAGATTTCATTTTATTTTAGACATTTTGGATTATGTAATTTTCCTTGTAAGTCATTGTTTAAATGACTTGATACGTTATTCTTAAAACTTCCGCTTTTAATTGTATGTTCTGATATGACACCAGAATGTGACATTTCTACCCTTGTCGGGTTGGGGTGTTACAATTATGGTATCAGAGCAAAGGTTTCGTCTTGTTGATCTTAGGATTGACCTGTGAGGATTGGGTAGACATTAAGCTTTCGTCTGTTCTGATATCTTTCGATTCCTTTTGATTGTCGTTCAGATTTGACTTCGATATTCTTTTGTCTTCACTGATTTGGCCTTCTTCTTTTTGCATCGAATTTTGTTTATTTTGTCTTCGCACATCCGTTTGTCGATCGTCTGGTGGGGACTACTCGTAGAGTCGAAGATGATGGTGCTGACCGTGCATTGTTGCAACATTTTTTGTACTGGAGATGTTCGTGAAATAGAAACCGCACACGACTGAAATGATGCTAGAGACACCAGGATGCTGCTGGAGGGAGCTGGACGGATCAACCACAGGCGCAAAGACGGAGACAAGATTCAACTGGTGGACACTTGGGAGACGTGGGAGCAGAAGAACTATGACCGGCATACTCTAGACGTGCGGGGAAGCTACTACCAAGATTCGACGTATTGTGGTCAACAGTCCAACCCTTGAGATTCTAATGAAGATTCCTCTGTTTCATATGATTGGGCACGACTTGCGTTACTCCGATTTATTTGTCACGCGCTTTGAGGCGGGTTGATATTTTGTTGTGTGATTTTGATCGGTATTACTTTTCTTGATTTGTTCGATACTCGGTTTGAATCATGAAGTTTTATCGTTTAGCATTTTGGTAATATCTCAGCTTTTCTTTTGGACCGACAGTAATGAGTCATGAGGAACCGTTATGTGCAAGTTGGTGGCCTTCTTTTCTTTTGTGGTATGGTAAGTTGTTTGATGTAGTTATGCTGTATGTATGTGATCTGACCTGTTTTGGTATGTTACTTGATATCCGTATGTGATATGTTTTGTTGTGATATTGGTTACGTGGTTTGCCATGACCCGAGACATAATATGATGACAATAAGGACTTGTTATGTGATGCAAGTATTATGACGCCTGATCAACGTGATAATACCGAGATCATATAAGATGAACTTATTGGAATCATACGACGTCTTAGGTAATGCTTGGGGTTGGTACGTGGATGGACTAGGACTTATCGCCATTATTTGTCACACCTCATGTTCGTTTGGAATTCTGTACCTCTTTGTGAAATTCTCATCGACATCTATTACGTATAAGTTTTTGTACGCTTTGGAGCCGAAAGCGTTCTGATCTGTGTGAAACTATGGATTGCTACGTCTTTCCTAAACTTGTACGTCTATGTATACCTCTGCGACTTCAATTTTTAAAGACGAAAATTTTCTTTTAGAGGGGAAGAGCTGTAAAACCCTAAAAATCGTGAACGCATTAAATGACTATAATACGCCTCAATCAAAACATCTGTAAAATAAATCGAGCTTGTTAATTACGTTGGAGATTTAATGTTTTCACAAGACATTGGAAATAAAACTTACACTATGCCACTAAATAAATATAACACATTAAAAGAGTTGCATAGACTAGATAAATGCATGTATTAAACTTTTAAAATAAATTTAGCAAGGTAAAGATGGAAACTATACAAAAATTGATTTGGTTCCCCTAGCCTAAGAAAATGCCTAGCACCATAAAATTCGTCCCCCCTTATTTTCCTTATTACTCTCATTATAATTTACCATCTCATCCCTAAATAACTCACAAAAAAAATAATAATAATAAAACCCTAACTCCCTCAACTCATAATTGACGGCACCTTTTCTTTTCCCTATCCCGTTCGACTTCAGGCAATCACAAGGTGATTCGTAACGTGTACAAAGGAGGCTGAGGTAGGTGGTGGTGATCGTGGTGTTTGGTTCGAGGCTGCTGTGGATCACGCATTTGTCGATTCGAAATGATAGTCGTGGGTTGCTGATGTTGTCGTGGACTGTTAGGGGATGGGGGTGGCTGTTTTCTTGGCTCGATCGCATCTTGTTCTTGGTTTTATTCCACTCGATCATCAAGGTATTGTGTCATCCAATCTCATTCAGTTTATCCTCTTTTTGTGTTGCTGTCGTGAGGTCTTTGCCAAGAGCATGCATGTTCATAAAATATAACCTCACATAAAGTGATATGTTAACCTTCACATGGAATGATAAATATTGTCTCATATTGTCATAACTTTATTCACGTAAAATATCGAATATAGATGTCGTACATGTCGATCCATTTGCGTGTTATTGTGAATCTGTTTGGCATCACCTTGCACGACCCAAAGGTAATATGTAGTGAACCCTTTTCGACCTTCATATTCACGACGTAAACATGTTTCATTATAATGACACATAAAATCATAAATAAAGTTCACATGAAATAGCAAATGATGAAGTCCATGTCATCCAACCCATATAGAAACCATCTTGAATCTGTTCGATCTCATGCATATGTAATCTGTTTTGTTACCATTCAACATATGATTTCATGTCTCGTTAAACTAGCATGGGTGAGTCTCATTTTTTTTGGTTTGTCGAATGGTATGGCTGCATATGGGTTTTGAGTTTTGGTCACTTAAATATCTAATGGTAAGTCAATATTGAAGGTAGTAAATTTATGCATATGGGCATAGTGTGTATGGTTGCGTTTAAATGCATGCATTTGCATATACGTTTTATTTTGGACACTTACAACATTAAAATGATCTCTAAATTATCGGTTTAAAGGTGTGAATAAGTGGTTTAAAAAAAAACTTGTTATACAAAACTTAATCTAAACGAGCTGGAATAAATATGGGGAGAAGTATGCATGATTTGCTTGTGTCTCATTGGATGTGTCAATATGAGTCTAAACATGTATATAATCTAACATTTAAGTTATATGTTATATAAAGTATTTACACTTTAAACCTTGAATTTTGATAAGTGTCGCATGCAAACCTTAAGTTTTTATGACTTGCCATATAAAGCTCTAAAATAAGATATTTTTCATATTAAACCTCTAAGTTTACCATTTATCATTGGTAACCCCTAAGTTTGGCTAATTAATGATTAATACCCTAAAGTATTTTAATTCGGTCAATTACTAAAAATGAGAATACGCTTAATAACTCTAAAAATATTAATACGGTTTATATAAGCAATAAATCCGTTATGATTTAAATGAGCTAATAAGTATTATACGAGCCTTAATACATGTAGATTCGTTGAAGAAGACGTGGCATTGTTTCCTTGTGTTCACGTTTGCTTTCCTTTCCTTGGCGATAAGGTACAGATATTCTATCCATTTTCAGCAGGGATTTCTCATAACTTTTCGATCCTTGACTTTACTTCACTTATGATATTCCTTGGCTATGATTTCCTTATGCTATGATCCTTTTGATATGATTCCGACATAATCCTTTGATATGATTCTGTTCGCTAAGATATTCGTTTGTTATGGTTATGAACCTTATGATTATGAACCTTATGATTATGAACCATCTGATTATGAACTTATGTTATGAAAATCTGATATGAACCTTTGACTTCTGAACCCTTGATATGAACCCTTATGATATGATTATGTTTTGACTCTTCAGTTTGATACTCGAGCCAAATATGTTTCCTAGTTATGCAGGTACCAAGACCATGTCATTGATGCACCAATGGCATGACTCCAGTGTATACGAGTGATGTTACACACCGTCCCCTTTCTGTTATATGATTATGAGTTCAAAGTATATGTTTGGCCACTATGTTTCTGCGGGGGCGTATGGATGCATCCTAGATATGTTTTGATATGATATGATATGATATGATTTATATGGTGAATGATGTCGTGTGCAATACGCGTCTTCACAGTCTGGGAGCTAGCTACTCCATTGGTTACTGAGGTCTCCTCTCCTATTATATATTGTATTCCGAGGTCACCCCTCCGAATACAATGGCTACTTATGATATGATATGATATGTTTTCGGGCTCGTGGTAGATTTCTGACAACCCTTACACTTTTGATATACCTACACCATAATCTGTATTAATTGTTCATTACTCAGTACCCTTACATGACTCACTCTTACCAAGATATAGATACTCCATTGCATTGATATGTCACACTTTCATTCCGTTACTTCAGACTATGGTTCCATTCACGTACCGGGTTATTATATGTTTATTGGATTTGATTATGCTATTCATGTTTTATATGACTACTGATTACCCTGCTGCGATATGATTAATATACGATTATCTGACTTACCTGCTGTCATCTGTTTATATGTGATCTCACTGTTATGTGACCCTCTGATTGTCTGGTGAACATGCTAGTGTATAATCGATAGTTTTTGTCTATTTATCATGTATACTTCGTTCAGTTAATTTCGTGGACAATGATTATCTGATAGTATCCTTATTTGCTTGTTGTTGACCTGCCATGTTTGCATTTCTGTTTATGCGACGGTTTGATTGGGTAAATGGTTCATCTTGTGACGTCTGGCTTGTTAATTTGTTTAGTTGCCCTGCTATGTCTTTAATTCATTTAATTATATCATTTATACCGTATTCCTACTTATTACGCGTAACTGCCATGTGTTGACTGTTGTTAGTACTTCCGCTGTTATAATACTGGTTATGTTTTCAACTAAGGGTTTTGACCTGTGTGAATTGCCATGCTCACTTATTAATTAATTTCTTCCGCTTTCCTGTAGATATCTGTTTGGCTTGTATGTCTTCTGATTTCTTGAATTGATTGTATGACATATATGTTGTGTGGATGCGACGCCTGCTATGCTTGCTTATGTTTCAGTTCTTGTATGTCTGGTTTGTATATGCTTGTTTATATGTCATCGATGCTTTGCTTTGCTTCGTTCTCCTTGTTATCTGTTCGTTTGGGATATCTGTATAATTGTGTTCTGCAGGATCGTCATTGACTCATTGTTCTCATTTTGCATCGAATTTTGTTTATTTTGTCTTCGCACATCCGTTTGTCGATCGTCAGGTGGGGACTACTCGTAGAGTCGAAGATGATGGTGCTGACCCTGCATTGTCGCAAAGACGGAGACAAGATTCAACTGGTGGACACTTGGGAGACGTGGGAGCAGAAGAACTATGACCGGCATACTCTAGACGTGCGGGGAAGCTACTACCAAGATTCGGACGTATTGTGGCTAATTAATGATTAATACCCTAAAGTATTTTAATTCGGCCAATTACTAAAAATGAGAATACGCTTAATAACTCTAAAAATATTAATACGGTTTATATAAGCAATAAATCCGTTATGACTTAAATGAGCTAATAAGTATTATATGAACCGTAATCCGTGTAGATTCGTTGAAGAAAACGTGGCGTTGTTTCCTTTGTGTTCACGTTTGCTTTCCTTTCCTTGGCGATAAGGTACAGATATTCTATCCCTTTTCAGTAGGGATTTCTCATAACTTTTCGATCCTTGACTTTACTTCACTTATGATATTCCTTTGCTATGATTTCCTTATGCTATGATCCTTTTGATATGATTCTGTTCGCTATGATATTCGTTTGTTATGATTATGAACCTTATGATTATGAACCTTATGATTATGAACCTTATGATTTTGAACCATCTGATTATGAACCTCTGATTATGAACTTATGTTATGAAAATCTGATATGAACCTTTGACTTCTGAACCCTTGATATGAAACCTTATGATATGATTATGCTTTGACCCTTCAGTTTAATACCCGAGCCAAATATGTTTCCTAGTCATGGAGGTACCATGACCATGTCATTGATGCACCAATGGCATGACTCCAGTGTGTACGAGTGATGTTACACACCGTCCCCTTTCTGTAATATGATTATGAGCTCAAAGTATATGTTTGGCCACTATGTTTCTGCGAGGGCGTATGGATGCATCCTAGATATGTTTTGATATGATATGATATGATTTATATGGTGAATGATGTCGTGTGCAATACGCGTCTTCACAGTCTGGGAGCTAGCTACTCCATTGGTTACTGAGGTCTCCCCTCCAATTATATATGGTATTTTGAGGTCACCCCTCCGAATACAATGGCTAGTTATGATATGATATGATATGTTTTCGGGCTCGTGGTAGATTTCTGACAACCCTTACACTTTTGATATACCTACACCATAATCTGTATTAATTGTTCATTACTCAGTACCCTTACATGACTCACTCTTAACAAGATATAAATACTTCATTGCATTGATATGTCACACTTTCATTCCGTTACTTCAGACTATGGTTCCATTCACGTACCGGGTTATTATATGTTTATTGGATTTGATTATGCTATTCATGTTTTATATGACTACTTATTACCCTGTTGCGATATGATTAATATACGATTATCTGACTTACCTGCTGTCATCTGTTTATATGTGATCTCACTATTATGTGACCCTCTGATTGTTTGGTGACCATGCTAGTGTATAATCGATAGTTTTTGTCTGTTTATCATGTATACTTCGTTCAGTTAATTTTGTGGACTATGATTATCCGATAGTATCCTTATTTGCTTGTTGTTGACCTGCCATGTTTGCATTTCTGTTTATGCGACGGTTTGATTGGGTAAATGGTTCAGCTTGTGACGTCTGGCTTGTTAATTTGTTTAGTTGCCCTGCTATGTCTTTAATTCATTTAATTATATCGTTTATACTATATTCCTACTTATTACGCGTGACTGCCATATATTGTCCACTACTGTTTTTCCTAAACTTGAAATATTGTGATCAAATTATTGTACTTACAAACCTATGAACTCACTCAACCTTTGTGTTGACACTTTTTAGCATGTTATCTCAGGTTCGAAAGGAATTAGTTGGCATGGCATGTGAAGGCGCACGGAAAAACATTTTGAAGACAATGCATATATTATCATTCGAAAAATATTACAACTTTTATGTTGTACTTTTTATGATTGTACAAACTTGTGGGACCGGCTTGTAAACTATGATATTTTAATCGAATGATAATTCATTTCAAAACATCTCATTTAGAGTCATTTTCTGTAACTTGTGCTGTGAACTATGAAGTAATACCCCCAGTGACACAATCTTCCGCTGCGATAATTTTGGGGGTGTTACAGATTGGCAACAGAGCTTCAGTTATAGAGAACCAGGTTGCATATAAACCTAGGCTATAACTACATCTTACATTAAACTTGTATCATTCATTGTTGTCTTCAACATTTCGTGCGCCATGCCTACTCCTTAACACAATACTATGTTATTTATATAAAGACTGTTTATATAAACAATTGACTAAACATAACTACATATGCCTATTCCAAGGCATTATGGCACAACCAGATATCCCCGGTCAGATACATTTTTGTGATCTACGAAACTTTCTCAGACATTGTAGTTGGTACAATGGTCTCATTTATTATTAAGACATTGTAAGTATGCAATGGTCTTCCTTATATTTCAAACATTGTGAGATACACAGTTAACTTAGATATATCTCAGACATCGTGAGATACACAATTGGCCTAAATATATCTTAGAAATTAAGAGATACACTCTAGTTTTATCTATTTCTTAGACATTGTGTGTGTGCACAGTGGTCTCACTGGTATTTCTCAAAAATTGTGAGAAAACTACTTCATAACTATGAACTCACCGACTCTTTTGAACACTATGTTGATTCTCTTTGATTATTTAACTCCTCATCTTTGAAGATGAGTTTGAACATTCATTCCATACTCTTGGAACACCTACGTCATCTCATAACATATCACCTTTTAACTCATCGATTAAGTATGAGTGTTGTGTCGGTAATTCTTAAGTAGGATGATTTGGAATGTCCTTATTTAAATGGACTGGGACGCTTTTTCATTTAAATAAAGAAATTGTAAATCGCCGAATCATAAGTTTATGATTTCTTACTTACATAAATTGGGACGCTTCTTTATGTAAGTAATGAATTATAAATGAGTGGGCTTATTTGTATCCGATATGACATGAGTATGAACTCGAACTCGAGAATCACAAGTATTCTTTGACATATTCTAGAAAACACGATAGTGTTTTACCACTCAACAAAAATCTTAAGACCTCATTCGAGCAACTAATTTCATTCTTAAGTTATCACTTTTGCTGTTACAATTCTTACAAACATGAACCGTTAGTTGAGCTAACAAAATTGGTTAAAGTCAATTGAAACCCGACCTGATAGAATCAGATGTTTCAAGAACATAATTGAAACCTGACCTGATAGAATCAGATGTTTCAAGAACATAATTGAAACCCGACCTGATAGAATCAGATGTTTCAAGAACAGAATTTGGTTACCACAGTTTTGATTATGCACGAGGCGCATAAGTCAAAGTATTCCATATTATTGAGCTAACGGACTTGTTACACTCATTGACCTAATGGACTTAGTTCAGTCTCGAACTAACAAACTGGGTACGATGTCCCATTATGCATCACATAAGCTTTCCCATGAGCTCCTCTGATTTGTTGGCTATTATTTTGGGAACACTATTTCTCGAAATGTTCTCACTTTCCACATCTCAACACTGTTTGTTATTATTGCTGTTACTGTTGTTATTTTGCTGTTGTTAGATCCTTGAGCAGTCTAAGCTCGCACAACTTGACCTACTAGGTTACAAGACATCTGAATTGTTTCATCCAGTATGAGTGATCAAACGAAGTTTCGTTCTCTTAAATACTGAGTAGAAGTTCTTAGATGAACTTTTCCCATAACTTCTCATTGGTTGAGACCGTCACTGGGCACACTACTGCCAACTCTTGAAAGAGACGAATATAAGTTGTGATATCAACAACACTTACAATAAGGAAGCTTCACCTTCATTTCTTGCACCTCATTCCGAGGGCAATACTTCTTGAATTATAACTACTTCAATTTAGTGCAAGCAATCCTTCGAGTATTCTCAATACTAATAAATTGAGCAACAACATTTTACCCTGACAAAGCATTGTCTAGAAGCATGCTTGCGGCATATTTGACTTTGCAATATTTAGCACAATTGCTGATTAGAATTTCTGAGCTTGCCGCTTATGAAATCCTTGTAAGGAATCTAGTACAACATTCACTTCCTGGCCCTGCAATATTAGGCTACACATTATCACCAGAAAGGTTACACACATGTAAGCGTTAACTTTCAAAATTTCATGCTAGGATTAAGGTTTTGTTGAAAGCCTCGTTGCGGTAAGGTATGATTCGTTTGGAGAAATTAGAAAAGCCAAACTTAAGACATATTGGACTATATACGATATTAGCAAAAATTGGCCTGGTAGCTTACAGACTTGAGCTACCACTCGGACTTAGCAGTGTACACGCCGCCCTTCGTGTGTGCATTATGAAGAAGTGTCATACTGATGAGACATTCCCTATTTCTCTGGAAGGGATCAAGATTGATTTACGTTTGATCTTATCAGAAAATCTACTGAGATCACGGACCTTGAGGTCAAAAGACTTAAGAAAAGTCACATTCCTATTGTCAACACTCAATGGAGCTCTAGAAGAGGTCCTGAATTCACGTAGGAACGTGAAGAAGAACTCAAATATACTGTTAGCAGATAACACTCACTGAACTTCGTGACGAAGTTCCATTACAGAAGTACCCTCACCTCTTCTCGAGAACATCATTAACTCATAACACGAACAAAATCATGAGGACATGATTTCCGTAACTGGTGGAGGCTGTAGCAACTCCTAACTTTTCATAAGGCAAAATGACTAAATTGCCCTTTGACTTTGACTTTTACCGTAACGTAAAAGCAAATACTGTAACTGGTAGTAACCAGTAATTTCCCAAGTTAAATAATTCAATCTGTTTCGAATTATTACACTATGAACATTTTGTTCACCTATGGCAATAAAAATTTTATTTAAAGTTGTGACTTTAATAATTACGAAAGTTTAATCGTGTAAACTTTCCTCGCGGTCAACACAAGACTACGATAAGTTTAGGTGTTCAAAATACTCTATTTTCACCAATAGTCATATTTTATATGAACTATTGCCACTTTGTTTTTCTTAAGTAAATATTTTACTCTTTACGTAATACGCGTGCTCAAACCTACATTATTAGGCTTTAACAATGTAAACGCACTCCATTAGACTTATCACACTTTTAATATACTTAGTTGGAGTATATTGATGAGTTTAGACATTTTCATAAGTATTATATTTTTACGTTACCCGGTTTAAGTTTCGTGACTTAAGAGCTTAATGTTAGTAATTACCGGGATCAAACTATATCCTCTAAACACTAATACAACAAAAGTTAACACAAATCTTACAAGAAGGCACTTCATGTGCCACGCCTATAACACATGGCATGATATGATACTAACTTAAACATGCATAGCATAATTATCCTTAACCATTTGCATATTTTCATTTCATTTGAGTAAAATCTCTTTCATTAATTCAAAAGCAAACCACAAGACACTTTTCCTCTCTTGTCTCTTGTACCCAACGAACCAAAACAGCACCCTAATCACACATTTATTTTGATATCACTTGCTCTTTTCATCTTTAAGTGGTTATGTAGTGTTACTAGCAATTTTTCTTGATTTATTTCTATCAAAGATTCTTCATCTCATGGGTAAATTAGAAGATCATCAAGGGTTCAAGGGCTGAATATAAGAGTATTATTGGGTGATTATAAAGGGTTAGAATCAAGTGGTGAAAAGGTTCAAGAGAAGTGTTGAAGATTAGAGGTAATTAAGATTGATTTGTATATGTGATGCTTGTATTTCTCCAACCAAATCATTGTAAGGTTTGAGTATATTTTCATATTCATTCAATATGGTTATAATAATTTATATTCATTGGATGTAATTTGATATAAGTAGTATATGTAATATGGCATGATTGATGTTGTACATGAAGTTTGTAACATGAAAAGAAGCTAGAACAAGCCTTAGATAGGTTTTATGAACCTAAAATTTACAACAGTCCCAAAGAATGATTAAACCGATCATCTCAGTAAAATTTGAGGTTAATTCAATAACATAGGCTTGTAGAGCTATGTCTTATGGTCGTTTCGCCGGGTGGCGCACCTTATAACTCCTCCCGATGACTAAATGAGAGCCAAAATGGCAAAACATGTCAAAATCTGCACACCGGATTTCATTTGGGAAAATCCCATGGTTCTGCTCATTTTTTTAAGTCGACTCAGTTTTATGAAATGTAGCTAAGACATAAACTTGAAGTTTGGCGAAAGACGCGTGTCAAAACAAGTTGTAGAACTCAACTTATGGTCATTTTGGCAGGACTGAATGTGCAGCCAAACTTTCTGCAATGAAATATAAGTAATTACTTGTAATTAGACTATTGATATAAGTAAACTTTGGACTTGATTAAGCTTGAGAAGCTGTTAGAGGAAGTAAAAACTAAAACTTGGGCTTTTGAATCACTTAAAAAGGACCTAGTTAAGTGTTACTAGAGGTAAATATAGTGTTGGAACAAAAAGTTGCTGAAACGATTTTAAAACAAGGTTTTAACCCTTTTCAGGTCCGAATCAGCAAAAGTGTAAAACACGAAAGTTGCTCAGAATCACGTTTTCTACAAAAACTTAGGGTCACATAGACAGAAAGTGAACGACAAAGCCTTAAAACTACCAAAACTAACCAGACCTGTTGTATACCGAAAAACAACCATAGCTAAGAAACCTTAGTGTATTTTGATTCTTTGAGGCCAAAACAAAGCCAAGGTTAAGCCGAGGCTATTGTCTTAAGGTCTTTAAACTTATTCATAACCATAGGCATGACCTTGAATGTCATCTCAACTTGTTTAAACATAATTTAGCCGCATGGCTAGTTTGGACTTAATGGCAGATTCTTGTTTTAAAAATTGATTCATTGGGTTACACTTTGACAAACTAAGTAATGACCATATGGCATGTTAAACTACTTCACGACAAACAACTTATATCAAAACGCACTATTGAGTCTAGAGCCACGAGATTCATCAAAAGATCTCTTAGGTACACTTGACATTTCATCACTCGATGTTCAACAATAAGAACATCAGTGGTACGTTATCAAGTCCTTCACAGATCTTAGCAATCTGTCGAGAACATTTATGAGAGGTTCACAACTGTGATCCTCAGTGATTGAATGGAAACTCCTGCCAGGGTCAACATCAAACAGCCCTGACAGCAGGTCACTTCGGTAATTCCCCGTGGATTACGCTTAGTGTGTCTCAAACGGTCTACAGTCGTGAGGTGATGCTTCGGTGTACCTCAGCGACTCATCTGAACTGTAGATGTACTTCGATACATCGCGTTATCTCACTTGTGGGACTCCAGTTCAGGAACGGCCTTTGTGAGAATTAGAGTTGTGTTTTCACACTATGCTGTTAACACTCTCAAAGTTCAAACTTGTAAGTGCCGGAATCCGCTTATTACTAACCGTTTTAAATGTTTTCTTCTTATGGAAGCTCCGGAGCGGGATGATCGTGCAGATTCTTCTCATGCTCACGCCAACATCATCACTAATGGAAGTTCTATCCAAAAGCAACACAACAGTCAGAATGATTCTTCATCAAATCAAAGAATCTACAAAGTTAAAAGACTTAAAGAACTTCATCAGTACTGAATTCCAACGTCAAAGAGCGTGTGAGCATGTTGAAAAATGACGTGGAGACACTGTAGCAGCGAAGCAGACCTGAGGCAGAAAACAACATACTATCACTTTCATCACAAAGAAAAATGATCAAAGAACAAAGTTAAAGATGACGTCAAAGCATAACTGTTCAAAGAAAACTATCTCTCTACACTGGGGAGATTGTTCGAATCAAGGCATTTCTTCTCACAAGAAAGAAGAATGTCAGAAGACGTCAAAGCTACTATTACATCAACGCCTTCACCATTTTTCATCACCAACACTTGAGGGGGAGATTGTTGGAATCACTCCTAAACCTTAATTCAAGTGTTAGTTACTTATATGTAATAGGTAGCTTATTATGGCCTTTATGTTTGTTTAAGGTCTAGCTTATGTAGAAGGCCCATAAGCTTAGGCCCATGTCCAATAAGGTAAAGGGAAGGAGTGGGAGTGTTGCCCTAGCTCCTTGCCTATAAATAGTCTTGTATAACCCTCACTTGAGGGTTGGTTGTTCAATTTATTCTCTCCATTTACACTCTACGCATAACCGTCCTTAGTCTAACGTGTGTGTGGGTTTGTTTATTGGTCAACCGATCTTATCTCTTCTCCATTTCTTTCTATTAAGCTTGTGTTGTAAATCTAGTGACCTAACAATGGTATCAATCGCCAACTAGTTGGGTGAATCGTTATTGCTTTTGAAGTAAGTTTTTGGTCTTACGCGTAAAGGTAACGTGATCTTTGGTTCGCTTAAAAACACGGTTTTTTCACTTTTTAATCCAAGATTCTTGTACTTTCAACGTTTTAAGGTGTTAAAATAACTGTTTTTGGCAAAAAGTTTCGAACTTTACGCGTGGATCTACGTTTTTAAGCTTGTTTTTTAACGAGGGTGTAAACCTACGCGTAACCGTTTTGAGAGCTTTGGATCATCAAGTTTCACACTTTTGTGTCATTTTGGTGTTATTGAAGCTATTTCATCACACAAAAACCGGTTTAGAAACATCTTTGGACATAATCAATTTTACGAGTAATCCTACGCGTAGCAAAACCCTAAAACTACGCGTAAATTATTCCTTGGTTTGATCTTCGTTTTCGTGGTTTACTCCGTGTTTTCTTGCTTGGATAAGCCTGAAGACTTTGGATATCTTTTGCACTGTGATAGTGTAAAAGATCATTTGGGCAAAACCCTAAACTTACGCATAAGCATAAAGCTTACGCGTAGAATCCTACGCATAAGATTCATCTTACGCCTAAGCCTAGTCTTACGCATAAGGTAATCCTACGCCTAACTTTCTACGCCTAACTTTGTGTCTACGCATAACTTTAGTGCATTTACCCTACTTACGCGTAAGCTAAAACTGCGCGTAACTCTCTCTGTTATGCGTAACTTTGGTGTTTTTATGCATAAGTCCTACTTGGTTTCTTGTGATTTCTACGCCTAAGGACACTTCATCAACAAAGGTTCATTCGACTACAAAGATCCATTTTTACCAACACAAGTTTTCAACATGTCACAACCACCATACTCTAACTATTTTCCTTACACTTATTCTCAACGACAACAACAACTAAGTCCACAACATCAACAATGGAATCAACAACAAGCAATTTATCAACAACAATTTAATCAACAACATACTCCACAACTTGGAGCAATTCCTCCACCACAAATGGTTCAAACACCGCCAAGTCTTCAAGTTCAACCCTACACAAATGAATTCAATCAACATCCATCAAGGAACACTATGAAGGAACCCACTTGGTTTGCTAAGATGTGTGAAGCTTTAAGCAGCCAACAATCAATTCATGAGGCTGGATCACTTGATAGACCTCCAATGCTCACTCCAGGAAACTACGATCAATGGGTGATAAGGTTCTTTAGGTTTTGTGATCTGAAGAAGCCACATGGAAAGTTCTTAAAGAAGGTTATCTTGGAAGGTCCATTTGAGATGCCTAATGTCATTGTACCCGGAGATCCTACTGCTAATCCACCAAGAGATGAACAATCAAACATTGCTACTGTTGCAGACTTGAATCCAGAAGAACTTCTACACTATGAAGCTGATGAGCTTGCAATGCAATATATCCTTCTAGGATTACCAAACCCAATTATTCGAACTGTTGATGCTCAAAAGACTGCAAAGAAAATGTGGGAACATATTCATCTACTTATGGAAGGATCTGCACTCAATCAGGAAGATATGGAATCTAAAATTTACTTGGCTTATGAACACTTCATGATTGAACCTGGAGAGACACTAGAGTCTTATCATCATCGATTTTTAGACATCATCAATGATTTGGATAAACACAACATCATCATGCCAAGAATTGCAGTAAATACTAAGTTCCTGAGTTGTCTTGGTCCTGAATGGGAGAAGTATGTCATTTTTCTCCGTCAAGCGAAGAACATGCATCATTCTACATATGGATTGTTGTATGATTACTTGAAGCCCCATGAAAAGGAAGTTGATAGGGAAAGGATTCTCCGTGCTCAAATTGCTTCAACGACTAATCCGGAAAATCAACAACTTGCCTTGTATGCTCAAAACAGTTATCCTCCTCAACAAGCAACTCAACCAACTGCCTCAGTCACACCAAACGATCAATCACAGCAACCTCAAAAAAATCAATTGGTTCCTTACAACAACAACAATGATCAAGCACTTCATAGTCAAACTAATGAGGAATCCGATCCGTTCGAAGCATTGCAACAAGGATTTGTTATGATTGCTAATGCTTTTAGCCGTTATACCAACAAATCCAACAATCGTATTCGTTCCTCATCTAATACACGAAATCAGGCTGTTGTGAACAATGGACGAGTTGAAGTTCGGAATCGTGGTTATGGTCGTCAGATGGGCGGTGGTCAAGGGTTTAATGCTATGGGTAGGAATAACAACATAGCTCAAGTGGTGGAACAGGGAAATGCTCAGAATGGGTTGAATGGTCTTCGATGCTACAACTGCAATGAGAAGGGACACCTGGCTAATGCATGCCCAAAGCCGAGGACTAAGGGCAGTGCTTATTTCAAAGAGGCTCTTCTTTTGGCTCTTAAGGATGAAGCTGGTGGAACTCTCACAAACAAAGAACAGAGTTTTATGGCAGATGCAGACTCAGATGATGATATGGAGGACTTGCAGGCCAATGCAGCTGTTATGTTGATGGCTAATATGCATGAGTTACACATGAGTGACACAGGCCCAGTGTATGACACTGATGGCTTGTCACAGGTATCCGAACAAACCATATTTATCACTGATCTAATATCTCCGCCAACATCTGAATCCGGCAAGGCTCAGAATGTTCAAAATGAGTCATTTACATCTCATTCCGACGATTTTCAAATAAACCCTGTAGTTACATTTGACGATCAAGATGACCTTATGGTTTCCATTGATAATCTAATTGACTCCGTGGTTATACTTGAGGATCTAAATAATGATCATGTTGTGACTCCCGTTGAACAAGCCGAACTTTTGCCTCATCCAGATCTTGCTCTTTTACTTAAAGACCAGCAATCCCAAATTGAAGAATGTTGTGCATTAAATCAGACCTTAAAAAGTAAAAATGCACTGTTAACCAAGGATTTTGAATGTTTACAAAAGCAACTCAACTTTTTCAAAACTCAAGAAAAACGTGAAAAAGGTTTTGAAGCAGCCTTTACTAAATCTCATCAAAACGAAAAATATTTAGAGAGACAGATGCGTGATCTAGCCGCTTCGAAGAATGCTTTATTGTCTGAAATAGAACAACTGAAACATGAACATAAAAAGCAAATTAACGCTCTCACCTTGGAAAATCAAAAAGCTAAGGCTGAGCTGTTAACATGCCAAAAACAGTTCTCTACATACAAAAAGCATTCCACGAAACGAATAGATGATCATCTTGAAGAAATTATCGGCTTGCAACGCAAACTTAAAGAGTTTAAAACTGTTGTTTACAAACATGGTGAGTCAGTAACTGCTATTAAAAAGTTTACTTTAAAACCCAATCCAAATGGATATGGACTGAATCTTGCAGATTACAAGCCTAACCTTTCAACCAAAGCATTCAAACCAAATCCTGAAGTTTCCAGTGCAGAATATAAAATTGATAATTCTGTTATGAGTGTTGTTGAATATCATCATCAAGAGGAATTAGATCCAGAAGACGAGAGTCGATCAAAATTAAAAACTGTTGTTTACAACAAACCTTTTAATTATTCAAAACCGGTCACTTTTGTCACACCAACGGATTCTTCTAACACACCAAGGGTTATCATAAAAACACCTGAGTCTTCTAAATGTTAATCCCCAACCAGATTATGCATAAATTTATGGTCCTTTACCTTCCATCAGTGAAGTAAACTCAAAACCTGAAAATCGCAAAATTCTCATATATTTTGACATTTTCATGGCTGACCTCAAAACTTTACAACATGAGATAGAATATCATTCTGAAATCAAAGTTCAACATTTTCAATCGCCTCTAGCGAGAGAACAAAGAGACATTTTTCAGAAAAATCTTTTACAAAATGTTAAGAATTTGAAAAATTGTGCATTGTCTTGGGAACGGGACTTTCATAAGGAACTTGGAGTGATGAAGGTCGTTTTCGAGAAAACAGAAACATCTATTTCTAATACTAAACGTAAAAAGAAAATGTTGAGAAAAGATGTTGATCGACTCTTGAAAGATGTTATATGTGCTGATATCCATAATGTTGTGTTATTCAACTCTTTGCCACATGCATCTGATTATATCTCTGCTGATAATATTGTAACTGTTGAGAACAATGATAATGTGCTTCAGATCGAGTCTTTAAATGCTGAAAATGAACGATTGCTTAACGAACTTTCCAATGCAAAACGTCGTCTTAATTGGTGTCAAAAAGATATTCACAATCAACAACTTGTTTTTCAAAACAAAATCGCTCAGTTGCATGCAAAATCTTCTGATCCTAAATTTGAGAAACTGGATGATCAAAACGTATCTTTGAAAAGTCAAATCTCAAAATATGAACTGAACTTGTAAAAGTTAAACAGGAATATGGTGTCATATTTGATTTACTCAACAAGACTCGTCATGAAGCATCAAAAGAACTTGATCACTATCTTACACACACTAGAGAAGTCATGAATTTTGCTGGAAATATTCGTTCTGAAAATCAAGATTTGATTCACACTATCTTTAAGTTAAGAAAAATGTTAGGAAAGTATGAACTACTTCTGCCTACCGTGATTAAGAGAATAGCACCAGTAACACTTAGTAATCGTGAACCTAGAATCCCTACTGCCAAATCACAAGTTGCTAACATGCTTCCTTCTACTGAAACAGGAATAGTTGCGTCTTTTCCAAACTTCCGCACTTCACAGCCTAGGAGCACTCAATCGAAGAATAGGAAGTTGCGACCTAAGAAAAGATCAATAAGGAATGCTAAAGTAGAAGAACACCCTAGGACTATGAATAAGACTCACGTTGCTTCCACTATAGACATTGCGTCTAGCAAATGTAATAGAAATAGTGATGTAACGAATGCTAAACCTTTAAGTACTTTTGATATTCAGTTTGATGCACCTTGTGATATTTGTCGTAAAAGTATGAATTCTGATTATCATGAAAAATGTATTGCTAAAGCTATAATCTCTCGTTTACGGAATCCTAAGAATCGGAATACCTCTAGGCCCACTAATCATTCTAAGTCTGTGCTTGGTAGACCGCCTTCTTTAGATTCTAAGGCAAGCATTGCTGTCCCTGTAGCTAAGACTAAAGCAATGTAGTACCACCTAGTGCATTCACTAAGACTAAAGCAAATAGTAGTTATAGATGGCAGAAATGGATATATAACACACTCGGATTTAAATGGATGCCTAAAGTTATTGATGTGTGTATGTCTACTATCACTGCTCCGGAACCCTCTAACATTTCGGGTTCCACATCTACTTCTATTCCATATGTGTCGTTTGTGTGTTATGCAGGTGATACAGATCATTCTCTGGATTGTTGATAGCGGATGTTCCCGACACATGACAGGAAACCTTAAACTGTTATCAAACTTTATTGCAAAGTTCATTGGCACTGTCAGATTCGGGAATGATCACTTCGCAGCTATCATGGGCTACGGAGACTATATCAATGGGAACATTGAAATTAGCAGGGTTTACTATGTGGAAGGCCTCGGTCACAATCATTTTTCAGTAGGTCAGTTTTGTGATGGAGATTTGGAGGTTGCTTTCCGGGAGAAAACTTGTTTCATTCGTGATCTACAAGGAAATGACCTTATGCCTGGCTCGCGTAATTCTAGTCTTTACACTATCTCTATGTAAGACATGGTTGCTTCATCTCCCATCTGCTTACTTCCAAAGGCAACATCAACAAAATCCTGGCTATGGCACCGCCGTCTCTCACATCTAAACTTTCAAACCATCACCAACCTTGCTCGACACAAACTAGTTAAAGGTCTCCCACGATTCCGGTATTCAAAAGATCACCTTTGCTCAGCTTGTGAACAAGGGAAAAGCACTCGTGCTCATTTTCCTTCAAAGGTGGAACACAGCTCTCAGCATGTGCTTCATCTTCTTCACATGGATTTGTGTGGCCCGATGAGCGTGCAAAAGATCAATGGCAAACGCTACATCTTAGTAATTGTTGATGACTACTCACGATGGACTTGGGTCTACTTTCTTCGAAGCAAAGACCAAGCTCCACAGATGATCATCACCTTTCTCACGAAAATACAGGTTCAACTCCGAAACACCGTCAGACAAATCAGAACAGACAAAGGAACTGAATTTGTTAACCAAACCCTTCGTGACTTTTATGAGAAAGTGGTAATTCAGCATCAGACATCTATTGCACGTACACCAGAACAAAACGGAGTTGTTGAAAGACGAAACCGAACATTAGTGGAAGCTGCAAGAATAATGTTAATCAATGCTAAACTTCCAGATTACTTATGAGCTGAAGCTGTATCTACTGCATGCTATACTCAAAACCGTTCTATGATTACTAAACGCCACAACAAAGCACCGTTTGAGCTTCTCAACAACCATAAACCGGATCTCAAACACTTTCATGTATTTGGATCCCTTTGCTATCCGAATAATGATCGTGATGATTTTGGAAAGCTCAAAGCCAAAGCTGACATTGGAGTCTTCATTGGATATTGTGAGAATTCTAAAGGTTACCGGATCTAGAATCATCGTACAAAACAGGTTATGGAAACGATTCATGCTCATTTTGATGAACTTACGGAGATGGCTTCTGAGTATAACAGCTTAGAACCCGGTCACAACCGCTTAAACTTCCCTCAACCCCCATCATCAGCTGAACATAGCCCCCAGCTTACTCGTCAATAAATGGAAAGGTTATTTGCTCCGCTGTTCAGTGACGATATTGATGAACGTGCTCCAGGTGTATCCGCTGTTTCCGCTGCTCAACCTGATACTACTCTTATACCTGATACACCCGCTACAACAACTACTGTTGAAGAAGCACTACCAGTTGACTCCACCACAACAGTTGAACAAACCGCTTCCAACAATGATGAACTGGCTGATGATATTCTGAATGAAGTACCCCCACCTGCAGATTTTGATCCAAATGCGTTCTTTAACCCATTTGCTAATGACACTGCTGCACCTGATGTCGCGGAATCATCTACAAACCATTTGAATCCTCAGAATCTACACAATGTATACCAACATCAACCCTCTACACATCGATGGACAAAAGACCATCCTCTGGCAAATATTATTGGCAACCCGAATCAACCAGTCGTTATGAGACAACATCTTCACACAGATGGTGAACATTGCATTTATGCACTCACTGTCTGTCAATCTGAGCCTAAAAACATTAAAGACGCAATGACAAAAGACAACTGGATTGAATCCATGCAAGAAGAACTCAACCAATTCAAACGTCTTGAAGTATGGGAACTGGTTGAAAGACCAACAGGGGTCTACGTCATTGGTCTCAAATGGATTTGGAAAAACAAATTGGATGCTGAAGGGAACGTAATCCGAAACAAGTCACGTCTAGTTGCTAAGGGTTATCGTCAGGAAGAGGGAATAGACTTTGAAGAATCTTTTGCTCCGGTTGCTCGTCTTGAGGCTGTTCGGATATTTCTCGCGTTCGCGGCTCATATGAATATGACGGTCTATCAGATGGATGTCAAAACTGCGTTTCTCAATGGACAACTTAAAGAAACTGTTTATGTCAGCCAACCAGATGGATTCGTTGATCTTGAGTTCCCGAACCATGTCTACAAACTGAACAAAACTCTTTACGGTCTCAAACAAGCTCCTCGGGCATGGTACGATAAGCTATCATCTTTTCTCATTGCTAATAATTTCACCAAAGGTTCGGTCGACCCTACTCTTTTTATACAATATCATGGTGCACATATCTTAATTGTTCAAATTTACGTGGATGACATCATTTTTGGGTCTACACATAAAAAGTACTCAATCGCTTTTGCAAAACTAATGAAGAAAAATTTTGAAATGTCCATGATGGGTGAACTTACGTTCTTTCTAGGACTGCAAGTTCATCAATCACCCCGTGGTATTTTCTTGAGTCAGTCCAAATATGCCCTTGAATTGTTAAACAAATTTGGAATGAAACCCTGTGACACTTATGCCACACCAATGACTCATACCAAGAAGCTAGACGCTGATTTACATGGGAAATTAGTTGACCCTACCAAATACCGAAGTATTATTGGGTCTCTCATGTATCTAACAGCTAGCAGACCTGATATTGTATTTTCCGTATATCTCTGCTCCCGTTATCAGTCGCGACCAACTGAAACCCACCTCTCTGAGGCTAAAAGAATCCTCCGATACATCAAGGGAACCATTAACTTGGGGATTGATGCGCTCCCAAACAGTCAAGCTAAATCACACAAGCCTGCCACTTGTGAATGGCAGACCGTAACAAGCTTAAAACTGCTCAGGAACGAATGCAATGAAGATCTGGGGAGTATAGTGTTTCCCCGGGTCGTTATGTCCCAGCGAGCTATGCAATGGATTATCAAACGTATAGTGATCGCGAGATTTGAACGGGAAAAGGATTTGAGATTATTATAACTACAGGAAAAGGACATAAACTACAAGGGCTTAAATGCAAATTAAAGAGAGTTAAAAAGATAAAAAAATATTAAATAAACGCTATCACTATTTTTAAAATTGATGAAACTTAAAACTTAAAACTTACGTTTAAATAAAATAACGTAAACGTACAAAATAAAAAGTGAGATCTAAGAAATAAAAGTCCTAAAAATATGAAAAATACATTTTTACAAACCTAATGATAAAAGAAAATTTATAGAAAAAGAAAATTATTTTTATAACTAATTATCTAATTATTATTAATTAAAAACTATTTTTAACTATTAAATAATAGCCTAAAATACAAGAAAATAGGAAATAAAGCTAGAAAAATAAAATTATGAATTGGAAAAATCTAAATTAACAAAAGAGAATTTTCAAAACTATTTTTATATTTTTCTGATTATTTTTCTATTTTTTATGAATTAAAAACTATTAAAAACTAATTAAATGGCTTAAAAATACAAATTTAACTAAGAAAAATCTAGAAAAATACTTTTTTGTCTTTTTATATTTATCTAAACTTAAGAAAATTGAAAAATTATTTTTTTGAACCTTTTCTTAATTTTTTGTATTTAAAGCTAATTAAAAAGTGCTAAAAAGTGATTTAAATTAAGAAAAATAGCAAACAAGCTTAGAAAAATCTGAAAATTTCAGGAAAACTCTGAAATAATATTAGGAATATAAGAAAAATGGAAAAACAGGTACTTATGTGAGGAATTATGGAACTGATGTGTAAGTGCTTATTGAAATAAGCACTTGATTAAGCAAATGGAATCCAAAGGCTACCAAACTGATAATGAAGCTCTAATAAGCTAAAACAACCAAAATGCAATGAGTAACAACAAACTTGAACCTCTGATTTGCAATCTACAACAGATTTGATGAATGAGCTTATGTATGAAAACAGTTAAAGGGTACCAACTTTGGACACAAGCACAATCTTCAAAATAAGCTAAATGTGAAAACTATCAATTGGAACTTGAAGAAGACCTGGGTGAGAGTGTCTAAACCAAAAATCAGAACTAAACCAGCTCTTATGAGCCCTGTGCACCTTGCACAAAATCTGAGAAAACTCAGTATCAACTGAGTATCAGTGAGCAGGGCAACTAGGCCCTAATAGACAAGCTTGTTTAGAGCTTATAAAAAATTGGTAAAATTTTACAAAAATGGTTATAAGAAAGAGGACCAGTTGAAGTTTATGGAATGCCAAGCCTCACTTGATAAGACCCAAAGGTGAGCTCAAGAAAATTCTTCCCAACTGAGCTCAAAACAGATTTTTCACCTTTTGACTTTTGTAGTAAAAATGAAACTTTGACTTTGATGAAGTTTGATCTCAATTTAAAAACTGATTATGATGTTAGTGATTGAAATGAGACTAAAGCAACCTATATCTATGTATTTTAGACACAATACAAGTGATTTGATTTCCTAAGACACAACAGATAATTTGTTAAAACAGTGGGACAGATTTCAATGGAATGTTGACTTTTTGAACTAGCATGCACCAAATAATGACTCAAGTGAACATAATTAGACCAAACAAACATGAAACAACTAGAAGTAAACACTGAACAAGCCTAAAAGACAGATAGATCAGTAAATCCAAACATCCCTTTATCTTACTGTTTTGAAGTTTAAATGAGATAACAATTGATTAAGCTGAGATTAATGATCAAACTAAGTTCTAATATCTTAAATACAACTTAAGGAACAGATAAAAACCAGTTATAGCTACAAATTCAGATTATGCAGAGGAACCTTAAAATAACTTACACACTGTCCTTTGCCACAATGGCTTGCACAAACACCCAATGAACCTCTAACCTATCCAAACCCCTACCCTAGCTCAATATCAACCCAATTCCATAGCTGCTTCACCCATTGACCAAATCAATGCCATTTATGCCCCGTTTTGACTTTTGTTGACCAATATCCAATGTAGCTTAAAATTTGAGCACAAGCTTATAACAAGGTATAATAAGCTAAAATGAACCTGTTTAAGCTTAAAAATAAGCTAATGAGAGCTAGTATACTAGATTTAGAGATGGAAATTTTCAACAGTGGACACAAAATGTGAATTTGAGATAAACCTTGAATTAATCACTTGAAAATGATTTATATTGATCCAAATACTTATAAAGAGTTCATTACAACAAAAGATTACAAGTTTCTTACTTTAACTAAAGCTTTTTATTAAAATCGACATTAAAGATAAAAATAAAACTACAAGACTCCCTTTTTGCTTCTTCTCTTGCTTCCTTCTTATACCCAAATCTTTCTCTCTCTATTCTGATTAAATCCCACCAATCCTCAGCCCTTGGATGGCTCAAAATGATCTAAGCCGTTTAAATGGATTTTTGGCGCCAAATCTTGCATATGACAGATGAGGTTGAGTGAGGAGGGGGGAGATGTAATTAATGCCCCTTGGAAGTTAGTTGTAGGTGGGGGAACATGGTTGAGTGGAGATTGAGGAGGGGGGATGGGAGGAGATGTGTTGCAGGATAGCAGTTGAGATGGGAGACTTTGGCGCCATGGGTGGTGTTTGACCAAGATTAACCAGAGTTAATAATAGAAGGGGGGTTCACAATTCATTATGACAGGGGTCCAAGGTGTTATGACCAGGCCAAAAAGAGATAAAGGGTTTAATAATCCAAGGGGCCTTTGTGTAAATTCTGAAAATTGAGGGACTATTACTGCCATTTCATCAAAGCTGCTCCAAGGACTAAAAGTGACACTCTCAAAAAGTATAAGGACCAAACTTGCCATTTTGCAATTTTCCAGGGGCCATTTCTGCCAAATTTCAAAGTTGGAGGACTAAACTTGTAATTTTCTCAAACTTTTTATATTTTTCACCAAAGGACTAAATTTGACAACTTTTGATTTTAAAAGGACCTTTGGTGACTTTACTTTTGAAATTATGTGCTCAGGGACTGTTTTTGACAACTTTAGAAACTTGGGGGACTGAAACTGCCAATTATGCAAACTTTGCTCATTTTTCATCAGATTTTAAACATTTTGCATCTGAAACATATAAAATGCAATTTTGGAATATTTTCAGTGTTTTGATGTATTTCTGAGCATTTTTAGACGTTTTGCAGTTCAGATTTGACTAAAAATGATGAGTATTTACACACTCATCAATCCCCCACACTAAACTATTGCTAGTCCCTAGCAATCTTTTGAGAAAAACTTAATGGATTTGAATCTCTTTACCAAAAGCCATTACTTCTGGAGTAGCCAAATGTTTCAGTTCAAGTAAGATCCATGGTACACCGATAACCATGTGATTTTGAGCAAATCACCAGCTTTCAACGGATTTGATTTTGTCTTTACCAGAAGCCGTACCCTTCTGGACTAGCCAACTCTTAGATAAATTATCAATATTATCTTTGGTGAGCTGATTACCAATTATGGTTTTTCCACTGCCTTTACCACAAGCCATAACCTTGCGGGCTAGCCAACTCTTCACTTTTTAGGATATGGTGAGTTGAATACCATACAATTTTGGGCAAATTGCAAGCCGTAAACGGATTTGATATATCTTTACCAAGAGCCGTTTGCTCCTGGATTAGCCAATCCTTTTGTCTTACAGACAAGGCGGACTGATAACTAAGCTGAGTAAGTGTAGAACACTTACTCCCAAAAAAAAAAATTTGGCCAAAAACGGGGGAATTGGGTAGATAATACATGAAATTCGTGAGAATTCCCCCCCACACTTAGAAATGAATATTGCCCTCAATATTCAAAGTACCGGCGGTTATGCCGAAACAAAGAACGTAAAAGGGAAATATTACGGCCATTATTTGAAAGGATTTTTTTTTTTTTTTTTTTTTTTTTTTTTGAGATATATATATATATATATATATAACATGTGGGGCATCACCCCCACACTTAGGTGGTAGAAAGGGGGGGGGTAAGAAGATAGAAATATGGGTGAAAACCCATATGGTGTGTGCTAATGTTTTTGATTTCCGAGTCGCTAGCTTGACTCGACCCCGAATTCATTGGTTCATGGGGAAGCAAAGTGGAAGAAACAATCTCCATCGGACTTTCATTCAAGATGTTTGGACAAACATTTGAAGTACGTGAAAGTTCCACACCGATGAGATATACATAGAACCGGCTCAAGATAATGGTACATGAAAATGCCGGGATCAAAGATAATGTCTTCATTCCCGAAGGAGTGAAGAACAGGAGAAGTGACAGAATATATGAAGAAAAGAAAGAAAATCATGATAGAAATCATGACTAACTCTTCATCCTCAATAGGAGAATTCACAGTCTCATGAATCTCATCAGTTAAGCTTGCTTGATCAAGACATATTATGAGAGTGTCTAGATCAAAGTAGAAATTATCATACTCCGGCGGAGATATGATATGAGTGAGTTCATCTGAGAACTCCATGAAGGTGAATGAATCATATTCAGAATTGATATGAGTGGGTTCACTGGTGAACTTCTCCAATGTAAATGATTCATAATCGGGGAGAGAATTATGAGAATGAGAAGTGGTACTGCCACTAATCTTCTCTCCCATACTATCAAAACAGGAGGCTTTCATTTCCGGAATAGAATCATCGGAAAGAATGTCACTACCCTTAATGGGGATAGGAGATGAAATAGGTTTCTCTTTGAAAGCCTCGATTTTAGAAATGAGAAGACTGACATTCAATAATGTTGCTCGAAGAGCTTCATCTTTGATTTCAGTGTCAGTAACTTCATCATTCTCTTCTTCTAAGCTAACAAGCTCAGAAGGTAAATCTTCCACATAAGCGATGTCTCCACAAGATAACGAATCATCATCATCAGAATCGGAGAACATCTCAACATGATCATTTTGGAAGACAAGAGGAGGAGGAATATCACACACATGATCGAGAATTCCCTGTGACTCTCTTGGGATTGGGACAAGGTCCTCAACACTAGACTTTATGAATTCGTCCGATTCCTTTTCAGGAACAGTGTCAAGATGCTCGTCCCCCATGATAAGAGAGTGAATGTGAATCTCGGGTGTGATAGCAGTTGTTTGAGATGGAATCTCAACTGCTGGGATATCAACTGACTGAGGGAGTTGAGAAATATTATCTCTAAAAGGATAAAAACTCTCCTCATCATCATCATAAAGAGCTGCCTTAAGAAATTGGGAACGCCTTAGAGCTGCTTGCTCTAGGATTAATAATTCTTCCCTAGATTTGCGAGCCTCTCGTTCTTCTCGTTCTTCGGCCAGCAATTCTCCTATGGTCTTTTCACCACTCACTTGATTCTTAAAGTTTTGAATCATATCATCAAGTGTTTTCATAGTGGTTTCAAAATCTTGGGAGATTTCTTGAGATAACGGCTCAGGTGGAGTTTGAACCGTATAGTGCTGTGGAGGTTGAAAATTGTCAAACATGTGAAAGTCATGATTGTTACAAGGAACTGGGTTCCCTAATTGACAATCAGAGCTGAAATGGGGACCTCCACAGTACTCACAACAGTAAAACTGTTGAGCCTGGACAAGTGAATCATATGGATTTTGGTTATAACCAAAGTTCTGAGCATCATTGGGAAACTGTTCATAGACAAACGTGTTTCCGGATTGACACTCAAATCCTTGGTGAGGACCTCCACAAAATTCACAACAGTAATGTTGATTATATGAAGATATGTCGGGCTGTGGTGGGTAATTGAAAAAGTTTGAGGGGTCGTTAAATGAGTTCGGATTCGGATTATAATCAAATGAATTACTCGAACCACAAAACAAACAACTCCCGTTATGGATATCATTACCACATTGTACACACGTACACCAACGACAGGGTGAACCATTAAGAGGCTCACCACAACCGACACAAGGAATAAACGATTGCATTTGAGAGTTATAAGAAGGAATCGGTTTATTCAAAGAATCAACAAAACCAACATGGTGATCCGAATGACTATCAAGTCTCGAAGAACATTCAGAAAAATCCGGAGGTGGGACAAGTGGTGTGCTCTGAGAGCTAGCAATTTCCACCACTTCCGTTATGGTCTCCGGTTTTGGTTCTTGAGAAACGTGAAGATTAAGCAAGTCATTCTTGCTAGTCACCGGTGTTTGAACAGGTTCATCGTAATCAATTCTAATTCTCGACCTTTTTTCATCGGCTTGAATTTGTTCGATTACATTACGGGCTCTATCTTCAAAGAAAGTGTCCTCGTAATCCTCGGTGGGTGCTTGGGGTAGCTCCGACGTTTGAACTGGTTTGTCAAGATTAGAATGTATTTCAGGTTGTGGCGGGTGGTCGAAATAACTTTGAAAAGAATTTTTGATGGATAATTCGCACGAATTGCAAAATTCGCTTGAACTAGGCCCTCCACACCGCTCACACACATTTGTGACGATGATGTTGACGATTGTCGACATAAGAATTAAACATATAGAGGATTAAGAAGAGAATCAAATGGTTGAGAGGATACGAAGAATAGAATTAAACGGCAAAAGAGGGTAAGAGAAATAGAATCAACGAATAAGAGGAATGAGAAGAATATTTTTGTATTTTTGGATAAGAAAGTATAAACATATACAGATGGATGGTATGAACAAAGAGTGAATATCCAAATTACTAATCTGCTAAACGTAAGATAATCAGCACAGCTCCCCGGCAGCGGCGCCAAAAATTTGATGCGCTCCCAAACAGTCAAGCTAAATCACACAAGCCTGCCACTTGTGAATGGCAGACCGTAACAAGCTTAAAACTGCTCAGGAACGAATGCAATGAAGATCTGGGGAGTATAGTGTTTCCCCGGGTCGTTATGTCCCAGCGAGCTATGCAATGGATTATCAAACGTATAGTGATCGCGAGATTTGAACGGGAAAAGGATTTGAGATTATTATAACTACAGGAAAAGGACATAAACTACAAGGGCTTAAATGCAAATTAAAGAGAGTTAAAAAGATAAAAAAAACATTAAATAAACGCTATCACTATTTTTAAAATTGATGAAAACTTAAAACTTAAAACTTACGTTTAAATAAAATAACGTAAACGTACAAAATAAAAAGTGAGATCTAAGAAATAAAAGTCCTAAAAATATGAAAAATACATTTTTACAAACCTAATGATAAAAGAAAATTTATAGAAAAAGAAAATTATTTTTATAACTAATTATCTAATTATTATTAATTAAAAACTATTTTTAACTATTAAATAATAGCCTAAAATACAAGAAAATAGGAAATAAAGCTAGAAAAATAAAATTATGAATTGGAAAAATCTAAATTAACAAAAGAGAATTTTCAAAACTATTTTTATATTTTTCTGATTATTTTTCTATTTTTTATGAATTAAAAACTATTAAAAACTAATTAAATGGCTTAAAAATACAAATTTAACTAAGAAAAATCTAGAAAAATACTTTTTTGTCTTTTTATATTTATCTAAACTTAAGAAAATTGAAAAATTATTTTTTTGAACCTTTTCTTAATTTTTTGTATTTAAAGCTAATTAAAAAGTGCTAAAAAGTGATTTAAATTAAGAAAAATAGCAAACAAGCTTAAAAAAATCTGAAAATTTCAGGAAAACTCTGAAATAATATTAGGAATATAAGAAAAATGGAAAAACAGGTACTTATGTGAGGAATTATGGAACTGATGTGTAAGTGCTTATTGAAATAAGCACTTGATTAAGCAAATGGAATCCAAAGGCTACCAAACTGATAATGAAGCTCTAATAAGCTAAAACAACCAAAATGCAATGAGTAACAACAAGCTTGAACCTCTGATTTGCAATCTACAACAGATTTGATGAATGAGCTTATGTATGAAAACAGTTAAAGGGTACCAACTTTGGACACAAGCACAATCTTCAAAATAAGCTAAATGTGAAAACTATCAATTGGAACTTGAAGAAGACCTGGGTGAGAGTGTCTAAACCAAAAATCAGAACTAAACCAGCTCTTATGAGCCCTGTGCACCTTGCACAAAATCTGAGAAAACTCAGTATCAATTGAGTATCAGTGAGCAGGGCAACTAGGCCCTAATAGACAAGCTTGTTTAGAGCTTATAAAAAATTGGTAAAATTTTACAAAAATGGTTATAAGAAAGAGGACCAGTTGAAGTTTATGGAATGCCAAGCCTCACTTGATAAGACCCAAAGGTGAGCTCAAGAAAATTCTTCCCAACTGAGCTCAAAACAGATTTTTCACCTTTTGACTTTTGTAGTAAAAATGAAACTTTGACTTTGATGAAGTTTGATCTCAATTTAAAAACTGATTATGATGTTAGTGATTGAAATGAGACTAAAGCAACCTATATCTATGTATTTTAGACACAATACAAGTGATTTGATTTCCTAAGACACAACAGATAATTTGTTAAAACAGTGGGACAGATTTCAATGGAATGTTGACTTTTTGAACTAGCATGCACCAAATAATGACTCAAGTGAACATAATTAGACCAAACAAACATGAAACAACTAGAAGTAAACACTGAACAAGCCTAAAAGACAGATAGATCAGTAAATCCAAACATCCCTTTATCTTACTGTTTTGAAGTTTAAATGAGATAACAATTGATTAAGCTGAGATTAATGATCAAACTAAGTTCTAATATCTTAAATACAACTTAAGGAACAGATAAAAACCAGTTATAGCTACAAATTCAGATTATGCAGAGGAACCTTAAAATAACTTACACACTGTCCTTTGCCACAATGGCTTGCACAAACACCCAATGAACCTCTAACCTATCCAAACCCCTACCCTAGCTCAATATCAACCCAATTCCATAGCTGCTTCACCCATTGACCAAATCAATGCCATTTATGCCCCGTTTTGACTTTTGTTGACCAATATCCAATGTAGCTTAAAATTTGAGCACAAGCTTATAACAAGGTATAATAAGCTAAAATGAACCTGTTTAAGCTTAAAAATAAGCTAATGAGAGCTAGTATACTAGATTTAGAGATGGAAATTTTCAACAGTGGACACAAAATGTGAATTTGAGATAAACCTTGAATTAATCACTTAAAAATGATTTATATTGATCCAAATACTTATAAAGAGTTCATTACAACAAAAGATTACAAGTTTCTTACTTTAACTAAAGCTTTTTATTAAAATCGACATTAAAGATAAAAATAAAACTACAAGACTCCCTTTTTGCTTCTTCTCTTGCTTCCTTCTTATACCCAAATCTTTCTCTCTCTATTCTGATTAAATCCCACCAATCCTCAGCCCTTGGATGGCTCAAAATGATCTAAGCCATTTAAATGGATTTTTGGCGCCAAATCTTGCATATGACAGATGAGGTTGAGTGAGGAGGGGGGAGATGTAATTAATGCCCCTTGGAAGTTAGTTGTAGGTGGGGGAACATGGTTGAGTGGAGATTGAGGAGGGGGGATGGGAGGAGATGTGTTGCAGGATAGCAGTTGAGATGGGAGACTTTGGCGCCATGGGTGGTGTTTGACCAAGATTGACCAGAGTTAATAATAGAAGGGGGGTTCACAATTCATTATGACAGGGGTCCAAGGTGTTATGACCAGGCCAAAAAGAGATAAAGGGTTTAATAATCCAAGGGGCCTTTGTGTAAATTCTGAAAATTGAGGGACTATTACTGCCATTTCATCAAAGCTGCTCCAAGGACTAAAAGTGACACTCTCAAAAAGTATAAGGACCAAACTTGCCATTTTGCAATTTTCCAGGGGCCATTTCTGCCAAATTTCAAAGTTGGAGGACTAAACTTGTAATTTTCTCAAACTTTTTATATTTTTCACCAAAGGACTAAATTTGACAACTTTTGATTTTAAAAGGACCTTTGGTGACTTTACTTTTGAAATTATGTGCTCAGGGACTGTTTTTGACAACTTTAGAAACTTGGGGGACTGAAACTGCCAATTATGCAAACTTTGCTCATTTTTCATCAGATTTTAAACATTTTGCATCTGAAACATATAAAATGCAATTTTGGAATATTTTCAGTGTTTTGATGTATTTCTGAGCATTTTTAGACGTTTTGCAGTTCAGATTTGACTAAAAATGATGAGTATTTACACACTCATCAGGGATCTGGTATCCGAAGGATTCTGGTTTTGAACTAATCGCTTTTTTAGACGCTGACCACGCAGGACGCTTAGACTCAAGGAAAAGTACTTCAGGAGCACTACAATTTCTTTTTGATAAACTGGTGTCTTGGCAATCGAAGAACCAGGATTGTACATCGCTGTCATCAACCGAAGCAGAATATGTAGCCATGTCGGCGTGTTGTGCTCAAGTCATATGGATGAGAACACAACTCAAAGACTATGGTTACGTATTTGACAGAATCCCGATGTACAGCGACAATCGGAGTGCCATTGCGATCTCGTGCAACTCAGTTCAGCATTCGAAATCAAAGCACATCGATCTTCGCTATCATTTCATCAAGGACCATGTCGAACAGGGTACAGTTGAATTATACTTCGTGGGTACAGAATACCAATTGGCAGATCTACTCACCAAAACCTTTCCTCCCGCTAGGTTTAATGAGTTGGTCCACCGGATTGGTATGCGGTGTTTGACTCAAGAGGAATTGGATGAACTCGTAAAACAGTCTTAAAACCAGTCAAACACAAAAATCTCTTTTGTAAATAATTTTTTCAAAAACAAAATACAAAAATATAAAACCTGATAAAACAACAAAAATATTCTTCCATCTATTTTTCTATCAACATGGCAAGTACATCTCTTTCTTCAACACTCAAATCTTTCAAAATTCAGTATTTCTCCGATCAAGTGTTGAGGGGGAGAAAATATACACTTAACTGTTTCATATAATCATTGTACTTGCATGTTACCTAATCCCGGTTGTTTTCTTTTAATAATGGTGGTCACATTTCTGGTTCACTGACACTCCTCGGACTAAAATTTATAACCTTTCATTATTTCTCAAGTCGAGGGGGAGTGTCGTCAAGTTTCTTTCTTAAAATCTATCATTTGGTAACCAAAATGGAAGTTAAAAGGCTTTGGATGAAAATGGAAAAGGTGGAGGGACTAATGTTGTCAAAAGCTCAAAGTTATTTTCATAAAAACAATCCACCTAACTTATCCATCACATTTATTACTCACAACCAACCATAATCTACGCATATAAATCGTTCAACAAATCCGAAGTTTTGATCATCAATCTGTAAGTGATTTTGTGTTTGGAACACGTTTTTAAACATTGGTTTTGATTTTCAAACGAATCCAACGGTTAAATTTACGTATATGGTTAAGTTTGTGTTCTACGCATGCGCGTAAGAACACATGATCATGTTTGTGTGTTTGAGGTTAAGATAAATGGGTCAAAACATTTCTTTAATATCAATGATACTATGTTTATCCTCAAAATCCACCCAGAAACACGAATTGTGTCACACCCTTGCCGGAAGCGGAAACACGAGGTGTAACGGAAAGGAACATAAGCACAAGATAATAGAACATACCAACGTTAAGATAAAAAAAGAAATAGTATACCATTACAATACCAGTTTAGCCGACATCGGCAAATATATTACAAAGTTTAGATTCCAAAATATTGCGTTTTATTACATAACGATTTGTAGTGACAAGTGAAAACTTCATTATGCAAGAACTGATAGAAAAGCTTACTAACGATCACCTGAAATGCATGAGAGAAAAACGGGTCAACTATGAAAATAGTTGGTGAGTATACACGTTTCGTATAATAAGAAAACTCGTAAGAAAGAGACAAAGGTTTCGGTCATCGGAAATAGTTCCCAAAGCAAAGGCATTGTAAATCCACTCAGTTCCAAGTTCCGCCCATACAAAACTTGCAACCTGTGTGTTCACAACCCATTGCACAAAATATAGCGTATCAAGTAGTCAAGTATAAGTGGTCATAATAGTTCACAATATAATACCACATATATAATAATGTATGCCAGGCAAAGCCCCTAGAATAAATAATATGCGTCCCGTAACATAATGGACGAGAGGTTGGCCGACCTCTAATAGCGCTATCCATACTACCTACTGATAGGAGACTAACAATGCGAATGTACGAACAGTACATCATACAACTATTATATACAATTAAGAACACTCCGAACAAGGGAGAATTTGCACACTCCACCAATAAGGCGAGAATTTTTAGTCATAGTACGTACGGTTCAATAAGTTCAAATAAGGCATAATTTCGTATTTAAGTTCAAGGATTTGATTCGAGTTCACAAGTTCTAGTCAAACGAGTTCATAAGAGTAGTAATCAATTTAGTTCAAGAATTGTTCATGCATTTAGCCCCAAAATATAGTAAAAACGGTAAAAAGGGGATGTGATTACTCACCTGTTGCAATAGTTATGATGACAGAGTGGATGCACAGAAATGAGACGCAACACTCTAACCGCGACCTATTATAAATTATATGCTCTAATATAAGTCATGAAACAATGTCGTGCATGCAAACTCATATGATATCCATACGACTTGTACACTTATAAAATATAAAGTTTATCGTCGAAAAATAATCTTATAATGTCTTGACAATTTATAAATTAATTTACAAGTATTTACGTTGAAACGATATCCTACGATAATCATTTAGTGTTTTATTATGAAATTATAACTTTTCGTCGTAAAATAATGTCATTGAAAATTTCATGAAAGTGAATAAACGGCCTTGAAAAACTAGTCGTAAAATGGTGCACATCGAGTGTTAGGAAACAAACTCAACGGTTTTGGGAAGCTTGTGTCATTATCTCAAAGTTTTAGCATTTAAGTTTTTATCCTAGAGGTCTCAATCATGAAGAAAAATATGGGCTAAGTATGGTACTTGTGTAAATATTTAAGCTTGTAGGGTAGCGTTAACTAAAAATAAATTTTAACTGATCAAAATAAAATATATTGAAGTCATAAAAATTATAAAAATACATTCCTTGCAAAATTTGAGTGAAATAATAATTATCGTGTAGTATTTAAGAAAACCGTTGTAATTATATAAATATAACAATTTATATACAAAATAAATTTAAACACCGGGTAAACTCATAATATTATTTTTATAATCTTAATATGAGTATAAAAATATATCGAGAAAATTTTTGGAAGCATCGGATCAAATGTTCAAAATAATTAGTTACGCGATAGCGTTTATTTAATATGGAAATTACGCGTTTAATGTAAAATGCAAAATCATGCATGAACTAATATGATGACAATGATGCTAATGAAATGTAGACTAAACCTAGTCTATATGAAATGTCCTTGATGATTGTTCATGAATTCGCAACTAAACCCCTAAGGTTACGCGAATTCGATACTCGTAAACCTAGTTTACGAAAAACAATGAAATAGTAAATGTGAGAAATGACCGGAAATTGAGAATTGTGACATTCTTCCCACGTCAGAGGAATCACGTCCTCGTGATTCAATTATTAATACTATAGTCCGAACCTCGACAAGAGTTCTAAAAGTTCATGCTCGTACGAACAATCTAAATGATCATATCAATGCCCATGCGTACAGGTTCCCCATTCAACTAAGTACGTGCCCGTGATTAGATTTGATAGGGTAAACTTACCCAATATCGAACGTAGCTCTCAAGAGACCTCTAGGTAGTCGATTCTAATTTAATCTCACAACTCATCAAACAAGAACTGTCATGAGATTAAACTAAACCGACTTGAGTAAACTTGTCTCTTAGCTTGATTTTCGCAACTCATCAAACAAGAACTGTCACTAGATCAAGCTAGGAAACAAATCTTTTGAATGAAGTCTTTTGAAAGATTCGCTCGATATTGGAATTGCTTACACAAATCAAATCAAATCAACAAAATAAATTACAACTAAGGTCGATATCGTTAGGTCTCAAATTAATCGCTGTCGTGAACGTGGTAAGAATTGGAAGCAAGTTATGCACTCAAAATCATGTTGTACAGAAAGAAGGTGGTTGTTTAAAAGAATGTACCCGTTACGCGTTGCGGGCTTCCTCAGTACCCAAATAGAATGCTCGTCCACGTGCGGGGGAAACATCAATGTTCAGTTCTTGTGGACCTTCTATTGCCAACGCCATGTTTGGATGATTTCCTCCTTGGTTGGGAGTTCTTTTCAACTTTGGACAGGTATTCCGAAGGTGATCCAGACTTCCACACTCGTAACATGCTTTTCTTTGTCCTTGGTTCCCAATCCTGTTTGAGCAATTCCGCGCGAAGTGACCTGTCCGTCCACATTTGTTTCACTTTGGGCAGTCTCCTGAGTGGTGATAGTTACATCGAGTACACATTGGATGTGGACCTGTATATCCTTTGCGCTCCTGAGTGGTCGCTCCATAGTTCCTGGTTATTCGCTGCCTCTTGTTTTGCTGGTCCTGGTCTCGGTTTCCCTGGCGATCCTCCTGTCGCTTCTGTCCATTGTCGTTTGCTTTTGTTAGTTCTCCAGACCTGATCACATCATTTGTAAAGCGATACGCCATACCCACAGCGGCTTTCAGAGTGGTTGGGTTCGACGAGGTGACGTCCCTCCTAATTTCCGGTATCAATCCCCATATATATCAGTCGATCAACTTCTCCATAGTGGAAACCATGTGAGGAACCATCCTAGTTAACTCGTGGAAATGGATCGTGTACTTGTCGACTTCTACTCCAACCATCAAGTGGTTCCAAAATTCTGCTTCCAGCTTCTGCACTTCATCTTTTCTGCAGTACTCATCAGTTAGTAGTTTCTTAAATGCTTCCCAAGATGACGCATTTGCAGCCCCTCTTCCTCTAGTCTGTAGTTGGTTGTTCCACCAGGTCAATGCTCGACCCTGTAGTAGACCAGCAGAGAACTCAACCTTGTTTCCTTCAGCACATTTCGTGATACTAAGTTTCGACTCAACATTCTCGAACCAGGTTAGTAGTCCAATGGCACCCTCAGTACCATAAAATTCCATTGGCTTGCATGTCATGAAAGTTTTGTAGCTGCATCCTTGACCAGCGTTTGAAGTACCTTCTCCGACGTTGGTTCGTCTAGCATCAAGGTGCGTCATAATTTGGGTGAGTAGATCCGCTATTCCAGCCACGTTGTTGTTTGGATTATCATTGTTGTTTGGATTGGCATTGTTGTTGACTCCTGAGCGTGTGTTTCTGGCAGCCATGATCCTGCAATGGACCAAAATATCGGGTTGAGTAAATGACACTCGGACGAAGGCAGATGAGGTTTAGAACGGTGGTAATGTGTTATAGTGATCGAAACATGACAGGAACAGAGACATGCTATGTCTAACAAGTTGAAAGATGGAAAAGAGAAGGTATAAACAAGGTACGGTAATGTAGGCGTAAACGTAAAAACATGCTATGCATACCCACCCGACCAATGCAACTTCAGGTGACCAGACTCTAAAGACTCGACTAAACATGATTTAAAACTACCACTCTTATCATTGCATGGTTCTTCATAAATTAGACATAGTTGATCAGGCTATGTATAATTTATGAGTAACGATGCAACGATAGGACTAGTTGACTCGGATGATGTTCGGTGTTTAATAAAACTTTATTCCGATTATAGCTGTGATTTTTTTTTTTTTAAAAAATCGGCATTCTCTATAACCTTTGGCTCTGATACCAATCTGTCACACCCTCGCCGGAAGCGGAAACACGAGGTGTAACGGAAAGGAACATAAGCACAAGATAATAGAACATACCAACGTTAAGATAAAAAAAGAAATAGTATACCATTACAATACCAGTTTAGCCGACATCGGCAAATATATTACAAAGTTTAGATTCCAAAATATTGCGTTTTATTACATAACGATTTGTAGTGACAAGTGAAAACTTCATTATGCAAGACCTGATAGAAAAGCTTACTAACGATCACCTGAAATGCATGAGAGAAAAACGGGTCAACTATGAAAATAGTTGGTGAGTATACACGTTTCGTATAATAAGAAAACTCGTAAGAAAGAGACAAAGGTTTCGGTCATCGGAAATAGTTCCCAAAGCAAAGGCATTGTAAATCCACTCAGTTCCAAGTTCCGCCCATACAAAACTTGCAACCTGTGTGTTCACAACCCATTGCACAAAATATAGCGTATCAAGTAGTCAAGTATAAGTGGTCATAATAGTTCACAATATAATACCACATATATAATAATGTATGCCAGGCAAAGCCCCTAGAATAAATAATATGCGTCCCGTAACATAGTGGACGAGAGGTTGGCCGACCTCTAATAGCGCTATCCATACTACCTACTAATAGGAGACTAACAATGCGAATGTATGAACAGTACATCATACAACTATTATATACAATTAAGAACACTCCGAACAAGCGAGAATTTGCACACTCCACCAATAAGGCGAGAATTTTTAGTCATAGTACGTACGGTTCAATAAGTTCAAATAAGGCATAATTTCGTATTTAAGTTCAAGGATTTGATTCGAGTTCACAAGTTCTAGTCAAACGAGTTCATAAGAGTAGTAATCAATTTAGTTCAAGAATTGTTCATGCATTTAGCCCCAAAATATAGTAAAAACGGTAAAAAAGGGATGTGATTACTCACCTGTTGCAATAGTTATGATGACAGAGTGGATGCACAGAAATGAGACGCAACACTCTAACCGCGACCTATTATAAATGATATGCTCTAATATAAGTCATGAAACAATGTCGTGCATGCAAACTCATATGATATCCATACCACTTGTACACTTTTAAAATATAAAGTTTATCGTCGAAAAATAATCTTATAATGTCTTGACAATTTATAAATTAATTTACAAGTATTTACGTTGAAACGATATCCTACGATAATCATTTAGTGTTTTATTATGAAATTATAACTTTTCGTCGTAAAATAATGTCATTGAAAATTTCATGAAAGTGAATAAACGTCCTTGAAAAACTAGTCGTAAAATGGTGCACATCGAGTGTTAGGAAACAAACTCAACGGTTTTGGGAAGCTTGTGTCATTATCTCAAAGTTTTAGCATTTAAGTTTTTATCCTAGAGGTCTCGATCATGAAGAAAAATATAGGTTAAGTATGGTACTTGTGTAAATATTTAAGCTTGTAGGGTAGCGTTAACTAAAAATAAATTTTAACTGATCAAAATAAAATATATTGAAGTCATAAAAATTATAAAAATACATTCCTTGCAAAATTTGAGTGAAATAATAATTATCGTGTAGTATTTAAGAAAACCGTCGTAATTATATAAATATAACAATTTATATACAAAATAAATTTAAAACACCGGGTAAACTCATAATATTATTTTTATAATCTTAATATGAGTATAAAAATATATCGAGAAAATTTTTGGAAGCATCGGATCAAATGTTCAAAATAATTAGTTACGCGATAGCGTTTATTTAATATGAAAATTACGCGTTTAATGTAAAATGCAAAATCATGCATGAACTAATATGATGACAATGATGCTAATGAAATGTAGACTAAACCTAGTCTATATGAAATGTCCTTGATGATTGTTCATGAATTCGCAACTAAAACCCTAAGGTTACGCGAATTCGATACTCGTAAACCTAGTTTACGAAAAACAATGAAATAGTAAATGTAAGAAATGACCAGAAATTGAGAATTGTGACAAATTGATTGATTATGAAAAACTAGGGTTTATGCTTGGTTTTGGGTGTTTTAATATGTGAACGTTTTTGGTGATAAAGATAGTTGCATAAGGTTGTTTTCAAGTAGAATTAATCATATCTAAGCCCAGAAACTACTCAGAAACACTAATGATTCATAATTTGAAAATTAGGGTTTATGTTTATATGGTTTGGGTACTTTTGATTAATGACATATTTGGTGTTAAAACTTGGATAAACATACTCTATATGCTTCTTAGACCTCCCAGAAACACTTTGGTGTAATTCTTATGGCTAAAATTATTAAGCGTAACACATGAACAATTAGGGTTTTGGTCTACGCGTAAGACGTTTTACGCGTAACTGTTTGATATACTTTCATGCCATGATCTGCTATAAAATGAATATATGTGTTAATATTGATGATATGATGATGTTATTTCAGGTCTGCTGCACGTAAAAAATTCAGAATCAAGGTCATTTGCAATCTACGCATAAGGATCACCTTAAGCGTAGAAGGTTATGCGTAAGAGAAATCTTACGCGTAGCGTTTACGCGTAAGGTTCTACAATGGGACTACGCGTATCCTGTGAAGGATATGCGTAAACAGTGAACTCTACGCATAAGGTCTACTCTTATGAGTAAGCCTTACGCGTAAGGTTTTATATACGCCTACGAGTAAGCTTTACGCATAAGGTCCCCTGTTCCTACGCGTAAGACAGGATCCTACGCATAAGCTTGCGTCTACGCGTATACCTCTCCTGTTTACGCATAAGCTACTATTCCTACGCATAAGCCTTGATCAAACCTTCGTTATGAATTGTTACGCGTGCAAACTTGTAAATAAATGAATCATAACGTCACGAAACCAATAATGTCACTAATAAACTTAATCGTTTAATATGTTGTGTTAAATAAGTGATAACATAAACCTATAAAACTTAAAGTTAACTAACTCACGAAACTTATCACGACGACATTGGACTATTGAACAAACAAGTGACTTTGGACTCGTAACAATCATTGACACTGTACATTCAATAATTAGACAATAAAAACCTTATGTTGACTAACATTATGTCTTTCGATATGTTGGTTCTTTTGGCTAATGTTATTTCAAATCACGACATGGCTGCTCAAATGAATGTGGATGCACTAGAAGTTCTCACAATTGCTGACATCTTCCCTAATGGCTATCCGAGAAAGATTGGAAAGAACAACCTTAGGGTTGACTTTGAAACCCTCACATGCTCAGAATCTTCTTGTCTCATTGCTGTGGATATTCTTAAGAATCATCCCTACCAGAACATGCTCTCACACTCTGCTACAGTACCGGAGATCTACATTCAACAATTCTGGAATTCAATGCAAAGGATCAAGGGTCAAAGTACTGTAACTGTGACTATCAATCACAAACAAGTCACCATCACTCATGCAGACTTACGGGCTGCTCTTCTCATTCCAGAAATCGTGCCAACCGACTTCTATGCCACACCTACTGAGGAGACAGTTCTACAATTCTTGATTGATATTGGCTATGATGAAGCTTTAGGAATTATCTCTAAGCATTCTCATGTGGAGCTTAAGAACATTCCTCAACCGTGGAGAACCCTCTACATCATCATCACCAAATCGGTCTCTGGTCATGACAGTGGCTATGAGCATCCCAAGCTCATGGAACTGCAAATCTTCTGGTCATTAATCAACAAGAAGGACATCGAAATTGAAGCTCTGATATGGGATGACATGATGACATTTCTCAAAAAGCGTGGCTCAAAGATTCCCTATGTCAGATACACAAAATTGTTGATCCAGAGAGCACTTGGACTTCATCCTGATATCCCCAAAAGGCTCAATGACCCCGACAATCACGACATGTTGACTGAGCCTATCCTGTCTATCAGAATCAAAGAATCGTCAACAAAGAAACAGGGTGCTGTGTTACCTGATCACCTACTGACTAACGAAATCAAGAAGCTTGAAACGTACAAAAGGTATCGGGTAGCAGTAAGAGAAGGAAAAGTTGGTCATCTCGATGAAAAGCCTTCTGGAACACCTACTCGGAGAACCAGAAGAGGAAGTGCTGGAAGTGCAGTAAGCACAGAGAGTCAAAGGAAAGTCCTAAAGAGGAAACCCACTCCAAAGAAGAAAGTTCCCTCTCAGGAAGCTGTTCCTATTCCTACACTTGAACCACCAAGAAAGCTACTGGACGAAAGCTCTGAAGATACACAATCAGATGAGGAGGTCAACTACTCTGAATCTACAACCGAACCACCTCCCTCAGTAGCAAAACCTCCTAGTCCAACAGCTGAACATGGCAAAGGAAAGACTCATGTACTTGTGCCATATGAAGAAAGCTCTGAAAGTGATGAAGAGCAACTGGATAAATCCTACAAGAAGAAGTTTAAAATCGTAAGACACCTGAAGAAAGCTAAAGAATTTGAACAAGATCAAATGCGTGGCCCCGTAGGGTCGAGTGGTGGTGTCCACTCTTCACCAGATCCTGATGCGGTTAATCGACCCGATAAGGGAACTAGTGCCACCACTCTTGTGCAACAGCAAAAGCTTGTGGAGGAATCTATTGATTATAACATTGAGGAACCATAAAAGGATAAGTCTGAGAAAGAAAAGACTGATGAAGAAGCCCAGGCTCAGACGGAAGTAAAAGCTAAATCTGGACAAGATAGCGAAGGGAATTATGATGATTATCTTCTCAACAGTCCAATTCGTTCCAAGGAGGATACTTATGCACCTCCAAAGGACTCTGAGGCTCCTCATGTCTCATCATCATCAGATTCATCCTCTCACTCTTCACCACCACCGTCAAAAAGATCAACCAAATCATCATCCAAATCAGTGAAGAAGCCAACTCGATCTTGGATTTCTCATACTCATAAAAGAATTATGAATGCTATCAAACAAGTCAGAAAGAAAGACATGCTTTACAGGAAGATGAATTTCTACGCTGATCAGATACAATATATTCATGATGATATCGACAAGATGCAAGTTGAAAGGAAGTATGTCCAGAAGCTCATGAAAGATGATCTTCAAGGGAAAATGGACGATATGATCAAAGGATACACTCACCAGTTCCTTCTTGACGTCGTTCCTAAACTGACAAAGGAGATGTATACTAGACAACTTTATCCAAATCTCTTGCATCTGGCCAAGCAAACCATGAAATCAACTCCAATTAATGTGAACATCAATCCAGTTGAACCCACAGTCTTTTCAGATGATGAATTGGTGAACCGGCTAGTAGCTCAAATGTCTAAACGCTCTGCAACGTTTGCCTCCCACGAAGCTAAATTGTTTGAAGCATTGCTGGAATACCAACTCAGGTCAGCATACAGAGAAGAAGCTGTAAGGCCTAAACGTTCAAGAGACGATGAAGACAAGGATCAGGATAAGAATGACGAGCATAAACGCTCGAAGAAGTCTGGTGAATCATCTTCTATGCAACCTCCACCCTAACGGACTCCAGCACAACAAAGGTCACCTCCTCGTTCTTCTACTGATAAACCTCAGGATTCTTCTAAATTACCACCTGAGACTCAGAAAACCGGTGATCACTTTGAGTATACGGGTGGTGACGATGAGGAAGTCCGTGAGCCCCTACAACAACCCACCTCTCCCAAACAAGTTCAGAAACCGCTATCCTCATCTAGGTCTAAACAAAAGAAGAAGAAGGCGCCCATGGTTGACGTCGTATCATGGCTAGATGACGATAAAACAGAGGAATTTGAATGGTTCTCTACACTTGTTAACTCAACTCCCTACCCTGCTAAAGGTCAAGATCTGGTAGATGGTAATACATTGGAGCATGCTAAGATTCTGCAAGAAAAGTTCCATGTGAAGAAGATGACGAAATCCGAGTTGAGGCGAATCAAGAATGAAGCATTTCAACTTCTAAAAGACACCTCGGAAAGTGCCATCGAGGTCGAATATCACCTTGAGAACATTGCTCGAGCTATGTCTAACAACATGGATTGGCTCAACCCAGAAGCAAACATCGACTTCACCAAACGGGACAACCCTCCATATTACACCAACTGGTCTAAACCTCTACCAACAATTGGCCAACCATATGAACCTAGGATTCCATTCAGATATTTCTTCAACAAAGACTTGGAATTTCTTCTACACGGTGGCGATGGCTCAAGGAAATACGCTACATCTTTGACACTTCCATTCCCAGCAGCCACATACTCAAACTGCATAGCTATCGAGGAAGGAGCTAATCACTTGTTCTCCAACAAAGTGGAAGCATACGACCGAGATGCAATGTACAGGATTCATCATTGGCCGGAACGCCAAAGAATCTACTACAGAAGCTGCCAGGTTCAGAAGTCTCAACATGCAGTGTTCAGTACTAAGGGTATCGCTGCCATCAAACACGTTGACCTTTCGACCAAATGGGACTACACTTTTCTCAATAAGATTGTGGTCAAAAGGCAAGATGAACGGGATTATGCATTCTCTGAAGCTAACTTTGAGAATTTGTCTATCAACGACATTGAAGACATGTACCTTGCCAAAGTACAGGGTCGCATGAAGCAATTTTCAACTGAAGTACAACGTGAATTCATCAAGTCACTGCTCATCTTCATCAGACGCATAGTCATCAAAGAACGTGTTGAAGATCTCCAACTCGCAGTTGAATCATATCAGACCCGTGTCAACTTCACTCCACCTCAGCTTGATCTTCCCGACATCAACCAGCTCTCACAATATACACTCATCAGCAAACCATTCGGCGTCGTTTACCGCAGTGAACTTCAACGAAATTGCTTAATGGCGTGTAGTGATCTTCACAAGTTTGGGGATCACATTTTGAAGATGGTTAGGGACAGATTGGCTTATAGGTTGAAGGATATACGTCAAAGATTGGGTCTCCTAAGCGATGGAATTCTCAGGATAGAAGGGATGTAAGGAGGATCATCAAAATGATTGATGAAAGGTTGTATAGAAGGGATCAGTTCAGAACATTGGAAAGCTTTGTTGGTGGTCGACCCAGGATTAACATCACCGGCTATCAACGCCCAGTTCGCACTCCTGGAAACATCACTGGACTTCCTAGTACCCCTTGAACTGCTTCTTTCATTATAAATTTGGATGTGTGATTATATATGTCTATGGCTTGTGCACACATAACAGTGTACAACCCGTAATTTGTCAAGAAAGGACCCTGTGGTACGCTTCAGTGCCACAATCCTTATAAAAGGAGCGAAAGCTTCTTACTTTTGAGTCAAACCTTTCATTTTTCAAGGTTTTGCTCAAAAGGACAAGTACTTCCCCGTATGATTTTCAAAACCTCAACCGTTTATATTACTTGTTGAGGGGGAGTACTTGAGTTAAAACTTTGTTCACAAATTGTTCATAGTGGTCATCTTCCCGCAACACTCAAAATGGTCATATTTATTCTCAACTTTTCAAAAATAACATTTTATATGCCATTTTTTAGGGGGAGAAAATTATGTGATAAGAAATATGTTGTGTAAATGCAAATGAATCTTTGTGTAACAGACTTAACCAACGAATTGACGATACTAAACTGTTAGTAACTCGAAAAGACTTGTCCGGGACGGGTAATAATTTCAAGCTAGTTCGCTAGTAATGTAAACGTGTCTCGCAAAGGACTTGTCCAAGTAGAATGTACCATTCGAGAAACTCTTGGTAGACATGAACTCTGACGGGTATGACAACCTTTCGAGGCTTGTCTACACCTTCAAGGTAGTTATTAGAACTAGTTGTCACCTAAAAGCTGACAATGTAACTCTTTAACTATGCAACGAAACAGTGTCTCGCGGGGGATTGTCTATCTTGAGTTGATCAATTCATAAAGTGTGCGCTCCTTTCTCACAGTGCAGATTTCTGTAAAAACTCTTAAGCACATGTGGAGGGGGAGTATTTCTGAAAATCTAAAACTCTTGAAGTGTTCAAACATGTTTTTCATTCACAAACACTTTGAGAGATTTTCATGAAAAATGGTTTTATGGCAATGGAGTTATAAGGAGATTAAGGTTAGGAATAACCGTCCTATGATCCGCCAGAGCCGGAGGGATCTACCCAAGGACATCACAAATAGTTAGTACTTAGAAGTCCTTAGGTATGATTATAAAAAGGAGAAAATGAGAATCGGAGAAAGAAGGAGTTGAAGAATTAAAAAGAAATGCAAAGAAAAGGGTGAAAAGAAATAACCCTCCAAAATTATTCAACTTAGGGCAGACACCGGGTTCAATTTATATGCTGCTAGTTGTCACTTAGTGACGCCGGTATTGAAGATTAAAAGTCATCATGGACCCAGTGACGCATGCACTATACCTTCTTAGCCACTCAAGTTTCTCTCTACGGAAGCTTGCTTCATTCTCACAGGGAACCCTACGTAAACTATTGGCTTTCTCTTAGAGATCGCTGGTATTGAAGAAGGAGACCCTCTCCCTAGTCTCCGCTCAGGAAAACCAAAACGCATTATTGAGTCTAAAGCCACGAGATTCATCAAAAGATCTCTTAGGTACACTTGACATTTCATCACTCGATGTTCAACAATAAGAACATCAGTGGTACGTTATCGAGTCCTTCACAGATCTTAGCAATCTGTCGAGAACATTTATGAGAGGTTCACAACTGTGATCCTCAGTGATTGAATGGTAACTCCTGCCAGGGTCAACATCAAACAGCCCTGACAACAGGTCACTTCGGTAACTCCCCGTGGATTACGCTTAGTGTGTCTCAAACGGTCTACAGTCGTGAGGTGATGCTTCGGTGTACCTCAGCGACTCATCTGAACTGTAGATGTACTTCGATACATCGCGTTATCTCACTTGTGGGACTCCAGTTCAGGAACGGACTTTGTGAAAATTAGAGTTGTGTTTTCACACTATGCTGTTAACACTCTCGAAGTTCAAACTTGTAAGTGCCGGAATCCACTTATTACTAACCGTTTTAAATGTTTTCTTCTTATGGAAGCTCCGGAGCGGGATGATCGTGCAGATTCTTCTCATGCTCACGCCAACATCATCACTAATGGAAGTTCTATCCAAAAGCAACACAACAGTCAGAATGATTCTTCGTCAAATCAAAGAATCTACAAAGTTAAAAGACTTAAAGAACTTCATCAGTACTGAATTCCAACATCAAAGAGCGTGTGAGCATGTTGAAAAATGACGTGGAGACACTGTAGCAGCGAAGCAGACCTGAGGCAGACTTGATGCAGACAACAACATACTATCACTTTCATCACAAAGAACAATGATCAAAGAACAAAGTTAAAGATGACGTCAAAGCATAACTGTTCAAAGAAAACTATCTCTCTACACTGGGGAGATTGTTCGAATCAAGGCATTTCTTCTCACAAGAAAGAAGAATGTCAGAAGACGTCAAAGCTACTATTACATCAACGCCTTCACCATTTTTCATCACCAGCACTTGGGGGGAGATTGTTGGAATCACTCCTAAACCTTAATTCAAGTGTTACTTACTTATATGTAATAGGTAGCTTATTATGGCCTTTATGTTTGTTTAAGGTCTAGCTTATGTAGAAGGCCCATAAGCTTAGGCCCATGTCCAATAAGGTAAAGGGAAGGAGTGGGAGTGTTACCCTAGCTCCTTGCCTATAAATAGTCTTGTATAACCCTCACTTGAGGGTTGGTTGTTCAATTTATTCTCTCCATTTACACTCTACGCATAACCGTCCTTAGTCTAACGTGTGTATGGGTTTGTTTATTGTTCAACCGATCTTATCTCTTCTCCATTTCTTTCTATTAAGCTTGTGTTATAAATCTAGTAACCTAACAACCTTTACATTACCTTCTCCGTTTACACTCTTCTCCCCCTTTTGTCGAAACAAAAAGGACGTGTCCTTGGAGTTTAACTTTATTTCTCCCAAAAAAGGCGAGCTTGCATCATCCCTAGTGAAGTTAAATTGTCTACTTCAATCCATACCTTGTTTGGTAGCGGATCCATGGATCAAATTAAGAGGCTTAACCTACATCAAGGTTAGTTTTATGCAACAAAAATATTATGAGAAATATATGAAAAAGAAAAATGCATAGCAATGTTAGCCTATTTTCTCCACTTTTTATCGAAGCACAAATGCTTGTTGAAAAGTGAGAATGATGATAAATGCGTGCATGCTCCCCCTTGACGGTTGCTTCCCCTTGTTTGAGGCGTTATGGTATGATTAAAAACCTACAAAACAAATATTAGTGCAAAACTATATTCGTTATTGGACGAGTAAGTGATATACAACAAAGTGTGTATAAGATGCATTCAGTAAGTTCTTGACGGAAGCTCTCCTTGCTCTAGGGCGTCAAGATGAACCTTCAAAATAAATATTAATATAATAGAAGCTTTGTCTTTAGACAAATATGTCATATACAACCAAGTGTATAGACTATGCAATATGAGTGCTTAAAGGATATTCCTCCTTGTTCGAGGGTGTCAAGAAGCACCCAAAATAAGAAAATAATTGATGCAAACTTCATCCTTTGATGAGTAAGTTATATACAATCGAGTGTATATGATGATGAACCTACAATGAAAAACATTAGTGCAATATATTTCATCTTTTTGACAAAGAAAAATAAGATGTATATATGTGATATATAAATGATATAATCAAATATCTCATGAAGTGTAGTCTCCTAATTACAATCATAAGAAAAGTAAGAATATAATATGATAAAAGCCTACAAAATAGTTCCTAGAAAGAAGATATGAAGTGAAGTTGGAATATAAAGAGTTAAAGCTAGTGGTGATGGTAGATGACTCAAGATTTACAAAAGTAAGTTTTCGCTAATCCATGGTGTTGATGATTAGTGAAAGTGGTGATGGAAGGTGGTGGTGATAACGTAGAAAACTATTAAGGAGTTAGAAACTCGTATGTATAGCAAATAATATAAAAATATGGACTCATGCAATCCTTTCGTAATGTCAAGTGACCAAGACAAAGAGGAAAAAAATATGAATAGACATGAAGATAACTTCGTTCATGATTGATACGAAAAAATGATCTATTCTAGGTGACAATGGGAGAGATAGTATTAACATGGTTTTGACCAACATGGAAAATTATGACATTGAAAAGAAGTGAAGACAATATGTACCAAAAAAAATACCTATATGAGGATGAGAATGACATCATATGACAGAGGGTTGGATAGACCAACGTGTTGAAAGAGTGTTAGGAATGGCGGTTTTGATTAATATATCGTTTGCACTGACAATGACATGCATGATATCTGTCAAGCGAGAGAAGAATAAGATCCTATGATGATGTTCTAGATAGTGAAGTTGTAAGGTGCTAGTTTAAGGAAAATCCTAGATTTTTTGATTGTGGAGATGAAGAAGTTTGTAAAACACATGATGTGTTTTTCACTTGATGAGGTATTGGTGCAAAATTGTGATATAAGGTTAAAAAGGTTGAACTAGTTGTGGTTTCGTGTGACAAACGGTAAATTTTCACCAAAATTTAACTGATAATTAGTAATTTATTATTGCTAAGCATAAGTCATTAAGCATGCATAAGCTTTGCCTGATCATTTGAGTAGATAACCCGCATACAGTAGATAATTTCACCGCCTTTGCATTCATATCATTTTATGAATATTTCATTTCATTTTGTCTTATGATTAAATTGTAAGACGAGAGATTATCTCGTTTACCCTAGTAACCGACACTGCACGCGTACCGACACTATAATAAGGACTTGATAAAACAAGCGACAAAAGTCCGTGAGATGGAATATTACACAAATCAAAAATGTAACAATAAGATACTACGTTATAAAAGTTATCAAACAATGATACTTCGGTCACAATTTAATATCGCGGGACACAAAATATTTAACACACTATCACTTAAATTAAACTTCTATAATACTCAAACACAATTAAAATATAAGTGTAGCACAAGTACATGCAAACAAATAAATCCTAAGTATACATTACATATACATATACTTTTACTTACATTATTTTTCTTTTACATATATTACTTTTAAAAGATAAAACTTTATAAAACATGAGATATCACCCTTTGTCTTTCTCTCCCCACTCACGACAAGAACAAGCAAAAGCAGAGAAGAATAAGATTTGAAGATCTCATCCTCAACCTCCCTCTATCTCTAGACCTGCGCTCACCTAGATCAAATCTTCCAAATAGAGAAAACCCAACATGTTATCCATCATATCTTTCTCTATCTTACCCAAAACCAAGTAAGTTTTGTCCTTGAAATCTCCTCCTTTGATGCGTCGGATCATGATTCGAATAAGCCAAGGAGAATCAAGATAAAATCCTCCAAGAAAAACATATCTTCCATTGTATCTACCTTGAGCCTAGGTCCAAGATATGCTAGGATTTGGAAGTTAACTAAATTTGGCTTCAATCCAAATACCCAATAGGAGAGAGTGAGTCAAAAATTACTTGGGTTCTTCTCTTTTATTCCTGTCGAGACAACCCCAAGAGGTATCACACCTCCAATCTCACCACGATAGAAGTTTAAGAATATTGAAGGATCTTGCTGGGGTTTTGATTAAGACCGACTGGGATTTTGGTGGAGATAGGTTCTCGGGTTGGCCTCGACTTCATCGTCATCATACTCTAATTGTAAGCCCTTGTCTTAACTTTACCTTGTAAAAATTCATGACTTGTTTAATCAAGAGTTGTCGATGTTGTATGAAAGTAAGGTTGTCTTGGTTGGAATTGTTTCTGTCGAAAAGTATGAACCAAAGATTTTGAAAGATAAGTATTTGTAAATTCTACTAGTAAACATTGTATTGAATCTGGAAATCTGATGTTGGACGTAACACTTGGTTTATTCTTCAACAAACTTGCTTAAGTAGTGTTAAGTCGAGTATCTTGTAACAAGTTACCTTGTGGCAATCGGTCGTGTACTTGTCGTTATCCTTATTGCTAAATTGTTCGGCTCGACTTTGAACCCACATTGCTACTCGTGGGGCTTACCAGTCGACACTCATGATGTTCATATTTTGTTAATATAAGTCTTGTGTTAAAGAAACCTTTTTTTTTCTTTCGTTATAATAAATTATTAACATGAGGGGTAGATTTTCGTAACCACAACGTTTTGTGTCTAAAAATTTAGTCGCCCTCATGTAAGTCGTGTTTAATCCTCATTAGAAGTCAAAGACCTCGCTATGGTTGTACCACAGTGACTCGACAAGAGGTACTAACTTGTAAATCTTAGACTAGTCAAGACCCCAACTGGAATAAACCATAGTTGGTTTTTCTTCAAACCATACGTGGCTACCAAGCTCGATAAAAAGGATCTTGTGAGTGCTAGTAGTATGTATAAGTTCTACTACGAGTCGTAAGGGAAAACACCCACAAAGGGTGTTTACTACCTGTTGATTTACACCAGATCACAAGGGTGGTCTTGAGTATCTATCATGTATCCATTTTGCTTGTATTGAACTCATGCTAGGAAACCCGAGTGGCTGTCAAAAGTCTACAAATCAAAACAAATTCATTTATCATATTTTGACTAATGGTGTCTCACAAGGTGGTACAATCAACTCTTTTGTGTCATTACTCCGTGTCATGAGACTCGGCTAAACTAAGCCTTGATCTGAGTAGTCAAGATGTGCTTCGAGCACATCAGTCGTGGCATCTTTAGTTTGAGTTCGACCCCGAATTAATGGTACTTTGCCTGAAACTCCTCTTCACCCCGAGTATATCCTTGGCAGCAAGGAGATAAAATCAGCGTGGTTATTTGCACACCATCTTAAAGTCGAGTCGTATGAAAGTTTCGCGTCGACTGTTGGATAGTTGTGAAGCCACACAACCCACGTGGTCAATGAGAATCCACGAGGTACTAGCAAAACCAGCAAATAAAAACCCGAGTTGTATAGTCGAGAGCCAAGTCAAACCAAACTCGTCGTCCACGAAATTCATAACCTCCCACTTCCATACATATGTGCCGTCGAGTAAACTAGTGCAAAGATGTTTAAAACAAGTAAACTCAAATGCGGAACTAGAGACTAAAAGCTTGATCTATTAAACAAGTCTCATATCAAAATATAAAGCAACAATGTATTTGGTTAGTCGCAGTCATGCTAAGTAAGATTTTGGACATGAAATTCTTATGATAAAAACCAATTCTTGCCAAACTAATATTGTCAAACCGTGACATTTTAACATAAAATAAATTTGAAGGTCTTCAAATTTAAAATGAGTATACCCTAAAACGAGAGACATTAGAAAATAAATCAATTACATTTGATTGTGACAATACTATTATTTGTCAACTTAAATAAGTGTATATACATTTATATACTTACAAATAGAATATGGAAAGTATTTTACAAACCAAGTTTTGGATTTTAATACGATTATAGCGTCAACATGAAAAGTATATATAAACTTTCGTACACTTACTAGTAAAACCATTTAATCATTTTTACAAACTAAAGTTTAGTTTTATTACAAATATAAAAACAATTGGACTACTTTAAGTAAGTAATACTTAAGACAATGAACTAAAACATTGCCCTCCTTATCTAGGTCGCGTGTCGGTGCCGCTTCACAACAATCACTAATCCCACTTTTGGATTGCACATTGCAAAGGTGAGTTTCATAGCCCCACTTTTGCTTGATAAATTGTTTTATACACTTTGGGGTGAGAAATATGCAAAACCTTTTATGGACCAAAACTATTACATGATTACTATTACGTGGTGTAGCCTAAGCCCTTATGTCCCTAGAGAATGCCCTTTTTCATGAACCGTCAATTCCCCATTGGGAAACGCGAATGTTATAAATAGATCTATTAAGGGTGACTCCTCCGTTCGGTTGGCCATGCTTAGGCCAAGGCGAAACGTATACCATGTCGGAATCAAGTGTTGCGGGACAAAACACTTGCTATGGGCCCCTATATTGTATGACATCTTTTAGCATACAGAAACTGTCGTAGTATCGGTTGCATGAACTTAGAGCTAACGTAATAGACTTTCATCCACATATCATTATATTCTTGATAATGATTATATGTCTTTGCTTATGGTCCGAACTTACTATTTTAATATAAACCTATGAACTCACCAGCTTATAGCTGACCTTTTTAGCATATTTCCTCAGGTGCTTAGTTGTGATCATGGATGCAAGGCAAGAGGCGGATAAATGGTCGTAGAAATTTCTAAAGAAGTGTCTTATATAAAAACGATGTTTTTATATTGGGACCACAAAAATTATGGGATGTACCCATTCATTTAAACAATGTTGTAAGATATTGTTCCAAAAGATTTTATGAAATTAAACTGAGTATGTATTCCGTTCTGTATTACTTGAGTTATGATTCACCAATTACGTAACGCTCCCAGATAACACGTATGCTTCCGCTAATCAAAATTTGGGGGTGTTACAGATTGGCATCAGAGCCTAAGTTATAGAGAACTAGGTACATATAAACCCTAAACTATAACTACTTTTTACAAAAACATCACTCTACGACCGCCAGTTACCGCTTGTCTTACTTGCCATATTACTTAGAGTCAATTTAGACATGACTGCATAACATATTGCCTATTACATGACTGCATTGCCTGTCTATTGATTCACTGCTCCATATCTATTATAAGGATATTTTTTACATATACTTACACATATGCACCGCCTTGTCACAGACCATGCCTTCCCCTCACTCTGAAGCTGGATGCGATGGCACAACAGAAGGTTTGTCACCTGCTGAACGCATCCCAGCCCCTTCTCAACTCACTCCTGACACTGGAAACCCGTACAGGGTAGTGTATCAAGTTCACCAGGAGGGTACTACCCACACTCCACCTGCTCACTTCCAAATCATCACTACTGTCAGTACTATACCTACCAGTTCCACTACTTCTACACTCTCACCAAGACACCAAAGAGATCCACTCCCTAGTTGGGAGATACCTTCTAGCAAGAGAATCTGTCTCTCTGCATCATCACCATCATCTTCTGATACATCACCTCCTAGTTCGTTCGAAGTTGGGAAAACTTCAGGAACAGCCACTGCTAGACCACCAACCCTCGACACAGTTATGGCGCGCCTAACACGCCACGAAGAACAAATAGAAGAGATGCCGGAGCATCTGGGAATACTACCAGAAGAAAGGATTGGAGGAATCGAAGAAGTGGTGGAAGGATTACAAGCACTTGGCGAAACACTCAAGGAATGCTACAACGATGTGGGGACGGCAATAGAGGGAACCCGTGAGAAGTTAAACGAAGTAATTGCCCGTCTCGAAGACCACATCGAAAGGTGTGCTCTGCAAACTTCAGGAGACACCCAGGGACGTCTCACAGAGATTGAAAATAGGCTAACACGGTTGAAGACCGTTGCTACAATAGCATTAACTGAGACAGGATATCTGGAAGGTGTCGTTGAATCTCAAAGACGTACTATGGAGAGTAGGGCAAATGAGGTCAACAACAAATTTGCTAGAATGGAGGCCCGACTCATGGAGTTAGAAGAATGGAAGGCAACTCAACAAAGTCAACTCGGGACAGCATCGGGAAATGCTTAAATTTCACTTTGCAATTGTGTTAGACGTTGTGATGAGTGGTTTCAATAATAACGCTTGTAGTAGTTTTGTTGTATGACAAACTAGAGCAAGTCAATGAACGCAAGTTATGTATCGGCCCTATGAGCCATGAACCTCCTTAGAATGTAATCAAGTTTATTATGACAAACAACTATGCATAATAAACAACGACTTGTGGATTATAACCTTCTGTCAAACTCGCTTCAACCAGTCTCCGCTTTCTTAACGTTATCTTAATAGACTAAGACTACGTGATATTCAGTCAATACAACCTGGAAAATACGTGATTGAGAAGTAATATACGTTGTAACTTTATGATTCTTCACCACGGTCCTCACACTCATAGAAAACTCATTGTTGTCATTTCTTATGGTTGAAGGAAAATGTTTCCAGTAAAGCAGAACATGAACGCAACCACCACTGAGAAATCTGTTAGCGAACGAGTTGCTGCAAGAATTGCTAACTATCAAATCAATCACAACATCAACAACCTTATCCAGGGAAATAGGGAAGAAGAGGTTGGTAAGACGCTCACATCACGAAATTTATCTTACCAAGAATTCAGAAGCTGTAACCCACCAGCATTTGAGGGGACTGAAGGAGCTAGAAGTTTGGCAAAATGGCTAGAAAGGATAGAGACAATTTTCCGCGAACAGAGTTGCGCGGACAATTGTAAGGTCAAGTATGCTACTTGCACCTTTCGACACCAAGCCCTCACATGGTGGGACATTTATGTCCGATTAGTGGGAATAGACGCTGCTTACTCACTTCAGTGGGACACCCTGAAGAAAATGATGGTTGCAGAATACTGTTCAAGAAATGAACTGCGGATGATGGAAAGAGAACTCTGTGGGCTAACTATGATAGGGAATGACCTCGAGGGGTACACAAATCGCTTTCGCGAATTAGCTCAAGTATGTCCTAATATGATAGGACCTGAGGAAAAGAGACTTGAGGCATACTCTTGGGGATGTCCTCCCGAAACTCGAAGGAACGTTGTTGCATTCGCGCCCACCGTCACTTAAGAAGCTACTGGTGCGACCCTTGGATTGACAAGATCACTGCCTCAAGGCAAGACAATGGGGTACTGTGGTAGCAAGAGGAACTGGAATTATGATGGTGAGGAAGATCAAATGCAACAATCGAGCAAACGTCAAGGGACAGCTGAGGTTAAGGCTACTAAAAACAAGCGGGAAGTAAGGTATGCCGGGACAAAACCCAAGTGTAATATATGCCCATATTACCACTATGGAAAATGCCCTATACCTTATGGGATTTGTAAAAGAGTTGGACATGAGATAGAAGATTGTAAGCAACTCTATAGGGAAACAATGACACGTCATGGATGTGGAAAGAAAGACCACATCAAAAGCATGTGCCAGGATAAGAAGGGTCAGCATGCAGGCAGCAACTGCCAAAACACTTTCCTGAAGAAAGTGTGAAGAATGGTTCAGACTCCCAACGGACACCATGGAAGAAACTAATTTAGCTAGAGATGCTGGTTGTAATAAAGCTTAGTTTAACTTCCAAGTTACAGTCTACTTTAAAGTACTTCTCTAGGAAATCTTAATGTACTGAAACCTTTCCCCTAGTAATGTATCTATTGTTGTTATCGTGTTATCTCGATATATGTCCTCTCCATGACCGTTTTCACCATATCATTAAGGATTTCAACTATCTTGTCACGATGAAAGGATTTCTCTGAAGACAAGAGAAAGTCATCCGGGGTATTCGACTAGTCTCTCAAACAGATTAGTATCACACAACGGGTTGATTCAGAAAAATCCACATTCCATCAATGGCGAAGGCACTATTACCAATACCGATAAGACCAACTCAAACTAATACCTCGCAATCACGAATTCAACATTCCATTTCTAACCAAGTTGTCATTATTTCACACATCTTGGTCAAACGAACTATAGGCCACACTGACAACATTGGTCGGCCTAGTAAATCTTATAAACTATCATACCGAAACTTCGCACATGAACTTTTACAACATTTCCGCTGACCAAAGAATAAGTACACCAAGATTTAGATTATACCGAACAACACGTCACCGGTCCCTAATTATACATAGCCTGATCACCTATGTATAACTCGGGAGGGGTAACGTGCACAGGACATGGCTAAATTCTTGAAATTCTTACGCGGTCATGTGAAAGGAAGTGTTTAACTCTCTATCACGAAATAGAAAGATTCGTGTCTATATCTCACGTCGACACCCTACCTTAAAATGCCATACGTTTCACGGGAATAGAATAAACCGTCCACCTAAGAGAAGGAATCTCCTACTAAGGAAACGTATGTGAAACGTTTGAACCCTCAAAAATGAATTAGCATCTTATAGAGCTCTGGACGCAGAGACTGACGCCTCGGACATGCCGGTTCATACTTAGCATTTTACCACCTACACTGAACCAAGAAAGGAATAGATCATCATACACACTAGGTCAACCCAACAAGCACCTACTCACACCACGCAAGGGAATCGTGTGGTGCACCTATTTTAAACATACCTGAGTATGAAAGAGACCGTACCATTTATAGGAGACGCTTTACACCAGAGCTGAAAGCTATCCTGATTCAAAGAGGAAAATAATGGTACAGAATACTCGACACCCCAAAGATCCATGAGGAGCACAACGCAGTGCACAAATTAGAATCGAAATCTAACATGACCACACTAGGAAAACCTAGAAATATTATCTTCACTACACAAGGGAGTACAGTGTACACCGACCACGATGTCTTACGGAGTGTACGGGAACGAAAAGGGAAGTTGACCATGTGACGGCACCAACAATTGTAGTCGCAACATGAGTTCAATTACAACGTTCGTACTCGCGCAAGGCAAGACCATCATAACCACATATACTTCGAGCAACACCTAGCAAACAAAACCTTTTAAAGCCAGATTATTTCAAGTAGTATCACTCAACGAAAGGACCGACAAAAATAAAACCCTTACGACATAACTGAAGGCGAAATGGAACTTGTAAAAGACGAAGGGAATCTTATCCCCAAGGACCAACGTTGAGACCCACGTCATGAAGGGATTTGTAAACTCATTATGTGGGGACCTCATTAAGGCCAGGAGTTTTACCCACCTAGTGTCCGGAAAAGATGCACCCCGAACTACAAAGCCATTATGAGTATCGAACAAGAAGGCTGGTAATTGACCTAAGTCAAACAATACTTAGCATGTTCGAGAGGAAGAATCCAAAGACAATCAGGAACCATCAAACCTACCTGTACAAACCAGAAATTTCAGATAGAAATGAGAATGCATAACAATAAACTCTAGTATCACGTCACCAAGGATCCTTATCAATTTTGACCCTACGTGAGTACTAATTGCTCATCTCCTCAAATTCACCTATCCCTACCAAACAAAGAGAACAACAACATGAACAAACTTGCAAGGATTGCTCAAAGCAAAGCGCTACAAGTCATAGCATTTCAATTCTCTCCATCCCAATTAGCGACAACCAGTCACATCGAACTTTCGAAGACCACTCCAAAAGTTCTTGAGAAGTTATCTCGAAATAAGTACCACCTACCGTCTTTCGACCGCTAGGCTGAATGAAAGTACCATTCAATCTATAGAAACTATACTTCGAACATGAGGAACTTGTCTGAGAAATGAATGGAGCAGGCTAATTGCCTTAACCGAATCCCTTTGCAACAAAAGGCCATCTCATAAGACACCGTAGGGTCAAGAGCGCAAATCAATCGTGTTCAGGACAGAGACTAGCAAGGAACCAGTCCAATGGCTCCAAGCTTCTATCAAGAACCATTGATAATAGTATGCGTATCAGAGGTTGAGTACAAGCAACTCTGATCGTCAAAGTCAAAAAAAAAATAGGGCTAAATGACACTTGAGGTTCGAGTCGATGAAAAAGATTGAGGTGTCTACTCAGAAGAGCATAAACCATTTTAACCGAACGCAAAAGGGCAATACCTTGTTTCGTAAGGTTTATCTGATCCTCTCCAAGACCAAGCTGGTAGTTATCAACTCGGATTACCATTAGGACTATACGTTATGCCCACACATTCTAGTACGCACAACTTCGAGAAAGCCAACTCACTGAACTAATTCAAGAAACTACTGAGAAAATTGTGCTAACCCAGAACCGTCTGCAAACAACATGTAATCGTTAAAAGAGATACACGGACAGAAGACGAAAGCCACTTGAGTTTCAAGTGGGAGATAGAGTCATGATAAGATTTTTGCCACGGAAAGGCAAAGTCCGTATTGGAAAAAGGTGGAAAGTTGAATCTTCGTTACACTGGACCTTTCAAAATTTTCGCAAGAATAGGACCGGTAAACTACCAACCAGAAATCTTCACAAGGACTCAACTCTTTGCATAACATGTTCCACATGTGAAACTCGAAGAATTGCCTTACAACGAAACTCTCGCCGTGCCAATGAAAGGAATTCAAACAGACAAAAGATCTAAATTTTGTCAAGAAACCCAATCGAAATATTGGGTTGAGAAATCAAACGGCTTATATAAGGCCGCACTCCTATCGTTAGGATCTGTTGGAACTCTCAAAGAGGTCTAGAAATACGCGTGAACACGCGAAGACCGATTCAAGCATAGATACCCGCACATTTTCTCTACTTCATCAGATAATTCTAACTGAAAACCGAGGACGGTTTTCTCTTCCAAGGCGGGGAGGATGTGACACACGGTAAATTTTCACCAAAATTTAACTGATAATTAGTAATTTATTATTGCTAAGCATAAGTCATTAAGCATGCATAAGCTTTGCCTGATCATTTGAGTAGATAACCCGCATATAGTAGATAATTTCACCGCCTTTGCATTCATATCATTTTATGAATATTTCATTTCATTTTGTCTTATGATTAAATTGTAAGACGAGAGGTTATCTCGTTTACCCTAGTAACCGACACTGCACGCGTACCGACACTATAATAAGGACTTGATAAAACAAGCGACAAAAGTCCGTGAGATGGAATATTACACAAATCAAAAACGTAACAATAAGATACTACGTTATAAAAGTTATCAAACAATGATACTTCGGTCACAATTTAATATCGCGGGACACAAAATATTTAACACACTATCACTTAAATTAAACTTCTATAATACTCAAACACAATTAAAATATAAGTGTAGCACAAGTACATGCAAACAAATAAATCCTAAGTATACATTACATATACATATACTTTTCCACACTATGGAGAACCCCAACAGAGCTGTCCTTATTTTCTCTTCTTGGGTTCATTAAAAACTGAGTGAGAGAGGATAACCCATAAACCTAACTTCGGTTTAAATCAATTGAAGGTTTAGGATCGTATAGAACCTGGATCCGAGTTCCATCTATGTTACCTTCTATACAAAAAGAACCTCCTAAAATAGAACTAAGAGGAACCGAATAAGCTTAGTACTAGGCTGCGTAGTTTCCTCCTCTAAAGTTCCTGTTTTGAATGAACCAAAACCCATTCTATCTCTTTCTATACTACCTATTGTACAACCCAAAAGAGATAAACCTTCTAAACTAGATCCACTCGCGTCCAGATCTCTATCTCCCTCCAACTCCTACTCTAGAAGTTTAGAATAAGAAGAGACGAAAACGAACAAGAACAGCACTCACCCCTCTCTTTCTGTTTCCCACTATAGAGTACAAAATATTTCAAAATAGAAAATTTTCATTATATACATTTTCTTTTTATTACATTCATTTTCATATACATATACATTACATATGAATCCTAAATAAACAAACGTACATGAACACGATGTGAATATAAAATTAACACAAACTCATAATATCTTCAAATTAAATTCACTATCACACAATTTATAAAACACAGGGCGCTATAATTTAACACTGGCTTCATAGTAACAAACTATTGAAAATATTGCATCATAGAATAACAATGCAAAAACTAAACACATTATAAGGTAGAGTGCCTGAAAACAGCGAACAAAATAGTTCAGGAATAATATCACAGCCATGCGCACGTCACAGCCAATGATCCCATTTGCTCTATTGGAGAGCAGAATGTTAAATTAGTATTCTGTTTTACTTTACTTTATAAGTATTTTACTATACTTACGTTTCCGCCACTTTAATAGATGATATACGCCCAATAGATGAGTTTACTAGTCCGTTTCGAATACGTACGAATTACTGAATACGAATCGTTATTATTTAATGATTAATAGT
>BPTQ01000007.1:200432407-200491059 GCA_019973895.1 Chrysanthemum seticuspe
TGTTTAATCCTCATTAGAAGTCAAAGACCTCGCTATGGTTGTACCACAGTGACTCGACAAGAGGTACTAACTTGTAAATCTTAGACTAGTCAAGACCCCAACTGGAATAAACCATAGTTGGTTTTTCTTCAAACCATACGTGGCTACCAAGCTCGATAAAAAGGATCTTGTGAGTGCTAGTAGTATGTATAAGTTCTACTACGAGTCGTAAGGGAAAACACCCACAAAGGGTGTTTACTACCTGTTGATTTACACCAGATCACAAGGGTGGTCTTGAGTATCTATCATGTATCCATTTTGCTTGTATTGAACTCATGCTAGGAAACCCGAGTGGCTGTCAAAAGTCTACAAATCAAAACAAATTCATTTATCATATTTTGACCAATGGTGTCTCACAAGGTGGTACAATCAACTCTTTTGTGTCATTACTCCGTGTCATGAGACTCGGCTAAACTAAGCCTTGATCTGAGTAGTCGAGATGTGCTTCGAGCACATCAGTCGTGGCATCTTTAGTTTGAGTTCGACCCCGAATTAATGGTACTTTGCCTGAAACTCCTCTTCACCCCGAGTATATCCTTGGCAGCAAGGAGATAAAATCAGCGTGGTTATTTGCACACCATCTTAAAGTCGAGTCGTATGAAAGTTTCGCGTCGACTGTTGGATAGCTGTGAAGTCACGACTGAAATTATGTTGGTGTCAAGTTAAGTAACATGTGTAGCGCTTGAATTATGATTCATACGCCTAAAAGCAAACTACAAATCCTTGTGTTTCAAATCATTCTCCCAACATCACAGCAACAAGCTTTCCAATCCTGCTATCTGTGTCTTTGGGCCACACAACCCACGTGGTCAATGAGAATCCACGAGGTACTAGCAAAACCAGCAAATAAAAACCCGAGTTGTATAGTCGAGAGCCAAGTCAAACCAAACTCGTCGTCCACGAAATTCATAACCTCCCACTTCCATACATATGTGCCGTCGAGTAAACTAGTGCAAAGATGTTTAAAACAAGTAAACTCAAATGCGGAACTAGAGACTAAAAGCTTGATCTATTAAACAAGTCTCATATCAAAATATAAAGCAACAATGTATTTGGTTAGTCGCAGTCATGCTAAGTAAGATTTTGGACATGAAATTCTTATGATAAAAACCAATTCTTGCCAAACTAATATTGTCAAACCGTGACATTTTAACATAAAATAAATTTGAAGGTCTTCAAATTTAAAATGAGTATACCCTAAAACGAGAGACATTAGAAAATAAATCAATTACATTTGATTGTGACAATACTATTATTTGTCAACTTAAATAAGTGTATATACATTTATATACTTACAAATAGAATATGGAAAGTATTTTACAAACCAAGTTTTGGATTTTAATACGATTATAGCGTCAACATGAAAAGTATATATAAACTTTCGTACACTTACTAGTAAAACCATTTAATCATTTTTACAAACTAAAGTTTAGTTTTATTACAAATATAAAAACAATTGGACTACTTTAAGTAAGTAATACTTAAGACAATGAACTAAAACATTGCCCTCCTTATCTAGGTCGCGTGTCGGTGCCGCTTCACAACAATCACTAATCCCACTTTTGGATTGCACATTGCAAAGGTGAGTTTCATAGCCCCACTTTTGCTTGATAAATTGTTTTATACACTTTGGGGTGAGAAATATGCAAAACCTTTTATGGACCAAAACTATTACATGATTACTATTACGTGGTGTAGCCTAAGCCCTTATGTCCCTAGAGAATGCCCTTTTTCATGAACCGTCAATTCCCCATTGGGAAACGCGAATATTATAAATAGATCTATTGAGGGTGACTCCTCCGTTCGGTTGGCCATGCTTAGGCCAAGGCGAAACGTATACCATGTCGGAATCAAGTGTTGCGGGACAAAACACTTGCTATGGGCCCCTATATTGTATGACATCTTTTAGCATACAGAAACTGTCGTAGTATCGGTTGCATGAACTTAGAGCTAACGTAATAGACTTTCATCCACATATCATTATATTCTTGATAATGATTATATGTCTTTGCTTATGGTCCGAACTTACTATTTTAATATAAACCTATGAACTCACCAGCTTATAGCTGACCTTTTTAGCATATTTCCTCAGGTGCTTAGTTGTGATCATGGATGCAAGGCAAGAGGCGGATAAATGGTCGTAGAAATTTCTAAAGAAGTGTCTTATATAAAAACAATGTTTTTATATTGGGACCACAAAAATTATGGGATGTACCCATTCATTTAAACAATGTTGTAAGATATTGTTCCAAAAGATTTTATGAAATTAAACTGAGTATGTATTCCGTTCTGTATTACTTGAGTTATGATTCACCAATTACGTAACGCTCCCAGATAACACGTATGCTTCCGCTAATCAAAATTTGGGTGTGTTACATTTCGTGAACCAGTTTTAGCTAAGTGGTGTTTACCTATGTGTTGGTATTTTAGAGTCTAAGAGACATAAAATTTGACCAAAGACAATTATGTGAATGATTTCTCTCCCCCGTAATTGGTAGACATCCAACATAATGTGTAATGTATCAAATAAGGAATGACAACAAAGTGTTTAGGAGGTTATTCGGGTTAACGAAAGAGATGAGCTTAGTGATGTTTTTCTGGATGATGGTTAGCATACAATGAACTTCATCCTTAAACTCAAGTACCTCTTCTTGATTAATATGAGATGATCTTATGATGAGGCATGTGGTTTCTTAATAGGAAGTGAAGAGGATTAGAGTATTGTTATAACTAAATAGTGATGGAGGTGATTTTTGGAAAGCCGAAGCAAAAACGAGATTTGGAAAGAGGTTGGTGGAATGATATGAAGATGTAATCCCAAATAACTAAATGTTATATGTTCTAAAACTATATGCAAGTTTAAAGGGTCCTATAAAGCATATTACTAATCTACGTAGCAATAAGGGGATTATGAACATATAAAAGTTAGAACGAAGTGAGATAACAAATAATTTGTTATCAACCTACAAAACAAATTTGTTAGTGACAAAAGATATTAACATGATAGAAATCAAATGATAACATCTTATATAAGCAAAAAAAATATATTGCATTAGTAGACAAGGAATCACCACACAAGATAGCATCAAAACAATCAAATTATGCAAGAATACAACTTTATTCAAGACATTTCATTTTGAGATTGTTTTGTTGTTAGACTTAGATGCTTAAGCATACTTGGCTTATAAATTAACACAACAATCTATGTGATTAATTTGTAAGATAAAAAGGCTTCTAAAAGTTTGTCATACCAAAAGCACTTTGACATATTATATGTGCACACGTAGCAAACAAATAGTGTGACAAGAAGCAAAAGAAACAATATGAAAGATTCATGCAAGCCATGTTTAAGACATAACAATTTGGAGCATGTATCATTTTAATCGTACTACACATAGATATAATGAATGCCAACTAATAGCTTTCAAACACAAATATATCATATCAAAATTATCACGTATCAAAATGGCATATTATGAGTTCATAATTAACATGTTAATCATGCTAAAAATTATTCAAATATAAGTATCATGCAAATAAAGTTTAGGTTTAAACGTTTAATAGCATGAAACAAGAATACAAGCATTATAAAGATAAACCCGTACTAAGGTTTACACATTTAACTATCAATCAAATAGTTATCAAACACTAAGATAATGTCAAATCAATTTATCGTATCAAACAAGAACATGTAATCAACACATGTAAGTGCAATGCAAGTGGTTTTAAAGGAAACGTCATATATACTACTTGTTTGATTAGTATTCCTAAGGCAAGGCAAACTATCTCTGTTTTAACACTTACTTTAGGCAAGTATAGGAAAATAGATTTTTCAAGTTGGAGAATGAATATGAGACTATTACTAGCGGTGCTCAATTAAGGCTAAACACGACCATTTTTACGGGTGATTCCACATACCAAACTTCTCTTCTGGGAGCAATTCAACCGTTAGGTCAAATTGAGTTTCTAGTGCAATAGGTTCTCCAGTAGTCATTCTCATGTTAGAAAGATGGAACTCCTACTTTTGCCTATTAAAGTGCATAAAAGATGATAGTTTACCAATACTTGGCTTATTGTGACACAACTAATATGCAATATAACTAAGGTGATGAAGATGTCATGTTATACACATGAATTTTAACAATGGTGTGTTGATAAACAATATGTTTTAATCTTGTGTTTAGAATCTAAGGTTGTTCAAATTACATAGCTAATTGTATGATCTAATGGATGACATCTTTTACGTTGAAGTGTATACTTTAAAAGTGATTTGATTATCTAAGACTAGGGAATGGAATATGTTAAATTAAGAAAGCTCTTTGGAACTTTATTTAACAAGAATCTAAATAAGGTTACCAACTTCAATAGATCATGTGTATGTCCTATAGATGTGTAGTTTTAACCTTGGATGTGCACAAGGTTTGAGCAAGGTTAGGTTATGATGTACGCTTGAAAGGAAATTGGTACAAATAGTATCTTTCAACAAATGAGATTATCGCATGGGATAAAGTTATCATGCTTATGAAAATAAGTATGACAAGATGAATTAGATACGCTAGTTCATAGAACTTGTAGATGTTCGTTTCAAGATCATTTAGCCAATGAGGTGTAATGAAATCTCTTGTAACACAACCATTTATGTCGCAAGGAGAGAATGATGCATAGGATATACAATATCCTTTTAACAAGATGAATACATAACGCATGATTTCTTAGGCATAATGTTTTTCGAAACATCATGTTTTCCTAAATGAAGATATGAAGCCAAAGTGTTTGAATCGGATAGTCCCATCTAAATATACTTGGTCTCAAGATTATATTCACTAGATGATGACAAGAGGAATTCACTCGATTTTCTTATGTATACTCCTCAAGAGTCATTGTTGCTCGAGGTGTATGATGTTGGCTTTGAGATTGCATTTTAACATATGTTGTTAAAATGTTGATTTGAGGTTTAACGAAATTTATGCAGAAGTTTAACGACAAAGTATTACCAATACTTTGATAATTTGTGAAGGTAGTGCTACTTATACCTAGTGGAAATTGACAAAAATTACCAAGAGCACCATGCTTATTTGATAGTTGAGGTTCTAGCCATAATGAATTATCTAAGTCCTCAAAGGTGGGAAAGTATGGTTGAGTTTGTTCAAACGTGCATTTGATTCAGTACAAGTGTTGGAAACAAGGGCTTTTTGAGCAATACACTCAACGAATTCAAATGATGGTAAGGATGGTGGATTGGTTGATCTAGGTGGTAGGTCTTCTAGTGTGTCTAAATATGGATGTGGTGATGTAGGGGTTTGTTGTGCTATGGGAGTACTTAGGTTGATTATTTTTCCATGGATGTTGAACACAGAAAGTACATATACTAATTATTATGGTTCATTGGTTGGTACAACTAGTGGGTGAAGTGTTTGAAGTTTTGGTCATGTCTATGAAGCTTAGGGGCTGAGGTATAGGTTCATCTTGAAAGGGCATGTTTGGTTTAAAGGATGCTCTTGGAAGTTCATGAGCAACACGCTTAATGGTTCCAAAAGATGGAAGAGGGATAGTGGGTGTCAAAGAGGGATAAGTGGCACAGTGGGTTGTTTGTTTTGGATAAGTGTTTGATTCATTTTAGGAGTAGTGTTTCAACATGTGTTGTTAAAATACTTGGGTGTTGATTTTTCGGATATGACTTTTAATGACTACAATCGTAAGTCACATACTTGAATATTTCGGATGAAATACTTAAGTTGTCAATCCTAATTTGTTGAGATTATAAAGCTTAGATTGAACTTAAGGATAACAAGACTTGATAATATGTCTTTAACATATGTGTGAGTTATGACTCGATGTAAATACTTATCATCTTGAAGGATGACACATTATTTTCATGTTAACCAAGTGAGGCAATACATGTAGTCTCGGTGAGTCATCTAAGTCATCCGCAAACGGGTGAGGAGATGTTGGTGGTGTTGCACAAAGTTTGATAGGTACAAGTTTTGGAGACTTTGGTAGTGAAGGTGTTTTGGATGGTGGGTGATTTTGGTGGTGGAGTTGGAGTACTTAAGTTTAGAAAGTTCACATCTTGAATGGGTGATGAGATGTTGAGAGGTAACGAGTCTGAGGATGAAGAGTTCAAGTTAATGAAGCAACAAGATCGAATGCTAATCCTAGTGGTTTTCTTAAGTAGCTTACTTGAGGTTAATCCATACAAAGATGGTAGTTTCTAATGGGATGGAAGTGTCTAAGATCATGTCAAACATCCTAAGTTAATCCATTGAGGATGTGTTGAATGAGATATGAAATATATGCATTAACTACTATCCTAGAAACAAATTTTGGTAAATTAGATTGTGGGATTTAGTAAAATTAAACAACTTACCTGTAGAGTCCACGACACCAATTTTTTACACAGGCGGAACCCTTAATTTGGTGCCGCCTGGTCCGCCTGTACAGGTATGGTGGTACCAAAAGCTATAACAAACGGAACCAAATATTTGGTGCCATCTGGTCCGTGGTGACCAGAAATCTTCACGGACCTATATTTTAACTATCGGGGACTTTTTGGAAACCCAAAATTTTGCTTAAAACATATGACATTAATTATTTCTAGTTAGGAAAAGTCGATAACACACATACAAACATAGTGGATCATAGACTTTGACCAAGGGCTAACGATTTTCACATATAAGTGAAAATAGGTAAATTTTGATAACACCCGTGTGCTATCCCCCTGCATGAACCGGTTAGCATACAACATTGTTTCAAGTTATTTTATCATCCTACAAAGTAAAAACGGCCAAATAGTATCATACACCATTGTTTTTGTCTTGTTTCAAACACTCCTTTAAAACCTCAATTTTTTCAAAGTACTTGACTAATTTACTTAGTACTCATTGCTAAGTGAGTTATGACATTTCATAAGTTATGTAAGATGTTAGTATAACTTATGCAAAGAAAGTGATCTAATTCTACAAGCGATGGTAAAACAATTTTCCAACTTAGTGCACAAAATCTAGCAAATATCCTATTGTGCATAAACAAGAAATCCTCAAACAAGCGAATAAATAACATGGAAAGATTGACACTTATATTATGTAAACAAACAAGTGTAAACAACAATTTGAAAATAAGCAAGCAACATATATTCAAACAACATAAACAAGTGGTCATTTAGCATAGCATAACAAGAAAAACACTTTTCGTCACTTTGCGTTTAAATATGACGATGTATACCAAGCTTGATTAGTTTCCTTTAAACATATTACCAAATTTTTTAGTTTCAAAATAATTTGATCAAAGTTCTAAAAATACCAACTTAAATTGCTTGATTCAAAATTTTGAGTTTTTATGTTAAAGCGAAACTTAATATCTTAGATATACTGTAGGATTTGGTCTATTTCACTTATTTAAAATTAGACTTAGGCCATGAGAGCATTTTTAAATGAAAGTAGACTTAATTCCCTTTAAAATGATAGGTGGCTCGACTTGTACGGACTTACGGTTAATTAGTTATGATTTTTTGAAGTTGGCCAAAAAAACTGCATACTGTATAGACAGACTCCAAGGAACCAAATTTAGGGTTCCGCCCTTTATATGATTTGGTTTCGTGGTCCTCTGAGACAGATTCATCAAAACTAGTATTTTGACATAGATAAAACGTGTGGGACTTACTAGATTTGATAGTGAACATATAATACACATATTTAACAACATTTCTATTTATGTAACTTATCTTAAACATTTACGGAGGTGATTTTTTAACTAAATTTATAGTTATCCCAAACACTCCTTTTAACATCATATTTCTTCGTAAATTTTCTATAAGCACAAAATACAATACTTATAAGTTCTTTCAAGAAACTTTTATTTTATTTTTCAAGAAAACCTTCAAGCTTGTATACAAAGTTACATTTAACAATAAAATTTCTAAGTATAATTAGCAAAGCATTTTTCATATTATTTTTCGTTTCAATGGTAATTTGATACATGGATCGTGCTCCATTTTAAAAACCATTTGTTTTGAAAATAAGAGGTACGAGGCTCTAATGCCAATTGTGAAAACGTAGAGGGGGTGAATACGTTACCGTTTAAAATCGTTAGATCTTTTGTATCAAATCGTTTATGAAACTTGTTATAATATGAAAGTACCAATTATTGTTTGTGACTAATATAAATCATAGTAAACCAAGTTGTCACACAAGCATCAACATCAAACCACATCACAAGCAATAGTATAGTGCAACTATAAAAGTAAAGAGATAAAGAAAGGAAAGTGCAAACCAAACACGATGATTTATAGTGGTTCGGTCACGGATCTCCTCTCCGCCCTACTCCACTCCCCGAGTACCCAACTCGAGAGTTACTTCACTAAATCAACAAGCTCCCTTCTCGGCGGAGAAAACCTTACAATCGTCGCTTACACTTTTTCCGGTACAAAGCTAAATACCAGGTTCTAGTTCGAGGTAGAACCAACCTAACGTCGCCTATACAATATTTCCGACACTAAGCTAGATGTCGAGTTCTTTTACAAGGGTACAACCACTCCCATTATGTTTTATGGCCCAACATAACAAACCTTGTGTTTTATGGCACAAACACATAAACCATCTAATCTAGTTTGGTGAAAGTGTTGTGATGATGCAATAATGTTTTACAATAATGATCCATGACACAAATGTCTAATGGATATGAATAACTACTTCTAAATGATCTTCCATTGATAGGAAGCCTTCATGATGAAGATCACAAGTTCCCTAAACTTGTTGTGATAGATCTTCAGCTTGTGGTGAATGAGGATGGCTAGATCTCCAAGCTTTCCTTGGTTGATCAATATGTAGAGTATGCTTACAACAAAGATGAATGTTAGAAGCATTATGATCATGGTATTAAGGTGTTTAATTTATGTTACTACATTGTTAATGATTGATCTAAATATATGCAAGAAGGAGGAGAAGATGTGTTTTGAAGTGGTGAAGAAGTGAGAAAACAATGGGCTTCTATTTATAGACAAAAGGGAACAGCAGTGCCCACGGACCAAGGAACCAAAAAAAGGGTTCCGCCCTTTATAACTTTTGGTGCCGTGGGTGTCTGACAGAAAATCTAAAAAATCTTTCTTCAAATCTTTCCAAGATATTACCAAATCTTACTAAGATCACATTTGATATATTGAGTGACAATCTAACCAAAATATTCAAGAGATCTTCCAACGATTTCAAAGATGATGATGTAATATGTATTTCTATTTTAGAGTAAAAAGTTTATCAAGATAAACTTGTAAAATGTATTATGTAACTAGTTAATAAAATGTCTAGTTACCTTTTGTAAAAATATCTAGTTGAGTGCTTATCAAAATAAAATGTATTTTGTCAAGTGTAAGTAAACTTTTAGTACTTGTATGAATATTATAGTTAGTTTACTTGTACAAATAAAAGTATATATTTGTTAGACATTTTACAAAAGATGTATTTGTATAAATTACTTGTGAATGCAAAATGTAAAATGAGATTCGAAATAGAATGGTTAACCAATTAAAATACTTAGTGACTCTAAACGTATTTTAAACATTCTAAATGATTTGTTAATGGGTTTGATCATAATGCCACATAACAATAATGTACGAACCTGTGTTGTAACGTACGAGGACTTGAGACATCGAGAGGTGTTGAATGTATGTTGAGACAAAGTGTGATTACAAGTAACTTGTACATTTTACGTTATGTATTACAAGTTACATGTTTGTCATCAATCAAAACAAACGAGACTGTATAGATTAAATATCGTAATATTTGCACTAACACTTATATTTTTCAGGTAATGGGAGATATCTTTTTAGGAATCTATCTAATAAGGTCTACTTGAGGGCAAGTAGAGTTCAAGTGGGGGGATATTTGATAACATCAAATAGTCCTGAATATTAAGTGTCAATTTCCCCCGATAATGCTCGTATTTTATATCATTTATATGGATTTACGCTTGTTTTCCTCTATATTTCACTTTCAGGTAAATTACGAGCATTAGAGCTAAAGAGACGCGGATTTGGAGAGTTTATTGAAGATATATGATAGTATGCTTATTTTGAAGATGTTACGGCGTAACTCCCCTCTCATATTACACCGTAACAGAAGTGTGGCTCAGAAAACCAACTCAATTGAAGATTACGGCGTAACTCTCTCCAAAGATTACAACATAACTAACTAGGTCTAATGAGGTTCCGCGCCGCTGCAAGCTACGCCGTAACTATTGTCTCAATTATGGCGTAACTAGGATTTATTGAAGATACGGCATAACTCCTTCCTGATGTTACGCCGTAACAAGCACTTTCAGTGCAAATTACGAAGATAATTGTGTTACGGCGTAACTCTCAACTTAATTTACGCCGTAACCAGATCTGGCCTATAAATACCACTCGAATTCCAGCATTTCTAATCATTCCATTTCACACACAACATCAGTGAACGTGAGTAGAAGGTTGAAGGCAGATCTCAGGGAGCATACGGAGCCATCTCCAAGGGAGAAATCACTCCCCTACGATAAGCATTAGCATTTTATATTTTCTTTACTTTCAATTCATGTATTTCGTAATGTTAAACATTGAATCGATTGTTTTAGTTAATATGAGTGGCTAAGCACCTCTCGTTCTAGCCTAGTTATGATTCCTTAATTGCTTTGTTTATATTTACATTGCTTTCGTATAATTGTTTCTAGTGTATGCATGCATAGTTTGTTGGTAGCTACCCTTGTTTCGATAGTTTTGAATGGCGGTAGTGGCTAGTTACTTAGGAGATATGACCAACTCACCCTAAGTAGGTAGACTGAGTGGGAAGGGTAAGATATGACCAACTGACGACCCTTCTTCGCTTGTGCAATTTGACCAACTGATCACCTACCGTTTGGATGAACTTAAGAAGTCATGGATGAGTGTTTAAGATGCTAGCGCCCGGGCACTCATTATTACAAATCTTACATGTAGCGGTACTTAATGACTTGGCTTAGGGGACTAAAAACAACTGTACTTTCGACTGGTCACCTAACATCTCCAGTGGAAGCCTTTGCTGATAGGTTAGGATGAACTGACCAAATGTTGTCCTAGCGACTTTTACCCCCACTTGAAGTAATTGGAATATTGATCACAACCCTTGCCTCTACTTGCTATCTTTTATTTTCTTAGTAGTTAATTAATCATTCCTTCTTTAAAACCTTAAAATCTGTGACACCTAGACTTAGTTACAATCCGCACACATAGCTCTTGGAACGACCTTGGTTTTACCGAATACTACACTACACACGATCGGGTACACTGCCCGTTAGTGCATAAGGGTAGACCATAGGTATAACGAGACAATATAAATATTAAAACCTTGTCAGTAAAACTTGCATCACTATGCAACGTAACCGTGTCTCGTGGGGAATTGTCTATCTTGAGTCGATCAATTCAAAAGTGCACGTTCTACCCTCACTGTGCAGATTTCTGTCAAAACTCTTAAGCACATGTGCAGGGGGAGTATTTCTAAAAATACAAAACTCTCGAAGTGTTACAAACATGTTTTTCATTCATAAACACTTTGAGAGATTTTCAAGAAAATGGTTTTATGGCAACATAGGATAGTCATGGAGTTATAAGGAGACTAAGTTTAGGGATAAACGTCCTATGATCCGCCAGAGCCGGAGGGATCTACCCAAGGACACCACCAATAGTTAGTATTTAGAAGTCCTTAGGTATGATTATAAAAAAGAAGAAATGAGAATCGTAGAAAGAAGGAGTTGAAGAATTAAAAAGAAAAGTAAAGAAAAGGGTGAAAAGAAATAGCCCTCCAAATTATTCAACTTAGGGCAGACACCGGGTTCAATTCATATGCTACTAGCTGTCACTAGAGGACACCGGTATTGAAGATTAAAGTCGTCATGGACCCAGTGACGCACTGCACTAAACCTTCTTAGCCACTCAAGTTTCTCTCAACAGAAGCTTGTTTCATTCTCACAGGGAACCCTACGTAAACTATCGACTTTCTCTTAGAGATTGTTGGTATTGAAGAAGGAGACCCTCTCCCTAGTCTCCACTTAGAAAAACCAAACCGCACTAATTGAGTCTAGAGCCACGAGATTCATAAAAAGATCTCTTAGGAACACTTGAACTTTCATCACTTGTCGTTCAACATTAAGGACGCAAGTGATACATTCTAGAGTCCTTCGCAGATCCTAGCAATCTGCCGAGAACATTTATGAGGGGATTCACAACTGTGATCCTTAGTGATTTATGGAAACTCCTACCAGGGTCAACATCAAACAGCCCTGATAGCAGGTCACTTCGGTAACTCCTTGTGGGTTACGCTTAGTGTTGTCTCAAACGGTCTACAGTCATGAGGTGATGCTTCGGTGTACCTCAGCGACTCACCTGAACTGTAGATGTACTTCGGTACATCGTGTTAGCCTTATTGAGGGCCTCCAGTTTCAGGAACAGCCTTTGCTAGAATTAGAGATGTGTTTCACACTATGCTGTTAACACCCTCGAAGTTCGAACTTGTAAGTGCTGGAAATCCCGCTAAGGAGATTCCTTTTAAGAATTGAGTCCTGATAATGTAGGTCATTACTTGAACTTGTTCAGTGTAATGCCAACTGTCCCTCCACGGTATTCGGACGGCTGATTCGCCCGACCAAGATGAATGGAATCAAGACATTCATTAGTAAAACAATCGTAGTGGTCAATTCTTTAAGAAATACCACAATCATCGATTGGTGCTTATTACTAACAAAATTTATGCAGCTGCTGATGGATGCTCCTGGGAGGAAAGATCGTGTTGATTCTCCTCATGCTCATACCAACAACAACACAAATGAAGTTCTCTCAAAAGGCAACTCAAAAGTCAAAATGATTCTTCATCAAAGCCAAAGAATCTACAAAGTTTAAAGACTAGAGAACTACATCACATCTGAAATCCAAAGTCAAAGGGCGTGTGAGCATGTTGGAGAAAGACGTGGAGACACCTGAGCAACGAAGCTGACCAGATGCAGACAACAACATACAATCACCACATCCACACCAGAACAAAGAACAAAAAACAAAGAATACAAAGACGTCAAATCTGAAAACTTCAAAAGAAACAAGATCCCGCACATGGGAAGATTGTTGTAATTAAAAGCATTTCTTCTCACAAGAAAGAAGAATGCTAGAAGACGTCAAACAACCGCTATTACATCATCACCAAAAACTTAATGAAGATTGTTGGAATCATTCCTAACACTTAGGGGGAGATTGTTGGAATCACTCTTAACATGTATTTCAAGTGTTAGTCACTTATATGTAATAGGTTGCTTAAATAGGCTTTTATGTTAGTAATTAAGGCTAGGCTCATGTAGAAAGCCCATGAGCCTATGCAAAAGCCCATATGGCTAAGGAAGGGACTAGAAGTGTTGCCCTAGCTCCCTTCCCCTATAAATACATTGTATCCTCTCATTTGAGAGGTTGGTTGTTCACTTTCATATCCTACGTGTAACCTTTGTTCATTCTATCGTGTGTTTGTGTTCAACCGATCATCTCTACCTATATTTCTATCATATTGATGCTTGTGTTAACTTATGGTGACCTAACAGTAATAAACATCAACATTGGGCAGACTCCCAAGTTATGTCTATAAAACTATTTGGCAAAAAGTTACAACTTACAAGCCACTTGCGACATTTTATTTCACTGGGATCAACAACTAGTTGTGCACATAATCATCCTGATCATAACATTATCTGAAATGAAAGATTACCAGTGAGCATGTAGCCTAGTTGCATGTTTCATATTTGGTCTTTAAACCGGCTTCTAATTAAATAAGGGGAAAATAACTCAAGTAACCATTCATACAAACTAAATTTAATAAAAAACTATTTCAAAAACTAGTCATGAAATTCGCAAATAAAATCAAGAAGACGTTGATTTGAACTCTTTCAAAATGAAGTGGTTTACTACTTTACTCAACTCAAACACATGTCCTGGATCGGTTCAGATGAAGGACTTGGGGATTGAAAAGGTGTTCGCAAACAAGCTCTATTTCTTGTTGCCAAACTAATGCTTAGTTTTGCAATTTTAGATATATTTTAGTTACTTATTAGGATTTGAATGTGATATAAGATCCGGGGTCCGTTTGTTTTGAGGTACTCAGCCCAAAAAGAAGACTTTTGAGTCAAATGCATTGTTTGGTTGCTTAATTGTACAAATCTAAACAGTGATCAAATCTATACTACCTTATAATATATTTAGGACTTTCTAAAGAAGGAAGTCTTAATTTTTTAAGCCTACACATCTTACTATAATTAGTAATTCATATAGTTAAATTCTACACTATAATAATTGCATTATAATGTAGACTAATGACACATTAAATTTTAGCATTAAAATGCATGTTACAAATCTAAAATAATACAAATTTATAGTTGTAATTTTTATCATAAACATTCAAGTTATACAAAGTTCAAATGAGTATAAGTATGGATTCTATATTTGTATTGTTATACTTTACGGAAATTCAAATACGCATTTACTCTTTTCGAACTATTAAATGGGTAAACCGTTAAATACTAACTCTCATTGCATACCGCTTAAAGATCAAGGTACGAGAAAAACTGACATGTTGCGTACCGCCTCCGGTTTGTGCAGGGTACTATGCTAGTCCTCATAAATGGGGATAAAGAAAACCCAACCATGAGGCCCGCATTACACACGGACACATCTCACAATCTCACATCAACTCACTTGCCCCAACTTCTATGTAGGTTTTGGTAATAAAATGTTCCATTTTATATTATTTTTAAATCTTAAAATATATAATAATATATATAAAATATATATGTTCTCTTCAACCTCAAATCGAGATCCAACTCCTAATTCTAATCCAAACCAGACATTTGGATTTGAGATGAGATTAGGAAAGAGAAATTATATATTTTTTAATTTATTATATAAAATCAATTTTTTAATATATCATTAAAAGTGTAGGACAAGTACAATTTTTTTTTATTAATTTAATGACGTTGTGAAATAGTGTACTAACATGGGGTACACAAATTGTTATCATCTCTCAAACCTTGCTTTCTAATCCGGATTTATTTTTTTATTTTTTATTTTTGGTGATGACCTACTTTTATATCCAATCACACATACCAAACAATTAATAAGAGGAATGAACCCATTTCTTGAATTAGAAGACACCAACCAAACGGACCCTAATGAGATTTAGATTTGGATTTGATTAGATTAGGATTTGAATTTTCATTTAGATTTGATGTAAGAGACAGAAAAAAATGATGCAAGAAATAAAAAATAATATAAATTAATTAATAAAAATATTTTAATAATTAATAAATATATTAAAAATTATGTTTATTACTATAGTTTATAATATAAAGAAAAAGATGCAGAGAGAGACCACCACTTAACCAAGCAATTTACCCAAGATTTGAAACACTTTTTTTTTACCAATCCCAAACCCTAAGGGTGTTCATCGGTTCGGTTCTCGGGTTAATCGGTTTATTCGGTTCGGGTTGTTCGGTTAATTTTTTTTTTGTCATAACCGAACCGAAGTTTGGTTCGGTTTTGAATCAAAACCGAAAACCAAATTTTGTACTTAATTACGCCATTTATACTTTTTTTAATTTAATTATATAGATTTTTGGAAAAAAAAACTATTTCAAGTATAAAAGTATTTTTTATATTAGGTTATATATATATATATATATATATATATATATATATATATATATATATATATATATATATATATATATATATATATATATATATATATATATATATATATAGGGGGCCGTTCTTGTGGTGACCATCCTTAAAATAAAAACAATATGAACTAATCTGGACCGTTGGATGTATCATTATAGACATGATCTAAATTTAATTCAACTAGTGGCATAATTGTAATAAATGGGAAATGATTGTTTAACACTAATATTATGGAATAGTTGTTTTCTGTGCATGTCCGTTTCTTATCTTGGTCGTCACTTTTTTGTCATCTATTTTCTTATTTCATATTTTTTAAATAAACGCATGTGATTATATTTATATGTGATCGTTAATTTATTCTTATTATTGACATGGTGTGAACTAGGGGTGAGCAGAAACCGCACCGCCATCCATAATCCGCAAAAAAATCGCAAAATTCGCACCGCAAAAACCGATCCACAACAAAAACCGACGGTGCGGTTTTTGAAAATAGAAAAACCGCATTTTGCGGTGCGGGTTCGGTTTTCACCGAAAAACCGCACCGCACCACTATGTTATATTCATATATATTTTTTTATTTTTTAGAATAACACACTAATATTTATAACTTTTTATGACTTTTGTTTATACTTTTATAATAAATTATTTCAAACACATTTTAATGGTAAATTATCATCTTAGTTTTTAGTTAATATAACTTTATTTTTCTTTCAATTTATCATCGAAGTTTATAAAATTTTTCATCTCATTTGACTTTTACTATTATATTGATTTATAATTTCATACTAATACACAACATTTTGTATATATGTTTCACTATATCATGCAACATTATAATAGATTCATTCTATAATAAATATATACCAAAAATTATAATTCAAAAAAAAAGATAAAGAAAAAACTTTGACCCAAAAAACCGCAAAACAACATAAACCGCAAAAACCGAAACCGCAAAACCGCGCGGATGTGGATTCTATTTTTTCAAAAACCGCAATTGCGGATGCGGGTGATTTTTACCAAAAACCGCACCAACCCGCACCACGCTCACCCATAGTGTGAACATATTACATTGATGACACATAGTAATATTCTTACCTTTTTTTCACATTAATCTACGTGACGCATAAATTAACGTGGTGCACTTTTTTTTTTCTAGACAAGCTAATATATTTTGTACCAAATAATATTTTAATCTTATATGCAAAAGTAGAAGATGATACACATCTAGTATATTTAAAAGGTAGGAACGCTCCTTTCTGATGAACAGTTTGTCGGTCACGATTTGGACGGTAAAGATGCACACGATCTATGAATTAAACGGACCATATTTGTTGGCGGCACTGTTTATACAACTGTAGAGTTAACCGTGTCCCATTTTGCGTTTTAGTTGGAGCAAGTACTATACAGTTAGGGACACGTGTACCAACAAATAAAATAACAAATATTACATTTACTATTACAGAAACAAACAAATAATAAAATTTTATGTGGACAAGAAAAGCTCATCAGCATCTAGAAACTCCTTTTGATTCATCTTTTTCATGTCAAAACATCATCCTTCATTAGACAGTTGCTGCTCTTCATAAAGCTTGGTCCTACTCAATCACAAACAAAGACAAGTCAGTCACAAAGAAAGACAACAATTTCTTACTCTACAAAGGTTATTGTCATGAACCCACATCATTTGTCATATGTGCATGTATGTATAACCATTTATTTTGAAGTCATTATTTACGTCATTTAATGTTGTTTTGCATGCAGGATACCAGCTTCACCAACTTATTGTTACACATGTATGTTAATATTCAACCTTACCTTTTTGCATAAAGTTGCTGGAAAAAAAAGCATTATTTGTTTGTGTGTTGTTCCTTTTTTCAATCAAGTCTTACTAATATGTTAACTGTGCTTCTTATATCCATGAACGATATTATCTTCAATTCTATCATACTTAGATATCTATTATATACTATATATTTAAAGTTACTATATTATTATACTCCATCCTATATAACATGACTAAGAAACGCGCGCAAATATATCCATCTAAAGAATGTAAAGATTATGTTGCTTACCTCAATAAGAATCGAAAAAGGCGTGTTCAATTTCCCGCTGAAGCTAATGTGAAATACCAAAGAAGCGCCTTTAGAACACGCATGTTCAATAACCCACCAACAACCGTACATTTACCACAAAGTAGTGTTGGCGAGTCTCCACATATAAATGGGTCTGCTACGACGTCAAATGAATTACTGAACTTTGGAAACCAACAGCGTACATACAATTCAGGTTCCTGCCAAAAAAGTGGGAATGGAAAAAGTAAGCATTGTTTTCACGATATATGTAACTGTTTTTCCTATACGAATATGTATCAACGGTACTGAATTATACGTCTTAACTAAATACAGGTATTCATGCACCTTATATGGCTGGGGGGAAGTAAACAAGTATATGGTAACACATCTAACTATTTACCACCAACAAACGCAGAGAAAGTGACAAAAAATATGCAAGAAACAAGTTACTCACGAACAGACAGTAGCAAAGACCTAAACCATTTTGACCAATGCAAAAGGCATGACGGAAGGTCGCAATCCATTAACCGGCTACACGTCAACTGTAATAAAGGTAAGGAAAAGGATTAACGTACAAGATTCACCATGTGTTTACACTTTGTTTGAGTAACTTATACTTATAGTATGTACTAAACATTTTAAATGTTGCAGGTGAAAATGATTCTGTAAATGAAACAATGGCTTATACTGAATGGAGCACACAGTTAGATGAAAAAGGTCCAAAAAAGATAAGACAAATGGACAATATCATCAACCATACAAATACTACCATCTCTCATATTTCAACAGCATCATGTAGTAAAGGTAAAGGAGCAGCAAAAAAAAATATAAAAAAAATGATACAAGAATAATAATACTCTTTATTGTATTTATATATTTATGATCATATAACGATGTTTATAACATTATTTATCCATTGCAATTGCAGCAGCATCAGAAATTTATATAGATTTGGGTGATTGTAAATACGCATTCGAGTATTGCAACGCGGGTTTTTGGTATGGAGAGAGGTTGAAAGGAAATTCAGCCCGACGTCAGCTAAAATACAATAAATGTTGTGGAGGTGGTCAATTCCAGCTTGAAAAAAAAATCGATCCACCAGAATATTTAAAAGAATTATTCAAAGATAAGCATTTTCTAACCCACATCCGAGCATATAATCAGATGTTTAGTATGACGTCATTTGGGGTAGAAATTGATGAATCAGTTAACAATGGAAAAGGTCCATATGTGTTCAAAATTTCTAGGCAAATATACCATTGGATAGGTACATTGTGTCCTACCAATAATGAAGACCCAAAGTTTATGCAGCTTTATGTATATGATACAGAAAATGAAGTAGCTAACAGAATGAAGCCTTTTGGTGGACCAGAACGAAGTGGACTATCTCCTGAAATAGTCCAGCGACTCATTCAGATATTGGATGAACACAATGAGTTAGTTCGTGTCTTTAGAACAGCAAGGAATAAATTTGCAGAAGGAAATGTACCTGAGTTCAAGATTCAGCTGTACAATGTATTAGGGAGCCGTCAATATGAACTTCCTACTTCCGGAACTCTTGGAGCAATAGTATTTCAGCCTGATGCAAACAGTAAAACAGACTATGACATAATAATAGAATACAAAGACAAGCAGCCTAAAAGAATCAATAAACTTCATAGTTCGTATATGAGCTTACAATTCCCTCTCCTTTTTGTATATGGTCAGCCCGGTTACAATACAAAGATGCCATTTAATGGTGTCAATGGAGGTGCAAAGAAGAAAACGGTTTCTATGAATATGTATTATAAGTACCAATTGCATGAACAGTTTGATGAATATGGCCTTCTTTTTAGAGCAGGAAGATTATTTCAGCAATACGTTGTTAACGTCTACTGTACTCTTGAGCAATCACGGCTTGATTTCATTAGGTCAAAGCAAAGTAACCTAAGAACCGATTGTCTTTCTGGTATTTGTGATGCAATATCAAGAGGTGACCACTTCGGAGCTGATATAGGTCAAAAAATAATTCTGCCTTTAAGTTTCACAGGAGGACCGAGATATATGTGCAGCTATTATCTTGATGCACTTGCTATACGTCGAGTCCTAGGGAATCCACAGTATTTCATCACTTTTACATGCAATGCCAATTGGCCTGAAATTAAACGGCATGTGAAAAGGTATCCAGAGCTTAGCCAATCAGATAGAGCCGATGTTGTAGGTCGGGTTTTTGAACAAAAGGTGGGGGATTTCTTAACGGCGCTCAAGGAACAGCACATATTTGGCCGATGTACCGCAGGTACCCAGTTATTTCCTTTCATTATGCCACTAACACATTCCTATGCCATTATGTAAAATTAAATTTTCTTAACTCATTTTCTCTTTTCCCATATACAGTTCTGTACACAATAGAATTTCAGAAACGGGGTCTTCCACATTGCCACACACTTTTATGGCTAGATAAGGATGACAAAATCAAGAATCCCGAAGATGTCGACAGATTCATTTGCGCAGAATTACCTGACAACAAATTAGATCCAGAAGGATATAAAGTAGTGGCTGATATGATGATGCACGATCCATGTGGAAATGCAAAACCAACAGCTGCATGTATGCAGGACGGAGAATGCACAAAGAACTATCCAAAAAGATATAATGAAAAGACTTATTTTGACGAAAATGGTCACATACACTATCGACGAAGGAGGACATTGTCTTACGTACCAAGAGGTGAAGTGAAGCTGGACAACAATTATGTTGTTCCATATAACCGCTCACTTTGTCTTATGTTCCAGGCACATATTAATGTTGAATATTGTGGCTGGAGCATGTTGATAAAATATCTTTTCAAATAAATTTCAAACGGGACCGATAGAATTGCAGCAAAGATTACAAAACCTCTTGGTGATCCGGGTACATCTGCATCTGCAGGTCAAATACACATAGATGAAATCAAAAGTTTTATTGACGGCAGGTTCATATGTCCACATGAAGCATGCTGGAGGATTCTTGATTTTCCTATACATCATAGAGATCCGGCTGTCCAGATACTTGCAGTTCATCTTAAAGATATGCAGAAAATGACGTTTCGCGAAAAAGAACCATTGGGAGCTATTCTAAACGACGATGGGAGAAAACGTACAACGCTTACAGAATGGTTTACATATAATTCATTATTCGAAGATGGTCGACACCTAACATATTTAGACTTTCCCTCTGAATATGTGTGGTATGAAGACAACAAAGCATGGAAACGACGAATTATCAAAACAAAATACGCGATAGGCAGATTAGTGTACGTCCATCCTGCTGCAGGAGAGCTATTCTATTTTCGCATGCTGCTTGCTCATCAAAAAGGTTGTCAATCATTCGTAGACGTGCGGACCGTTAACAAGAAAACATTTCCGACATACAGGGTGGCATGCCAAGCTATGGGTCTACTTGACGACGACAAAGAATGGGATACAGCACTACAAGAAGCGGCGTTCTCGGCATCGTCGGTGCAGTTACGTACCCTTTTTTCCCATATTCTGATGTACTGCGAGGTTGCAGACCCTATAAAGCTTTGGGAAAGACATTGGTATTCTATGGCAGATGATATTCCAGCAAGGGCTTCAAAAACAAGTGGCGTCAGAAACCTCTATGTAAATGATCCAGAGCTAAAAGACTACATTCTTTACGAAATAGAAATAATATTGAACAACTGTTCAAGGTCAATCAAAGAATTTGGGTTCTCATTACCTCCACACCATATGCTCGATGATCTACACAACAGGCTGCTGATGGAAGAAAAGAATTACAACCGTGAACAGTTGAAACAAGAAGTTGATATCTTAGTTGTGAAATTGAATGCTGAACAAGAAGTTGAAACAAGAAGTTAATCAATCCATGCAGTGAAAACAAGCAGGAGTTGGTTTTTGTGTATGGTCATGGAGGTACAGGTAAGACTTTTCTATGGAAAACGATTGTTAATAAGCTTCGATCAGAAGGAAAAGTGGTATTGACAGTTGCATCTTCAGGTATCGCCTCTCTGCTCTTGCCATCCGGACGTACCGCGCACTCAAGGTTTAAAATACCATTAGAATTAACAGATGAATCAATGTGTAACATTAAAAAGAATACTATCATGTCAAAACTTCTTAAAGAAACTGAACTGATTGTATGGGATGAAGCGCCGATGAATGACCGACGTTGTTTTGAAACACTTGATAGGACTCTACGAGATATTCTCAGCAAACCTGATAAAGTGTTTGGTGGCAAACCAATTATTTTAGGAGGTGATTTCAAGCAGACACTTCCCGTAAAAAAAAAAGGACAAAATCGCAAATCATAAATTCATCAATTGCAAAATCATATTTGTGGCGCCATTTTAAAGTTTTCAGCCTTAGACAAAATATGAGAGTTATGCAAACAGACCTTGATGAAAGCGCACACACAGAAATAGATCGGTTCTCATCATGGTTACTTGATATAGGGGATGGTAACGTCGGCGAACATGATACTGAAGATCCACAAGACGTTAAATGGGTTGCAATTCCACCAGAGTACCAGATACACGACGACGAAAACAGCCTTCAGTCACTCATTGATTTTATTTACGACAAAGAAAGCTTACAAAATCCAAGTGCAGATGTCCTGCAGAAAAAAGCTATCGTTTGTCCTAAAAATGCAACTGCAGATACCATAAATGAAAAAAATACTATCACAGATACAAGGAGAGACAACAGTTTACATGAGTTCGGATGAAGCAATTCCGCTTGGAAAAGATGGTGCTGCAACTGAGATGCTATATCCACCAGAATACGTAAACACCTTCAGATTTCCAGGTCTACCACCAAATACTCTCCAATTAAAACCTGGTGTCCCTATCATGCTGCTTCGAAATATAAATATGGGAGGTGGCCTCTGCAATGGTACAAGAATGATTGTAAAAAACCTCATGTCAAAACTCATTGAAGCAGAAATTATTACAGGCACAAGAATAGGCGAAAAAGTTTATATTCCAAGAATCCCATTGACCCACAGAGATCCAAATTACCCTTTCATTTTCAAGCGAAAACAGTTTCCAGTTAAAGTTTGCTACACTATGACAATCAACAAGAGTCAAGGCCAATCTTTAAGCAAAATCGAAATATATCTTCCTGAACCGGTGTTCAGTCATGGGCAACTATACGTTGCACTATCAAGAGAAACATCACCTTACGGGTTAAAAGTCCTTTTGCACAATGAAAATGTAAAATCACCGCATGTTACAAAAAACATAGTCTATAAAGAATTCTTAGATAACATCTTACAAACAAAGGTGCACATTTTTACTTTATATACATATACTTTAAACGTATTTTTTTCAGTAATATGTACAATTTTACCTGTTGCGTATTGTCCCCCTAAATTAGCTATCGCATTTAGATTCACCTAATATTGCATTACCATTTATATATCACCATGCAGCTTGCTAAATTATTATAAAATTATTATTTTGAAACAGCTTAACATTAACAATACGTTTTATTTTATTTTCCTTCTTTTTTTTTCCCACTATATGCAGGAAGATGAATAGTCCAATAAAAGAGCTACGACCAAGGGACAGAGACAAGATCATAGAAGCAAAAGTCTATCGGGCTTGGATAGCTCGAGACCCTCCAGACACAACAGAAAAAGGTTTCCGTGCTATTTTAATAGACAGACAGGTACATTAAACTTTTCTAAAAAAAAAAAAAAAAAAGTCCCTAAACATCCATATTACTATGAATATAAAAGCATCTGTTGTATACACAGGGTGATGCAATACAAGCAAACATGGAACCAAATGACATAAAACACTTTACAAGTATTCTTATACTTGGAAAAGCATACCGGATTTCAGTGTTCTCATGTATTCCTACCGACAATTGGCAACAGACCCTGCAAAACAAAACATCACTTTCATTTACCCGCTTTACAAAGTTTGATACTATAACTGCAGATGGATTTCCAGAGCATTATTTTGATTTCGTTTTTTACAATCAACTTCCATACAGAGTCATAGACCCAAATGACAAAACCAAAAAGGAATATCCAGTTCTTACAGGTAAAAGCATACAACTTTACACATTTTAATATCCATTCATAAATAGATTAACTAACACATGTTTTATTTTTTAAAGATTACATAGGTTGCTACATCAGATCAGGAGAAAAAGAAAAATGGGGCAACCCAAATAGAAACCAGATGGTTAATCGAAAACTGGAAATTCAGAACTTAAAGTAAGCACCATTTAAAATATTTTTGAGACTTGAAAATTAAAAATATTTTTACTGCAAATAAGACCATAACTTAACATATTTGAATAAAACAGTCGTGACTCTCTTGAATTAACGCTCTGGGACGAGCTCGCCGAAACATTTAAAAAAGAAGAAATAGATGCACTGGAAAAACCGATCATTATAGCTGTTAGTTCATGCCGTGTTTCGAGGTACAGAAACCACCTGCAATTATCATCGACTCCAGCAAGCTACTACTACATAAATCCAAGAATTCCAGAGCTACAGCAGTATCGTGCAGAGTAAGTCATAAAAAAAAGATTATTTTTTATAAGAAATGTTGTACTACAATTTTAGTTAACAGTAATATATGCCTATAACAGGTATGCAGCATTGTTCAATGTTAATCCACCCTTACAGATTGTAAGAAGGCCACACCAAGATAAGGAACAAGAAAAAATGAGAAACAGGTTCCCGTTAGCTCTGTTGCTACAACAAGCCCCACAAACCTACAGTGTAAGCCACTATTAACCTTAAGTGATGTTGCATTTTTTTCATTAAAATATAATTAAGAACAATTGTGTATAAAAAAACTAAACATGTAACACTATATCTTATACTCAAACAACAGGGTGTTCGGTTTACAACTGAAGCAACTATCACAGGAATAAATACATCACGCGAATGGTATTACCAATCATGTACACAGTGTAGTAACAAAGCGATTGAGGAGAATGGTGAATTTGTATGCAGAATCCATGGACCTTTAGAGGCTACAACTTACAGGTAATCATTTTTTTATTAACCGTTTGCTTATCACTTAAAACTAAAATACAATATTCTTTTATGTATGCAGATACAATTTCAAGGTCTACATAACAGATAACACAATGACAGTCATGGTTACATTTTTCACGCCTAAAGCAGACGAATTTATGGGTATCACCTGTCCAGAATTAGTGGCTCTGCTAGATAACCCTGATCCTAAACAAATACCAGAACAACTACAAACAATCATCGGAAGAAAACACATTTTCCAGTTTCACTATAATACAGCTTCGAAACAACAACCAGTAGACTTCATTTTTAGCCAACTGCTTGATGAAGCAGCAGAACCCAAAAATCTTGAAGACCAACCATCAGGTAATCATATATATATATATATATATATATATATATATATATATATATATATATATATATATATATACATATATATATATATATATATATATATATATATATATATATATATATATATATATATATATATATATATATATATATATATATATATATATACCATCTACTATTATTCTAAAATACATAAGAAAAAAAAATTGGTTACCGAATGTTTAAAACTATGTTGTTAACAGGTTCAACATCAACATACCAACAAGACACAACGACTGAAAAAATAACATCATCTAAAGGTAAAAAAACGTACAAAAAAAATGGCTACACTAATATTATACCAACCTCCACATACCATCAACCATTTATTTATATGTCTGCTTTTCTAACAGATACACCAACAAGAGTTCCTGACACATCAGCGCTCCTCCTCTCTGTTCCATTGGAAAACGCTGCAGTATCTGCAGATACAATAACACCACAGCAACGCCCTTCAGAAGGTAACATATTTACAACATTTAAGATTCAGTATCTACAAAAATAATCGCAAACCAATTACGACTTTATTAAATGTTAATCTGTATTTACGGTTATTTTTACAGAGATAGCAACACCACCGTCAACAACATCAGTTATGCAAACCAGATCAAAAACAGAAGCATTGGCTGAAGCTAATAGGAAGATAGCTAAGAGGCCTCTTTTCACAGACGACAAGTCTGAAAGCAAAAAAAAGAAGACTTAAAATGCACCATGCATTTGAACCAGACGGTCTTTAGACAAAGTGGATGTTCACAAACTGCATTTTGAAAATTCATCTTTATGTAAATACAAATAAAGTCTACTACGCCTTAGACGTTATAACTTTTGTAAAAAAACTAGAACCAGTACCCCTACGTATGCTATGTTTGTACTACTATGGATTGAATGTGTAGAACCGTACTGTATTAAAAGTGCAGTTTTTTGACCAGCCACAATTCTACATAATAGTTACTCCACAAAATTTATACCATATAATGAACTTGGTGCAAAACATAATAGATAAGATTCTATACACTATCATATATAGATAATGAACTTGGTGCAAAATTTATACCCCTAAAATTTATACCCCTAAAATAGTGTAAACGAAAATAGATAAGATTATATACACTATCATATATAGATAATTGAATACCTTGATTAACTTCAAAAGCAGTTGATAAGGTGGATATTGATACAACCAACATATCAACTGAACCGTAGATCTCTGAAACCAGTGATACCAAAGAAGAAAAAGATAAGAGGAAAACAAATAAAACAAAATATATAAACCGACCTACAAAGAGAGAAGAAAACAAAAGAACCAAAAAACTTGCATTGGACCATACATCAAAATGTAAATTTCTTTTAAAGTAAGCCCAACAAATTACGAAAGCCCAATACCTTTTACCAAACTAAATTTTTTAAAAAATACATTTACACATTGGCTATATACCACATTTTTTTAACAAAAATACGAAACAAAACTATATTCTATTAAAAAAAACAAACAAAAACACGTAACCAAATAGACCCGCAGCAATGCGCGGGCAACCCCGCTCGTTAGTTATAAATCCAAGAAATGCAGCATCGACAATCGCAATTATATAGATGCATCATTAGTCCACAAAAGTCCGCACAACACACAAGAAATAGGTGATGCATTATGCATATAATAACATTTTATAACATTGATAAAAACACAACTGTGTCTTGAATTACGGATACACGTCTAGGAAGCCCAACTACATCACTATAATTGTGATACACATCTAAAATACTAAACAAATCCGACGCTACTATTATATTTAGTTGGTACACAAAAAAAAGTAGACAAATACACGAATTAACTAGAAAAAAGAATAGTTCTACACCCAAAATTGTTTGATACATTTCGGGATAAATAAAACATGTCGCCTACGATTCCGATATGACAACGACGTTAGAACGAAACCGATAACAGCCGTTCCATATGACAATGACGTTAGAAAACATATATTGGTTATACCCGTGATGGGTTTCTTCGTGCCTAGTGCCTACAGTGGCTGGGTCATTGGTAGGCTGGTAGCGATAGCAGTAAAGCCGTCATGAATAACAGCCTACCACCGGTATCATTTAATCGTGCATCACAAACCAAAGAGGCTGACACATAAGTTTAACCGTGCATCATATACGAGCCATCGTCGATTTAGTCATGCAACCTTTAGGATTGCATGAAGTATAAAATACGGAATATACGGATCTAAATAAACAGATTCCGCCGATGGTGGTGGTGACAAACACAGTCGCGTTTAGTCGGCGGCGAAATGCGGCTTAAACCGTTCGTCGGAATTTAACCATGTCTTGATTCGACGTCCGATAATCTCTGATACACATGCCTTTGGCCGGATCCTGTTAGAAACCGCCGACAAAACCACTAGAAAAAAAGTAGATCTGACGATGGTGTCGAGAACCTACTGGTAGGTATTTTGACGGTGAAGTAAGAAAGATCATCATTGTTAAGTTTTATTTATTTCTTTAATAAATAATATATCAAAATTGTTATAACTTGAGAGATGAGTGTGTTGGATGTAAATTCTTGAAAGGACGAGAATGTTTAATTTGGTGATTTCATGACTTCATCATTGTGAGAGAGAAAGGAAATCTGGGGAAAAATTTGTGTTTATGAGGGAGGTGATATATTGTATCAGATATTTATTGTATTATACGACAAAATGGGATGGTGTAATTTACAATCATATCCTTTTTATAGTTATTAATTATTGTAATTAAATTTAGATCTCAATTTACGCTTGGCAGCTTTTGATTGGTTTCTATTGTTTTTATTTTGAAGACGGTCATCACATGAACGCAAATATATATATATATATATATATATATATATATATATATATATATATATATATATATATATATATATATATATATATATATATATATATTTATATATATATAGAGTTAGGATCAAATAAGAAGATTACTTAAAATAAGAAGGAATAAGAAGAACTATAACCGCAAATCCGAGATGCACCGACCTAAATTAGATGCATCCCTATAATCTTAGATGCATTATAACGCATCATAGTGTGTTTTCTAGCTTTTAATCAGATGCATATATGTATATTAGATGCATTTCATGATTTCTCTTATTTTTTGTTCCTCTGCACGTGTTAAAATCATGAAAATCAATTTGCATCATCTATACATCAAATTAACTTTCGAAACTCAAGATGTTGCATCTATATGAATAGAAATGCACCTAATGCAAGTTGTTGCATCTCAAATGCGTGATTTTAGTCACTTCTCACCACTTCTTATTTTAATTTACTTCTCACTGGATCTCTACTCTATATAGATATATATATATATATATATATATATATATATATATATATATATAGGGGCACATTCAATGCAGAACCACTATTTTGTACAGAACTTCACAGAACCACTTTGGACCAATGAGAATTTACTACTATTAAAAGTTTTTATTTAATTCAAAAGGGCATAATAGTAAAACACAATTTTACTTTTTCATTTAACTTTTTCTAATAAAAAAACGTTTTTAAGCATTTAAATTTTAATTTTTTTTAATTTTTTTATATATTTTTTTTGTGTATGTATGTTTTCGAACAAGTGCATAAATGTTTTTCTAAAATAACTTTAGGTATATTTCTTGAGTACAATTGTTTAGACATCAAACTTGTTTTGCTTAAAATTGTAATTGCACTTATGTTTTTTTTGTGTACATTCAATAATCTTTAAAATTTATAACCAAAAACATAAACATATATATGTAACGTCTAAATTTATAACAAATCAAAACATAAATAGTATACACAAAAATTGATATACAATGAAATACATTTAAAATACGAATGTATCTTGTTAACTATAGATGTGCACGTTATTAAAAAACATTTGTGCACTCTTCCCGGAGCATATGTGCACGCTTCACTTTCTCATCAATTTCGTAAGAACATATGAGTACCCTTTCAAAAACATACGTGCACGTTGCGCTTTCTCGTCAAAATCATTAAAACATATGTGCATGCTTTTCAAAAACATATGTGCACGACGCAAATTTATTTTAAAGCACACTTGCATTACCTGCATATTAAGGGGAACATACATTATTAGTATAGTTATGACAACTAATTTATTAAGCATAACAAGTAGATAACACATATGCTCTAATAACACAACCATTCATGAATCATACATACTAAAATATCACATGAATCTAATAGTACCAATTGTTACTATCATAATCTGATTAATCGATGTTATGACAGTACCAACTTATATTAACTACACATATTAGCTCTATCAATTTGATGTTATGATGGCTACCTACGTGGCTTGTGCTCAAATAACACTTCAACAAATCATTATCCTCAAATCTCCTTTACAACTACACGGATTATTTTAGTCATTTACATTCTGTGAATTGAAATAAAATAAACATTTCATAAATTAATTACTTTCAATTAGAAAAAAAAAAAGAAAGGCATCCAGAAAGAAAACAAAATGTATTCATAAGGATTAATTACCCATATTTTTTGTGTCTTAATCAAATTCTTTACAACCGCATAATACAATTGTTATATCTATTTGTTATGTGCATGATTTATATCTATTTTTTATGTGGATTTGTTTAATAACATCAGATCTTATTTATTTAGTACTTTACAAACAAATTGTTATACACACACATTGGATAAAAAGAATTAAAACTACTCACAGGAGACGTCACGACCACAAAAACCACATCCGATAGCGAAAAAACGCGACCGCCACTACTGAACAAAATGTTGATCGAAGGTCTAGGAGGGTGTCGGTTTAAAAGATTAGTTGAGATGAAGGTGTCGATTGGGAGGGCCGGCTGGTTATTGGGTTTAGGTTATGGTGGAGGCTAGGTTTTGTTAGAGGAAGATGGTTATTGGGAAACGGTTTTGATAGGAATTAAATAAGTAAATTTATTAATATCATTTATGCAGTTACCAAAATACCCTTTTCCCCTTTTCAGCCTTTTGTTTAATTAAAAAAGAAACCCTCATCTTTTATGTAATTGCAATTTTGACACTTTTATTCTTAGCCATTGATCAAATTCATCTAATGGCCTAGATTCATTATAATGGTTCTGTAAAGTTCTGTACAAAAAAGTGGTTCTGCATTGAACGCTACACTATATATATATATATATATATATATATATATATATATATATATATATATATATATATATATATATATATATATAGAGAGAGAGAGAGAGAGAGAGAGAGAGAGAGAGAGAAGCGTTCAAATGAGAAGGGCTTTTTTTGTGAGAACGCGAGAAGTGATCCTGACCCTCCATTTGGTCCCTTCTTTTTCAAGATCTAATGGTTAAAATTAATCATTTTCTTTTAAACAATCCTCGCACCTAACATATATATGTATTAAAAAACACACACACATCCATAATTTGAGGTGAAAACCATTTCATCTTCACTCTTATCATAACCTCCTCTGATCACCGTGGTTCGAACCACCACCACATCGTCATAATTACAACCGTCTGTAATCACCATCGATCACCACCACTGTTCACCGTTGACCACCATAATCGTGATCCTCACCATCACTCATAAGAATCATCAAAAACAATAACACTCTTTCAAGGTTCATCAACACCACCAACCACCACTATGTTCGCCACTGTCCACCACCACAATCATCACCGATCACCACCAACCTCTGATGATTATCATCATCATTGTCAGTAAGTGCGAATTAAACTTTTGATTCATTGATTATAGATAATTAACTTTTGTGTTCTATATATATAGTAGTAATTAGTTATTTATTTTTGAAACTGATGAAATTGAAGATATAGATCAAGATGAATGTGTCTTTCAAGATTTAAAATTTAATTTTCACATGTGAGCAAGTTGTTCAAATTTAATTTTCACATGTGAACAAGTTATTCAAATTCATATTTCAAGGCGAATTAAGTTTAATCGAATGTTTGATATAGATAAATTATTTTCCTTGGTTTTGTTAGCTATTAGTTATGTTGATGAGTAATTAGATGATTAGGTATACTTGATGAAGAATTTGAAAGTTGAACTCTCGTTTTTTGTCAACGCACACTAGGTGTTCGCTGAAATGCTAGTTGTCTGCACATGTGAAGATAGGTTGATGCTTTTAATTGGCGCCCATTATTAGCTTAGTTCATGTAATACCCGAGTTTCAAGGTCATGTACTAATGTAAAAATAGAAAATTATGGCGGTTGAAACTGATATAGCCTACCTCATTTTTATGTACTGTAAATGTTAGAACTCGTCACATGTGAAGATGCTATATGATGCTCTATGTAATTGATTGTCTTAGATATGTTGCCTTTTAGTGGCGATTTTTAGTTGGCATTGGTTGCGGCGTCCGGTTAGAAGATATTGATGTTTTATACACGATTATTTATGTTTTGTAAGAATATCTTCGCATGTGAAGATTTTCAGCAGGATTGATGCTTTGGTCTTACTCACGTTTTATATATACTAGAGTTGCAAAATAGGAGATATTGATGTTTTATAGACAATTATTTATGTTTTGTAAGAATATCTTCGCGCGTGAAGATTTTCAGCATGTATATTGAAGCAAATAAGTGTAGTTTTATAATTAACTGATCGAAACCGAGCAAGGAAAAATGGGACAGCATACATATTGGTGCGTTTGTTACTCGGGTATTACTGAAGCCTGAAAAGCATATTAGTTTTTACAGTTTGCATGATTCGTTACACACTACGTATATATAATGGTACCTGCAAAAAGACGTAATACTCTTAGGTTTATCAGATGCTTTGAGTATCCAAACTGTTCATGGCTTAATTGAATTACATAGCTGTTTTATAGAAGTTATAATGGATGATCTTAGCTATAAGAACTTATATAGCTCATAAATTAATAAGCTAATAAGAACAAGCTCATTTAAATAGACTAATCCAGCACCCTCTCAGGTTTTGTCACTTTATCAGCTTATTTAACTGTTTCAGTGAGCTGTTTTGGAGTAGCTTATTTAGAAAGTTCATAAGTCCATCCAGGCACTATCTTCTGCATTGTGCGATGGCACTGCATTATAAGCTAATAAGGTGTTTTATATGAATAGGCATAAGCTCTTTAAATAAGGTTTCTTAGACACTGCCCAAGTTAACATGAAAGGCAATTATAATTGACATTTGAATTTTGAAGCCTTATGTTTCTTAGACAACTGAATGTTTGCATAAGCAATGCACCCGAGTTGACAGATATAAAAGTGAAAGAAACACTAGAGTTAGTTTAAAGATAGCCAAGAAACACTTACATATTCATGCATTAGTCTTGGTCTTAGTGTTATTATTTTAGCTATTTAATGAGGGTGAATTCTGTTGGTTATGATTTTAGTGATCGGTCTATTGGGTGAACATGTGCTTATTAGTATATGCCATTTACATTTATCTACTAGTTCTTCGTTTCCATTGGGTTATGCTTATTTGTTGATTCGTTTTGCTTCCTAACACTAATTATACCACCATGTTGACAGTCATATATGTATCTATTCGGAGTGTGTATTTTAGTTCCTGGCTCTATAATATGTCTTCTAATTTACCTATTTCCATGTACAGCTCTAGATTTTTACGCGCAGAACATTAATTATAAAAATCGTAGTGCAGTAGTACATTGTTGATAAGTATATGCTAAGCTTGGTTATAAAATTCCAATCTATCTGTGTTTTTAATTCTAATTTTGTATCCTTTTTAAAAGGCAGATCGAAACATGGAAAAACTGTTGAATGGACAACTAAGGATTTGCTCAAAGGTCTGGAAGAGTTCGTACCAATATATGAGACACGACCCATCAAGAATAATATGTTCGGGGCTTTTAAGGGACATTAAACATGGGTTTTAAGGCAAGCAATGTCGGGCACACGAATTATCTCAGTTACACTTCGCCATCCTGAGAAATACCTTAAGAAAGGCCCGACTTATGTTGATGGGAACTGCACGTATTTTGCTGGAAAGGACTTTGTTGACTTTGGGAAAGTTAACTGTGCAACAGTAATGAAGAAACATGGCATAACTGATCTGAGTCGTGTTCTTATATTCTTTGATGATCATCAGAATGAATTGAAAAGGTAATCATATTGTTAATCATGAGTATACTTCTTTGGCTTATGTGATTCTAGGCTTTGTTGTTTGGTGTGAAATAAGGTGTTCTTGTTTCTTATATTACATTTTTTTATGCAGACTTAAGCAGACACTTAAAGTTGGTTTCTCACATCTTGTATTCGAAGACAACTATGATACTGGAATTGGTGATCATTATTCCTTGAGACAGATTCAGTCTTATATACAAGGTTAGTATGTTACATCAAGCTATATTATCATGGCCACTAGCATTTCTGAGCTCCCTTAAAGAGAAATGTGTCCCTGTCTGAAATCAGTTACATGACTGTCATGGAAATATGTCGATTTTAATATTTGTGTTGTACACAGCAGCAAACTCTTATTCCTTCTAGCGTGTCTCTATCGAATATGCTTTTGCACTAGTTGCTTCTTTTATGCATATTTATTGTTGCTATTCCTTCTAGCCCCCTAACACTCTCAAGTCTCAACCTCACTTACGTATATTTATTCTTGCTATTCCTTTTATGCTCGAAACTGGTTGTTTATTGACAAAGGCGTGGTATAGCATCACCTGGAAACCAAATTTTTATAGCCATGTTTTAAGCATAGAGCATCATAACTTAAGTCTAAATCTAATTCTGAAAAAGAAGCATATGTCAACTAGATGAGTAATTGTTTTTGCTAACGCTTGCATTCAAATAAGATAACACAGATTTATAGTTTTACTAGGAGATATATATAAGGTCAATGCCCTCACTCTCTTGCTAAGCTTGCATTACATAGATTTATTTTTTTTGTTAAGCTGGTCAATGCCGTCATTGTCTTGTTCAGCATATTCACGTCCATTGTAACGTCTGTTGCTGGCTATTTCAGTTTACTGGTTTTTAAAACAGTTTTTTTCGTTTGTAACTCGTGTTATGTACAGCTTTAGACGTCATTATCTAGTTTTTGTTTCCACTTCAGTGATCATCCCACCTTTTCACCTTGCAATAACCTTTCTAGACATTGAGTACTTTGTAGAGGTGGCAAGATGTTTGTGTTGGGTAGTATGCATCGAAACAATTCAGGCTGGCTTCACCTAGAAACACCTTACGTCTATTTTAGTTATATTGAAAAGTACATATGGCATTACAATAATAGTCTTTATCTTCGAATAAAGTGATAGAAGGTCGCATGCAGTCAAAATACATCATGGGCGACTTATAATACGTTTGACCCGTTTGACCCATTTGAGCGTCTCTCTTTCTCGTTTTCTTTTTTTGCTTGACCCTACTTGACATATCTGAGATTAAAAGGAAGCAAAAATCAACTTTCATTAGTTTATGGATTAATGTCCCACCGTCACTATTTTGGTTATGATTACTATTAACATGATTATGACTATGTGCTGTTAATCTTTTACTTCGAAGGTGGTCACAGCTGCTTTAAAGATAGTGATGAAGCCAGACAACGATAAAAAAGGAAGAAATTTTAGGAAAAGGCAGTGGACGTAAAAGAACTATGCGGGCCAGGAGAAGCATGGTGGGAGTTAGAGGGTATATGCGGGACGACTTCAACCACAGCAACAAACCGATATCATACAATGAGCATTTCCAAAACAGCAGGTTTGTGAATCCATACTTTATGTTTATTGGGAACTTCCACCAGTTGCCGGTCCATCACTTACTCATCAAACAAGATACAATCCAGCACGTGCAACCAGTCCTATCATAGAAGATGGTCGATTCCGCTTGTTTCAAATACTTGGCTTATCAAGACTCGAGACTTCTTTATTTAACGGGTATACTCAAATGGTGTATGTTCAGATTTGTCCAAAACCATCATAGAAACTAATGTCTTAGATCAAACATTTATGCGTTGTTCCTGTGTATGTCAATATAGTGTTCTTGTAACAAGTTTAAACTCTTTTCTTTTGCTATATTGGTTCATTTTTTTATGATTGGAATATTGGGTAAACCTAAAAATGGGGCCTGCATCTTTCTTAACCAAAACAGGATAGCTATGCTTCAATGCTGGTCTGCTTAAATTGGGAAATTAGTTGGTCAACATTTGAATAGTCAGTAGTCAAAGATTCAATGCATGCGGCTCTCAACAAACATTAGTCAGAATGGGACCCAATATATGTGAAAAATGAATATGCAAAGTCTGTTTCATAGTCTATGTTGAATTGTTGATCACTAGATCAATACTCCAAATGATAGATAGTTAGGCGCGAACAGTTGAAGCTGCTCGAGAAACTACGGAATTTGGAGTGCAGGTCCCTTTCTTGTTTGCAAGAAGATGAAGCTACTCGAGAAACTACGCACTTGTATTCTATAATGAAGTGAAGGTCACTTTCTTGCATGGCGCCATCCATGTTGGCGTACACTGAACCAGTATTTGATAATGAATTGAAGGTAACTTTCTTGCGTGCGCCATCCGTGTTGGCGTACATTGAACCTGTATTCTAAAACAAAGTGAAGGTCAATTTCTTGTAATGCGACCATCCTTGTTGGTGTACATTGAACCCGTATTCTAAAACAAAGTGAAGGTCAATTTCTTGTAATGCGGCCATCCGTGTTGGCATACATTGAACCCGAAACAAAAAAAGATATAGTTGAAAATGATACGTTGAACCCGAAACAGAAAGATCATTTGAAAATGATAAAATGGAGCAACTAGTCCATTATTTTTAGAAAAGTGGCACATGCTTAACCGAAAATTCAGAAACAAATGATGAAGAACAAAACCATTTACAAGTTACATTAACAAAGGTCAAGTGGTTCACAACAAACAAGTGGATGGTTCCTTCCAGTTATGACTAATCATTCTGCCATCAAGAAAGATGAAATAAGAAAAACTACAACCAAAATTATCGAAGCACATATATGAACTCGTGGAGGAGAAGCAAAACTCAATCGAAAAACCCTTTTTTCGTGTTAATTGGGATCTTTGGCTAGTTTATGTTCTTGCCTTTATCCATTGACCTTGGAGCTGTAAACAACACATACGTATATATCAAGTTCCATAGAAACTTAAAAATCACATGTGAAACAAATAGCGAAAAAAATAGCGAAAATGGGTTTTAGTTTACTTTAATATAGAAAAGTTAGAAAGGGAATAATGATTCCAAATTTGATACCAAATGGAGAAGGCAGATATCACGACCTCTGCATCTTCCATGTATCCCGCAAGTAAGACTAGAACAGCATAATACCATAACTCCAAGCTACAAATCAACAACAATCGTAAAACAGTTTGCGTATATAAATCACTAATTTGGGTCACCAATGAACATCCTACAAAACCAGAAACACATTTAGATATTGGTTATTAAATCATAAATGAACACGGATTCTGTTAAATTTTGAGCAAGAACTCACTCGCAAGGAACATTGCCAACAAGCATCCAATCACTGTCTTTATCTTCATAAGTTAATACGCATTCAGAGCCATGAAGAAGGTCCTTTAAGTTACTTTCTCTAAGCCCTTCACGCCTGCGAATTCCATTAGAAGTACATTGACCTAATCCTCAAATCAAGAAATTTATCAAATTTAACAATCATATTACATTTTGAACTTCAAAGATGGTAAAACGAAGGAACATACCAAGAGTAAAGCAACTGAACATTTTCTCAAGAGCCTTTGAAAATTCAGCATAGTTACGGTAAAACTTGAGATCAATCTTCCTTAAATATGGAGCACCATCCATGCTCACTTTAACATAGAGACACCCTCCCGATCCTGAACTATCTTCGCGGGCATCCCCGTTTTTCGACACATTTGTGGCCATGTTGTTCTTGCGGAAAGATCGAATAGGTGGCCATCCTACCACCTGTGCCTTGTTACATAATTTAATTCACCTGTTATTGAAACCAATTCACGCAATTTTGAACAAACATTTATCATAATTTCAAGTTCAAAACATAAGGTAAACTGAAAAATTTTCCCATGATAAAGCTCAAAGCTTGTTCTTTGATGGTTCATAGAGAAAAAAATACAAATGAACGAAACAATTTGACTTTCATGGTTTAAGCAAATATACCTTTCAAGAAAAATAAGCATAATAGTAGAAAATCAACTCCTAATTCAACAAATATACATTCAGATGATAAAAGCCTAAAAGGGATTTCTAGAAAACTTGCTTAGCTGAAGTTTGGACATTCTTATAAACTTAAGGTCAAAACCAGAATATGGTTTTATTAAGAGAAAATCATAAGAAAAAGTACTAATTAACTCAAGATTCCAACTCTTATCAAAAGCTAAATTCTCCAAGATTGGGGCTTTAAACAAAGACAACTTCTAAGAAACAAAGAAACAAAAGTCACATAAAAATGAAATTTAGTCCAATTCAGCCAAACATACCTATAGATGATTAAAGGGGTTGAAGAAAACTAAAGTTTCTAACTTTTTTGAGCTAAAGTTTTTCAATAGCAGGCCTTCAAGCACATATAACTTTCAAGAAACAAAATATAAAAATTTCCAAGATTAGGACTTTAAGCACATATAACCTTCAACAAAAACAACAAAACACTCATATAAACAACAATTCAAACTTTAAACAAGCTAATAATCCATTCAAACAACAAAACATGCTTTAATAAACTTACTTAGCAGAAGGAACAACATCTTTCTTCTTCTCTTCACCAACCTTAACAACACCATCAACCAAATTACCTTTTTACCCTTAAACTTTCTCAAAACCACCATTAACATCAATATTAACATCATTAAACCCTCTTTTAGCACCTAGCATAAAGTCCTTAGCAACAACAACATTTTTCTCAAAATTCTTGGAAAAACCAGGCAAGCCAAGACTAAGCTCAGTTGCTTTAAGGTTAAAAACATTGTTTGTCTCAGAATCTGATGAAATGTTTGATGATTCAACAGAGCTTCTTGAAGCATCTGATAAACCTATGTAGTCATGTTCTTGAAAATGTGCATACGTACGTTACTGATGAGGCGTTTAGCGACATGGGAGGCAATGAAGCCAGCTGCCGTGGTGGATTTATCAGTACCTACATGATCATAAAACCCATAAATGATATAGTAGTGCTAAAAACTTGGCACAAGCAATGTTGATGTGACTGTATCACGTTTTCAAATTCCTTGCAACAATCTGATGACGCTATCGATGTGAAATCACTGCATCATAACCTTCTGATGCTACTGAGTACTGACCGACTAAACTTATTTTAAGATCTAATCTATCATTAAACTTAAGGATAGTCATCTTAGTTCTACGAAAATTTAAATAAACATATAAACAAACAATAAATCGTATTGCTATCAGAAATAGTTTTCTAACAAAAAGACTAGAAGGGAAGTATGATTAAACCTGTTCTAACCAAGTTCCAATGGTTGTTTGAATATCTTCAGCGATCGATGATGAAAGATTTATGTCGGGGGATGATCGGAACGACAACGGAAGAATGGTGGGAGGTTTGATCCACCATTCCATGTCTCTGGATCTAACCTGCATTTTTGTAGTCCTTCCCATGAGTGCAATCAAGAATATCTAGTTCCATCCATTTACAAGATTCAATCATTAAGAGCTAGCTACCTTACCAACATCATATCAAGAAAATTACATATCATAATGTGCACCTGAATGTTCCCAACTAACATGGTGAAGAGCAGTAGTCCAACGATCACCATAAAAATCGACAATATCACCTCTAAGACTTCACTAGTTGGCTCAAGAATATTGCCCATGGTGCAGAAAATAAATTGATAAATAGTTACCAATGAAAAGCGGTTGCAAACTTACTTAGGAATCACACATACCACTATCAGACCCATTTGCCTCATTTCGGCTAGTCCAGTCCCAGAAAGAAGAGAAAATATAAATCAGCCAACTTTTACTTCAAAATGTATTCATATGTGTTGTAAACTATGATGTCTATGCGTTAAAAGTCTTAAGTGCTTGATCTTTCATTTCTGATAGTGATCAACAAGTGGCGCTAAACTCTAACTTTAAGATTAGAAGCCATGAGAAATAAGACGAAAGAAATACCGACTCACTTTTTCATATGAGCATGAAACAAGTCTTTGTCGATATTCTCCAGCAGGGCCTAGAAAAATTGTAAAAACTAGAGTCTATGGTTGAATGCATACATAAGAGACTGATAAAGGCGTGAGTCGCATAATACAAACATACCTTATGTTGTGCAAATATCAGGACTCGGAGCTGCCCAACACTAACTGAACCTTCAGAAGTCGATCCCTTAACACAAATGACACACTCTTCCAAGATTTTCTGAAGAGCAACTAACTTGGGAGAGTGGTGCAGTTTATGGAGTTTTGCACTAACGTCTGAGCTTGTTGCGAAAAAAAAAGCAAAACACATGGAAGTGAATCTTGAAATTTTCCACCTAGGACAAGTAAAGGATGACTGCAGAGTTTTAATAGAAATTGAAGTGCCTGCAAAGGAAGACACAAAACATTATCTAGTCGTCCTAGTGCTCTTAAATGAGTTTAAGTTACAGATCTGGTCCACAAATGTCACCACCATCAATTTGAAATCCGTGATTGCTGTTATTCATGATGATGGTAACCTAGTTTTGACAGACGGGTCAAATTCAGTTGAACCAATTTGGCAAAGTTTTGACCACTAAACTTGCTTATGATTTTAGAAAGAAAAGAAGCAGTTTCTTACTTCGTGGAAAAGTGAAGAAAATTCTGATGTAGGACTCTTTTCTTTAGAGCTTGACCTGACTGGTAAAGAGTATATAAGCAAAGAGGAATGGCTCTCATCAATATTGGACAAGCGGGGCTTAGAATGGACACATATTTAGTTTATATATCGTGCTTTCAGTATGTTTTGAAATGGAGGGTATAATTTGAAATGCGTGGAATATATGTTTACTTCTTCATTGCAACTGGTACCTTGTTAAGCTTACAGTGCTTGTGGAGTTTGTCACTTGCCATTATTGATATTTATGCTCTTTTGGTGATGTGAAGTTTATAAAATTCAATAATTCTTGGTCTCTTTCACTAGTAAGTAGTAATGCAAACCATCTAGTAAGTAGTAACTCTACCTCAAAATTTAAACTTGCGAAATAAAACTATCGATCAGACACATAATAAGAGTAAACATCAACCAGTTTGAGGTGCATCAAATGTGAAATACTGATATGCAAAACTACAAAGTAAGCATATATAACCAACCTTCATCTTCCTATTTTCATTAATGAATAAATATATTATTAAAGAAAATAAATGCATAAAGAAATATATTTTCTAATCACCTAATGTATCTTCAATAAAATTAAACCTAATCTCAGCGGGTACCATCTTTGTTGTTAGGTAACTCACAATTGCATAATACCTATGGATGCAGCTAAATCTTCGCCTTCCATTGTTACAAAAAGCGAAAACATTTCAGAACCTGTAAAAGATCAGTGATACCTAAAACGTGGCAAGCAAGACCCATTTTCAGGCAATGACTCATTTTTAGCGTACTGGTACACCAGCACTCTGTGTTTTCACTGAGCACAATACACCCACAGGCCACAACTCAATTAAATTCATGTGGTTAAACCTCACAAGGGTCCTTATATCAGCATCTTTTAACTTCACCAATAGGTACTGAGCTCCTGAGATTAAACAGGCAAAATGATTACTGTTAACAATTAATTACTAGACCCAAGCAGTTAAATTACTTTCACAGTGACAGTCACAAACTCAAACCCAACAACAGATAATAGGCGCATTTCAGTACTATTAGATGACTTGGCCTTAAAATCATCACACTCAATCTTCTTCAGTTCATTACAATTAGGTGGATTTCATCTTCATTTTAAGTTATCTGATGATCCAAAAATAACCCTTCAAAGATATGGACAGTATTTAACGATTAAGAAAGCTCAGTCTCTATTTTAAAAATAATGAAAACTAACATACCAATGTATACAAATGTACTAGTAAAGACCAATGTACCAACATTCCAAAAGAAGTGGTCACTTTATCATTAATCAGATTAGCAATTCACAGAAAACGTTATAATTCCTTGATGACAAGCATGAGCATTCTTAGAATGACAAGAATAACGCTTAGTTCCAAAATTCAGTCCTAGAGTATTTATCAATCAGGAAAAAATTCAGAGCTGTATAAACCAATGCCTAATGAGGCAACATATCATTTTACCTGTTTAATCTCAGGAGCTCACTGTGATCTTAGTGCAAAAGATCAGACTGCTGATATTTTCACATGCGAAGATAATCTTACAAAACATAAATCATCAAACATTCCGCTAATAACATCAAAACTTAATTCTTTGTTGATATTTTCACATGCGAAGATAATCTTACAAAACTTAAATCATCAAACATTCTGCTAATAACAACAAAACTTAATATATTGCTGATATTTTCACATGTGAAGATAATCAAATCATCAAACATTCAGCTAATAACAATAAAACTTAATTCATTGCTGATATTTTCACATGTGAAGATAATCAAATCATCAAACATTCCGCTAATAACAATAAAACTTAATTCATTGCTGATATTTTCACATGCGAAGATAATCAAATCATCAAACATTCAGCTAATAACATCAAAACTTAATTCCTTGTTGATATTTTCACATGCGAAGATAATCTTACAAAACTTAAATCATCAAACATTCTGCTAATAACAACAAAACTTAATTCATTGATGATATTTTCACATGTGAAGATAATCAAATCATCAAACATTCATCTAATAACAACAAAACTTAATTCTTTGTTGATATTTTCACATGCGAAGATAATCTTACAAAACTTAAATCATCAAACATTCTGCTAATAACAACAAAACTTAATTCATTGCTGATATTTTCACATGTGAAGATAATCAAATCATCAAACATTCATCTAATAACAACAAAACTTAATTCTTTGTTGATATTTTCACATGCGAAGATAATCTTACAAAACTTAAATCATCAAACATTCTGCTAATAACAATAAAACTTAATATATTGCTGATATTTTCACATGTGAAGATAATCAAATCATCAAACATTCAGCTAATAACAACAAAACTTAATTCATTGCTGATATTTTCACATGTGAAGATAATCAAATCATCAAACATTCCGCTAATAACATCAAAACTTAATTCCTTGTTGATATTTTCACATGCGAAGATAATCAAATCATCAAACATTCAGCTAATAACATCAAAACTTAATTCCTTGTTGATATTTTCACATGCGAAGATAATCTTACAAAACTTAAATCATCAAACATTCCGCTAATAACAACAAAACTTAATTCATTGCTGATATTTTCACATGCGAAGATAATCTTACAAAACTTAAATCATCAAACAATCCACTAATAACATCAAAACTTAATTTCTTGCTTATATTTTCACGCGTGAAGATACTCTTACTAATCTTAAATCATCATAAATTCGGCTAATAACATCTAAACTTAATTCCTTGCTGATATTTTCACGCGCGAAAATACTCTTGCTTAACCTAAATCATCATAAATTCCGCTAATAAAATCAAAACTTCACTACTTGCTCGTAGTTTTCACACGCGAAGACACTATTAATATACTTAAATCATCAAAAAATTTCTCTAATTAATTAGCTTATAACACTTAAAACCTAATTAGTAATCTATATATTCACATGTGACTGATGTACAAATTAAACAATTATGATAAGTTAAAACACATAATAGTTATGAATTATACAATAAAATTTAATCAAAATTAACAGTAGTAGAAGTTACTATCAATTTCTGTGTAGTCTGAATAGAAAAGTTGATCTTTTTCATCAATCTCAGCTTTTGTTGACCTAATTTCCTTGATATCTCCTTCTTCATCAGTTATATGCGTTGAATTTTTTGTTTTTATGATTAATTAATATTCCGGTGATGATTCCGGTAAAAGATGGTGTTTGAAGGTGTTAGAAGATGAACGGCGGTGGAAGACGGTGAAAGACGGTTATATAAGGTGAAGGATAATTGTGGAGGAGTAGTGGTGGTTCTATTTGGTGGTGAAGCGGTGGTTGTGATCGGATAGGTGTGTGTTTTCACGTTCATGTATGTTTTTTTTATTTTATATATTAGATGTGGAGTTGGTAATTACAAAAATACTCTTGGTTGTTTAGTTAGTGCAAATAGTGGGCTAATCTTAGCCATTAGATCTAAAAAAAGAGGGATTAGATGGAGGGCTAAGATCTCTTCTCGCGTTCTCACAAAAATTAGACTTCTCACAAGAAACACCCCCTATATATATATATATATATATATAGTGTAACTTTATTTTGAGAACCCTGTTAAGTGCGAGAACTGCGAGAACCCATGTTAAAACCGTTGATTATTTGATCAATGGATAAAAACACTTGTGGCATATTCGTAATAAAATAAAACTATGAGTAGAATTCTGTAAAGAACAAAAGGGTAGAAAAGTAACTTCCTATTAATTAAACTAGGGTATTACGGAGTAATTCATAAAACTGACATCTCCTCTCTCATCCCCACATAACCCTCCTCCCCATTTCACTCATATCCTTCCCTATTTTTCTCTACAACTGGCTAACCGCCACCTGACGTCGCCGCTCATGGTGGATCCGGACACCAGCTAAACCATTGTCGTCACCACCGAAACAAATACAATCGTCGTCATCTCACAATCAACAACTTCAGATGTCGTGGACCGTCTTCTATCGTGTAGACATGTGTTTCGAAATCCATAACCACAGATCTGATAGTTCTTCATTTTGATATATATCATTTTTCAGATCTGTTTTGGATCTTCAGTGGTAATTCATGGTGTTCGGTCTGTTTTAGCATCCTATGTTGTCATTGGTTGGTTATAAATCACAGGTTAGCACCCCTCAATAAACTCCTACGTGAATATTCTTATGATGTTTATAAAAAAAATGCAATTGTTGCGTGAATATCTTATGATGGTTATAAATCACAGGTTTTTTTATATACTGGTCATGGATTCATCTTGGTTTCGGGTAAGTGTTACGTGTTGTTGTTTTTCGTTTCTTTTAATGATGAATGATGGGTTGTGATTAAACTCTTAAGATCTATAAAGATCTACGCTCGAGTTTAACGGATCTGAGTTCGTATGAGTTTATCATTTTTTTTTTAATTTCGATTCTTGTTAATTTAAGGAGATGGGTTTAGGACTGACGTGTATTGATGGTTGTGGTTAAGTGGTGTTTGTTGACTGTGAAGTTTGGAGATGGGATCATTCGGTTTATTTCTTTCTTGGGTTTTTATTTTCGATCTCGTATCAAGCATCAGATGTACCTAGTTACAAAGTTGGGGAGAGGAATGGTACCGTTACTTTCTTGGGTTTTTCTTTTGTTTCGATCTAAAACTAGTTGTTGATGGAAGGTTTCTTTTGTTACTGCAGATCTTGGGTTCTTCATCTTTGTTGATTTTTGCGATTTCATTGGTGTTATCATCTCAGTCCAATAACTACAAAGTCAGTAAGTGGTTCAAATCTTGTAATATAAAAATTTGTTCTTTAACCAATGTTAATTTGTTCTTTAACCATTGTTTGTTAATTTTGTCAATTGGGTTTAATTCTTTTTAAGAAATTGTGTGATTTAAGATGTGGGTATGGTGAATTAAGATTGTTTTTTTTTTGGTTAAAGTAACAATTTTTTAATCCATGGATGTTTCATAGTAGTGATTGGCATGTGGTCCTTTATTAAACTGATTTATATGTTCAAAAGTTTGGCTGTGGTTTGACATCAAAGAATTTTTGATGGTGGTGCAGGTTTGTAGTTATCTTGTTTGTTTAATCAGTTGTTTGGAACTATTATTTTTAATATGTTAGTGGTAGCATAGTTGATAGTATTCTTATGCAGTTCGTTGATGATGTTTGGATAGGAAACAATGATATTTTATCTTTCGCTTGATGGTGTTGCTGACTAGACCATAGCCATAGCCACAACCATAGCTGTAGCAGGTGATCTTAAGAAGGTTTAAACATGTTACAAAGGTAAAGGCTTTTGTTGAATGCTAGTGTCAACTGTAAAGTAATAACCATAGAAGTCCTTAATCTAAGTTATTATCAATTTATTATATATATATTTTTTTTTGTTTTTAAGTAGTCTGCATTATTTGTTGGTAGATGTGTAATATAGCCTATAAGTTGTTCTTTATACATGTTGTAAAAGCATCTTCAAAGCCAAATACTAGTGTCTGAGTTATTACGTGCCAAAGTTTGATTTTGACATAGTTTTAAGTAGAAACGTGGTAAATGCTAATTTAAATGAGAGTCACTCTAAACATGTATGCTAAAAACATATATGTTTTACAACATGTATTTTTTAAAAACATGTATGTTATATAAAAAAAAACTTGTGCTATCAAACATATTTGCTTTTAAGAATTTATGTTTTTGATTTTTTTTATGTTTAATAGTTTATTAGTTAGTTAACTGTTGGTATGACTTTATTCTATCTTCATTTATATCTAATAGTTTCAATACAATTATAAAACATGTATGCTTCATAACAATTATGGTTCAAAACATGCATGTTTTCAAAACATTTATGTTTGACAACAAGTCTGTTCTCAAAACATACACGTTCTCATGAACATGTATGTTTTGATAGTTGTTTATGATTAAATATGTTTGATATACACAATATTGTGTATATGCGTTATAATCGTTATGATTAATTTTTGTTTTTTTTTTGTTGGAGGTTTAATTGTTTTCGTGCATGCTTGTTTCAGATTGATGAAGATGATGATATCATTAAAGACTATGGAGTGGATTAATACAAATATACATAAGATAATTTGCGACTTTTGAAGATATACGATTATTGCATATGTGTTTTTTGTACTTGTAATTAAACGAAATGTAACATTTATGTATATGAATCTTGTTTTTTCTTTTATAATGGTTTATGTTTTTTAATTTATGCTTCAAACTTCAAAAAAATAATAATAATGCAAGCAAAAAACATACATGTACTTCACTAAAAAACATACATGCACCTCATTTAAAAAACATACATGCACGTGCTTTAAAACAAACATGTATCTCATTTAAAAAAAAAAAAAAAAAAAAAAAAAAAAAAAAAAACATGCATGCACCTGTAAGAATATGAAACCATGCTTAAAAAAAATAATAATAATTCCGAAAATTAAGGAATGTTTAAAATCGGGATTTAATAAAAAATAATATAAAAAATTGTATTTTACTATAATACCCTTTTGGATTAATAATAATTTTCAATGTTTAAAGAATCTCATTGGTTTAGAGGGTTCTCACAGTTCTCGCACTTAACAGGGTTCTCAAAATAAAGGTCCCCTATATATATATATATATATATATATATATATATATATATATATATATATATATATATATATATATATATATATATATAGGCACTTTATTTTCAGAACCCACTTTAAGTGCGAGAACTGCGAGAACCAATATTTTACAACTAATAATACACAATATACATCATTTAATGCTCTATAGCATTTTGTTATTTTTATTTAATTCAAAAGGGTATAAAAGTAAAAGACATTTTCATATTATTTTTGTTTTTTTTTAAATTCCAGTTTTTTATAAATATTAAAATTCGTTTTTTTTTTTTTTTTTTTTTTTTTTTTTAATGCTAACATGTTTTCAAATAGTCATGGTGCATACATGTTTTTTTTATACCTAATCACTATTTTTTTGAAATCATAAGGAGCATGCATTTTTTTTTCAAATAGGTAAAGGTGCATACTGTTATGAATAATTATTTATGGATGTCCATATAACTAATAAGAGGCCCATGGCCCAATTAACTATTAGGGGTTTTACCCTAATATTCATCTATATATACCCTTTGTATCTCCTACATTATTATCAATAAAAGAATTCCCTCAATTCTTGTTTACAACACGTTATCAACACGCTCTACAATAACTTTCGATAAAGGTTTACGCTAGGTCTAAGAGGGATAGACGTAATGAATTCCAAAGCCACCGTCATATTTGAGGTAACAATTTATAACCTTGTTATTTAATTATTTGTTGATCTATAATTGCGTTTCGATTGGGACCTTTTACTTTTCATTGTAATTAATTAATCGGTGCACACTCAGATTATATACATTTTTTTTCTATTGTTATTCTATAAACTTTAACTTAATGTCATAGGGTTCTTTGGTTATCATGGTTAATAATATATTTACTTTCGTAACACGTAAATCAAAACAGTTACATGACTACTTGATCCTTAGGTTAATATTGTGATACATTGTTATTATTAGTTATTTAGATAATAGCAATTGATATTTAAATCGTAATCACATATTGTATATCTATAGTTGGGGATTTACTTGTGGTATCTAAATCTATTATTTGTCTATGTATAACTTTACTATTAATTTTGTTTCGTTACTTTATATCAATGCATCATATTTTTCCAAAGGCTAAATATTTTGTTTCTTTTGCTGATGAGCATTCAACTACATACACTACTACACAAATTCGATTAAGAGCCCCCAATGATAACCGGATTATATAAGAAAAACGGGCTCTATCTAGTGCGATTGAATCAGTTGATTGCTTACTTGATCACTAAGGTATTAGATTATGATTATTAGTGGTTATTCAAACGTTGTCATGATAGACATAAATAATGATATTTTCTGTTACCATCATATCTATAAGGTTCTGATAAAGAAGATGATAGCTAGATAGACTTATATATGATTTATGGCATTTATAGATGAGTTACGATTTTTCCCTTTGTTTAATGCTTGTGTGTGACATGGTTATATCCGTCGTCCAATAATTAGTTGTGCTTATAAAACTTACTATTATTCGGTTTCAAAGCTTCGAGAAAAAAAAATGCGTTGTCACTGATTCATAGATATGTGAAATTGTATGCAGAAGAATTATTTTGACCTATAAGTAATTGTCTAGCAATATTTAATTGACAATAATTAGCATCATACTATAGCCTGAAAATAAAAGCCCGTATATCTCTAAATTAATTGATATTGCGATGACATAACATAGTGTTTGCTAAAGACTTTCCTTAAGATGTTGAAGATAAAATTGAGTTTTAGTCTCGTTAAGATATTTTTATGATCATGTGTCATGTGCAATTTATATGCAAGCTAAGGTAGAAATTTTTACAAATTATATGCATTCCCGAAGCCTTTGTCTATTTGTTTGGTAGCTATTGCATAATGAGAAAGATACGATAATATAAAATATACTCCATAACAATTAGAAAGGATTATATAGGTTATGGGTATGGTACTACAAAACATGCTTTAAATGCTATATTTGAATTAGCTGTTACTCCCGTGTATATATATAACATGCTTTAAACGCTAGTATTCTTTGACGTTGGATTTGTGCGTAATTTGAGTTTAAATACAGCTATTCCTTGTGCCTACGGATGCTAAAGTTTGGTTAAACTATTTTGTCAGTATAGATTTTGATCACGCTAAGTTTACGTTAAAAGACTTACCAGTACACACGGAATAAACTTTTACACATATATGACTGCCTAAAGTTAGTTATAAACCTTTGTATAAATCTCATTATGAATCAAGGATCGTTGCCATATTAACTATGAATATATTGAGTAGATCAAATTGAAAATAAGAATTTCTTTTAGTTGGCTCAAATTATGCCATTGAGCTAAAATATATGTGTGATTTATATATCGTGTAACATTTGTTTGAGAGACTTGATTAATTGATTAATGGCTATGTGTCAAGCAAATTTAGTAGCTAATTAAAGAAATGTGAACTCTCCATATAATTCGACTTTTATGTAAAAAGATGCAAGTGAAGCACATGTGGTCATAAAGTATAAGTTTATGAGCCAAGATTGTTGTATTAATTGGCATGACCGGTTGGACAAACCCGGATCAACAATGATGCGAAATGTATAGAAGAACTATAAGTATCTTTAAAGGTAAAATTGATTGTTCTCAATGGAAGTTAATTGTTCATCTATCACCACCAAATTAAAGTAAGGACATTGTCCTATAAGGTTTTGTAAATGCTATAACGGGGATGTATGTAGGCCTATACATCCGCCATGTGTATCATTTTGAGTTTTAAAAGCGATGCATCGTCAAAATGATTATGAAAGACGCAACTTAAGGTTAGCGTGATTAGTGGCTCTACTTATAAAATGCGAGCACAGTTTCCCACATTGTAATATTGAGAATGGCGGTGAAAACTTCTAAGTACTGGGCGATTATTGGAATAAGTGTTGAGCTTTATGCAGCCCAAGTTCATACGCGAATTGCTTTTGTTGAAACGTTTATTAGACGTTTTCAGTTGATTGCAAAGCCAATAATTATGAGAACAAAACTATAAGTTTTATGGGGCATTTGATTTAAAAATACATAACATAAGTTCGCATCATGCCAACAAGCTATAATGAATCCTCCCTATTATAATGGTTTTGGTCACGAACCATATGTTTCCCATTAAAGTTTTATGTAAATGGTGAAACCTGTATTGATAATCCACCACAACGCACAACAATGGGATGTTGTAATTGATAATTCATTCATGGGGAGAATGAGCAGCAAGAAATTTGGAATGAATTATGTTGATATAAGATCCTCACACTAATAAATATGAACTTGAAGTTCAAGGGACAATTTACATTCCTGATCTAGTAATTGCCAGACTTGTTTAGTGACATAAAGAAGTGACTAGATCATATATACGCTGCTAGAGCTCCAATTATAATGTATGTCCCGAAATGAAAACTAATGATTGGTAGCAAGTCTATGGCATGTCTGCAACGTGATAGACAAATCGATTCCAAATAAAAGTCCTCGAATGAATAAATAAAATGGAGCAAGAAAATGAAGATGGTCAAATCGAGGTAATAAGACCCCATAATAATCCCTTAAAGAGATACTAGACATGAAGGTATTTGAAAAACCCCGGGTGCATGAAAAACTATGAGATCTCAATAAACGATATATAATGTCTAGTAAAGTGTGGAATCGAAAAGTAATAAATTGACGTCGATATAGTACTATTATATATGATTTTGTAAACAAATAAGATAGCGCTATAATCAAGGTGAGGATTATGGAAGCATACATGCAGAAAGTGCAGATGTATAAATGAATGGCCAAAAGATGTAAAGACGCAAAGAAGAAATGAAAGAGTAAAGTCTCTTATGATGAGACATGGTTATTGGGACTTAAAGTCCGTACATATGAATGTGTAAAATTATTGGATGTGCATTGGTTTTTATGAGAAAGTGAAATTAAAGTATTGAAATTTTCGTGTATAAGGCATAACTAACGGCACACAATACTTTTGTAAAGACATGAAAATGAGCATAAGGAGATATGTTCTCATGTGGTGGATCCAATAATGTATATTATATTTATAAGTCTGGCAATATAGTAAGTAATCGATATGTGTCTAATAAATGAATAGAGCTCATGTAATGTTGAGATTTTATTATAGAATATAAAATGCATGCAGCATGCTAGTGATTTTTAATGTATAAAGCATATAAGAGAAGTTCTCGAGAACACTACTTGATTGTATTAAATTCATCATGTTTTTGGCATATGTTTAATAATTGCCTTAGTGTATAGTATTGTGCCAAATAAAGAATTATATTTGCCTATGAAACTTTATAAAGAGATCTAGATTTGAATATTGTTTAAGTTTCATGGAGTTTAATTTATGTTATAAAGGCAACTGAATGCATAAAAGTTGAATTTGCAACAAAAGACGCAATTTGTCTCAGCTTATGATTTGAACATCTTAAAGATGAAATCATTGTGCATCATGAAAGCTAAATAAAGATGCTACATATCTTTATATGGATAAATGACGCTCATGTTTATGAGGTCACGTGATGCCGAAAAGACCCCCTTGATTTATAAAGATGATGATCACAATATGGATTTAAAAGTGTGATACTAAAATGCGTATGGAACGATTGAAGTTCTCGCTAGTGGTCATACATGATATAATATATCAATCACTTTGAATTTGTTGGCAATGAATAACTTATGAAGTATGATGATATACTTGCATGGGATGTATGACATATGGTAATATGAATATGCGAACAACGTGTAGAGAATATTTATTCATGTGATTCTATCAAGACACTTTAATGTGCATTTCACTGACTCAATGAGCTTAAGTAATGTGATCATCAGGGGGAGAGAAAATACGCGTTGCACTCTTTTTCCCTTGACCACGGTTTTGTCCCCACAGGGTTTTCCGGCAAGGTTTTTAATGAGGCAACATCCCCAAGCGTATAAAGGAAGTATGTACTCTTTTCCCTTCACTAGATTTTTGTCCCACTGGGTTTTGTCTAGTAAGGTTTTAACGAGGCATAATCCTCAAATGGACATCCAAGGGGGAGTGTTATGGATAATTATAATATGGATGTTCATATCTTATAGGATACTGATTAGAGGTATTTGAGTTATATTAGAATATTACATATCTTCCATAAGGCCTGACTCCCACAATGGTCAATCTTAAACTGGATATGCATTTACAAGTGGTGGAACCGCAAATTCATGGCGTTCAGTTAAGCAGACGATCTCAGCGATTTCATCCAACCATGCAGAAATTCTAGCGATACATGAAGTAAGTCGAGAATGTGTTTAGCTAAGAAGTATGTACAACACATACGTAGATCATGTGAAAATTCTTCAGAAAAGTAGGCACCAACAGTTTTGTATGAAGATAACACAACATGTATTGTTCAACTTAAAGAAGGTTATATCAAGGGCGATAGGACGAAAGATATTTTACCAATATTCTTCTTCAATCATGACTTACAGAAGAATGGTGATATTAACAAGTTCGTTCAAGCGACAATTTGGCGGATCTATTTACAAAGGCACTTCCTACATCAACATTTAAGAAACTAAGTTACAACCATTGGAATGCGACGACTCAAAGAGCTCAAGTGATGTAGTCATCAGAGGGAGATAATACGCGCTGCACTCTTTTTCCCTTAGTCATGGTTTTGTCCCACTGGGTTTTCCTGACAAGGTTTTTAATGAGGTAGCAATTCCTAAGCGTATTAACAATATGAACATCCAAGAGGGAGTGTTATGAATAATTATTTATGGATGTCCATATAACTAAGACTAAAATACACCGTTGGTCCCTAAACTTGTAGCTGAGGATCGCGATGGGACGAACCACGCACTTTTCATCGCTACCGGTCCAAACAGTACCCATTAAATGCCAGATTCGTCCCTTGACCAGATTTCGGACAGTCAAACCGAGGGTATTATAGACCATTCACTTTTTTGACCCAAGCTAGTTAAAATGTAACCCAACCTTCAACCATATATGTATGAACGAGCAAGAGTGAACCCTAAAATACAATCAACACACATTCTTCCCAAAGCAAAAAGAAAAACAATAATGGCACAAAACGATAAGGGGAAGGGTTTGTTGAGTTCGTTGAGGAAAGCATACTGCGCAAATGAAAAGCGTTTGGGTGTTAAGAAGGAGAAGGAAGAGGATGACATCTTGTTATCAAAGTTTAACGATTTGGGAGAAAGGATTACAAAACTGGAAATTTTGTTTAAATATCTTAAGGAAAGGAAGGAAAAGAAGGAAAACGATGATAGGGAGAGTTGTGGGTCTAGCTAAGTGTATGTTTAGATGATAGTAAACATTTGTAGTTATTGAAATCGATGAATAAAATTTTGTGATCTTATTTAATCATTGTGTTTGAAATCGTTTTGCATATCTTAATAGGTTTGACTTACCCAAGTTACAATTTGTTGGTTTTCATAAGTTTGTTTGACTTTGGTAAGTCAAAATTCAAGATGTTACAATACACAATTGTCAATACATTGTTGTTTACTGCTAAAGCGTTTGCCTTTTGAACCCGTGTTTTGAAACCACTGCCTCTAATTTTTCTGATACGGGGGTGTTTGGTTTTGCTGTAACAGCTTTTGCTGATTAAAGGGGTCGTTTGGTTTAGCTGATACAACCGGATGTTTTATTTGATACATTATGATTTAGTGCCAAAGTATTTGTATTTTCACCACATCTTTTTAAACCATTGCCTTTGCTTTTGCTGATACAAGGGGGTGTTTGGTTCTACTGATTAAAGTTTTGCTGATACAAGGGCCTGTTTGGTTTTGCTGATACAAGGGCCTGTTTGGTTTTGCTTATACTAATAACACTAAAATACAACCCATATCACAATACAACAGATTAAACAACACATAACCCAAATGATATTTTATCATTAATAAATTCTGTTAAACATCATAACCAACTACATCAAATCTAATTTACATACCATTTTTAGCAAAACTATCACCTAAAAGACGCCTTTATCTACCCCATGGAAAACCAAAAATTCAGGCATTATGTTCAGCCATTTTCTTAACATACTCTTGGTTGAACCGAATACCTTCATCTGTTTGACCAACTATCTGTATGAGTTGGGCAAGTTGGTTTGTCTGCCTAGACTGGATTTTGTTCAGCGCATCCACACAGTCAAGCGCGATTACCCGAGGTCCCAGAGCTTGATTCTCTTGTATCAGCTCCCTACGGTTGATGATTCCTGTCTTTAGATGCTGGCAGCACTGAAGAAGTAGCTTCCTTAGAATCCCTTCTCGGGCAGCCTCATCTTCAAACCAGACAGCCATCCGATCATTAAGATTTGGCGAATCAGCCACCTCCATGAGTTTGTTTAAAATAGGGAAATCTGCCATTGGAAAGTTGTGTGTGTGTGGAAAAAGTGGTAGATGAGTATCTCGTTAGTTGTGCACTAGTTAATATCGTCTCTGGTAAGAGACGGTGAAGGGTTTAATAGTTTCCTTTATTTCACACTCGGTCCCTGAATTTGTGTTGGTTGCCGTTGTCAATTTGTCACACTTAAAACTCCCGCCCAATATTCACTTTAGGATACACAATTGGTCCCTCAAGTTGCCAACTTCCGTAAAACCATTAGAAGTTTGACTTTGTTAAGTCAAACTTCTAAAACATGTCAAATTATCATTACACTTCAAAACAAATATTTTAGTAATGGTTTTGCAATATTGACTTTACAAAGTCAAATACCATTGTATATATTATTGAACATTCCAACAGCCATCGTCATCATCAAACTTCAAATACCATTATGACTTTTGCACTTAATGTTCCAAAGGTTTTCAATCCTTCTGACATTACAACTCTCGTTCACAGTTAACCCATTCAACATTTTCAAGTATTGACTAACTAAAGTAAACTGGAAATGCAGTTTTACTTGCTTGAATCAAATAAAAATGCTAAATGAAAGTTTGACTTTCGAATGTCAAACTTTCATCACCTAGAATACGCACAAACAACAACATATGAACAATCTAATTTTAAGCAAACCATATAACAAATACTGTACAAAATTAGTAAAACTATTTTGAAACATTAATTGTCCAAGGGTTTTCAACCCAAACTTAAACTACAACCAGTCAAAGAAATCTACAACGGCTGTGGGGGAAGCTCGGGGGAGTTTCAACAGCTTCCTAGCCAACTCCCAGCTGTTCCTGGTATTTTCATTCCCATCATGACTCCTATCGCTTTCCCTGATATTGATTGTCTTTAGCGACCGGGAACACGCAAGTATACACTTTATTAAAGTTATTTCATGCTCTGATCTGGGAAAAGCTCGAAACACCACCGTCTGAAGCTGCCCATGGCTGAATGTGTTTCTATCTACAACAGTGGAAAAATTGGGCAAAGGTAGATCACTAAGCGTGTTTGCAGCCTGAAAAATCAAATAGTGTTGAGATACACAAACATGGCAATTTAGGAATGTTTTATTTGATACATATTCATTACATCATTACACTTACTCTCGTATCCAGCATTTTCAAATTCAGAGATGACCGAATCATTCCAATGGTGAACGCTACCATAACACTATTCCCAAAATCGACATCGGACAGCTTAAGGTTAATCAGGGAAACAAAGGGCACCTTCATCCTAGGATTAGCTTCATGTATCAACTACAAGAAGTTTTACAGATTAAATTTCATTACTGTTACACATCTCTATAACATTATAAGTTGTAAAACTGAAATTGTTCTTACCGTGCAATCACCAAAATCCAATGTAAGGGTCTCAAGATTTTGAAGTCTTGTCAAGTGAAAGATATCGGATGTTGTGATTGTGGTCACAACATTATAACGACCTAATGACAAATGTAACTTCTTCAAATTCCCAAGTTTTGCAATATCCCATAGTCTCATCTCGTTAGTACTAGGACGATTCATTTTAAGAGACTCAAGTGAGGGACAACCAGCAATAAAGTCCCAAACTGTACCGCTTAGAAAATTGACATGAATCAATTCTAGGCTCAGTAGATTTGGATAGCCATGAAAATATTCCAAAGTAGCCATAGCACAAATATGAAGTACCAGATGTTTCAACTCACTGCGAGAGTAAAGTTGGGTCGGGAACGTAACTGGGTCACCATACCAGTTTGTAATAATCAGGTCCTCAACTCCATTGTCAGCCAAAAACAAGAGCCACTCATGAATGTGTTCATAATGAAAGTTGTCTATTCCAATAATTGATCTTGGCTCTACAGCAAAGACAAACTTTCTTATTGGACCCATAAGCCGATTTAAGAATCTAGTAACAAGCCTACCATCAAACTCGTATGTTAAATAATAAAAGAAATCCTCATCAAGTATGACATCGGTGAGCAAAGTCCACTTAGACCTCCAGTTTCTCGCTAAACTAGAGGTTCTCACCGCTTCTAACAAAGGCAACCGATTCAAAATGTTAGTGATCACTTCATCTGGCATGTTGGTAAAACGATCGATCGACATGGTTTTGTTGGAAGTTGGGTTGGTCTTTTCAGTTCTGGAAATGAGGATTTATATTCTTGATTTCGATTTGCAGTTTATCTTTTCTGGATAATGTGGTTTTATGTGATTGGCAAAGTTGTTTGTTGGGTGGGTGTATTTGTTCCCGCGAAATTAAATGCAGCGTATCAGGGAAGAAACGGCTAATATCCATACTCACAATTGGTCCCTGGGTTCTAGCTTGGGTCAAAAAAGTGAATGGTCTATAATACCCTCGGTTTGACTGTCCGAAATCTGGTCAAGGGACGAATCTGGCATTTAATGGGTACTGTTTGGACCGGTAGCGATGAAAAGTGCGTGGTTCGTCCCATCGCGATCCTCAGCTACAAGTTTAGGGACCAACGGTGTATTTTAGTCTATAACTAATAAGAGGCCCATGACCCAATTAGCTATTAGGGGTTTTACCCTAATATTCATCTATATATACCCTTTGTATCTCCTACATTATTATCAATAAAAGAATTCCCTCAATTCTTGTTCACAACACGTACTTTTGTTCACAACACATACATGTTTTTTCCAAAATAGTCAAGGTACATACATCTTTTTAATTAGTCAAAGTGTATACATGTTTTTTTTAGTTAACACTTTTTTTTATCAACCTACTAATATTTTTACATGATCGTTATTTTTTTAAAAGTGTGAACACAAATCAAAGAACATAAATCATTATAAAAGAAAAACAAGATTGATATACTTAAATGTTAGATTTCACTTGATTACAAATACAAAAACACATGCAATAATCATATATCTCCAAAAGTCGCAAATTATCTTCATGTATAATCGTGTTCATCCACTTCCCGGTCTTAAATGATATCATCATCTTCATCAATCAATCTGAAACAAGCATGCACGAAAACAATTAAACCACAAACAAATAAGAAACGAAAATTAATCATAAACACAAAACATATATGTTTTATATTCCAAAACATTATGCGCAACATAAACTAATGATGTAAACATGCTTTTTAATCATAAACACAAAATATGTTTTATAATCCAAAACACAAAACATATATGTTTTATACGTAAACATATATGTATCGTCCAAAACATATATGTTTTATAATCCAAACATATATGTTTTTTTTAACCTTCCACACATGTATGAAACAGTTACGCTAAATGACTATCACCACATTAAAACATTAAAAGGATAAACTATTAAGTAAACAATTATGCTTCCAGTCGGTTTTACATCAATTATGAAATACCAACCACTTATAGTCACACTTGCATAAGTTATATGTCGACCATCTACTTGCTATGGTATAAAGTTTTCGGCTAAATAGAACAAGGTAAAATTTAATGAGACATGTTTGCAGTACTTCAACTGTTAAAAGTTGCTAAATAGAACAAGGCAAAACTCTTGATTGCCACCCCACATTTAGCTAGAAATTGTCATTTACATGTCCTAAGCATTATTATAATATGGAGTAGATGTTGGTTTGGAAGTATTAACTCTATTAGCCATAAAGGCCATAATTAAGTTAATCAAATCACATAATTTTACCCTATTCCATAGTTCTCCCACACGTATATGTTTGACATTAAAATAACCATAAACCATATATATGTTTGACTATTAAACAACCACACATAATTTAACACAAACATAAATGCACGTGATTTCATAAATATAAATCCACACATATGTGTTCAAACCAGTAAAGCAGTCAAAAAGTAATCCATTTGTGGGCATCCTTTGTAATTTTGGCTTTTTGATTAAAAAAAAACATAAAACCACACACATACGACATAACAAAAAAAAATAGAGAAGGATGGTGATATTTACCAGATCTATACATATTCACACCATTGTTGTGTTGTTGTTTTCGAAGGAGCAACCCAAAAAACAAGATCCGCATCCCCAATGAGAGGCAGCGCCACAAAAATGAAACCACGATCCCAGCCACAACAAGATTCACATCTCACCAATACTCTTTTGCGATGTTTTACTTCTTTGAACACTTCCTCCTCCTGCACTTTACTCTTACCCAAATCGAAAATGGTTTTAGTTTTTCAGATCTATTTGCTTTGCAGATGGAAACCAATATTGCGTTATCATATTGAAAGCCAAAAAAAACGCAGAAGTTTTTGTAGGGAGGGCGCCAGAGTTTTTGGAGAGGGGTTAGAGGTTTTTTTTAGGTTAAAGCAAATCTTAAAATCCCTGGTCATATGGACGGTTTTCAAAAAATAATAAGTGTGATATCCCTTAATTACCCTTACACTAATTACAGCAACCAACATGATCTTTTGGTTATTTACATAAATGGCACATTCATTTTTGACCTTTGATCAACTAATCTAATGGCTAAAAAGTGGTTCTCGCAGTTCTCGCATTTAAAGTGGGTTCTGAAAATAAAGTTTCACTATATATATATATATATATATATATATATATATATATATATATATATATATATATATATATATATATATATATATATATATATATATATATATATATATATATATATATATATATATATAT